>OX104064.1:34951481-35192650 GCA_944474145.2 Dicrocoelium dendriticum
CTATTATGAGCAGCAACCGCTTGGTACCCAGGAGTTAACGCGACCCATGTGAATGTTGCATACCAAGTTTCTAACACACATTCATCTGGTTCACAACGACATATCTACGATAAGGTAAGCTTTCCGATTATCTTATCTACCTATCAAGCGGACGAAACCAGGTCATACCTTCAACTCCCGTTATTGAACATATGTGAGACATCCTATCAATGCGTAGTAAAATTTTTCACTTCGTTTATTCGCATAATTCATAACGTATTACCTCGAGCGCCACCTGCTTCAATGAGCCTTGAATTTCCTTATCCGCGAAACAGTCGGTGAAGTTTTGTCCCAATAATGGATGTCAAAATACCTGGCAGTGAGTGACCCCCTACAAATTCTCTTAAAGGCGTTCATCAGTGACGCATCCACGACAAGCGGCAGACGTCTTTCACTGAAAACGACCCAACTACTTTAATACTTTTCAGTATCCAGATTTCCGAAAACTTTTTGGAGTTCATTCTAGTTATCCCAGTAGGATTGAAAGCCCGTAGGGAATGAGATGAAGTAGTCCTTTCTTCTCAATGTTTACCAGATGTCTTGTCTGTTCCCAAAACGACAAAAATGGTACATTTACACACTCCTGTGGTGTAGGACTTGGTTGGTCGAAAGTGCCAGAAAACAGAGAACGATGCGGAGGTCCGCGCTCCGTTTTTGAAGTGGTGTATTTTAATCGCATATAAAGCAAGCTCTTTGGTAAGCATGCGACTGCTTAATGAAGTGGGTGCTGCATCATTCTGTAGCGAAGTGCATTTCTCACCCATCGTCTTCCCGCATACGTTGGTATGAGTATTCTGACGGTAGGTGACTTTCAAGCGACATGAGTCATCATCATTCTCGCGCCCAATAGGTGATGAGGATGATTGTGAAGATTGTACCATTCAGCATACTATGCCTTATTTATCTCCATACTGTTATCCATGATCCAGCTGATACGATGACGAACAAACTGTACCACTATTTTCTCCCTCTCAAGTTGTAGCTACCCCAATGCTGCAAGATCAGCAGTCATCAAATACGTCCAATTGTGAATGTCAAAATGAGTCGCTGACAACCAAATTGTTTCAGTTAGAATGTTCTACGAAAAGGAAGAACTCATAGCCATGTTTGTCCAACCCACATAAGCTATAGTCAACCAAGGATAATAAGTTTTGTCGACTGAATTTGTCACGACTCATGCACGCACGTGCACAGATGCTATCCGCCTTTTGTTTTTCCTTGCGCTACTAGAAAGTAAAAAGTAGTCTAAATATTCGTAACTTGTGGGTAACCGCATTGCCAATGGACTATTCAGCGGCCACGTCGACAGAGACCGATACTCCTGTTTTTGAATCAACTTTCGTATGCTATCCATAATTAAGTAGGACGAATAGGTAGTTTCTGTTTTTAGCGGTAACAAATGTCAATTATATTCTTGAGTGGGCCTCCCAAGTCTGCAACAATCCAAGTGAGACGGAACCCGTATCTCTGCGCCAAACACTAAAAGTTAGAGGAAAAGTGAGTAGCTTCATGGACGTTTTATTGTTATTTGTTTTATTTGATTTTGCAGACCGTATACTAGCAATCGTGTCTGGATAATATGAGTTACTATACGTCCAATTAGGATTCCTCTCTGCTTGAATTTCATCAGCTTCGAGGTTGAACAATAGGTTTACACCCTCCACGGATACAGTTTGCCACTGCAATTTCTAAAACCACAGCGTACCATTTTCAGCAGTGCTGGTGACCCAACCCATGGTATCTTTTGTCTCATAATACTGTTTTGTGACAAATCTTATTCCCTACACATCCTCGTGTTTTAGGGTCGACTAGTGTTACCTGGCCATCTTAGATTCAGCTGCCGTTACACTATACGAATCAAGCAACTAACACTTGAAGAAAGTGAACATCGATCATCGGAGTGGTCTATTACTCACCATGCCCCACGTCGAAGAAAACACATTGAAGTACCGACCACTTATCACTGCTTTTGTACGCCTTCTTGTCTTGATATAGAGTCGAATACTGGAACGTCACCGGTCAACTGCAGTCTACCAAGTACGTTTAGGCAAATGCTATTTTGCTTGGAAAATAAATTAACTGCAGCTAAATAACTGAATCTGAGTGCCTCTAATGCAGAAACTAAGTCAAATACAGCATTTATTCCTTCTTAGCGATAACTGAAGTTGAGTTTGATAGGAAAAAACGCAGATTGCTTAGCCAGACTTGATTTTATGGTAAAATGGCTCCAGATATTTGAGTACCACTTGATTCACTAGTTCGGCTGACTAGCCGAAAAACCTCCTCGTGGTGTCAGCTGGATGGTTCGGGTTTACTCCGTTCCAGCAAATAGTTCGGCGGCAGTGTTCCAGGATGTGGTGGGTTTTCGCCTGGCAGGCGTTCTCCCCATAAAAAAGCCACAAATGTCCTTTTAACAACACTGTGACGTGGCGGTTGTGAGTCGCCACCAACTAGTCACCCATTACTTATCCGGAGAACTGTCTCAAATCCACAGAGATCAAGCATCCATGTAGCCCTGGTGACACATCCGAGGTAAGCATTTACCATTTTTATAAAAACAGCTAAACACACCTACATTTACACTTACATACATTCATATATCAACATATGCGACAATCCCACTGTTCCATGGTACATTAACTGATCAAATTTTGTACTCTTAACATGATCATGCCTGTGCAGCCGTGCGTCGCTTAGTCGCGAATACACATCTTATTTATTTATTTTATTTATTTATATTTCATGGTGCTTAAAGGTCGCTAATACTTGGCCTGTTCTTGAGACTGCTTTCGTTATTATAAATGAAATCTTCTATTTGTTTGTATTGCATTCCAGCTTTGCAGGTCCTTAGAAAGTTACTTTGATCATCGCACGCGAACGAACTTGAAGCGCCGAACCGGATGTATATTACAGCCAGACAGTTTATTCCACTGAAAATCATAAACCGTCTTGAACATGTAGACTCGTCCCGATGGACTCCACGTTGCAGATGTGTAGTGGAAGAATTTGTCTCTTTTCTGCTCATGACATAGATTCTTTCTTCGTCTTGACTGTGGGCGTACGATCCGGTTTTAATATGATTCTTTTAGTTGAGCTGAAGTTCTCAGCGTATCCTATGAGTCACATGCCGGCCCCTAATCTGAAGTTAACGACCTTGTCATCTGACGGTGCTGGTTCGAGCCTACGTAGAAATCGGGAGACACTCGCAGTCTCTTTAGACTACGTGCGCGGCAGCAAAGCGTCGGTACTGCGTACCGGCGTACTGCTGATGCATTTCTTTTCTTTTCTATGAGTAACATGGTTGTGTATGATGTGCGCATCCAACAACTATCCTACAAGTTCCTGCTTGGTGATCCTTTTAAGGGTTGAATATACTTAGCACTCGACATTAGGCGGTACTTCCGAAATTAAATGAGCCTCAGTTGGCCTCAGTAGGAGCTTCACGGCTCCCTGGTTGGGGTCCAAAAGAAAGTGAACACGTTTGGCTGGATACACTTGCTGATATGGCAAGGAGCCGACCTCAGTGGCGTTCCTGCTGTGAGTTTCTTTGTCCCTCCCCATCCCTTTAGCCTCCCCCTCCATCTACGATCTTATTTCGTAGGGTAAAACGTAATTAAAATTTTGGTTTTGCCTAGTAGCCGGCTAGTAGCTTACCGGAACGATGCGTATCCGTTGCTGGTAGCTCAGCTGGCATTCAACTGTCGTATTTATTTCTCCTTTATGTATTGTATGTATGTAGGTATTTCTTTTATGTATTGCGGTACAATAGCGGAGGTGTTTTACCATCTCTAGCTGACATGTATAATGATGATGATGATGATGACTTTAATTCTATTAATCTGCTCTGATAAAGCAATTCTCCTTCAGAATTTTCAATATGACCGCACACGTTTGACGTTTTGTTCTTAAAGTGTGCTTTTAAATTGACACTTATGCAAATTCATTCAATCATTTTCAAGCAAATTGCTTCTTTCACCACCTTAACGCTCGCTTTAGCCTATCCTATACCATTTCTCGGCTTGCCTTGGCTAGACTAACACTCACATCAAGGATTAAAAGCTAGAATGTCGCTAGAATGAGCTAACCGTAACATGTGGTTCATGGACTGTACCTAGATTAATCAATTCATCCGCATTCTCGGGGCCAATACAGCTGTCCTTCTCTATTGTGAATTCACCTGTGAGCTCAACAGCGAGCTTTGTGTTTGTGGTAGGTAACCTAGATCAAACTCAAGCCAGCTTCAGAGACATAATGATTATTGCATTTCGGAGTACCCGCCGCGTGTGTATAGTGTGTTACACATAACCTCCATCAGAACCTAGGTTTACCTTGGGGTAGACTTCGATAATTCACATCACTAGAATCGTACCGGAAGTGAAAAGGTTTCGGCGTTGACCACTCCCAACACTGACACCCCACGACCAGTTTCGTCCTCGTTTAAACTCATCAGGCAAAGCTAGCCTGAGCTTGGATTGGAAGTTGGAACTTAGCGGTTGGCTGCTATCGCCACGATCACTAGAAAATTGCGGTCCGTGAGCAGCATTTTGTAAACCGGTTGGCAGTTCACAGTTGTGTTTGTCAGAATCGAGCGTATCTGGATTATGATGCGAAATCTCAGTTCAGCCCATTGTTGCTGTTTAAGTCAATCTTTGCCATTCCGATTACTGAGACCACATCCGAAATGGAGGGTTTCGGTCTTGCTCTCTCCCATCACTGCGCGCTGTTGTTGTCCCCGTGGTCCATGAAGGGAAACTCAATGGATACATTTCAAGTTTTGATGGAATTACAAGAATTCACACTCCCTATTATCACTCAAAGGAGAAACAAGCAATCCATTGTCAAGCAGACTAGTTAACGAGAGGTCTGGCAGGGTGTGTGTGTAACTGAACTTTATCCCATTGTCCAGTACATCCTAATTTGCGCACCTTATATACCTAAACATTTGTGGTCAATGGGCATATGATCCGTACCTTAAAGTAAATTGCATGATTTCTGAAATAGCGGTGGTTTGTAGTGCGTTGCATAGACTCTGGATGCCATAGCATGACTAAAACCGCAGTAGTACATTTAACACGCCTGACGTACACATTAAACTAACATAATCGTCGAACAGTCAACTTGGGCTATTGGGCCAAAGACTCCGTTTGGGGTCCCTCAAAAAACCTCCAAGCTACCCACTGCCTTGTGCGTCAGGCTATTGAGCCGAAGGCTGCATGCGGAGTCCATCAAGCAAACCTACGAAGCACAACGACCACGACGCGTGTGATTACCCACCAATGCAATCGTATGACGGCTCGTAATGCACTCAGCATTGGGTGCTGGAATGTGCGCACACTGCTGCACCGGAACTCAAGTGCGCAACCCGAGCGATGCACTGCACTCGTCGCGATGGAACTGCCATGCTACCACATCGATTTTGCGGCGCTCAGTGAGGCTCGGATCGCTGAGCAAGGTAAATTGCATGAAGCAA
The DNA here is from genome assembly GCA_944474145.2 of Dicrocoelium dendriticum. Lineage (NCBI taxonomy): Eukaryota > Metazoa > Platyhelminthes > Trematoda > Plagiorchiida > Dicrocoeliidae > Dicrocoelium > Dicrocoelium dendriticum. The sequence continues at coordinate 34,956,991 of OX104064.1, forward strand.
GTGCTGGCTACACGTTCTACTGAGTGGGCAATGCCACCTCAGCCCCACGTGAATATGGGGTCGGATTTGCAATATCCGATTGTCTCCATGACCAGCTGGTGGGTGAATCAACTGGCTTCTGCGCGCGACTGATGACTGTTCGTCTACGAGTCGGAACAGGTAAGTTTGCCGCTTTAATAAGCACATACGTTCCGAGCTTGTGTTATCCTGATGACATGCGTGAGCAATTCTGCACTCAGCTATCCTACGTGATACGGTCTGTGCCGAGCAGCGACCGACTATTTCTGCTGGGTAATTTCAACGCGCGCGTTAGACATGATGCATCGGTGTGGACAGATGTCATCGGTCCGCATGACATTGGTTCAGCGAATGCGAACGGTGATAGGCTGCTCTCACTGTGTGCCACTCACGGCCTGACGATCACGAACACTCGGTTTGCACTGAGTGCGAGTGATATAGCAAGTTGGACCCACCAGCGGAGTGGTCACGCTCACCTGCTCGACTATGTCATCGTACGTCAGCGTGATATGCGTGAAGTGCGCATCACACGTGTACTGTGTGGAGTTGAGTATGACATGGATCTTAAAGTGGTACGGACCAAACTGAACATATATTTTTATAAATCTATGTATTGCACTTCCGCCGTGAATCGGCGTACATTTAACCTTCTCTCGCCCGGCACTGTAACGAAACGTACTGAGCTGGAGAAGGCGATGGCTGTACGCCTGTGTGGTGATGTTGATTGCATAGCCACAGTAGGCGACCTGTGGCAACACATCCATGACCAGTTGACAGCTGCTGCCGATGAGACCATGGGGCGCGCAAACTGTAAGCAGCCTGATTGGTTTGACGAAATGCGATGATTGGCGCATTGGTGTGTAAGAATAATGCAGCATTTGCTGCACATGAGTCAGACCCAGTGACTTGGGGACGAATAGTCAGTTTCGCAAACTTCGACGGCGACTTCCCCGCGAGCTCCATCGCGTTCAAAATGCATGGTGGACGGAGAAGGCGAAGCAGATGGAATGCTAGGCTGAACGCCGCCAGCTGAAGGAATTCTTTGACTCCTTGAAGGCGGTGTATGGAACGAGATTGGAGCCGCTGAGGACTATGATCGATGGTAGTTCAGGCGCTACCTGCACACAGACTGCAGACATAACGCAGGTATGGCGAAAGCACTATGACTGTCTCTTGAACTACCGTTCATTGATGGACTAGCTTACTTTGAATGACCTTCAGCAGCACGATGTGAAGGCGAGTCTGGCGTGCACGCTGACACAGAATAGGACGCAGACAGCATTTGCTCTGGTGCGAAAAGGCAAGTGTGCTGGGGCCGTAGGGATCCCGCCTGAAGTATTGAAACATGGCGGACCCGCGTTGGTGACTGCGTTCCACCACTTGGTGCAACGTGTATGGATTGAGGAGGAGGTACCTGCTGAGCTGAAGGATGCATTTGTGCTACCATTACTCAAGAGCAAAGGTAGCAAGCAGTGTTACACGAATTATCGTGGCGTCAACTTGCTGAGTTGTGTGGGCAACATGGTTGCCCGTATCCTGCTCAACCGCGTCGTCAGTCAGGTTGTGGAAGTTAAAGTAGCGGAAGAGCAATGTTGACTCCGTTCAGGTCGCAGCACTCTAGGTATAATGTTTGCTGCTTGTCAGTTGCAGGAGATGTGCAGAGAACGACACCAGCGGTTATACTCTCTTTTTGTTGATTTCACCAAGGCATTTTTACAGTGCACCGCAATGCATTGTGGCTGGTGTTGGGGAAGTTTCGTTGCCCGCCTAAGTTTAATTGCATGTCTGCATAGTGGGATGCGGGCGAGAGTGCAGCTGAGTGGAGAGACGTCGGATGACATTGTAGAAATCTCTGGTGTGAAGCAAGGCTGTGTCGTAGCTCCTGCCCTCTTTAACATCTATCTTCATTCCATGATGTCTTGTACTTTTGATACCGCTTGTGTTTACGGTGTTCGTTTGGAGCACCATATTGATGGTGGGTTGCTGAACATCCGTCGTTTCGGTGCGAGAACCCCAGTTTGTGAGACAACTATCCGTATGTTGTTGTTTGCTGACGACTGTGCGTTGCGTGCACACAGCGCGGATGAGTTGCAACACATGACTAGTGCTCTGGCTTCGACAGCGGCCAAAATCGTGCCCACCATCAACACAAGCAAAATGCTCTGCCTCTTGTATCCTTCACCGGAGGTGCAATGTACAATATGGACGAAACTTATCATCGGTGATTCAGTATTGGAAACCACCTTCCGCTTCTGCTACCTTAGGAGTGTGGTGTCGACTGACCGACAGCTACACAGTGAGCTTCGTATCCGTGTCTCGGATGCAGCGATGGCATTCGGAAGTTAGAGTACCGAGTGTGGAACAACCATCAGCTTACCATTGGCACGCAGCTGATGGTGTACAAATCCATGGTGCTGTCCGTTCTTCTATACGGCAGTGAAACGTGGACGATGTACCGGCGGGATGTGCGATATCTCGAGCGGTTCCATCAGCAGTGTCTGCGACGAATTTTGCGCATCGGTTGGGGCGACAGAGTTGCAGACACGGAAGTGTTGCGCCGAAGTGGGATGTATGCAGTGGACTGCATACTTTTGCTGAGACACCTGAGGTGGCTCGGTCATGTGAGCCGTATGGATTCGACGCGGATACCGAAACAACTATTATATGGTCAGCTGAGTATTGGGAAGCGGCATGTGGGGAAACCAAGTTACGTTACCAGGACATGATCAAAGTGAGCCTCTCACGTTCTAATCTTGATTGCAGGTCATGGGAATCGAAAGCGGTTGGTCGGCGTGCATGGCGCGTTGATGGCGGAAACTGGTTCCGGATTTGCCTGTTACTGTGGCCCCAATGAGGACAGTCACTGGATGTCTAATCCTACAGGGGAACTATGACTGTCTTATACTGCACAACCCACGGTTCCATCTATGCATCCAATGTCCAGTGTATATCCAAAGGAACAAGACCGGGTGGCATGTGATTGGGAGCCACGTTTCATCAAAGGAGCCGGCCCACACTCTTCTAACATGCACAACAGCACATTGCTGTCTATCTAATGTGGGAACCATGCTTGTCAGACACACACAAAACGGTAGCTGGACCGTAGTCCGCTCCACACTAGATGGACCAACTTCTGCATCCAACATGGCCTCTAGGACCGTGCACTCGGTCTCGCCCAGCAACGATTCACAGTCTCGTAGGCCAGTAATCGAGGTGGATGAAGTTGGACAGGTGAACACCTTGTGAACATTCACAACAAGCGCAGCCACACCGGGGATATCGAATAGCCAATACAGAATTTGAAAGAAAATCAGCTCGCAAAATTGACACCGAATATGCAGTAGAATAAGAGAACTGATCAAATAGAATATAGTGGCAAACTTTCGTTGCAGCTTGAGCAGACCTAGTTTAGGTGTTAGTAGGTGTATTGCAGCTCTATGCTAAACCATTTCATGCTAATACGTGTGTTTCTGAAGAAACACTGCCAAAGCATATGGTTATTCCGTTTTCCTTATCAAGATCCTGGACCTCCACCTCATCCATTGGATTTGATTACCAAAGAGAGCGTCCAGTTGCGATTTTGGATCTCATGGGAACCGCCAATAGTTACGGAACGGTAGATCAGATCGGCCGAAGGGAAACTAACACAGTCAGGTGTCTCCTTGTTACAAAACATAAAGTATCGCGTCGTTTGGGCACCCAGAATTGAGGAACCCGTGAGTCGAGAGATGTACAATGACGCGGTTGGGTTCAGCCCATTGATGGACCTTCAGCGATCTGACGCACGCATTGTACATAAGCTAATTATTTTTCACACAAACTGAAGTGAAGCCTACTCAACCGATCTCCCCCACAACCCATTGTAGTTAGCAAGTTGTTTGTAACTTCGGAAGTAGTTACATTGGCAGAACAGATCGATCCTTGAGTAGGCGCATTAGAAAGTATATCCCAAAACGGATTGCTAAGCTATCGACACAACAAGCAGTCGACCAAGATAAGGTATCTAAGATGCCGGCATCATCTATCGTCAGGCATCTAATCGAAACAGGCCATCAGGTTGACCCTCGGTCAACATTTACAGTTATCTATCGAAATGAAAACCCCAACCTTTTGAGGTCCACCGAAGCTGTGGCACTTAACCGGCATCACCCTATGCTTTGTGTACCGAAACAATTAACATTCTCCCTCAATTTTCCTCGGGGCTTATGACCCTAAGGTCAAGCGTGTCGATCTGTTATTCTTGCGTCTACCTAATTTCCCTTCGTGACCAGTTTCAAACCTTCGATTTTTCTAGCACGTGATTCATATTTGTTGTTAGTTTCCGAGTGAGCAGATAACACAAAAAGCTTCCATCTCGCAATACCAGTCTTCTCATTGTCTTATTTAGAATGATAAAGGGAACACAGTGCTTTAAATTGTTTTATCTCATTTGTATACTCACTTGTGAAAATGCCGGAACATCTTACCAAAAAAGCACCGTGAAGTAAACAAGGAGTTATTATCCAATCCAGAACTAGTCCTTTCCCGACCAGACAAAGGATCTGGCTGAGTACTGATGCCCAAGTCTACGTCTATAAACTGACAATAATTCCAAGCGTTACCAAGAAATTCCGGCGAGACGCAATCCAAAAAGAGACCACATCGCTAGAGGAAACAAAAACCATTAACATTTTGAAAAAATTAAGAGCGTCGAAGCACATAGATGGTGCACTCTTCTCAAAGCTGACCATAGGCGACTCACCCTCCGCGACGCTATGATTTGCCAAAACTGCCCAAAATAAACGTTCCCCTACGATCAACAGTGGACTTGTCTACTTCCGCTTTTCATTCTTTCGCAAAGTGAATAACAGATTTGCTGGAACCGATTCGCAAAGAATTGTCGATTCATACGGTCAAAGACACGTTTGATGTTGTCCACCGTACAGAAAACTCAAACATGAAGGATAAATTAATGCTTTCGTTTGAGGTGGAATTACTTTTCACGAACTTGCGGTTGGTAGAGACTGTGACCTTCATTCGTGATTTCATCACTGAGAGAAACTGATGTTCGAATTCCGGTGAATAAACTAAAGATATTGACTCTGCATTGTACCTTCCACTTACAATTTCTGTTTAATGAAATCTATTGTAGACAGATAGATGGAGTCGCAAAGGGTTCTCCCTAAGCCTTTATTTGGCTGACATCTTTCTTTCAAGGCTCAAAGGTGGACATTTGAACACATTTATTTCTTCATTTGATTTATACTACCGTTACAGGGACGACACTTTCATTGTCTGTAACTCTTCCACCGACTATTTAACCCCTTTTCTTTGTCCCTCCCCATCCCTTTTAGTCTCCCCCTCCATCTACAATCTCATTTCGTAGGGTAAAACATAATAATGTTTTTTACCTAGTAGCTGACTCGTAGCTTGCCGGAACGATGCCTATCCGTTGCTGGTAGCTCAGCTGGCATGCTACTGTTGTATCTATTTTTCCTTTGTGTATTGTATTATATGTATGTATGGATGTATGTGTTGTTTGATATCCCCGGTGTGGCTGCGCTTGATGTGTATGTTGACAAGGGGCCTACCTGTCTATTACCCACTACCTCGTCCATACTGGCTCCAGGAGACAGTTGGTCGTTGCTGGAGGGGACGGGGTGCACGGTTCTTGTGGCCGTGTTAGACTCGAAGAGTGGTTCCATGCAGTCAGTGTGGAGCGGACTACGGTCCAGCCACCGCCTTGTGTGCGCTTGGATTCCCAAAAGACAGTGTGCTAGTGTTTGCCTGTGAAGGAGTGTGGGCCGGCTCCGTTGATGAAACGTGGCTCCCATCCGCATGCCTCCCGGTCTTATTCCTTCGGGTTTACACTGGATATGGGGTGTGTGGTGGAACTGTGGGTGGTGCAGCGCAAGCCACCATGGTCCCTCTGTAGGCGCAGGCGTCCTGTGACTGTCCCCCTGGAGCCACAGTGACAGGCAAATCCTACAAAGCCATTTTGTAGTGGAATTCGAAAACTTGAGGGCTAATATCTCCTATGTAGTGGCAAGAACCTGCATGGCAGTGGAGGAGAAGTTGCGATATACCCCAGTTAGCTCACAACTTCAGATGGCCTGCCTCCGTTCCCTATGGATCAGTGACACAAGCTGCTGGCTAGATGGCGTTAACCTTTGGCGGTCACGGGTACGATCCCCAGCAGGGGACCGAGGAACTGCGCACCGCTGACGAGCACCAATAGGGTGAAACGATCGTCTGGTTTTTTTCCGAAATGAGGGTAGACTGGTGTGGTTCGTGAGCAACTGGGCTGAACCAGTAAAACTTCATCAAAATTCGCCATATGACATCTGTGTACAAGGGATCCATCTTGCTTGTTGGCACATAGCCGAAGTTATTTACTTATTTGTTTGTCTACCACACATCGAACAATGCCAACTTTACGAGATCCACACTGAACAAATATCAGTGGCTTTTGATGCGGTTCACATCACGCCAGATTGCACATGGTATTCAATTCTCAGAGGTCGCTACCAGTGAGTGAACGCCATTCACTGAGATAACGATTGTCAGACACCCAAATGGGAACGCGGGAACTAACCTCGCTTCATTTCTACCGATGGTGGGTTTATCGAACTTCGCTGTTGTAAACTGTTTTTGGCTTCAGGCCGTCGCATTGGTTGTGTGCGAGAGTTATCCGGAGAGTGACACCAGTCGTCCAAATCTAGCCGGTAGGGAATTTGTATGATTAAGCTAATTCGTCCTATCTGGCTTACTGATGCTACTCTAATGGTGGTTCAAACTGCGGTGCTTGATGTTGAGTCTGCTAACGTGCCTTCACCATGCCAGTCAACTTTTGTAGGATGCCTTCGGAGGAAGCCACTCTGGTGCAGTTACACTCAACGTGAAATGTCTGCAAACGGGAAAGTCACTTCTGCGAACTATCCAAGTCAATCCGTACTCAACTCGCACTAACATATTTGCAAATACTGAGGACGTATATTTCCCCCAGACACGGTTAGATAACATCCACAATGATTACTATATACTGCTGAAATAGTGAGTAAATTCCAATTGCGCTTCGCTTGGTTAATTTATCTTGCCACTGTCGAGGGGTTGCGGCTAATTGCGTTAGCTTTCTAAAGGAGACCGATGCGTCGTGCAACTATCCCAGACAACTATTCAGCCACCGAGAGTAGAAAAGAATGAACGAGAAATGTGATTTTCATTCGTGTAGATAAATCTCATACTTCACGCGATTTACCACAACATGTGAAACTGTGCTCAAATAGTATGGGCAAACGTCATCTACTTCCCAGTTTCTGGAACCGGTTGTTACTCGGTTTTATCAGCCATCAAGCCCAGATTGAGGAAGAGATTTTACTCCAAGGCGCATGCAACTCAAAGGAATAAATAGACTAGTGGAATGGTAACAAGAGAACCGTGACAAGCCAGACAACAGTTAATTGTCATTTGGGAATTTTCGGGGAAGAAAATAGCTTCACAGATACGTCAACACCAATTAAATTAATTCGCCATTTCCTGATCAGAGACACAGGGCACTGGCAACACAAGTGGCATAAACGTCCTATTTTGTGAAGAGTAGGCGAGTGAATGCAAACAGGTTTGGGATAATAAATTTTTAGTTAAAATGTTTGACAACGTGTATGCCCCAAATTTAAGGCCATTACACATCAACATTAATTTACAGACTGTTCACTGCTTAATTTTCGATGTACAACCTATTAGCAACATCGAAAAATATAACCGAAGTCACACCTTGAGAAAGTCCCTGCTACTTTTAGGTATATATATATATATATATATATATATATATATAGGTATCATTTTGAATACTAGACCGCTCTGGTGGTTAATATGGTGATATCAGTGATCAACGTTTCTACAGATACCTTGTCACACATGAATTGTAATTAGCATAGTTGTATGGTCTATGCAGGTAATCAAATCGTCGTTTACTTCTCTTGAGAAATGCTAGTGTTCTGGTTCTATGTAGTGAGTGAATTTGCCTACATTTTCTAGGGCATTACTTGGTAATTTTTGCATTGTTCATAAAGATGACGAACACACGCGACAGCTGGGATCAAAATCTTGCCACACATCTAGACGATGTATCACCCAGTTATCATCTGTGCGTTGTTAAGTGTATACAGCTACGGATTCTTTCAACAGAGTTTGCTGAAACTGAAAGCTGCACTACAATTTTAGTGTGCAGGTGTCTGATCTATATTTACCATCAAAATAGTTTTCTTACTTTAACTGTGGATATGTGTACAAATCATGTCGTGGCGATTTAATGTCAGCATGGTTCACTATGTGAATTAGGGCTAATGATCAGTACATTTGACTGGAGCTGTTTGTATACCACATTGATATGTGTACCTGGAATTAGCCGAAGTAACTATGAAATGCGTATTTGTATGATACCTCTTGAGAGTTTGCAGTGTGAAACTGCACAAATGACCAAATGCAGTTATTCCAATCTTTACCACTCAGCGTTAGCAGGTTATTGGCAAGTCGCATCCAGAAAACGAGAATAGAACGCAACCAACCAGTTGTTGTGAGTCATCGGGGCATTTGGTACGGTATTCGATTCGTGTCGTGGTGTTTGTGCTCATGACTGAAGTATGGACGTCTGCGGAGAGTTCCGCCGTTAGACAAAACGAATTCTCGGTTCACACAACTCGTATTTTCATTTTTAAAGATATGTTTCCCTGTTGCCAATCACAAATTTCGCAAAATGGACTAACATTTTCAGACTAACTTGCTATAACTCCCGATACGTAGTAAGACAACAGAAAATGTTTGATTTCACATCTGAAGTTACAACTAACTGTCAGGAAACGACGTCTACCACGCACTTGATCGAAACTAATCAATGCTCAGGTGACACCATATGGTTGGTTGAACGTTCCAAGCTAAGCTACAAACGCACGCGCTGGGAATCGAGCGATATTCACGCGCAATCTGTGTGGCTGACTTACGTGATCTAACACCTCCTCAGTTAAAAATCAATTGTTACACATAAGATCTTTCGCTCGGAATGACACTGAGTCGCTGAATTGGGGTGCGTGTACGTGTGACATGGCTTCGTTCAACTTCCACTTCTGTGCTCACACCAACGCGTTGCTCTGGCTGTGGTTTCATTAGCTTAGGCAAATCAAACGTATCTAAATGTGTAAGGGAATCTCTGTAGTGTCATTTTGCTTAACCTGTTCGGGTGTATAACGATGTTTGATGTGATTCACATGACGTGTAGTCAATCGGTTTTGACATTCCACTTCATACAGGACGTTTACTTTTCTTGATTTGACAATTCCTGGATTCCAACGTTTATGTGTATCCCTGTAGTTGTACACAAAGACTGAGTCACCGGGAGGAAAATATCTCATACGAGTACCGTGCTTACGATTGAACTGATCTGGCATTTTCCGCTCACACTCATTGGTCTCCTTTGCTGGAAACATGGCATCTGATGGTATGCGTAAACGTCGACCATTCGAAAATTCCGGCGGTGATTGTCGGTTTGAGAGAACAGGATTTGGTGTTGCACGATACACCTTATCCTCCTTCACAAGCTGCAGTTTTGTGGAATTGGTGACCCAATCCTCGGTTGGATTGGTAAGTTCTTGCTACAACGACATCTAAATGTAAGAGTTCGCGGCGCCATCTCTGACCCAGTCGACGTTAAGTGCGGAGTGCCGCAGGGCTCAGTACTTGGTCCACGACTATCCCTGATTTACATAAACGATCTCGCGACAGTAATCACCTCCAACTCCTTACTCTTCGCTGATGATCTCAAGATATGGCGAGCCATTAGAACAACCAGCGACAATGCAGCTCTTCAGGATGATCTTGACAGGGTTTACGAATGGTCGACTCAGAACCTGCTTCAGTTCAACGCTACAAATTGCGAGGTGTTGAGCATACGCCATAAAGCCACTTGCGAATACAGACTGGGGGATCAAATATCGCAGTGCACTACAACGGAATGCGATCTAGGAGTGGTAGTGCAGGAATATCTGGGCTGTTCCCGCCAGGCCGAGAAAGCCTTCAAAAATGCTAACCAAAACCTTGGCCTTTTGCAGAGGACATTCGGGCGCTTCGATCCTTCCATCTTTTCTCAGATGCTCAACGCCTACATTCAGCCTCATTCTGAGTACGTCATCCACGCCTGGCAACCATGGCAAAAACAAGACATTACCGCTCTTGAACTGCCACAACGGAGGGCGACCAAGGACGTAAAGGGCCTGTTTCATCTCCCTTACCGATTGAGACTGAAAACCCTCGGGGTCTACAGTGGACAATATCGACACCTGCGTGGTGAATTGATAATAACTTATATGATCTTGAGGAATCCGAACCATTCTTGTTGTCACCTACTAAAGATGAGTCGCAATACAACACTCAGAGGACACCAGGTAAAGCTGGATACAAAATACAGCCAGTTGGAATGCCGCCATAATTTCTTTTTCCTTCGTGTGTGCCAACACTGGGACGCTCTTCCCACATATGTTGTTTCCTACCCCACGCTAACGGTATTCAAAAGACGTTTGGGTGATTCGCTTATCCACCTACATTACGCTATATAATCAGAGATGTCTACGTCAAACAAACGCGAACAAAACGGTGCCCATTCTCAACTTCTGTGCTTCACTATTCACACTGCTGTTGTGGAATATAGTTTCGGATTTCTTACAACTGCATTAATCAATTATCTTAGTCCAAGAAAGCGACGTACGAGTAAGCTTTGTTGTTTCTTTTGTTTTTAAGACATGCCTTCCCCATATTACTTCCCATATTACTATACAGTAACAATTCAATACACATTCTACAATGTTTATATGAAAAAGTAGCACCTGAATCACTAGACGCTTAAATGGACGATTTACACTTATGTTTACTTTCACTTCGACCATCCTACGGGACTTGTAAAGCTATCTCATTTGTACCTGTAATATATCATTGTTCATTGTGCATATGCATGGTCTTAATGGATTTGTCCGGGCGTGCTTACAACGTCTGTCCGAGATTTCCGGCTTGGGGAGCCTACATAAATCGACGAAACCATTGCATCAAGTTGAAGGAAAACTTCGGCATCAACGGCACTTCTCAAAGGAATTCAGCATTAATCCTGAAATGCTATTTTGACACGTTAATAAGTTCCTCAGAGTGCTACGTGGGATCCCAGTTCGAAGTTCAAAATATGGTCTGGCGAAAAGTATACAAGAGGTAACAAACATACTGCACAAACACTTCATCCGCACTTTTCGAAATGAATTAGCATCTTACCCGTGTTAGACACACCCAACGCCTCTAGGGTCAAACCATTCATTATTCAAGATAGGAAATGCTTTGAAAAGATTATTGTCCTTGTGCGTGCACAGCTCTTCTTGCGAGAACGACATCATACCGAAGGTACTAAAAACAGACGCCACGAATATAGATGAACAATCAGCTTGCTTCTCTCAACGATCTCTTGATGAAATGCACATTCCCACAATGTGGAAGCAGGGAGTAGTCACTACTATTAACCAAATTGAGTATCGTCTAACGGCCTCGAAATACCGGCCCCAAGTTTGGTCCAAAGTCATGGAGGTTATTACCGCAGCGACATTCATGGGATAGTTTGAGAGCAACAACATCAGTGTAATAACAGTACGGAATCCGCCGGTCGCTATGGCACTATCGACTTTTTCCTAGCCCACTAGTTCCACTAGTTCTGCTGATAGGCGGCTTTGTTATCTCTTAGCAGTTGTGTGCAGTGATTAATTTGGTCAATGTAGTTGTCGCAAGTTTCTGGCGCTGGATCTTCTCTGTACGCTCGTCATGCTGCGTTGATTACTGCCGTCCATTTACGGGATCTGCTTCTAACGAACGAAGTTGTTTTACCCTTGTTGCGGGCCCGTCAAATATCCCCGCGAAAATGCGCCAGAAACTCCGGCATGATGGCGGTGGAAAGCGAGGTCCAATTCTCCTCCACTACGCAGCCAGCGTTCAGCCACTCCGAGACGCAGCCCAACTGCGCACCTTTTGACAATGGTCTTTTGCAAACTGCCACCCCCGTGGTACGGTACTCAAGTCGGACTTCTTGTCATTTACAGACCATGTCAATATCTGGCATAACATTCAGAGAGTTAACGATCACCCGGCACAGCAAAGAAATCTCGACAGGGCTTACACGTGGTGCAGAAGGTAATTGCAGCTTACTCGCAACTTACTCTCTTTGTTGTACTCGTGGAGTTGGTAACCAGAACACTCTACATATTAATACAAAACACCCAGAGCAGCGAACATTATCAAAATAAATTCTGAGCAGTCGACAGTTTGCGACCGAAACGCTTATAGACAAATGTAATGTATACAGCAAAGTCTAATTACGATGAACACGTCTACCGCTCAAAATAACAACAGCTGCTGCCAGCTTTTCCACCTGCAAAGTTAGTATATTTATCTCACGATGCCTAATTGTTATCAGCCAAAAACCGGAAGTCAAGTAATAGTTTGCAATTTCTCTTGTCCCCAGCTTGAATTAATTATCTGCAGGAAATGTCCCTACAGATGTAGCTTATCTCTTGAATGTAGCGCTTTGAAATATCCGGTTTTCAAACTTAGCTTTCTGCAGACACAAGCTATGCAACGTGTTAAACATAGCATAGATCCCTTGGAGGATAATTGTCATTTCACTCTCTGATTCGTAAAGGTAAACGTAAGCAGTCTCGTTATAGTGGCAACGCATGAATTGTGTTCGATGACTTAACATCTAGCAGAGATATAAACCAAACGGCTAATATAGTTGTTGGGTGGCTTTTCGATTTTGACACAAAGCTTCATCAGACCGACAAAACTAGAGAAAGGTTGTCGAGGCAACCCATATGGAAGTCAGAGTACATTACAGGTCAGTGTGTTATTTCAAATGATACGTTAAGAGTGGAACTATACCAGCCCATAACAAGTAAGTTATCGTCAGAGATCTGCATGGCAACAGCATGATTTTCTCCTTCTGCCCCGACTACACCATCCGACGTTCCTTAGATTAGTTGGATAAAGGTTCGACTGTAAGGTCTGTCACCTGCAGCACGAATTCAAGATAGTTCCCTTAGAAGGGGGTTCATTCTCACTGTCACCAGTTACATCGACTCTACCAGCCAGTTCGGCGTTCGTGAGTCAGTGAACCTGATCTATCTACAGTAACGCGGGAAAAAGGAAAAAGCTTACGGTATATCACATAATACAGGAAGTAATATTGTGCTGCAGCATGCCTTACGTTGCCCTCTGATCGTAACCATACAGTCAGGAACGGCGTCCATCCACGAGTTCACCAACACTCCCTTATTGGCAAATTTGGACACAGCAACTTTCGAAAGGTTTGCGCGGACCAAATCTAACAGCTCACCTAAAAGGAGACAGTGCCTAATAAATATAATTCGGTGATCATATCTGAGCCTACCTTGTCAACGATGTACCTTTAAATGAAGGTGGGCGGTAGGCTTCACACTGCGTCATAAGGAAAACCAAATGTGCCAATTTACCTGACCTCCGATGAATTCAAAATGCTCAAAATAGCAAGCTTCCCTTTGAATCGTGCACGCCTATAGAGACTTTACAAGCACACGTTTGGCATCGGGTAACAGATAAGAAGTTACCCTCTCAAATATCAATAAATATACATTGTCAATTTCAAAGATATTGTATTGTTTATTTAACTAGCATCAGAACAACGCATTGTTAAGTGCCGTCCTCATTAATGGGTGAATATTGCATGGCGCTCAAAATTTATGGATGTCTCTCCGGTGTCAATTGGAAGTTGTCTTCCGGTTGACCTGGTAGCATTCCCTAGCAGTAGAAGCATGGAATAACATGTACCGCATGTAAACCGACCAATATATTTTTATTCATTAGACTCAAATGAAACTCGCTAAGCAGATGGAAATTGGGTGTTGCCCACCCGAAAACACTGCACAACCATGACGCGTTTTGATGTAATTTCATCTCATCAGGTGGTGATAGCAAACTTCGAACCCGCGACAGTTGGAATAGTAGCATAAACCTCTACCCCCTTGGCTACCGCGTCACGGTGGGCAACGCTTGGCACAACGGTAAATGATTAATTGAAGAGTCAAGTTTGAACCACACGTTGCGTGATTGGATTACGACGTGCAATCTCAATTTACTGGACCGCGATTCACATTGAAGTGAACCTTATTCAGAGCGATCACTAGGATCACTGGGTTCGAGGCCTGCTATCTCCACCTGATGAGCTGAAATGATATCGAAACATGCCGTGATTGTACAGTGTTTTCGGGTGTGCAACACCAAATTTCCATCTGCTTTGACTACGGTCCCAGTAATCGCAACGACTTTCACTTCAATGTGAATCGCGGTCCATTACATTGAGATTGCGCGTCGCAATCCAATCAGACAACGTGTAGTCCAAACTTGACCCTTCAGTTAGCAACTCGCTAAGGTTTCGAAACAATAATCAGGGCAGATATTAGCCATTAGTAAAGCGCATGCGACTCACATAGCTCCCAAACTACAGGGCATATAACATCTGGCTGTTAAGCTGACCGTTCACGCAGTGCGCAATATTGGAGGTAGAAGTACCTTGCAATAGATTTCAGAAACATTTGCTTGTATACTATGATAAACACCAGCGGTTCCCTGTCACAAGTTAATTACCCAACCCCGTCGTTTATTCCAAATGCGAATGTAGGAGTCTGTTACGTCGAATAAAGAATCATCCCACAGAATACAATTTCCCGTGAATCATTAGGTAGTTTTATTGCTGAAGGTTAATGCCTCTTAGCAAATCATTTGCAATTGAGTTGCAGCGTAATTTTTGAAGGGAACTTAGTTTACGGAATGAATAAATAATTATTTCAGAGTTTTGCTTATCCGGCTTAATTTTCTAATGTTGGTTATGTTACAACACTTGAACAGAGTAAGCGCAGGAACGCTGGTTTAGCTAAAATTCATTTTTATTGCTGTTCAAACGTACACTCACCATCCAGTATTTATTCTGTCTTTGTCTATTGAACATAATCTCGCGGAGCTGAAAAGTGGGCACACCAGAAATCCATTTTTGAATGACGAATACAAGAATATCTTAGCTTCTGATGTCGAATGAAGTTGCAAACGACGTATCATTATCCTATCAAAAAGTGTGTAACTGCCGACCTCTGATCTGTCGGCATGCTCCGACAAATGACCCCTTCATCCTCTGTGAGCTCCTAAAGACCGAGAAACTGGCCTGCTTGTATACGAATACCCAGGATCTTTACAATAAACTGGCTGAACTGAAAGATCGCCAAGCTCCTGGGACGTGTGATGTCATTTGGATCACTGATATATATTTGCACACGAGAATGACGGACGCTGAAGTTTCGATAACGAACATGTCGCTGATCCGGAACCGCAGGCTTATAAAAGGAAAGGGGCAAAGCTGTATTACCGAAGCGACTTACAGTGCGAAGTTGTGGAGGATTCAGGCTCGCAGTTCCCTGACTCTCTTTGGTGCCAGTTGCAGTTAAGAGGCAGGGACGCTTGCCTTATTGTCTTGGTGTAACTCCCTCTACACCCGAAACAGCCTAATAGCGGCTGCTTTAAGATGCGGTTTCAAACGAAAGTACACTCGCATATTTAGCATTAGCAATTAGACCGTACATTGTGTAGAAACTCCTTCCACGATCGGAGAACAATTCAAAACCGATCTACAAGACTTTCTAGCCAACGTTCCTGTTTACCATCACATCACTTTGCCCAATCGGTTCAGAACAGATGACAGACCATCTGTGTTGGATCTTGTGCTTACCAACGAGGAGCATATGATTGATGCGTTGGTTTTAGACTGCCCGTTGGGTCGCAGTGATCACGCAGTCATCAGTTTCAAGTTTGTTTGCCATGCAGAATATCTGAATGATGACGATGAGACTGTGCGAACCAACACAAGGTACGACTGACTCGCCCAGCTCGTCAGCGCCACAACTTGGTCTTTCCTCGAAGAGAAACCTCCGGAAGTCCCCTGGATCGAGTTCGTCAAAATATTCAGTCAGCTGATTCACAGGCTTCGGAGATAAATGCTTGCAATACGTGCAAATCCGTTTCTTTCGTTAGGAGCAGAACCCGAAAATGGATGACAGTACGCAACGCATCATGGGCGAGGATACAGTGAAGCTCCAGCACTAGAAACTTGGGACAACTACGTAACCCAACGTAACCATTGCACTCAACTGTGAAGAGAAGACAAAGCCGCCTATCAGCAGAACATCGCAGAAACCATCAGTGCTAACCACAAACTGCTGTACAAGCACGTTAATAGCCTACGAAAAGTGAGGCAAGGATTTCCTCCACTCAAGACGGCTGATGGCTCAACAAGAACGGCTGTGGAAGCAGCAAACACGCTGTAGATGCAATACGCCTCCATGTTTCAAAGAGTCTTGCCACCAAGCGATCTACCAAGCTTTGTCTTCTGCTCGCCAAAACTAACTCACATCACTTTTACCGCAGCGGCTGTATTGCAAAAGCTGATGTCTCTACGCAAACACAGTTCGCCGGGTGTCAACACCATTCGTCCAGAGGCATTGGGAGCAGCAGCAAGCCAACTGGCAGGATCTTTAGTTCAGTTTCTCCAGCACTGCTTAGAGCAGAACCAAGTTCCCGCTATGTGGAAGTTTGGAATAATAACCCCGATTCACAAAGGTGGAATCAGAACTGATCCCTCCAACTACCGCCCAGTGTCCCTTCTTCCTATACTCTTCAAGTTCATGGAATCCATAGTTGCCGATGCACTGGTGTGTTATCTGGAAAACTGCAAATTCATCACACTTGAACAGTACGGTTTCCGTCGACAGCGGTCATGTACAACGAATTTACTAATTGCACGCAGTAGTTGGACCGAGGCAGCTGACGCTGGAGAAGGTGTTGACGTGATCTACCTGGATTTTTCCAAGGCTTTCGACCGTCTAGACCATTGGATACTACTCTACAAGCTGCAGCATTACGGGATCGGAGACCCTCTTTTAAGCTAGATCGCCAACGTTCTACTTCAACGACAATTAGTAGTCAGAGTTCGGAGCTCTCCATCGGACCCCATGCAAGTCGAGTGTGGTGTGCCGCAAGACTTAGATCTAGGTCCACGTTTGTTTTTGGTGTTTATTAATGACCTTGCACAGGGAATCGCATCAAACTTCCAAATGTTTGCCGACGATATCAAGACTTGGCGCAGGATCCAGGCGAACGCCGACCAGCATCTGCTTCAGAGTGATTTAGATACGGTGTATCAATGGTCGACCCAAAACTCACTGCATTTCAACCTCAGTAAATGCAAGGTGCTTTGCATCCGACATCAGAGCAGCTACTCACGCCGACTCGGAATGGATGTCTTGCATCAATCAACTCTCGAACGTGACTTGTGTGTCCTGGTTCGCGATGAATTCGGCTGCTGCAGGCAATCCGGAAAGTCCTCGAAGACCGGAAACCAACACGTCAGGCTGTTGAGGCGGGCGTTTGGAGAAATAAACAGCTCCATATTTCAACAAATGCTCAGTGCGCATGTTCGCCCTCATGTCGAATACGCAATTCAAGCTTGGCATCCATGGCTGAAACACGACCTTAATGCACTGGAGCGGCCACAACGCCGGGCATTTAAGAACGCAATTGGAATGCGCAATCTTTCATACGAAGAGAGGCTGCAACTACTGGGGGTATTCAGTGGAAGCTATCGCAGACTACGAGGGGACCTTATTATGACATACTTGATTCTGCGAGACCCACATCATGTGTGCCGCCCTTTACAGCAACTCAACAGCAATATAAACCTGAGCGGCCACCCATTTGAACTCGCAGAACAATACAGTCGTCTGGAGTGCTGCAGAAATTTCTTTTCCATTCATGTCTGTCACCCGTGAATTGCTCTCCCAGAATCGGTCGTCTCTGCATCGACACTAACAGTAGTTAAAAGACGGTTGGACTATGCACTCATCCACTTACACTTGGTTACTTAACACAACGTCTCCATCCTGCACCTGGAGCTTACCACGGAATTATTTGTTGCTAACTGTGGGTGTTGTGAATCTAAGAGGATCGCAGGACTACAGCGGAAAAAAACGATAAGTCTACAGTTTTATATTTAAAGTATTAACTATTTTACTATCCTTATCATCATTATTGTTTTTTCGATATCCCCACCAACTATCCAACAGACTTGTAAGGTAACGCTTCTTAACTCGTATAAATTCATTGTTCATTATTCATTGTTCAGTCATCGAGATCTGGAATTTTAGCCATACGACTTCCAAGTTGGTTAACAATTATTTCGGTTGAAGGACGTAAATCATTTCCTCTAAAACAAGACACTTCAGCGGTTCCCAAACCATGCTTGTTCGACCACCATCATCTCGATTTACACGATTTAGCAGATGTTACTCCAGAAGTGGAATGCACATTCATGATATTGAGGAAAGAGGTTATCAACACAACGATCAAGTTCATCAAAAGATGTAGAAGCACAGGAGGTAACAGACGTTTTAAAATTGCAAGGCAATTCGAGCATGGATGTCGCGGAGCAGTACTAAGATGACGACACCCAAGGCTCTGCAGTCCATTAGTAGCAGTTGAAGCTAAAATTTGTGAACCATCTCTATTTACAACAGGTAAAGGAACCCCTTCCCGACTGAACACTTTTCTCAAGGCACGGACATGCAACTCAGCATTTGGTTTATCAGTCAGGAATACCTCCGCCCACTATGAATAAGAATCCACCACCACAAGTGCATAGTACTTTTATAGAAATGGTCCACGGTATTCCGTTTGTATCCTTTGCCAAGGCTCGCATGTCATTGGCTTGGTGTCCAGTTGGGCGGATGCTGTAGAATCTTGGGTTTTTATTTCGGGCAACCAGAAGCAGTTCGTCGAATGTCTGCATTTACTTCATTCCACTAGCACAAGCATCGAGCTAAGGGCTTCATCATTTCAAGACCAAAATGGCTCGAATTTCAATAGGTCAATACAGCTGATCACAAAGTTGGCGAAATAACGACACGGCCTTTCATACGCAGTAATTCATCAGATGTAACACACAACTCATCACGACGCACATAAAACTGTGGGGACTTACGTGTTTAAGTAAGAGACCATCCTCGTTTGACAGCAGAACTTAATGACGTGTAATACTTTCGTATCTTTGATAAGGTCTGAAGGAGAGACTGGAAGCGGCTGGATGAGTAAAGAATTCGTTGCAGAATCGGTTTCGAATACCGTTGCATTTTGTAACGACTAGTCGGCGTGAGGAATGAACTTTGTACTTCTGAGCTCAACCACATAGTTGTACGCGCTAAGAGCAATACTGCTCATTTGAACCATAGCTACTGTAGACTTAGCTAGATAACTGGCAAGGTTTTAAATGAACTTTAAAGCTTCATGATTTACCACAATACTGAGATCAAACAAATAGTTGTGAAGTCTAGTGACTGTCCAGTGTACAGGTAAAGCTACTCGATTGATCTGAACATACACTTTTCAACATTGCTGATTCGACAAGACATACTCAGAACAGGGTGCCCTTCCTGTTCTAACACAGCACCCATACCTGTTTCCGAGGGATCAGTGAAAAGTACGGTTGGTAGATTTGGGGAGAATATAGGAAGAACACAACTAGATGTAAGCATTTTCAAAGCTTCCGAAGAACATGCTTACGTTTGTCTAGCCAAATAGAGCTTGTCGTTCAACAGATTGAATAAAGGATCAGCAATGGATGCAAAAGTAGAAATGAATTTGGATTAATACTGTAAGACACACATCAGTTTTCGAAGCTAATGAACATTGGTGGACGACTTCACTCCAACCAGTGGTTATTTCCGATCAGGAGCTGGTTTGAACCCTTTAGATGTAACATGCTAATCAAGACAACTGATCTCTTGGACATCAGTTAAGCACTTCTTCGGGTTGATATTTAAATTAGCATCCCTGAATCGAGTTAAAAGTGCAAGCCATCGAGAATCATGGAGATGCTTGTCGGCTGCATGCACAAACAAATCGGTTTGATAGAACACAACATGCTCCAGACCTTTCACATTGGATTTCCTCATATCTTGGCATAAAATGCAAAAGAAGAAACTATGCCTGTACAACCCAAAAGGTAGATTAAAAGTGGTCCGTCTACTATAATCAGCAGTGAGTGATGTCTGCAAATATGCATCTCTTAAGTAGAATCGAGAAAATCTTAGATCCATGCAGAGGAGACAGAAAAGAATCAGGTTCTTCCGTGGCACAACTAAGCTGCAGTAGCTTCGCATTAAAGTAATGCCGTAACTGCTGCAAACTCTAGATGTTGGTCCTTCCGGCTTTAACGGTGTAACAATAGGTGTGGCCTTACGCAAACTTTGTACTGAGATAATAATCCTTACTTTATAGAGACACAAGGACCTTGCGAACAGATTCCCTTAGTCCAAATAGAAGTATATAAGGTTTACAGAAAACAAGATCCCCGGCTGCTTTTAAATTAGCAGGCTGGATTTTCATTCCACCAGATTTCACTGAACAATCGTTCTAGAAACCACAAATTTGACTGTCAGCATCAGTGTATGACCGAAAAGTGACACTTATTTTAAGAGCCTGCATAACTTTAAGACCGAGGATAGACGCGTCTTGACGAGTAAGTAAAATTTACACTCGACAGGATTAGAATGCTTATCTAACACCGGTAACGTACAACATTCTATCACCGGAAGGGTATGTCCAGTAATACCTTTAATAGTAATGGATGCAGAATCAAGCTGAACATCAGGGTTTAGATGACTGTGGCTCGTTTTATAAAGGAGAGACTCTATACAACCAGTATCTACAATGAAACAGTGACGTACCATTTTCGAAGCGTAAAGTATTGAACAGGTGACCACTTGTATTCACAGCCGGTGTCAAAGAACGGAAATCCTTTGGCAAGTTAACAGAGGCATCATCAACTTGTTTCACTATATTACAACGTTTGTGTTGACGGCAAACACTGCGGATATGTCCGACTTTTGCACACTGATAACAGTTAGAATTCCGATGCTGACTAGTATAACATGAATGCAGCTTTCCACATGAAACATATTTTCAATGTTTTTGTCGACTTGTGCAAACTTTATACCGAATTTTTCTGGGCGTTTAAGTGAGCAATGCTGTTATGTTTAACGCGTTAGATTACCACTGTTCCTCGTTTCGGCATGAAATCGGCATTCGGTTGAACCAGACAAAACTTGTTGATTAACAGCAGTCCTGGGATTTTGTAATGTCAGAAACATCCTGACAGTAAAAACAGATGGACTTTACTTGATTATAAGTCGGTGCTGGAGGTGATAAGAGCTGGCGATATAAATCTGGATTATTTATCTCAGTAATCAGGCAGTCTCTGAGGTTTCCATTAAGCTTATCTTCAAACGTACAAGATAAAGAGACTAAAGTTGGAGAATAAATTAGCAAACAGACTGATTAGGTTGACGCATCAGTAAGTTGAACACTATCCTATCGGCAACCACGAAATTTCCCGGTAATAAATGACTAAAAAGGAGGTCCTTCAACTTTTGGTACGCTGATTTCGACGGTGGCTGAGGATAATCCAGGTTCTTCAGGAGTGAATAGGCCTCACGTTTAACATCAGTTACAAAGTGAGCGCCTTTAAGTTCGTCGCGATGGTCACCTTTGGTGAGACACCATAGCCCGAATCTTTCCATATATTCTTGTAACTGCCAGGGAGATGCATTTAAGGATTTGATAGTTGTATTCACTTTTGAATAAACACTGACCATGACGCCAGTTGTAGTAAGTTCGAAATTGGGATAGAATTAAGCTCCAACCAAGCTAGTCTAGACTCTCAGGAAAAACAACCGAATTGGAATTCGAATTTTGCGGGTATCTATTCTAAGTCAATTAGTGAAAAGGAATAACAATAATCAATCATGAAGTATTGTATGCACAATCATCACAGAAAGACGTACAATAAATGCAGCAATGTTGCAGAATATGTCGAAGCGCACAAAAAATTCCTAGTCGACTGCCACCTTGAGCTTTTGCTTGCAGCATGAAGCAATTCCCCCACTTGTTCCAGGGTAAAGGAAATAGTTTCTTGTTTTTATCCATGACCTGTAACTTAACTTGCTTTGCTCATATTTGCATTCAGCACCTGTAAATGTATGCTCCTTCATGAAGTCAGCGTATTGTAGCAAGCGCAACAGGTAGCAGTCCATCCGGTGAGGGGTTCACTTACCAAGCGTGAACCGTTTCTTTCTGTTCGATCTGTTTGCTGTCAATAGAATGAAAAACTACTTCGATCCTTGAAAGCCAAAGCTCGACATGGTATCTATCCTCTATGGATTAGTTGTCCTCGCTCTGTTTCTTGTGAGCACTCAGTACCAAAGTAGAAAAGAATACCATACATCGTGGGGTGCTTGAAAAGTTGCGAATCTGGCACAAAAATCAGATAGGCAGGCAAGCTGGATACTTATTTATACTCCTCCACTTTCCTTATTCCAATTATACAAACACATTTCTTCTTCTTTTACTTTCATTTCGGCAAATTTTTAACGGTAACATGATCTGCAATTTGGTGAAAATTGAGAACGTGGAATATTGTGTAGTGAGTAAATAATTCTATCTCAAAGGAATCTAAAATCCAGTAAGTTTTGCTCAATAAATTGCATGTCAAGACCCCTGCATATTCCATAGTTTAACGTCGGGTGCAAGAATCTAGCTTCGGCAGGAAGAGTATTAAGCTGAGCCCAAGTCAGGGCGACAATAAGCAGTCACCATCAATGAAAAGTTTTACTTGGTAATGTATGTGTTCATACAAGTTCGCCGACTAACAACTCGCCAGAAAGCGGAGAGGTTGGGCATCTCACAGGCGCTAACAGATAATATTATGACGGAGGAGTTAGGCTACTCGAAAGTCCCGCTCAATGGGTGCCATGTCTGCTGACTCATGCACAGCAGTGCGTTCGGCATGTAGTGTTAAGGAATAATTGAGTACTGTTTGAGCAGATGCAGATAATATTCTTGAACGATTCTTCACTCTGGATGAGCGCTTGGTTAATTACTTTCAATCAGAAAGACGAGAACAACCAAAGCAATAGAAGCATGTATCATTTCCTGCGCCAAAATTGGTCAAGGTTACGCCGTGAGCTGGCAGGCTGACGGTATCTGTATTTTGAGATTTCCGAAGTGTGTTGATGATTCATTTCCTTGAAATAGGTTATAAAATCACCGGAAAGCACTACTGTTGCCTTCCCAAAAGTCTCAAGTAAAAAAGTTAGAGACTAGGGGTGATGATTGCCAACGAGAACAGTCATCTTCCACGGTAATAACGCTCCAGCTCACCCCTATTCTACTGCTTAGAAAACAATCCACGCTTCCGGTTTTGACCTTTCTCCTTAAGCACCATGTTCTCCAAATCTGGCACTCTCAATTCTCAGTATTTTCAAACTTGCAAGTGCTTTAACTGACATGCATTTTCCAACGACAGTGAAGGCATTAAAGCCATAGAAGCGGTTTTAGAGTCACATCTGAAAAGACTATTTCCACTGGGATTAAGACGCTTCAGCACCGCTTTAGGTTGATTATGTTGAAAAAGCAAACCATTGGAGAATCTGTATCACATTTGCTTTTTGAGTCCTCAAAATATTCCTTCACCCTCTGTAGTAAATAGCAAAGGAATTGATGCAACCCAATGCTTGTTGTTACAGTCCTCAATCTAGTACCCCAAAAGCAACGTGGAGCCTTTCTGCAGGATTGTATATTCATCTCAACCAATGGTTTCATGGATCACCCTCAACTTTGTCTTTACTCCGCCAGAAATGCCCAACCCCCTGCACATCATAGCGGATCCCCGTTCGGACTGTCTTTCAACTAATGCACAATCGATCTATAGCAGTCACTTCCCGGAGTAACAGTTTGGTTTCTTAACTAACATCTACAGATTTATGTCATTTCTTCTAACTCATAGCCTATACGGCATGTAGACGCAGAACAATGACAGATTTAGACAGAATGTAAAGGTTCTTCTAAACATACTGCAAACATTCCCTGCGACACAATTGGTTATTCTAAACCAACTGGGTGTTTACATTCAAAAAAATGTGGAGTACCTAAAAACACATCCACTATTTTGCAACATCGGCTTTTACTGTTGTTGTAACTTTCAAAACGTCCACTTATTTTACTGACAGCACTTCCATTGTCAC
Organism: Dicrocoelium dendriticum; assembly: GCA_944474145.2. NCBI lineage: Eukaryota > Metazoa > Platyhelminthes > Trematoda > Plagiorchiida > Dicrocoeliidae > Dicrocoelium > Dicrocoelium dendriticum. Next base: position 34,981,218 of record OX104064.1, read on the forward strand.
AAACAGCTTCCGTGAGTATCATGCTACACCGTTTCTCGCTCTTGTTGATACACTTCCTATTTTGGTAGCCTGCACAATACACGTTGGGTCGAGATGCCTCCAACTTCTATACTGTCCCGTATTGAGTAAACCTGATGGCAGCATAATTGCACATAACAGACAAAGTAACTCAACTTATTGATGGCCTATTTGCTTGTAATAGTGACCAAATAACAAGTGCTAATGTGATGAGAGCCTTTTGCATATATTTGCAATAAAAAAGCAATGAAAACTAAAGTAAACGTGTCAAAATAGTAAAGCTTATCAGCTTTACAGCCTAACAGCACATGACCAGATGAGACGCGGAAGTGCGGATATAACCACTCGAGGGACCATCCCGCATGGAGGCAGGTCCCCAGGGACTTTACTTGAACTTATGATGAGGCTTACAGATATTCTTACTATCAGCTTTTTCGTGCACTATTTTTAATTGCTAGAAAACTTTACACACTTCAGATGAAACATTGTAACACTTATACAACTTTCTTCACCATGCGATTTTGTTGTACAATATGACCAGACCAAGTAATCGGTCTGTGTCTCGAAATGTTGACAAATACACCATTTATTTATTTATTTGACACGTCTCTTATGTGTCATAGATCAACGACTAGTATCCTAGGCGCCACCCAACAATTGGTGACCCCGATCCAGAGCACACCGCCCGCCATCTTGAGTTTTCATTCTGGTGAGCTTGTTGCAGTGACCATTTTATCCATAACTCTTTATCGTTTTTTTCTTACCTGCAGTATATACTTATACAATTCTCATCTTGAATAGTTCAGAGGACAAACCAGTGCCGTAGAGCTAACCTCTCAAGCTTTTTGGGAGAATGACTCCTTATTATGGTTTTCACAGTTGGAATCCACTTTTGCAATTGTAGAATTGCTGCTTACTGTGCTAAATACCACCAACTTATGTATTGGGTTACGCAAAGTGTATCCTCCCGGGTGGGACACATCATAGCTTTCCCTTCTCCTTATACGAAGTATGAAGGTTTAAAGCAGGCGATCATCCAGCGCATCACGCCCTCTGAAAAGGCTTGACTGCAGCAACTGGTCAGGGATCTGCAACTAGGAGACAGAATGTCTTCAGTCTTACTGCGACAGATGCAACAACTCCTAGGCACATCCAACATGGACGCGGGGACTCTCCGCAAAATGTGAATGCAACGTCTCCCGGAAAACACACAGACCATCTTAGCCGGGGCAAGCACCCTGCCTCTCGCAGCAGTTTCAGAACTAGCCGACCTTGTCATCAAAGGACATCAGCTAACGAACGAATATAGAACATTCACTCGACTTAGACCCGTCGCAGCCCCAGCGACTAGTGAGCCGTCAGCAATCGGCGCACTATCATCGCAAACGATGTCGCTACAACGCCAAATAGAGATACTCGCCGTAGACCGCAAGCGATGCGGCCGCTCTGGCTCTTCACCCCCTCGCACGGAGCGGAACAATTTAGGTTTTTGCTTTTATCTCTCACCTTTTAGTAACAAAGCCCGTAAGTGCAAACAACCATGCAATTGCTGCGCCTCAAAGCAGGCCAAATTTCAGGCTTGCCGGTAATGGCGACTAACGGCGTTGGCAAAGACCAAAGTCGTCTCATCTACTTTAGGGATTATAATTCTGAAACCCATTTCTTAGTTGATACCGAGGCGGAAGTCAGCGTCATCTCCATTATTCCAAGTGAGCTAGCTGCTTCTTTGTCGACAAGTCTAAGTGCTGCCAATGCACGCCAGTAGACAGCTACGGTCACTAGTTGCTAACCCTGGACTCGTGTCTTCGGCTCACGTTCCGCTGGGTATTTACCGTTGCTGCAGTTCCTTTGCCATCATCGGCAGTTAATTGCTCAGGCATTTAAATCTCTTGATCGATACGAAACGCCAGATGATAGTCAACACTACAACGAAATCGAAGCTATCACCCTGGTCTATGCCTTTCTTCAGACACCGCTAGACTACGCTAACCTCTTCTCCAGGTAGTCCAAGCTCGTCCAGCCAATGTACGCAGCTTTGCTCGTGGCATCCCAAGTCAAGCACCACATACGGACGCATGGCCCAACCGTTTCATGCCGTCCACGCCGAGTATCTCCACAAAATTTTAAAGTAGCTATGGCGGATTTTGAGCATATGCTCGAACTTGGAATAATCCGCCCTTCCGACAACCCTTGGTCCTCTCCCTTGCAGATGGCCCCTAAGAAAACTGGTGACTGATGCCCTTGTGCAAAGTACCGTGCCCTCAATCGACTAACCGTCCCAAATAGGTATCCTATTCCACATACGCAGGACCTTACCGCATGTCTCACAGGTAAGACGATCTTCAGCAAGATAGATCTGGTATGCGCTTATTACCAGATACCTGTAGAATAAAATGATATTCCTAAAACACGCGTTATCATTCCTTTCGGCGTGTTTGAATTTTTAAGCATGCCAAACATTCCAACGCTTCATTCACGATGTCACTCGTGGCATAGACTTAGCTGCTTCCTACCTCGAAAATCTTTTAGTAGCCAGTTCATCGGAAGAAGTGTATCTCGACCACCTTCGAGCTCTTGTCCAGCAGTTGACCCAACACGTTGTCACAATCAACCCGACTGAGTGCGAACTTGGCAAATCACCGGTAGAATTCTGTGGCCACCTCGTTTCATCGTCTGGTATCAAAGTTCATCCTGATACTATCCAGGTACTTAGGGATTTCCCAGCCCCGACTTCATTAAAACCCCTGCATCGATTTTGTGACCAAGTCAACTACTACCCACGCTTCATTCCGCGCTGCGCATGGCTCATGCAGTCTTTGCCTGACCTACCCAGAGGGAAGGAAGGTAAGTTCGCATTCCCAGATACAGCACAGTCATCTTTTACCTGGCTCAAAGATGTTATCTTCAACATAGCTCACCTCGCTCATTGCGAATCGACTGCACCTCTTTCTATCACGACCAATGCCTCAGAAGTCTCGGTAGGAGTCGTCCTCCAACACCACGTTGCGTTCTTCTCCAAGTGCCTGCAGCCAGCGTAATCCCGCTACAGCACACTTGGCAGAGAACTGCTCGCCATCTACTAAGTTATGCGTTACTCTTGGCACACATTCGAAAGCCGCGTATTCATAGTCTAAACTGATCATAATTCCCTCGTATTTGCCTACAACTCTTCCTCCGACAAATACTCACTCCGGGAAACAGGACACCTTGCATTTGTCACACCGTTCACTGCTGACTTATTTCATGTATTAGATATTGACAATCCCGTCGCCGACGCACTCCCACTCGTCAACCCCACCCACCAGTCTTTGCCTACCGTCGGCCTTGCTATCATGGTATCGGCTCAGGCTCAACATTGGAACATGCGACGCACTCTCCAGTCCATTTCGCTGCACGTGCTACCTACTTCGCTCCAAATCACCAAAGGAACCAATTTTTGTGGCATTTCCACAGGTTATCCTAGATCTAGCTTTCCTGTCTCCTTCGGACGTACAGTCTTCGACGCACTCCAAGCACTGTCACATCCCGGTATCCGTGCATCTTTGAAACTGGCCACGGAACGTTTCGTTTGGCCACGCGTAAACAAAGATGTTCGCACCTGGGACCTTTCCTGCCTTCAATGCCAACGCGCCAAAATACATCGTCACAGTCGCAGTTCTCTTCGCTCATTTCCCGCCCCAGACTCTCGATTCTCGCAAGTGCACTTAGACATAGGAGGTCGTTTGCATCCTTCATATGGATCCGCATACATACGTACATGTGTCAACCACTTCACTAGATTGCCAGAAGCCAATCCCGTAACAGGCTGCACAGCTGAGACTGTTATCCGGGCCAGCCTAGATCTGGGGTTCTCTCACTAAGGATGCCATTCCACCATCACAGCTGACCGTGGAACGCCATTGGAAGCTTCACAAGGCGATACGTTTTGCAACTTTGTAGGCTGCCGCCGCGCTCATACCACAGAGTATCACCCAGCAGCCAACGGTTTACTTGAAAGCTTCCAAAGGCAGCTGAAAGCCTCGATCTGCGCCTCCTCCGACCCATGCGGAGCGAAAACCTTTCGCTCATACTCTTAGGCATTTGCAGCAGCATCAAAGCTGATTTGCAATGTGTCCTACCAGAGCTGGTTTACAGCACAGCGCTAAAGTTGTCAGGCGAACTCGTTTCGTCGAGTATGCCTCCGCCTAACTTTGCGTCCTCTCTGGCTCAACGCATTCATTCACTACACCCAACTCCGTCCCGTAAGCAGATTAGAGATGTGCAAATGCACAGCGGACTCTCTAGCTGCATTCACCTTCCTCCGCCTCGACGCAGCGTGGTGCCTTCACAATCTTCCCTACGCTGGCCCTTCCAGAGTTTTACAACAGACTCCGAAACATTTCACCCTAGACCAGAATGGTCACCGAATAATGGTGACCATAAACAACCTCAAATTGACTTTCTCTGCGGAACCACTTGCAAACCATCCTGATGCTATCACACAAACACCCGTACCTGCGGCGACTTCCTGAGCACTAGCTATCCCGAAACCCTCCGTCCCCTTTGACCCTCAATCTACTCGCCGCAACCCCAGACAACCGACCGACGCGGTATAGAGGTCGAACTTCCGGTCCGGTTTAAGTATTTTGTAAACGTTTGCTATTTCCATTAACACGCCTTTTCCGTCTTTACTGGTAATCGTGCATCTCATCTACAACATTTCTGCAAAATCGACAAAAACCCAAAACATTTGTAAAACTTAAAAAAGGCATTTGCTTTTATCATGCATGACATGCTCCCTCTCCGGCGTCAATCCACTTCCCCCGACCCTTGCCCACTCTCTCTGAGTTCTACCTTTCAAAAACTCAAACACTAGCCAAAGCAACACTCAAGTGATTCGTCAACCGACACAACGCAACCCCGGAGTGACTCGCCAGCCGTCTCAAAATTACTTCCTATGCCCAGAAACAGTCAGTCGCCCTCAACCGCGGACGGCCATGAACGTATTAGTCACCAAACGCCTGGCTAAGCATTGCCGACTAGGACGCCAGGAATTCTCCTGGGAGGAAGACCTCCCAAGCACACCATCGGTTCTGCAGCGGTGGAAATGTCCTGTCGCTCTTTTATCTAGACCAGATATTATTTTGCACTCCGACCAACCCGGCCAAACGGCCTACCGATGATACACTCTGGTCCATATGATCGTCATAGAGAATGAACAACAAAATCCAGGACCCAGCGAACACCGCTACACACTCCATCTTAGAAGTCGGTGTTCAAGCCCCAGACTACTATTCGCACCCATCCTCACCTCCCGTTTTCCCCCACCAACAGCTCCATTGCAGGCTTCTATCCTTCAAGTTCCTAGCGGGAGGCCCTGGCAGTGTATCTGAAAACACACAGTATTTTGCAACATCGGCTTTTACCGTTGTTTTAACCATCAAAACGTCTACTTGTTTTACTGACGGTACTTCCATTGTCACAAACAGCTTTGGTGAGTATCTTGCTACACCGTTTCTCTCTCTTGTTGATCCGCTTCCTATTCTTGTAGTGTGCACGATATACGATAGGTCCAGTTGCCTCCAAATTCTATACCGACCCGTATTTGACACGGCTCTTACGTGTCATTGAGTACCGACTAGTATCCCAGGGGCCACCCAAACAAACAACAAGCACACTTTGCTACGTCATATAATGCGCTTTATTTGTTGATGGGAAGATACTGGCATCTTCGCCTCGTTCAAATGGTCTAGTTTGTAGTAGAGCAGCATATGAGCTGCTTCTGTTTTCGTTTACGCTGACATGAATAAGGTCGACTAATGTACCTTGCTTGGTGACCAATCTTAGGCGAAATAGTATGTTTTGTTTTAATTTGATTCAATGTACCAGACGAGAGCAAGTCTAATTATAGGGTCACCATGCATCGAGGTACAAGGCGCAATTAGAGCTAGGGTTTTTATGCTGTTTTTTCTATATCAAGAGACATAAACCGTCGTAGCATACAGTGACTCTCCAAAGTTTTGCACATCCTGGATTCTTTCCACTAGCTTTCTTGGGCATTCTGCACTCTGATGTTAAACCAGAATTTGCCCATTTTGCTCCTGTTTTTTTCACTCTCACCCCACCTATCATGGCAAGTGGAAATTGCCAGTCTGAGCACTCAGTGTGGGAAAGTCATCAGAATAAAATGCACATTTCCATACTCACCTCCATGTTATCTTAGACTCTTACGGAACTTCAAAGAACACGATATTGCCATACATCCGCCATGATACACCAGCTTGTTCTACACATCATCAACCAACCATCCTGTTGAACCTTAGTAGTAAAGTGTTAAGGTCTCGTATTTGTTGTCTAGTTGGTTGCATTTGTATGGGAAAAGAAAACTCCCGAGAGTTTTATCGCTTAGTTCTCTGTGCATTTGCGTATTAATCAACCCCACCCAGATAACATCTGCTTCTGATGCTGCTGTCCGCTACACAAAACCCGGAATGTCGTGAGCTGACACGTGCAGCAACATCGTCAACGGTCTGACGATATTGGTTTTGATGGAACACGACCAACAGTCTTTATCCTTCTGCATTTCTGTAGCGTGGTTGACTAAAAGGTTGGGTCCAACTCACGCTAACTTTATAAATTTCCTGCAGCCAATTTGTTAAAGGGAGTTTAGCATCCCTGCAATGTGCGTATGCCAGTTAGTTGATGGTTTAATTGCACGTGCTACAAACATATAAGTATCTTCACAAGAATTCATTCGATTTATCAGTTTAGCATACTACCATATTAGGGTCAGTGACATGTGTTACCCACATGTTATCGGCATGTTAGAAGCCTAAGGTTTAGAACATTAGTTGGCCTCTTCGAAGTGGTCTCAAATTAACCAACGGATTATAGTTCGTGGATATATCTACAGGTTAAAGTAAGAAGGTACTTGTTGTAAGCCTCCTGAAGTAGAACTGGATAATCACACTAGCGTATTGTAAACACTATTTTGAATCAAAGCAACAATTTTTAAACTATTAGGTTTAAAAAGTGTGAAATAAAGCAATGGATCAAATTTTTTGCCTCAGCAAACAGTCTGTGAGGTATTAAACCTTGAAAAGGGACGCGATCTGTTGCGCTTACGCGAGAATTTTAAAACAGTCTACCGAGTAGAATCTAGGACATAACAGCAAAATCGTAGTCCCCTCAGTATTGAGATTTCATATTTTTGGTCACTTGCAAACAAATATCCTTACCTTCGCACAATAAGAAGAGCAAGTAATTGTTGTTGTTGTAGACGGTGCATTAAAGAAACTTAATAGTTAAGGAAGTTTACATCAGGGACTGCCTGTTACAATGTTTCTAACTGATCAAAGAACGCCTGCTACTGCAGTTACCACGGTGCTCTGCTCTACAGCACTCAAGGTTCCAGCACCAACTTAAGCCCGATGGAGGGCAGTTAAATAAATCTGAGTGAAACTTGTGGGCATCATCTTAACGCACGCATTCCGAACGCACTCTGCGAGATTGTGTCACGCAAACAATGTGGCTGCAGTGTATATTTTGTATGGAGTACACACAACTCGCGAACATCTGAACGGTGCTGATCGAGAGCGCTAGTTCATGGCACTTATCGTATAAGAGCTACTGCATGAGCGGTATAGCTTCGTGGATTGCTGGACAAGATGATGCGATGGTCGAGGGTGAGCACCATAGTGGCTTTCTGTTGCGGTCACGTCAAATATTCCCGCAAAAGCACGCCAGAAACCCCGGCAAAATGGCTGTGGGAACCGAGGTTGAATTCCTCCCCACAACGCAGCAGAGCTCAGTCACTCCGAGACGCTGCCCAGCTGCGCAACTTTCGACAATGCTCATTTGCAACTACCATCTCTTCGTGGTGATTGTTTTCCCTAACTTAATAACCCATAGCACTGGCTGTGATTCACCCTTGGTTAGTCGTAAAAGAGCCTACAGACGACCACTTGCCTTTTCTTTCGCTTCGCCTCACTTGGGAGTTGGTCGGGTCACGTGATTGAGTGTGAGTCGTTAGCTGGCCAGCCTTCGCGTCTAATTCATCAGCGCGCGTCTATCGTAACCCCCTGTCGTGTGCGTCCGTTCCGAGGGCTCAGCGTCTATCCGAAAACGTGCGGCAAGGATCGTTCACACGCTCGTTCAAGTTTCCGTCTCACCGACTAAGCTAGCGTCATCAGGTCAGCGCAACTCCATTCGACTGGCCAACGTTACAAGTCGGTCATCGTAGGCGTGCTCCAACCGTGTCAGCGACAATCTTATCGGGCAATTGCGCAATCATAACAGAGGCGGCGTTCTTTCAATTATAACACTTACATGAACTGCCAGCTAGCATCTGACGTCAACAACTCTAAGACATTTCTGGCAGCAGAGCTGCATGTCATTTTAGATTTTGCTGGAAGCATGGCTAGGCAAGGATGAAAGCACTTGCTGTAATGTGCGACTCCCTCCAGCCAAGAGTTCCAGCGGATGATGACCAGTGTAGGTGGGCCGGTTGGGTTATTCACGCCTTCTCATTAGATTTTCCATGAGCACATCTCTCTTTTTTCCCTAAAGAAGCAAATCACTTTTCCTTCTAGTATCGAATCTGTCCAAATTGATGCAATGGGTAACACATTTAATGTGAACTGAATCCGTACAAGAAAGCTTAATGACATCACGGTAGCATGCTATCATAGATATTAAGCCATCGGTCAGGAAAGCTGTCGCAAGACTGTCCAATCTGGGCAGAATAGCTCCTCCAACTCTGGCAGAAGTTACTCTCTCCAGATTGACCGCGTCAATGAGTCATACTCACAGACTGCCCTTGGTGAACTCCAATGGTGAGCAGAACATGATATGCAGTTCCATCTTCACTCTACTGTCAATTGTTTCGTCTTCTATGATGCTGACGAATATATCACGAATAATGTTTCTCAATACTTTTTGTTTCTTACATGTGGCTGGAGGATTTTCAGATGTACATGTCCGTGAAGAAATTCCCTTAACTTGGCTTGTCGGCATTCTCTATAGACATGTTTCAGATATCATAACAAGCAGAAAGTTAGGTGCGTTGTGTCACGGGATTCCTGGGCAGCACTCGCAAGGGCGATGGAACTAAGTATGCTTGCTTGTCGAGCATTCTTAGCAGTTTATCCACAGTTAGCAACGAGTTTAACTACTTGCTCCTCGTGAGCTTTCTTCTACAGGTGCTTCTGTTTACGAAGTTGGTCACCCTGGGTTGATTTTTGAGACGGATCCACAGTCACCTCACTCGATGAACAAAACAGTACTTGATTATTCGCGTTATCAAAGTAGTATTCACCAGGAGGCTCCTTCACTCTAATGAGAGCAGGCTTTCCTCCTAAATGCTGTCCTTTTCTGAGGTGACATCTGCAAAGTAAAATCTGTTGATTATTGTTAGCGACGGATGCGCTTGGTTTCAAGCAGCATTTATAAATACCCAGTCAAATCATAGCAAAGCCGAGACTGAATTAAGGTGCTATACAAATGAAGAAGAAAAATTAGTAATGGCAAAACTCAGCAGTAACTGCTTAGTACGGGAACTATAGTATTTAACCGTAGTACTCACATAGGGTAAAAAGCACCGTTCCCGCCGCTATACTAACAGGTCACGACGACTTAACTCGGTCAGCGAATTCACGCGGGCACTCATATTGCGCTGCCGAGCCCCATCAATAACGTCGCCGCTGCTCACTGCCCAAGCAGTGGATGTGAATCCAGTTCGTGGATGAACGTACTGGGGGCCTTGTGTGCTGGCATGATGTGTGCATAAGTTGTGAACGAACAGATGTGGAACACATGTGGACATAGGGCACATGTGGATATAGGGTGTTCGAAAAATGGACAAAAAATGAGCGCACAGCGTGCGCAGTCAAGTGGGACATGATTGCCTACTGGATAAATGCATGGGTGATACTGGGGTCAGGACAAAGCGTGATCGCAGTTGTTAATGGGGAGACACATGGTGACTTTGATACTAAAGTGGAATACATCAATGACCAGCTGGCTGCAGTAGCATTTTTTCTGTATACAAAGTTATTGAATACATCAACAACACATTTAATTATTTTTCTTGAGGCATATCTTACTTTTATGCCATTCCACGGAAGTTTTCCTTTTCTTCAACAGTTAGTAAATGCCGCGGTTTTTCTGTGTTTCACACAATCGCGGGATTCTGGGGTCTCTAACAAAATTAGACCAGATTCTCCGTGGTTTTCTGCAGTAGGTATAGTCATCCCACTGATAAGATTTTTACGTACATTGCCACAGAAACAAGAAAGACTGATGACAGCGACTGAACAAATGAGGAGTGACAAAATTGCTTCATTAGTATGAAGTGTAACAGAGAGCAGCTTCTAAGCTTTCCCAATAGAATCCGCTTTAAAACGGAGGAAGAATGCTGTGCAGCGCGTTAAAAAGTCGCCGCTTGTGGCGTTAGACCTCAATACTACCAGTGGCCCAAATACGCCTGAAGCAAACACCGCCAATCCGATTGGGATAAGTACGGCCATGGCTTCTTCCACCCTACAAGTATTTCCGACATTTCAGAAGGACGTCGACACTGGTGGTAGTCGGAACATGGTTACTGTCAAAAGCAAATGGATATTAAAGACTTCCGTTACTCCCACTGAAGCCAAATTGAGGGAAGTAGGAGAAACCGTATTTACACAGCCTCCAGCGATTTTCTGCCGACCAGTGGACCGGTGACCTCAACCTCGACGACACATAGTGCGCCATAGGTAATCTACCCCAAGGTTGCTAATCGATGTCAAAACCCTTAAAAGAAACACAATTCGATGATGTGAACCACTGGAACTTCATATATGACATTCTCGTTGTCGCAGTTAAGTCCACCAAGTTGACAAGGGTCACCCGTGACCCAAACTCAGGGCACTACGTTAAACCGTGAGTTCTCCGAGGTTTACTGACTTCTGCCAAGGAAGCAGAAGCTGTACCGTTATTGACAGTTCGCCTCCGACAACAGTGTTGTACTCTACGCATCTTCCCGGATATTCCGTGGAGTGAGTACACATGGGGAAAGCGCGATTTGGAGAATATCGGAAGGAATCCTTAGCCGGGACTATCTTTGTATACAATGCTCCCAGAGCTGTAGGTCATGATGAGCACCAAGCTACTACCCACCACCAGGTACAGTGAACCTCCGTTCCAAAGAACCTGTCCCTGGAAAACGTCACAGAGCGATCGAGTTCGCCGGTTTGCAGATCACCAAGTTACAAAGGATGCGGCCCGAGGATAATAAAAGTGTCAGCAATGGTGTTAGGGTGTTGGTATGTGGGTCGCACCAGACTATCTTCCGATCTCCGAGATGAAGCAGCCTCCTCTAAGCAAACACACTAGGGCAGCCATTTATTCGGACCACTTCCCTACAACAGTCCTGGTAACTCCATTCGGGTGAAGAAGGAAACTGGTGTAAACACTGTAGATTATGAAGACGAGCAAGTAGGTAATGGCGTGACCTCTGGATCTGACGAAAGAGAGATCGTCAACGCCCCACCCAAAGAGTAATGAGTGGCCGACCATACACCAGTTGGCACAACATTAGACCCAAAAACACATATCCCTAGACTAATTGCTGGGAACAGCGAAACTTTTATGCATATATACCAACGCACGAAGTCACCTCGACAAGCGGGCCGAAATGCGGCTAATTCGAAAGTCATGTGCTTGGGACCTAAAACTTGGTTGAACTTAGCAATTACGGACGCCATAGTCTCGATATATTATATGTCCCTTATTCGAAACGATTGCCCCCGCAAGTACGAAGGGTACATTTAGACTACCGTTGTGACCTGCAGTTTGAGCCGGTCAACGATCCGGACACACTAATCATAGACCTACTCTGGTGCAGTCTGCTACTGAGACGCAACGACAGTTGCATTGTGGCAGTTGTTTATCGCCCTACGATGTCCACTCAGAGATGGGTTCCCGCCTGATCTTAGTTCTGGGGAAAGTCTTTCGACGACAATACAATCATGTTCACATATTAGCTGACTTCAGTGTTCACCATCTGGAGGTTCATGCATCTCGCAGCAAGCAATTTAAAGCCGGCCACCAAGAGCATATGTTGCACGCATTCCGCTCTTCAGCCATGTCAGTTCGCTCACCTGATTCAGAGCGGAAAATAAACCATCTGTGCTTGATTTAGTGCTTACGAGTTTATGATCAAGAAACCAAAGCTAGAAAGCCCTCTAGGTCTGAGTGGTCAAGTAACAATACTTTCCGACTATGTGGGCTGTGCGGAAAATCCACAAGAACATATTGAACTGTTTTGAAGAATCACACACAAGACATACTAACCGAATGTGTTGGAGAAGTCACCTGGGAGTTTACGGACGACTGTTCCATTTATAGTGCTTGGATAGAGTTTGTTGGCAAGCTCCGTGGTCCGAGCACCTCCGCATCAGAAACAGGTCCCTTCGTTCTGTAAGACAACCTCCACTCTTTCAGAGCAGAAATCGAAAGCGCACAACAGGAAGAGACGCAGCGTGGCATGTTTACAGAGCGAACCCTAGCCCTGGCAACTGGATCAATTATGTAGTACATCGTAATCACTGTAACACACTTGTCCGTGAGTACACCAGCAGACCCTAGCGGAAGGGTTTTGTGCCTAAAAAAGATACTGTAACAACCTGTTAACAGTTTCCAAAGTATGAGACGTGGTGTGCCTTACTCATCGCAGCAAATGGCTGCGCTCAATCAGCCGAGGATGCAGCCAACGTTCTAGGGCTCCCATATGCCCCAATATTCAGGTGCGCTACCAGTATATGTCACTTACCAGTCCCATTAACCCAGCCACTAGTAGATACACATGTCACCACAAGTTCAGAGACCGTTTGAAAGAAGCTGCAAGCGTTGCGCGCCCATAGTACCCTGGTGTTGACAACATTCTCCGAAACCACTGCAGGCAACAGCTACGAAGATAGCTGAGCCATTAACACAATTTTTTCAAAGATGCCTGGACGGACAGCGGGTGCCCAACAAATGGAAGCAGGGTAACATTACGCCGATTTTCAAGGCCCGCAGCCTTCCGTAGCTTGCCAAATATCACCCAGCGCATCACCTCTTGTGCTTTCAAAGTTAATGTGGTCAATCGTAGCTGATGTACTAATGGGCTACCTCAAAAATTCTAACATCATGGCATCGGTGCAACAAGGATTCCGTCATCATCGGCCATGTACTACCAATCTATTGATTGCGTGTGACATATTTACCGAAATATGCGATAGTGGGACTGGAACTGATGTTTATCATGACTCTTCTAAAGCCTCCGACCTCTTAGATAAGCACATCCTTCTCCAAAAGCTGCAAGTACACCGAATTGGAAACCCTCTCCTTGGATAGATCGGAAATTTCCTCCTTTAGCTGCAGCTTCAGGTTTGGGTTCAGGGATAATTTTCTGATCCCATTGAAGTGGAATCCGGTGTTCCACAGGGATCAGCGTTAAAGTGGCGCTTATTCTTTGTCTTCGTCAACCGTCCAGCGAGTGTCTTCGCGTCAGTTTTCTTGCTTTTTGCCGATGACAACAAGATATCGCGGACGATCGGTTGTCAAGATGATCACAATGTGCTGCGGAGTGACCTATACCGTGCTTTTGAATAGTCAAAGGCAAATCTACTTCCGTTTAGTAGGGGCAAGTGCAAAACTACGCGTGTAGGCCACAAGCCTACTTATGTGTATATGTTTGAAGACAACATTTTGAAGACCGATTCCCAGGAACGCGATATTTGGGTGGTGATACAAGACGACCTCGGTTGTTAGACTTAGTTCTTGAAGGTCCCTAAAACCGCAAAACATATTTTTATCTTACAAAGGGCATTTGGGCAGTTCATCTTCTTCAAGTTCCTCCAAATGCTCTATCTGGATGTTAGGCCCCATGTAGAATACACGATTCAGGTCTGGAAACTCTGTTTAAAACGTGGTCTGGTTGCACTTGGGATCGCGCAGCAAAGGGAACTCAAAAAGGTGAAAGTGTTGTTCCACTTAACACGCCATCTGGGACTGAAAACGCTAGTAATGTACAGTGGAAGTTATTGCCGTTTACGGAATGGCCTCATTCTGGCGTACCTGATCGTAAAAAACCCCGGTTATGCTTGCCTGTACCTGAAACGCAGCCGTAACATAAAATTGATGGGTCACCACCTGAAATTAACCATCCAACACAGTCGGCTTGAATACCGTCGGAATTATTTCTCTCATCGAATTTGTCAACCGTGGAACACTTTTACGACTTTTGCCATTTCCTGGCCCCCCTAACCATTCTTAAAAACGGCGCAAAGATGCTGTACCCCATCTGCATTACTTGATTTGCTTTCTGTTCATCGAGTGACGACAAGACACAAGCGTTGTTCTCACCAACCCAAGGAATAGGGGTTGACAGATACACATATGTGTTAACTCGGATACTATGATGAGTCCACAGACGCCAGTTCCACTTGTGTACATCCTTCATTTGCACTTACCTTATTCACACAAACCATCCCATGCGACCAGTCAAGCCTTGGTTTCTTTATCCGTATTATACCTCTGTTCCAATGTTCCGTAGAATATTTGTTTCATGGACAACCGGTAAAAGCGTCCCGTACAAACTGATTCACTGGGTTGCTAGTCAGTGTCCTACAACTTCTATTTCATTTGAGCGGTTCTTTCGGCCACTTTCCTCATTTAAATTAAAACCATGTTCCTTTTGCTGCCTCTCGTTAGCGTCTGACTTGTACATTTACAACAGCATGAGCAAACCCAGTTGTTTTTTAAACCAACATAATGCTATCGCTTACTGTTATTTTCACGAAGTGGCCGGAGATTTCTGGGGAGAAATCCAGTTTCATATGCCACAACTAGATCCCATCAAGGTAACTGGTTTTAAAATAAATGACACGCATTTGAATAATTCAAATTGAATGAAGAGTTGCATTTCCGCAGATCACTCCCGGAAACGACTGCATCTTTCTCATCATCCGCGTTCACCACGGGAAGCATTCCGAAGCAAATCAATTATCTCATTTGACTGACAGGATAGATTTTCCCTCCCCACGGTCCACGAATTGGAAGTACATTGCTTGAATCTAACTATGGAAACATTTAAGGAAGACGAAATTTTCCAACAGAAAGTTGAATTAATTACCACAGGAAGCGACAATTTCTCCTTAAGAGCTGTCAGCACCCATGCAGTGTTTCTGGTTA
Source organism: Dicrocoelium dendriticum (assembly GCA_944474145.2). Classification (NCBI taxonomy): domain Eukaryota; kingdom Metazoa; phylum Platyhelminthes; class Trematoda; order Plagiorchiida; family Dicrocoeliidae; genus Dicrocoelium; species Dicrocoelium dendriticum. Next base: position 34,996,431 of record OX104064.1, read on the forward strand.
AATCAATGAGTGTGGAGCACATCTTCGAGAGAAAAAAATTCCGGGATAATGTGCAGCAAAGTCGGCAATACCAATCGGAAAGATATCTCTGTAAGGTTCCCCCATAGAAACATTTCACAATGCTGCTACGCATCATCGGAGAGCATCTACTCCATGTGGTGTCTAAATATGCGAGTACCTTTGAAAAATCGGTTACTTCATATTATCGCGTTTGTGAAGCCTGGGAACAGTTGTTAGAATAATAGACAAGAGACAATAGAAACTACCTAAGGATGTATGACTTTTTAAAAGCTTTATGTAAGCTGCGATTTGAGTTTCAATGGTAGCATCTGAACATCTCGGAGCTCACAAACTGCCAATCATCGAGGCGAATGACTTAGTTCTGTAAATTTTTATGCGGTAAGTATTTTACGGTGAGTATTCCGTTTTATGGTATGGAAAGCGAGTGGAAGCAAAGATCAAACTCCGGTAATTATTATTGGATCAACAGAATTCTATACCGGTCGTTTCAAACACCTTAATAGTCAAAATCAATCAGCACCTATTTTGGCACCGACTTCCTCGACGTTGTTGCATTTACTACCTTCAAGAATAACATGTTGGCGTCCGCGCAGTAAACTTATTAAGAAAACAGGAAGTATCATTTTACTGTGGTTTGGTGTAACTCGGTGGTTAACACAGCCAACCTGAAGGATTTGACTTAAAGTCTGGACTCACAGTGTGCGGACATAAATCATCGCAATTCTTCTCCACTCAAGACTGTGAATCACGGTTGGCTGTGATAAGTTATTTCGCGTCCGTTGATGTGTGTGTGAAGTTCAGGATAAAATCTTGCTGTCCACACCAGTAAGGTTGTCATCTGTCTAGTTCTGACGATGCGGTATGTGTACCTGAGAGGTTATCAGTCGCCGCAGTATTGGAGTTTGTTCCATTTGACCCACAGTCTTGTCCAGTTTTGTGCGCACTGCGCACTTTCCCTACACGTAACGAGAAAGCTGTTAAAAGTAAATTTAATGGCGGAACTTTGCAATGATTTAGCAGCCTCCGGCTTCAAAATACTTATGTCTTCTTACATACTAGATGGTATAGTGAATCCCATGCAGCACCACATGCGAAGTGATGATGTGCAAATTTTCGTAAAGTTTATAACTTTACCTGCAGGGAATTTCCTACGCGCTTATGCTTCACCATCAGTATGTGATCAGGTTCTTTCAAGGTTGAAGTACAGGCTCTGCTGTGCTGAACATTGATAAAGCAATGAGGCTCCAAAGTAAATTGCCTCGATGGCAAGCGTATTACCTCACTGAAGTAATGAGAGGTGCACTCAAGTTCTGGGATTTCCCCGCTAAACGTCTATGCTATCAAGGATAAAAAGTTGACACTGTTGCTTCCAAAACGCAGACAATTTAACAAGCTACACCGACTCCGGCGTTATTCCCTTCTCCAAATAAAGAGCAAACTTGAGCATCTATTACATGAGACCCAAACACACCACCTCAAACTTGATGGTCAGTACTAGTGTTCACTCCACGAGCAACGACGCCCATCATAATGGTGAGAACCACCTCACCGACTACCTGGAGCCATACCCACTAGGCATTGACTAAATCAATATGCGAACAATTTTGCTCGTTTCTCCTTCAACGGTCGTTCGGGAGAGCGTTGACGTAAGCTAGTCTCAGCCCAAGAAACTCTTTTGGAAGACCCAGTCCTTGTTAGGCCTTCTAATTGACTGAAAGTATAAGCAAGATTTTAACTTTAAAAACAGTAACAAAATACAAAAGCAAACAGATGCATATATTTCCTCGTTTTACCGAATATTTTAACTCGTTAAATCAATTAGCCGCTTTACCTTTTAAACTGTTCTCTAATTCCCTACCAGTTTTCAGACTCAAGCATGTGATTGCATGCGTAGCTGGTTAATAACCACCTTGAAGTGGAGTAGCTACATTACTTTGATTCGATTCTTTTTGTCAAATCTTCCTTCTGGGTAGTTCGGAATGTAGTTTAAGAACATTTTAATTGACCTGGCCGATCATGTGAGCGACTTTCCGTTTGTCGCATGATGGAACATACTAGGTAACAATGCAGTGGTCTGCAATCGAGAAATGGTATTAACGGGTAAAAAAGCAAATGCTTGACTAATACCGTTGGCTGGTTCGGGTGAAAAGTACGGCATGAGAAGTGGAGTCGCGGTGTTGCTCTGTCTCTCACATCACTGCACTCCACGTAAAAGATGAGAACAAGATGTTGAGAAAATAAGGCTCGTGTTACTGAACTCACCAAAGGGGTTTACTGCACCGCAGATGTGAACATTCCAGTTTAGGCTCCGAAGGGATTGTTATACAGATTATTACTCGTTTTGCGTTAACTTCTACACCCAAAGGTCAAGCGCTATATCACGTACTGTACACTTTCCAGTGCATCAGCTCGTCTTTCGAATAGTTATATTTTGGAGACCTTGATTATGCGCGTCTGGTTTGAACCCCAAGGATGTAACAATCTGAGGGTGAAAAACTTTCGTCGACATTCCAGTCGGTTGTACAGCTTTTTCAACTTAAACTGGTGCATCTTCAGAGCTGTATTTTGACTGCGTTTAAAACCATGGTGGCAAGTGTGGTTGGGTTCTTTTGGATCTGTTATGCCATTATGGATCATCCCGCAACCGCCGGTGACGTTCGTTGCATGCAGTTAGCGTTTTCATGATTGGTTGGTAAGAAAGATCCGACAAGTCAGTAAAGCTAATTTCTAGCCTTGCTCTGTGCAACCTGGAGCGCAGTGAGGTAGTGCATCGTATTTAACACTTGAGCAATAAACAACTGGCGTAGTGCCACAACACATGAGTAAAAACAGCAAAATTGATGAAAAGAAACAGTCAGCAAAATGGTTCTGAGGGTTCACGTGTCGCTTTGACCAGGGATGGACTAAGGTGAATTACTACCAGTTGGATTATAAGCTCTTCCAAAGGGCCAATAAAACCACCGCCGGAATCAGATTATCTGATTAAAACCGAGCATGGTTAAAGAGTAACAACTGGCTCACGATATTGCGAAGGTGTAGCGGGATGCGTTGTAGAATGTAATGGGTCGCTACATGCACTGGAGAGACTAATATCATGAGATGAGTGGCGTAACCAAGTCTTCTTAACTTGGACTGCGCCTTTCCTAATATCTAAGATTGCAGGCTTCAGAACCGTAAGCTTAGCCCTAAAAGTATTTACCTGAATTATTCAGTATCCATGTCCCAAATTAGGCAGAAATCTCGCGACGGCGTAAATGGTCTAACCGCCGGCTAGCGCAACAGCCCTGCCCGCAATCGCTACCCTGTGATTCATTTGTGCCAGCGTTGTCTGTAATCTAGTGACAGTTGACTGCGTTTCAAACCACGGATCTACAATGGTACAATATTTCAAAGACTAACATACCTAAGAACCATCTGGGTTCAACTACTTGATAGTGAATCATTAGCGAAAACTAAAGTCTATGACAATATTCAATACTCCTCTACGCAACGTGAGATATATAATTGCTTGCGTAAATGCCGGCCTCGGCGATAAAAGCATATCATTTGCAAAAGAACTGTATGCGCAGCCCTTAGTAATTAAATTTTTGAAGCGAAAATTCAGCGTTGTAAAGCGTAGCCTTTGTCATGAGTCTTTGCAGATACCGTTGGATATGTGTACCGTTAGAATGACGCACAACTTTCTGATTCAGGTTGGTCTGGGGACTTGGTCAATTCGCGTACTTCAACCGCAGCAAAACGGCCACGAAGTTACCCATACAATGCCTTCACTTTCTATGCTTTCGCGAGCATCTATTCCTTTCAATAGCCTGCACTCCGACAGCGTCGTAAAGACAGCAATATCGGTTGGCTAACATTTATCTATCTATTATATTAAATGCCACTTAGAAGAACTAACAAATGTCATTGTTGAAGACTTTCCTACTCACGCTGGTCATTAAAAAGAAAATTACAGTATTTTGTACCTTGGAATTATATCAACATTACTGACCGTCCTTCTTAATTTAGTGGTCTCTGAATAAGCCGTATATATTCCTGTTTTCAATTACCGTACTGAAATCATTTCAATGAAACATCTCCGGCGAACTGGGGTTAGCGGACCCGCTAAATCACATACTTTTGCTTCCTGATACTAAACTAGTGTTCAGTGAGATGACGCACACTTACCAACTGGGTTCCTCTGCAGCAACAACTGCCATAAAAACAAACCGGTAATTATTTTCAGTTTATTGATTACGAACCCGGAATTCTCATTTTGAGTCGAACAAATATTAATTATCTCATAATGACAGTCTTTGGAGTTCTCATAGTAATCAGAGCTATCGTCACCTTGGAATGCAAAGATAAACAACGCCGAACTCTAGCAGCGACGGCTGTGTACTCGAGATATATCAACCTATCGGTTGGTTCCAATAACAACAGTCGAATCAGTCAAAATAATGTGTATTACCACTTAATATCCATCGTTATGCATTTTACAGCTTATTACTGACGTTAATTTGTTGGTTTTTCAGTATGTACTTAACTCCAAGGAACAATTTCATATTGTATAGATCCCATACAACCGTTTTGTCACAGAGAGAAGTGAAATGAGATGTAGATGAAACCTAACAGCCCATAAGTTTACGAAATAACATACATTTCTGCAGCGCGCATCTGAGCGCTAACCATTATCGCAGATGTCAAATACAGCCAGCTATGCGTGAGACGGTACCATCGTAGACCGTTTGCATGGACAGCATTTCCCACGCATCAAGCAACTGCACTGCTCGCACTGCATTAGAACAGCGTTTTCAGTGTTTGGGATTCCGATCAGAGACCCAAAATCCAAAGAAACTTTGCACACTACAAAATACTGACTAGAGAATCCTAATCAAACACCGGTTTGTTTACCTAGACAACCAGTACTGCTTGTCTTCGGTCTTAAGTGCCGTGAAGCACGCTCTGAATTCCTACTGTCCTATTGCGTAGCATTATTTCGATTGAGGTATGCAGGGGCTCTGCTTGCCCACTATTTTCATAAGAGACAAGCAAGCACTGAAGACATAATGGTCCACACTACTCCATTACCAATAATAATATTATGTATATTTATTATGATCTGAAAAATTACGTAGGTAGCCGCACAGATCAATACATACATCACTAACCGTGTTGTTGCATGGGCGATACGCCTACGTGCAATGTTGAGTCATGGTGTTCGTATAATGTGTACATCTGCCGATATGCATCCTCTCAGCGCGATTTTCATCCTAGCAATTAATTGGAATCATTCCTTTTTGCATCCGTAGCCTCTCTTCGTTTTATTTAAGCTGGGGAATTTTATAGAGTCCCATGTATGACTCATAGTTTATGTGGTATTCATTATCCACATCAACACACAATAGGATCAGGTAGACCTCAGCAGTACGCAGGAACGCGTTACCGACGCTTTACTGCCGCGCAAGCACCACCGATCGCACGTGTGCTAAGATACTGTGAAGGTGGCCTTGTCTCCTACCCAGGCTCGAACTTGCGCCCTCAGATCCAAATGCAGGCTTGTGATCCTTAAGGCCACGGGCCAGCATACATTAGGATCATGTGATGTTGGTTCTAACGCGGTCAGTGAATTGAAAGTCCGAAAGGGTTCTCTGTGCAAATGAGGAAATCACGTAACCAGTTCCACTGCTAACCTACTAATGCACTAGATGTAAAACCCCGTTTATCTGGCAGGCCATCATGTTTGGTGTGTAGGAGGGCACAATAACAGTGAAAACGCTACCAACTTACAGGCGCATTTCGATCAAGCCGTGTTGTATCAGGCGAAGCGAGCAATTGTATGGGAAATCCACAAGATCTTTATCAACTTTACTTAACACGAGACTGTGAGTACTATTAACGCATGCGAGCAAACGACGGGGTAAAAGCTTGTATATGGCGCGGCCTATTCTGTTGGTGGCGAAAAGCCTGCGCTGCGAATTACTCTCCGAAGTTGATGACGCAATCGACTACTATTAAGGTGTTATTTCCGATCGAAAAGCACTTTTCCTCCGAACCGCTGAGTAAGTATGCTGTTTATTTGACAAACAGTAAGGTATGTACAAAATGTATTGCGAATGTGAATTTTGTGTTAGATGAGGATAAAGATAGGGCAGAGTTTGGTCGCTCACTGAGGAAAATCCTGTGGACAACTGCCGCTCCATTTGATTCACTTCACACCTATGCTATCGTCGGGGAACCATCAGCCTTTAGCGATGACTCATCCACATGTGCATGTCGACGGCGAAAGATAACTGAAGCAACACACCTCACTAGACCCTACGAGTGCAACGAGATCTTGCGAAACAATCATTGTTGAGTAGATAGATAGTTAAACTTATGGTGACCAGCTAAGAACACGTCTTCCAGTGTTAATCAGCCCAAAATCCTGGTCTCTGCATTCTAACGGATAAATGCGGTTGTTATTGAAGTCTAGACGACTCTAAACATAAGAAGCTTTTTTGGTTAAAAAGTGTCGCTCTTCTGATGAGTTTACAAGATGCTGATGTGAAAACCCTGGCCTGGGTTATATCTTAGTTCGTGCGGACAATTCTGTTAAACTAACCTCATCCCAGGAGTAACGGCGGCCCTATGCGACAAATTAGTCCCACAGAGCCTACGAAGATATTACCTCATACTCAAGCTAGTGAGCTAAAACAGACACGTCAAATCAATGAAGTCCTCCTGCGATTAGCTTCATATAAACTAAACAACAAACTAGAACAAACAAATGACAGTGTTAAAGTATTTAATGGGGAAATGTCGCAAGAAGCAAGCGCTGTTCGATCAAATTGCATTGTGCTTGACAAACGCATCCTACCTAGAATATTTAATCTAGAATGTAAGTAGTATATTGCCTGTTTGCATTAGACGTCGGAGCGATTGCTTAGTGTTCAAGTGAAGATGATAACTCACAACACTTCTTTAGACGCTGCGTGTGCCAGCCAAGTTGGAGCTAGTTTGCAATGTGCTCGCCGTCTAAAAAGGTGTTTCACAGTACTTAGGTCAAAAGAACTACTACACGAAGCTCCCACTTGTCTTTTATTATTTAGTAAATCATGATTTGTAGGAATCATGCATTCTCTCGCCCGTCTAGCGGCAATGGTACCATCCTGTTGACAGTGATAGAGATTGCACAGGAGTAAAGTCCTAATAAGTTGGTCCTGAAAGGGGCTATGTCATATCTAGCAAGTTAGTCGCTGTAACCGGTAGTCAGCATGCAAGCCGCAAGTTGGATATCGGAATATTACTCTTGACAACCTAAACTAACACTTGTGTCATCTGCCGAACTCCAGTCTATCATCAGTTTGTCAAACCTCTGTCTCCCTACTCGATACCTCCATGGTTTAGTTTCAAAAAACCGCTCTCACAGTTGCTCGAGCCCACATTTTGCAACTTGCTCCATGGGTGAACTCACATGCCCACTACTTGTTGCTTCACGTATTCAGTCACATTCGCCCAGACCAACATTATTCCCACCACCGTTGAAGCAACCCCAATCACCCAACGAGTTGTAATGCAAAACCATTGCGTAGGGTATGTGGCCAAGAAAAGTAATGGGAATCGGCTCATGAACGCAGGGTTTTGTGTTCTGGCTGTAAAGTCGCGATAAAGGTGCTCTACGCTTCCCTTTTGTTCTTGCTTACCTTGTAAAGATCCGGTTGTATCCGTACTGAAAGGGTATTGCTGTGTACCACAGTTACATCTGGCTTTCTTTTGGTTGGCGACAGAAGATACACGAGATCCTCGAGCCCCAATCAAACATTTGGCTTTCAGAAACCTTCGCCGTTACAGTAAAATATAGTGAAGTGATCTTAAACAAAGCTTGACGACAGTAAAATCGTGAGTTCGAGCCACACAGGGGTCAAAAAGATTACGAAATGCTGACGAATCCCGAGAGGTGAAACGGCCATATTGTATATTTCACGCTCGTGACAACTGCCTGAATGACTCCATACCATTTACCAGAAAGTTAAACTCACAGCGCATTCAAATTCAGCCGTAAGGCTTTCAACTTCATCTAATACTCTTGCAAGTTCTTTCGCCCATGATGCAGTGGTTACATTTGGCGCACGCTGTCGCATAGCCGTCTCATTGATTACACGCCGGCAGCCACTAGGAGGTCGGATTTAGGTATAGAGGGAAATCTAATCAAGGAGGGGCCGAACCGGTGCCGACCGCAAATGTTCGAGAGCAATTCATCCCCAGGGCGATGACGGATGGCAGGACGCGGTGCGAATAGTGAAGCGTTGGGTCAGCAGATGCGTAGTAGGATGAAGTTGAGACACTGTAGGTTAAGGGGCGGGAGCATGCCCCGCGTTATCCCCTTACAAAATCCTGTTGGTGAAAAGAGCTCATATTTATTTCGCATTGCATCACAACCGATGGCCAGTGTCATTGCAACTAAAGTTACCAGGTGCTTGCAGTGACGTAGAAACTACGCCTACCGCTCGGGGCGGACGTAAACTTTCTGCACCCTCTGGCGTTTTTAAATCGGTAAAACCTCATAATTTTGAACAGCTCTTAAATACTTTGTTGCATATAACAACATGCAAAGATCCAATTATACAGTGTTGCCGTAAATTCAGGACTTCTTATTTTTCAGTATTCTTGAACAAGCTTTGCAGACACACTTTTCGCACAATACTTGAGGTAGGAGAATAGAAAACACTCACCAATGCCAATTTCGCAATCTATGTTAAGAACTGCGAATCCGTGAACCTTGCCAGCTTCAATGATGATTGAAGGTAGTTCGTTATGAACATGCGTTTTGAGAATGCGCTCTCATAGCTGACTATGCTAATGGTTCGGGTAAGAAATCTGCGCAGCACATTCCCAAATTGATATTTCGGTAGGAAGCTTGAAAGCGCAGAAGGTCCATTAATTTAGTATTTTAGTGGTTTCCACAAATTACCCCAATCTTCTTATTTCTGTAAGGATTCCATATTTTCTATATCGTTGAATTTACCAAACGGACAACCATACTTAGAATCAAGCAGGTTTAACGGTGTGCACGCCGCATATCACCGCACTGAGGATGCCACCTCGCATGGTGGTGAAACGTTTGCGACAAAATCGCCAAGCTCGGAGAACAAATGAACAATAGATTTAACGGTCTAAGAAAAGCATATTTGCGCGCAAGGTCATGCATTTGCTGAAAGCTATGGCGTTTCATTAGTCAAAGTGTATATGAGAGACAGAATTTCCCGTTTCAACTCTGCATCAAATCCCATCGATATATCCCAAAATTTTCCACGTCCAATATTTTCGTTTGGTCGCTTCGACGCTTTATACCATAATTCTGTAAGATTGTCAAAACTTGGCAGATCGATCCCATTTCTTTAGACATACCTGTGCATTTTTGAATTCTATGAGAGCAGATCCCCAAATGCGTAGACACCAAAATATCGAAAACGACTGTACCGAGATGAGAAGTGAAGATGCAGCTGATCTTGTGGTTGCATTTCCTTCTTATTCTTTGAAGTGTGTCATTTAAGTGACCAGTTCCGAGTTTCTTTACCACAATATTTACAGCACCTGATCGACTACTGCATCTGTATTTCACAGTCTTCTGATACTTACACCGGGGACTTGAACCAAGGCATTCGAGTAATATTTTGATGAACAAAGCGTGATAATAGCCGATCCATCGTACAAACAAGGTAACAGAATGAACCGTCGCGGAAGCCAAATGAACAAACAGAATGCTTTGTGCGTGACACAGATGCAGACTTTGAGCTAATTTCACAGCTACGTCTCTGAACACCCATTCGTTAGCGCACCATAACAGAATTATTGCGAAATGTTTGTCCACGACAGTTGTCAATGTGAATTCCATCCTTCTCCGATTCGAGCAAAACCAGTGTAGAACTTTCCTCTGCCATTTTGCTGTTGGTCTCAACGAAGCTGAGAAACGACTCCTCTCCGCTCAATTCATATTCACTCATCTGATTTTGTGAGATACGTCGGGCGTGCTATCACATAGCTAGCAAACACAATTGCTTTCACTGATCTAATCTAAGATGTTCTTTCTCACCTGATTGTGCCAAATTGCTCACCAATTTATTTTGTATGTGGTGCAAGAAATAAAAAGTGCTGCTTTTCCTTCCCACCTGAACTGATATAAAATGTTCGCAAAGAACAGGCTCACACTTGGCTGACAAATGTACAACTGCTGCAATATTCTGTCTTTATAAGCCTCATTTTCACCTTAGATGTCTTCTCGTTGAACATACAGTGTCATGCTTTGCTTGGTGAGAACCCTGACGATATCAAGTATTCTAGCTGAATTTCACGCCACTGATTTTCTACAACTACTTGCTCCATTTTGTCAAATGCCTTTCCTTCAACTCGCCGGATCGCTACCTATTCGCGTTTGAGGAATGACTGAACACGCCAGTTACTAGGTTCGCGTTCACATGCTTTTGGATTTAGCTTCCACCAGTCGAAAACCTAGACAAACCCGTTGAAGACATCTTGCAGCGGAAACCACACAATGCCTCTTTTGAAGCGGAATGCACCATGGGTGTCGCAATCCTTGCACACCGTTTCACAAATCCCGAAAATAACCAATTAGTTTTTAGATTCTCAGCTTCAGCATTACATTCGTTCCAGGTATCACCAATTAGTAAATTCAGGATAGATATGCTGGATGACAGTAAGGTCGATTCGGACAAGAAACTTCGGTGCTCTAGCGGCTGTGATCTGCAAACGTTCCGAGTTACGTCAATGCATCCGACCGGAACCATTTTCATTAAAGTTAACATGAAACTGGCGGAACCGCAGGATAGGCAGGAAATTGCCCCTGTTTTTCGAACGGCAGCAGGATAGATAAGCTGCGTTACCAACCGTGTGGGTACGCCACTTTTCTACTTCAGTGCGAGTTATGGCGAAACCAAGTACTCGCACTTGTTTTCCTAAACCTTTGTTCCTCGTGGCAGGCATATAGAAGGAATGACCGGGTTGCCGCAGTCGCGAACCTAGGTAACAGTGTCTCCGACGTATTGGAAAAGCACGGTTGAAAGATTGCTGCGTCCCGAAGGGCTACTCAGTGTTACTATGTCGATCATACGTTCCACACTGGCACACACTAGGTCAAGGATGGCCGGTTTGTTTCCTGTATGTGAGGTTTTGTGATTATAAAGTGGTAGGTCAGCGACTGGTTATTGCAGTTCGGTTTTCAGTGGCTCAGTGAAGGTGGCTGGAACCACTATAGTATGCAAGTTGACGTTTCCGGCAAGGAGGACGTGACTGCAAGGTTTTGCTGAAACCGTTTGCTGAGCATTCGGTAAACAGTTGAACAATGAACGCTGATATATCACGGGTAAAAAAGCATGTGCTTGACAAGTCCCGCAGGATGGTTTGAGTAAAAATTAAAATTGAAAGGATCAACGAATAAGTAACTCGTTTTTAAATCGTCTACCGATTTCAATGAACTAATGCATAGCGATAGTTTGAAGTGGGAATCTGATGTGCTCACACAAAATAGTATGGAGAGCTGTTTTAGTTCAGTAAGTTAATGAGAAACAAAAAAGGAAACTTAACACATTCGCTCGTGTGTTGCTTCATTTGACAGATGCGTTATATTAATCCAGTTTAGATACATCCATGCTACCCACAAGGACCTGCTTTATGTATCCTCATCGTCACCTTGCGGAGAGGTCCGTTAGGCGCATGGATAGGTTTGCGTAATTTCGTCCTCCGAGTGGAACGGACTATATCAAGTAAGGCAAGTTGGAAAGGGTTTCATCAAGGCGCTTTTGGAATTGCCTTAATGTAGGGGCAAGAATAACGTGAGTCGGAAGGGCATTCCAGGCACGGGACACACGGAGGGAGGAAACCTTACGTTGACAATCAAGTCGACTGTAGTGCGTAGCCAGTTTGACCTGATGGCCTCTCAGTTTGGTATTTCGACACAGCTGCAACAGATTGCGACATGGGGGAATTGGGTTCGTCAGTAGTAAGTAAACTATGATGAGGTATCCTCGCTGACGTCCATATTCATCAATGTACAATCTCAGGGACTTCAGTCTGTGCCGGTAGGAGAGATGAAACAATCATGTAACGAGTTTGCTTGCTCTACGTTGTGCAGCTTCAAATGCATTGATCTCGCGTTGGCGACAAAGGGCGCCAGCCCTAAATCGCATATGCCACGTGAGGCCTCACTTAGGTGTTCAGCATTTGCGGAAAGATGAATGGTTCTATATTTCTGAAGGCCTTCCGTAAGAGTCCAAGATGTGGACTGGCTGTTTTCGATTCCCTTTTATCCTCGAGCAGCCATGATCAACCTTCACCATCACCTCGAGGTCGTTTTCCTGGGAAGCACATGGCGACTGCTGGTTCCCAAGTTGATAATTATAGATACGCCGATGGCGTATGCGCACGAATTTGCACTTTGTCACGTTGAACTGGAGCAGGTTATCGGATGACCACGCATAAGCCTTGTCAAGATCGCTCTGCAATGCCATATGATCATCCTCTGTCCTAATATCATGCCAAATTTTAACATCATCTGCAGATAGTAAGAAATTTGACTGCAATAAACTAGCAAGATCATTAATGAATACCCGGAATAAACGTGGTCCCAGTATCGATCCCTGGAGCACGCCACACTGAACATCACTTCAATCGGAAATTGAGCTGCGGACTTTCACATTCAGCTGACGTTGAGTGAGTAAGTTGCCGATCCAACCGAGCACAAGGTCATCGATTCCATAGCTTCAAAGCTTGTGCCGCAGAATGCGGTGGTCCAAACGATCGAAGGTTTTCGAGAAGTCCAGGTAGACGACGTCGACTCCCACTCTGGCATCGGCTGACTGTGTCCAGCTTGCTCGGGCTAGAAGCAAGTTTGTAGTACAAGACCGATTTCGGCGGAACCAGTGCTGCTCTGACACTAGTATGTTGTTGCTCTCAAGGTATTCCATGAGAGCCTCTGCGATCATATCTATCATTAATTTGGATAAAACTGGAAGGACGGTTGTTAGAGAGCCCCGCAGGATTACCAGTTTTGCAAATAGGAGTGATTAGTCAACGTTTCTCAATTGTGGGAACTTGCATTTCGTCGAGACAACATTTAACCGCGTTAATGATACGACATGGTGTAAGGCCGCTGTCTGCAATGACTTTGGTATGATGTCGTCAACGCCAATCGAGCTGTGCGCACACAATGGCATTAGCGTTTTCATCACATTGTCTGCTGTTATCGATACGTGCTTTAATCATGATAAATCGCCCTGGAAAGTGTGGATGTAGTGTTGGCGAAGCACGTTGGCCGCATGTTGTGTAGTGTGCGCCAGAGGATCTGTTGCACGTAAAACTGGGATCCCACGCTGCACTCTGCGGAGTTTGTTGACGTGTCTATACAGCAACTTAAGAATTGTACTGAATTTCGCCACTAAGTTCTGTTGGTGCTGGTGTTTCTTCGCGGATCAACTTGACGCCGCGGTTTCATTGCGTTGTGTAAGCACCCCAGGTCAGGTTACTTGGACAGACTTTGTAAGCGCGCCAGACTGAATCCCTTAAGCCCATGTGTTCTCTAGTACCGCCATGTCTACACTTCACATGGGCGGGGGCATTATACAATGCCCACCAAACATGTGCTGCCACGTCTGAGTTGCAAGGGGCACCGAAGCCAGTAAACAACGTGTCCCTGATTATTAATCAGTTAGAAATGCAAATCACTGTTATCGTACAGAAGGACGCCGTCTCCCTACTTGGTCAATGAGACAATAGGACGGACATGCATGATAAGGCGATCTTCGTATCCCCCAATTCTTCGTTGAGCCAGGTTTCGGTTACTAATTACTGGTTGGAAGCAGCAAAAAGTGATATACCTGTGTAGGTGCATCCATTATCACTCAGGTACAAATACTCTATATGTTAGAGTGCGCTCGATGTATTTTATATTGGCAGTGTCTGTCCAGAAATTTCTTGTTTTCCGACAGCGAATTTGCCTCAACTACGTGCTGCGGCAGGTTCATCCACACGTTTGCCACTCTCCGTTTAAAACAAAGGTTGTGGACGACCCGCTTCAAATCCGGTACTACACGCTTGTATCCGTGTCATAGTGTGATGATTTGCGCACGCATATGCCGCAGTGGCTTCAACATGGGGTAATCACCGTAATGTGGTACCAGGTGTGTCACCTCGAGGTCCACCCGAATTCGACGATACGATAGAGTGTCAATCCAGAGTCTCCTACACCGGTCTTCACACGGCACAGCTGGTAACTTGGGGCTCACTCCCACGGGCGACATGCTGTACCCACTCAATCCTTTCCATCTCGACCCGGGTGATTGGAGAGTATACGGATTAGAGGTACTCTAACATTGGTTGCATTATCGAGACGAAGAGAGGAGTGGCAATCTCTTCAGACTAATTGCCGAAGGTGCGTTGGGATGCCAAAGGTATGCGAAGGCGGTGTCCGTAAAGCGTATTGGTGTTTTCCATGCACTTTAGGTCGCACCGTGATCATGTCCCAGGACGTCGAGTTGTTACGACCATTGAACTCCCAAAACTGGCTGAGGAGGTCTTGTGCCTTGTGTAAAATCTGGATAGTGTTTCCAATGTCGCACCCATCTTTGGAGGCATGGGTGTGCGGTGAGATTTCAAGCTGCCCTTTGTGAAATCGTCAAGTAATCGTATTTGAAGTACACTACTGATATTGGACTTTGAGCTTCTGCATGTCGGCTGATAGGAAGCTCACGTACTGTAGTTCCGTTTAAAGTGGTCATTAATCAAGTCGCTGTTTCTTGGGGAGGCTGTCGTGTATCACAGCTATACAAATCAAAATAATGGTTTGCTACCGTAGTTGATAAGCCTCAGTCATTTCGCTCCGCCTCCATGGACTGGTGTGGGGTTTTACACTCCTTCAAGCAATCCTCCGATGGGAGTTTGTTACCACGCTTGCGACAATTCCCGAGTGTTTCTTTCGCCATGCGTTTGGGCTGAAGGACCACTTTCAAAACTTTGGGGCCCAGTGTGTCCAACTGGGACGACCGGGGTTATGCAAATCAGTCACTTTGGCTGCTCCAACATTCACGTGCGCCTAAAGCAATCAGGGTTTTACAAAAATGTAATAGCTTATGGACAATGAACAGAGGTGTTAAAGATGTTAAAGAATGTTTAACAGCATACTTGGTCATGGTGAGCCATTTATAGTCACATTCACTGTTTGCCTCTGCGAGCACCCAAAAACACGCCCAGAGAAGACAGCTGGTCGTCCTATTGCGCAGACAGGATAGTACACCAACAGCTCATCGTGGCATCGGTGCATGCGTAGTTATGGTTCACACCCTCACCAATTACGGGTTGTTAAGCACTAATTTTATTGCGGTGCCAACTCATTGGAGCTGTACGTTCACCCTTCATGGGCGTATGAAGCGCATTCTTGCTTTGAATTCACTCGCTTATTCAATGTAAGTGTCACTCTTGCTTGAGAAACAACCGGCGCTATCCGTGGAATTTGCACTAAGACTGGCACCCTATTAGCCGCATTAAGCTCCTAGTATGCAGGTTGGTAGATAGCCAATCGCTATTTCTTGATGTCAGGAAGCTTCGTACGCTGCAGCCGTCGCATCAGTGACTTCGCCTAGGTGCACCGGTTTGCATATGAGTTAGTCGTTTGGCCATACCAAATTGTGACGTACCGACTTATTGCAACACCCGTTTTTCGTCTGTTGGCCCGCGCGCGCAATCTGCTCATCGCATGCAAATGTTTGCTCAGACAACAAGCCAAAGGTGTAGCATAGGGGACAAGGAGGGCGGTCCGCCTCGAGCGGCATGTGACGGGGGGTGGCAATTTTAGTACGGATGGTTATTTGATACCAAGTATAAATGCATCAAAATTACTTCCCTGACTAAAGTGGTAAAAGCGAATGATGATATATTAAGACCGAAGAGGAAATTGATATTGCAAACGATATCCGGGCAACAGAAACCGATATTAACAGTAGGGATGCAGCGGGAAATTTCTGTAATGCTGACGCAGAAGACGCGCGCTAAAGTGAAAGCATGGGGAAAAAACAAACCTTTTGTACGATAATAATCAGCTAAACCGATTATTTGCATGTCCACCAGTGGGCTGTTAAGATTGTTCATGAAATTCTTACTATGCTTGTCCGGCTCGGCTTTACTGTCATCCAGCATATATATCATGAATTTACTAATTGGTGATACATGGAACGAAGGTAAAGCTGAAGCTGAGAATCTAAATACTAATTGGTTATTTTCGGTATTTGGAAAACGGTGAGCAAGGATTGCGACACCCATGGTGCATTCCGCTTCAAAAGTAACCCTGTGTGGTTTCCGCTGCAAGATGTCTTCAACGGGCTTGTCTAGTTTTTCGACTGATGGAAGCTAACTCTAAAAACGTGTGAACCCGAACCTAGTAACTGGCGTGTTCAGTCATTCCTCAACCGCAAATAGGTAGCGATCCGGCGAGTTGAAGGAAAAGCATTTGACAAAATGGAGCAAGTAGTTGTAGAAAATCAGTAGCGTGAAATACAGCTAGAATACTTGATATCATCAGGGTTCTCACCAAGCAAAGCATGACACTGTGTGTTCAACGAGAAGACATCTAACGTGAAAATGAGGCTAATAAAGATAGAATATTGCAGCATTTGTACATTTGTCGCCAATGTGTGAGCCTGTTCTTTGCGAACATTTTATATCAGTTCAGCTGCGAAGGAAAAGCAGCACTTATTATTTCTTGCACCACAATCAAAATGAATTGGTGAGCAATTTGGTGCAATCAGGTGAGAAAGAACATCTTAGATTAGATCAGTGAAAGCAAGTATGTTTGCTAGTTATGTGATAGCACGCCCGACGTAGCTCACAAAATCAGATGAGTGAATATGAATTGAGGGAAGAGGAGTCGTTTCTCAGCTTCGTTGAGACCAACAGCAAAAGGGCAGAGGAAAGTTCTACACTGGTTTTGCGCGAATCGGAGAAGGCTGGAATCCACATTGACAACTGTCGTGGACAAACATTTCGCAATGTTGCTGTTATGGCGTGCTAACGAATGGGTGTTCAGAGACGTAGCTGTGAAATTAGCTCAAAGTCTACATCTGTGTCACGCACAAACCATTCTATGTGTTCATTTGGCTTCCGCGACGGTTCATTCTGTTACCTTGTTTGTACGATGGACCGGCTATTATCATGCTTTGTTCATCAAAATATTACTCGTGTGCCTTGGTTCAAATCCCCGGTGTAAGTGTCAGAAGACTGTGAAATACAGATGCAGTAGTCGATCAGGTGCTGTTAAATATTGTGGTAAAGAAACTCGGAACTCGTCACTTAAATGACACATTTCACAGAATAATAATGAAATGCAACCATACGATCAGCCGCATCTTCACTTCTCATCTCCGTAGTCGTTTCTGTTATTTTGGTGTCTACGCATTTAGGGATCTGCTCTCATAGAATTCAAAAATGCGCAAGTGTATCTAAAGAAATGGGATGGAGCTGCAAAGTTTTGACAATCATACAGAATTATGGTATGATGCGTCGAATCGGCCAAACGAAAATATTGGACGGTGGAACATTTTTGAATATATCGATGGATTTGATGCAGAGTTGAAACGGGAAATGCTGTCTCTCCTATACACTTTGACTAATGAAATGCCATAGCTTTCAGCAAATGCATGACCTTGCGCGGAAATAGGCTTTCCGTAGACCGTTAAATCTATTGTTCATTTGTTCTCCGAGCTTGGTGGTTTTGTCGGAAACGTTTCACCACCATGCGAGGTGGCTTCCTCAGTGCAGTGACACGCGGCTTGCACAGTGTTAAATCTGCTTAGATTCCAAGTATGGTTGTCCGTTTGGTAAATTCAACGATATAGAAAATGTGGTATCCTTGCGGAAATAAGAAAGTTAGGTAATTTGTGAAAACTTCACTAAAATACTAAATTATTGGACGTTCTGCGCTTTCAAGCCTCATACCGAAATATCACTTTTAGAATCTGCTGCGCAGATTTCTTACCCGAACGTTTAGCATAGTCAGCTAAGAGAGCGCATCCTCAAAACGGATGTTCATAACGAACTACCTTCAATCATCATCGAAGCCGACAATGCTCACGGAATCGCAATTCTTAACATAGAGTGCGAAAGGTGTGCGCGAAAAGTGTGTTTGTAAAGCTTGTTCACGAATAGTGCAAAAATAAGAAGTCCTGAATTTACGGCAACACTGTATAATTGGGTCTTTGCATGTTGTTATGTGTAACAAATATTTAAGAGCTGTCCAAAATTATGGGGTTTTACCGATTTAAAGCCGCCAGTGTTGGCAGCAAGTTTACTGCCGCCCCGGGCGTCAAGAATAGTTGCTACGCCACTGCAAGCGCCTGGTAACTTTAGGTGCAATGACACAGGCTACCGGCTGTGATGGAATGCGAAACAAACATCAGCACTTTCCGCCAACAGGATTTGGCAAGGGGATAACGCGGAGCATTCTGCTGCCCCTTATCCTACAATGTCTCAACTCCATCCTACTACGCATTTGCTGACCGAACGCTTCACTATTCTCACCGCGTCCTGCCATCCGTCATCGTCCTGGGGGGATGAATTGCACTCGAGCATTTGCGGTCATCACCCCTTCGCCCTCTCCCTGATTAGATTTCCTTCTCTATACCTAAATCCGACCTCCTAGTGGCTGCCGGCGTATAACCAATGCGACGGCTACGCGACAGGGCGCGAAAAAGGCAACCACTGAATCATGGGCGAAAGAACTTGCAAAATATTAGATGAACTTGAATGCGTTACGGCTCCGTTTGATTGCACTATGCCTTGCAGTGTCTGGGAATTGATATATGTATATTTAAACGCTAATTAACGATAGTGCTAACAAACATTATGCCTGATAAAATGATCGTAACCGATTAAAACCAATTAGTACCTGTCATGGAACTTCAAGTTCCTATCGATCTTTCTCGTCCCATCACGCATGCTTTTTCTGTGAATTGGTCTACCCTATCTGCATTTGGATCTTAACGCGAAAAGTTATCGGCGTGCTCCTAGTTTTATTTTTTCCTGTTAATCGCAACCCTTCACCATGTCTCTAGGCCTTCGTTCTTTTTGATTCCTTCCAGTTGGTTTTAATATTTTGGCAGAGATTTGCAACCTCCATCCTGAGGAAGAAGAAATGCAGAATATCGTCAGCCTGACGACAATTGCAGAAAGAATGTAGAAGCAAAAGTAATGGGTACTAATATACCAACGGAGAGCGCGTGATGGTAGATTCGCTGGACTAGTTCGTATACTTCTGATTAACGATTAATAATGCTATTGACAATAAGCATCGAACTGGGGACGAGAGTTTACAGTAAATATTCGGAAATAAGTTAAAAGTACGTCGATCGATGCGGCTGATTCTCTGTCAATCAGCTAGAAACCCAGCATAATAAACATAGAATAGGATATAATCATTGCCCAGCTGCACATGCTGTAATGAGAATGTGCTTCACTGCCTACAATAGTCAATTATTGTAGAAGATACTACGGAATCTTGAATGAACTTTTGTAGGTCTGGTCAAGTTTAGAGATGGCAAGATAGTGTATCACTCTTGTCTGGAATTCACGATGCTGCACTGCAACCGGTGTTAATTTATATCAGAGAAGTCCACTGAACTCTGAAGACATTAGGAAAACTCTTGCATTCAATCAACGGAACAAATAAGGTCTTGCTTATACTCGATTGGCTCACAAACGAAGTCACAAGAGAAGTAAAGAGTGAGCGTTTGACAGCAGCAACCAGATTCTTGCTTATACCCAAATATTCCAGTCCAATTCTACTACATTCCTCATTGTCTAACATTGTGAAGCAAAATGAAGCAATAACCCGTTGGAATGAGTGCCGAGGA
Source organism: Dicrocoelium dendriticum (assembly GCA_944474145.2). Classification (NCBI taxonomy): domain Eukaryota; kingdom Metazoa; phylum Platyhelminthes; class Trematoda; order Plagiorchiida; family Dicrocoeliidae; genus Dicrocoelium; species Dicrocoelium dendriticum. The sequence continues at coordinate 35,016,323 of OX104064.1, forward strand.
TTTGACCATACAACTGAGTACAGACATTATCCGACGTTGTACACTAAACGACTCCGTGGCGATATCGCACTGTCTTGATTAATTTTAGCTGCTAACTGATCAAACCAGAGGTTTTATCATTCTTAACTACTCTCGATCGATTTGCTGCTGAGGTTAATGATCTCCATTTTAGTTGCATTCTGGCCGTGGAATTGCTCTTGTCAATATTCTACCTTCTGTAAAATAAATAATCGGTGCGTTCCAGCACAACCGTTGTTGAACAATGCACTGAACCACCTGAGCTCATGTTGTAGGAAAAATTGGTCCATTACCACTTTAGTAATATGTCATATGTAAGATTGCATGTAGGTGTGGTCGTTATTACGATTTTCGGCTCGTCATTAATCTCTGAATCTGATTGGTTGCGATTATGGCTTTCGGGGTACCCTGGTTGAGTTAAATCGTGACATTTCCTGTGCTACTGATGATGTCCCCTGTTCCAAAGAGACGAATTGACCGTTGTCTTGTTTGTGTATTTGTGAGATTATATGTTCAATGTACAAATTCAGAATAATCCCGCTGCCTCTGTGGATTGGTACATATATACAAGGTTGCGCGGCTTTCGCTGCCGTTGTACAAGTTTCCGTTGCCCAGAATTCCTAATTCCGCATATCGCATATGATGAGGACTAAGTATACACATCACTTCCATTATTTCTGATATCCAGGAATTTCATCACGAGCGAAGGAGGGCGGTCAATTACCGTATTATAAGGTGAACACCCAATTGTGCTTAGATTGCACTTATCACAGGTTGCGCTGGTAGTGGTCATTTCACAATCTTGACATACGAGTGGTTGTCGGTGGATAGCAGGTGAACTATCAAATCGTCAGGTCAAAGGGATTCCATTGCATTAGAATGCGGAAGATGAGAAACCACGTTGATAAAGAAGGTAAATTTTTGATCGGAGGTAAGGAATAAAGATATAGGCTTCGTGCGGCCGCCGTTGAGCGTTGCGTCTGCGAACCTGATAAAGCGAAGTGCAAATCAGTTTGGGAGGCATTCAAGTGGGCTTTAAAAATGATCGATGAGCATGAACATCCGTGTAATAGAAGGAGGAAACTGAAACGCATTTCAGTGCTAAGTATGTATCAATTCGGTTGGTATGAACTATGTGCCATCGTGTTAAATTGCTCTAAGTTTTCCCATGTTATGGACCCACCGCTTCACATAGGAATCAATAGTACACCGGATAGCCATTTGTCTATTCGAAGAGTTAGTGTCCATACTATTTGGAATAAACACTAAAACAATAGAAATATGAACTAAACTAGTTCAGGTCATTTTAGTGTAGAACGGGGTGTCAAGTCACTGGAAGACAATCATGACGAGGTAGGCTACACATCGGTATCAACGGTCCCACAATGATCGACTTCGTGGACCCTGGGCGATCAGTTAGAGTCGTGCGTTGAGTACACCGAGCCACGTTACCATCGTTGACTTGATATCGACTTCTGTGCACTGATGTGGAGGGCTTTCTAACCGCTTTCTCGTGGCTGAGTCATAGTGAATAGGAGTATTGCTATCCAGAGTAGATTATTGAAGAAATCCCAAGATAACTTACCATGTGGGTAGCGCGTCCGCAATAGCGGCCGGTGTGTCAATAAAATGTGGCGCAGCTGGTAACATTCATAGGCAACTGGCAGAACCAGTTACTGAAGACGCAAAAAAATTTGGACAATCAAACGAACTGGTGCATATAGTCCCCAAAGATACTAATGTAGTTCTTATTCTTGTGTAGAAGCAATCAGTTCAAATGCCACATAAAACAATAAACTTCGAAGAAGATAAGATAATAGCAAGCTAGCAACATATATTCATAACATATTACTTGGTTCACAACAGAAGAACACTCACCCAACTCTGCTGAATGGGGAGAGACCGCCTTCACTTTTGGAGTAATAAAATACAGCGCGGTGGGTGAACTCTCACGTTCAAAACCACTGGGTTCCGCGGACAGAAGAGTTTGTACACGTACAATGTAAAACGTGTCTTCGCTAAGGTTGTGTAGGTCCAGCCACGTTTGATTCTAGAAATCGAACAAGATTCACACATTTAAGTACACGATATCATGGCTGCGATATAACTTGCATAGGTTGTCGAATGATGATTTAACTTAGAGGAAGACGGAAAGAATCTGAATCCCTGTTGATAGTGGTATTTGATTTGTCGAAAATGTTAGGTCTCAAAATTAATACTAAACAACAAATATGGATTTTCATAATCCCCTCAACCCAGCAGGTGTTTAAATTAAAACTACATCACAGACGAACTCTGCTACTTGGAAGAGTTCTTATTACTTTTATTGGTGCTCTACTCAAATTAACTATATGCACCCAACAATTCAGTTGCTTAAGTAGAATTATTAGAACGTTGCAACTGCACTAATATAGGTTTGGTGTGTAGGTTACCTAAGAAAAATAATGCGACGATTTGTATGGCATCACTAGAGGTTATGCAAGGGCGTGTCATCGGGGTAGAAGAAAAGTTATCTGATTTAAGTATTCACTCTATATCAGAGAAAGAACATGCTAAAAGAGTCACATCGGACTGTTTTCAAATTGCTGTCGATCGATGTGGTAAACAAAAGCTCCAGGTTCCCTTTTGACAGCGGAAAGTTACATTATTTTCATCAAAATTATGCGAATGTTGTCAATATTTTCTCTTGCAATCAATACAAACTTCCTACCACCTTACTCTTCAAGCACCTAAAAAGAGAAGAAGAAACTCTCGGCAGTACGCCGATGCGTCGTCTCGATACTTCACTGCCAAACGACCACTACCAGTCGACTACTGGCTATGAACGCAGCAATATCGCCAGCAAACCTACGAAGAATGAAACTGACACCTAGTGTGGATTACAGGCCAGTTTCATCATTCACTCGGTCACCGGTGCTAAACAACAATGCGAATTATGAGGCAATGCAGCTCCTGAAGTAGTAGTCGAAGTGCCGAACAGTACTTTAACTGAAGACACAAGTATTGCTGATTGTGAAGGTGGAGTGCGATAGGGATCAGGCGATGTAACCATGGAGACATAGAAGACTGTGTTGAATATCCACCTTTTAGACACATGGGTAAATTTAACGCTGATCTGTCGAAAAGCATTTCTATAATACGTTATCAGTTTTACGTAGCAATCAGTCGCAAAGGATGGGCTGCAACTAACGGCCATTAACTGCTGGCGCACGGTACTGCTTCAGGTGATCCATTGATTGGCGTGTCCTGCAACTTAGTGTTAGGGATGTCAACTCATTCTGTAGTGTGGAAATTTCTCTTAACACATTACTGATTAGATGAAGCCGAGCTGAGAATGGAAAAGAACAGCGGAATACATTGAGAACCTTATGCCATATAATGATTGGGAAAGAAGAATGTAGGTTTTAATTGTGCGGTGTGCTCTCGACACAGTGAAGTAAGGCACACACCTACGAGCAGACGGTAAGAAATAATAACGCGAGCGGCTCACTCCACATCATCGTTAGCTCAGGTCACACCCCGGGTTATCGGCTAAATCCCTCGTAAAATATGGACCAAACGTTGTGCACATGATTCCGATACGTTTTGCAGGGATGAAGTATGACCATGTTATTGAGCTGCGAGGATCAGGACTCTTTCCAAGTGGGAGCCTGTCATGCCCTTAAACACCCGTGTGGATCCGCAAATGTTGTGTGAAGATCTCAAAGGAGCATAATACTTAAATAGTGGTTACCAGGTTTCCAGGTTAAACGATCGATAGGAAGTGTAATAAGGAGACATTGTTTTCCTATTATCATGCAAAGCAAACCAGCATTCCAGATAAGGTGTTTGAGCGAAAAACCATCATTACCGGTTTTCAGAAAAGTAAACATTCCAATTTCATTGAGAAAGTCAAGACTAGAAATAATTGCTTGGTTAAGAAGCATTCTTCCATCAGACTAAGTTTTACATGGCAGCGATTGTGATGTAGACTTCAAATCGGAGTGAGAAATTATTTTCTAAGTTGTTTGAACTGTCAACTCGGTCAATTAAGGCCTGGCTATAGGCAGTAGATCAAACGAGCAAGGGAAAATTTTTACAACAAAACTCGACCATCCAAAGTAATCAACTCATGTAGCAAGCAAACGGTTATGTAACTGTTTCTGTTGGCCAAAATATAAGTATCGGGCGTAGGTACCACTTTCGCACACAAAATTCCGGCTTCAAATGGCGCATGTGTATGACCTCTGCAATGGGCAGTTGATGCTAGTGGAAGCGTTCCGGTAGTGAATGCCTTCACAGAAGCTGTGTGAACAAAATCAAGGTGTGCAGCATGTGGCCACCAGGCTGCTTCTCAATTTACGAGGTGTGCCGTACAAAGACCGGTTAAGAAACTAGGACTTTAAACCCTGGCTTATCGTCGACTGCGGGTTGACCGCATCATGACGCACTAGATAGTACATCTCGGTGAATACCCCATGTCGAGGCAGTTGCTTCATCTGCGCACACCAAGCAGAACACGAGGACACCGGTACAAGCTTGTAGTACCGGATTTGAACCCGGTCGCCCACCAAATCTGTTTCGACCAGAGCTTGATGAATGAATGGAACAACCTGCTGCAGCACGTAGTTGAGGCAAAGTCAGTGTCGGAATTTAATGAATTCCTGGACAAACAATTGACTGATAAAAATATACCGAACCCACTCCAAGATAACTGATTTTGTACCTGAGTGATAGTACACGCAGCTACACAGATATCTCTTCTTGCTGCTTCCAACCAGTAACCAGTTTGAGGATCGCTTTTTGACTTTGTAGAACCACGCCGAGATGTGCTCGGGAATCCTCTGAGATTGAAGCCTCGTATTGCGACCCACGTCTTATGCACCAAAGGAGCACGAATACTGATAAACGAGCACGGAACCAGTTAGCAAAGGGTTTTGCAAATAATGTGCTGCGAAATCAATTTTCTCACCAGCATCTTTCAGGCGCTGGGATAGGATTTCAGCGGCAGAGTCGTGCTTAAATTTAGGTGCATGAACAACTAATTTTAGGAACCATGCTTCTAGGCGGCTTTCGTTTGTGGTCCATCAAATGTTTTGTGATAACTTTGTTGGGGTAGCTATTTCCTCTTAGGGCGTTACTCATTCTCTGCACTTCATTGGCGGTATCCGGTGTGTAAACACATCCGCCATTTAAAACCGGAAGTTTGTGTGCGTAAATGTAAGTAAGCCCGAAACTTGTATTTTTTAAACAGACCCATTTTCCTATCCGTTTTCTTGCCACATGAATCGATTACTTTGGATTGTCGTGTCTTCTGTGTGCTATTTTCCTTTGCTCGTTTTATCCACTATGTATAGCCGGGTCTTAATTTGCTGAGTTAACTGCTCAAACAATAAAATTAGTTTCTCAGCCCATTTGATGTCTATAACACAAAGTCTCTGCCATGTAAACGTTTGTGTTTGATCAGAGTTTACGCGAGAAGAATTCTTACCCAATCACTTATTTCTGGTCTTGATTGTTGTCATAATACTATGTTTCGGACACATCCCTACAGATGCTGAACAAACCGCAATAGATGAGAGAAACAATGGATCATTCATAAAACCAAGATCGCTCTGGGCGGCTGAATAATATTGAATTTCATCACCACTTTGGTCCTACCAGATTTGGCTAGAAAGTTCGGTTGATGGATTTTTCTTGTGGTCCGTTGTAAAACCAGGACCGGTCGGGTGAATTGACACCAGCTACAGACGTGTAAAAGGGGCTTAAAATATACAACAATTAGTTATTCCCCCGGCATTTTCGAAAGTGAGTACACAAGTGTTATAAAACAATTTGCGAATAATTTAGGGCATTCTGCAGTGTATGTCGTTTCTTTACATTGTGCGTCCCATTGCATCTGCTTTAGATAATAAAAAATGCAAAATTGCTCCTGTTCTTCGATTAAACGAATACCATTCGAATCCCAGACAGAAAATGGTATCCTTCATATGCATGTAATGTATTTGACCATCTTAAAACTCGTACACAGTTCATATACACATATGATAGAACGTCTTCCGTAATACCAACCAAATGTGGTGTTTTGAACGGAGCTATTTTATTCTCCGTGCTTTGTTTCCTCTACGTCCAATGTTTACTCAAACCATCCAGTGTATTCGGAAGTTATTACACCGAAAGCATCCTCCTAGTGTGTATAACCACAGTAGTTGAGGAATCTTCGAGTTTAACGAGGATTAGAAAAAATGTTGACTTGATCAACTCCCTGTCCCTCAACATTTCCAAGTGTTGTGATTTCACCTTCTCCATTCTCCTTCCTGACAGATTGCAATCCCTTTAAATACCTCCCATCTTTTGATCGTGAGTGACCAAAATATTCGTCTTCTTGTCCTAAAAAGTTTCGGTGTTTTCTTATCTAAAAAGTTGTACTGCGTTTCATAAACTTTTTTTTACTATTTAAGAGTCAGCCTAACATTTTACGCTGTCGGGTTCAAAACGCCCTCCATACCCAGTGCAGTAACTTGTAACTGCATGTAATCACGCAATTGGCTGTACTGCTTTACTGTTATCTTCCACAAAATTTTTCAAATGGACCATATCATCCTTTTGCGATCATTAGAATTTGTTTTCTTTTGGCCTGGACTAAAGAAAGAAACCCCGCTTATTTTACAGCTGGTAAGCATTTTAACGCATGCTTCAACTTTTCATCCAGGATTTCAAACGCCTCCTTCTCTCACTCAGACACCTTGTTCTAGCCATTACGGTATCTATCTTTTCCATACGAACAACATATTAAGTTGCATTTTCGCGTATCTCGTCGTGTCGCAACTGCAGCTTGTCCCATCTGACACGCTGATCAGTCGACCTAAAAGCAACGATGCACCTGTGGCGCAACCGTTTGCTTGATTGAATACGAACTCTTGTTATGTTCCTTATCCCTTTATTTATTTTTTACAGTCACTATGCTTTGCTATAAACGCAGTGCCAGTGTAAATTGCTGAAACTGCTCCCACATGGATGTATAAAGTGAAGCTTGAATTGGGTTGACGAAACGTTAAGTACTATTTCACGATCGATGTTAAAACAGTGGAAAGTATGGAAGAAGAGATGTATGAGGTAGTTCGCAATTGTAATGAGACCGCTGCTACTCTAAGACAGAGAGCAGTCTTAGTATCGATCGGGGTTATCCGCTAGCAAATGAGTAACATCTGTGTAACCAAGAAATATGAAGCCACAAGAAAGTCAAGTGCTTGTTTGCGTGCTGCCCTCCTTATTTACGGTGACGTTCTCAGACCACATTGCGCTCTGTAGTAAACTAGATGTCTGTATATACGAAAAAATAAATTCAGTTTGTGTGAAATATAATTACCTTATGTACAATACGTGCGTCTGATCGCTGAAGATCCATCAACGGGCTGAACCCAACCGCGTCATTGTACATCTCTCGACTCACGGGTTCCTCAATTCTGGGTGCCCAAACGACGCGATACTTTATGTTTTGTAACAAGGAGACACCTGACTTTGTTAGTTTCCCTTTGGCCGCTCTGATCCACCGTTCCGTAAATATTGGCGGTTCCCACGAGATCCGATATCGCAACTGGCCGATCTCTTTGGTAATCAAGTCCAATGGAGCAGGTGGAGGTCCAGGATCTTGAGAAGGAAAATGCAATAACCATATTCTTTGGCAGTGTTTCTTCAGAAACACAAGAATTAGCATAAAATGAACCATCCCGACGTAAATACACCCACTAACACCCGAACCAGATCTGCCCGAGCATCAAGGAAATTTTTGCACTATTTTTGATTTGCTCAGTTCTCTTATTCTGCCGCATAGTTCGTGTCAAGCTCGCGTGCTCCTTTTCCTTCAAATTCTGTGTTGGATGTTTGATATCCCCGGTGTGGCTGCGCGTGTTGTGAATGTTCACAAAGTGCCCACCTGTCTAACATCATTCACCTCGATTACTGGCTCCAGGAGAGTGTGAATCGTTTCTGGCCGGGATGGAGTGCACGGTCCTAGTGGCCGTGTTGGCTGGAAGAGTGGCTCCATCCAGTGTGGAGCGGACTACGGTACAGCTACCGCCTTGTGTGTGTCTGGCAAGTATGGTCACCAAATTATATAGACAGAAATGCTGCTGCTGTGTATGTTGGAAGAGTGCGAGTCGGCTCCGTTGATGAAATGTGGCTCCCATTCACATGCCACCCGGCCTTGTTCATTTGGATATGTAAGGGACATTAGATGCGTGGATGGAACTGTGGGTGGTGTAAGACACTCATGGTTCCCCTGTGGGAGTAGAAATCCTGTGGCTGTCCCCAGTGGGGCCACAGTGACAAGCGAATCCGGAAGCAGTTTCTGCTATATATATATATATATATATATATATATATATATATATATATTGTTTTGCTGGGTCAATGCTCATCTAGACTGTTCGGCGATTATGTGAGCTTAATGTGTACAACAGGCGCGTTAAAGGTACTAACTGCGGTTTCAGTAATGCTATGGCACCCAGGCTCTATGCAACCCATTACAACACACCGTTATTTCGGGAATGGTACAAGTTCAGTTTAATGTACAGATAGAATACCTATTGACCACAAATGTTTACTTATATAACATGCTCAAATTAGGATGCGCTTGATAATGGGGTAAAATTCAGTTACTCATACATCCTGCCAGACCTTTCTGTAAGTGTTCTGGTTGACACTGGATTGCTCGTTCCTCTTTGGAGTGATAACAGGTAGTGTGAATTCACTTAATTCCGTCAAAAATTTCAATGTATCCCTTGAGTTTCCCTTCATGGACCACGGGGACAACAACAGCGCACAGTGATGGGAGAGAGCAACCCCGAAACCCTCCAATTCGGATGAGGTCTCAGTAATCGGAATGGCAAAGATTGACTTAAAAAGCAACAATGAGCTGAACTGAGATTTCGGATCACAATCCAGCTACGCAAGATTCTTGCAAACACAACTGTGAATTGCTAACCGCTTTACAAAGTGCTGCTCACGGACCGTAATGGTCTAGTGAGCGTGCCGATAGCCGCCAACCGCTAAGTTCCAACTTCCACTCCTAGCTCAGGCTACCTTTGCCTGATGAGGCTAAACGAGGACGAAACTGGTCGTGGGGTGTCAGTGTTGGGAGTGATCAACACCGAAACCCTTTCACTTCGGATACGGTTCTGGTGATCTGAATTATCGAAGTCTACTCCAAGGTAAACCTCGATTCTCATGGAGGTTGTGTGTAACAATCTATGCACACACGGCGGGTACTTCGAAATTCAATAATCATCATGTCTCTGAAGCTGGCTTGAGTTTGATCTAGGTCACCTACCACAAACACAAAGGTCGCTGTTGAGCCCACAGGTGAATTCACAATAGAGAAGGACAGCTGTATTGGCCCCAAGAAGGCGGATAACCTGATTAAGCTAGGTACAGTCCATGAACCTCATGTTCCGGTTAGCTCATTCTAGCGACATTCTAGCCAAGACAAAAATAGAAATGGTATAGGATAGGCGAAAGTGAACCTTGAGGTGGTGAAAGAACAAAATCGTTTGAGAATGATTGAATGAATTTGCATAGACGGCAATTTAAAAGCACACTCTAGGAAAAAACGTCAAATGTGTGCGGACATATTGAAAATTATGAAGGGGGATTGTTTAATCAGACTACCTTAATAGAATTAAAGTTGGCTCATTTAATTTAAGAAGTACCGCCTAATGTCGAGTGACAGGTATATTCACCCCTCAAAAGAATCACCAACCAGGAACTTGTAGGATAGTTGTTGGGTGCGCACATCATACACAACCATGTTACTCATAGAAAAGAAAAGAAAGGCATCAGCAGTATGCCGGTACGCAGTACGGATGCTTTGCTGCCACGCAGGTGGGCTAGGGATACTACGAGGATCGCCCGATCCCTACGCAGGCTCGAACGCGAGTCATCAGATGACAAGACAAGGTTGTTAACTTCAGGCTACGAGCCGGCATGTTACTCATGGGGTACGCTGAAAACGTCAGCTCAACTGAAAGAACTAATATGTGAGGACCGTATCGAATGTCCAAGGTCAAGACGAAGAAGGAATCTACGTCATGAGCAGAAGTGGAATACAGCCAAACTCTTCCGCTACAGATCTGCAGCGTGGAGTCTATGGGGACGAGTCTACATGTTCAATATGGTCTATAATTTTCAGTAGAATACACTGTCCGATTGTAATATACGTCCGATTCGGTACTTCAAGTTCGTTCGCATGCGACAAGAATAGTAATCTTCCAACGACCTGAAGGGCTGGAATGCGGCACAAACACCTCGCAGACGACTGCATTGATAATAACAAAAATGATGCGTATTTTATTGCTCTGCTTGACAAGTGACTACTCATGAGAGGCATAGGTCAGTGTAACACTGCAACCCACGACTGGTTTCGCCTCGGTTGCTCTCCTCGGGCAAAGCTAGCAGGGCTATGGCTGGAACCCGGGACTGTTGGGATATCAGATGATATCACAACTGAACAAGATGTCAAGCCGAAGAAGATGCACATCGAGAGCATCATATTCCGTACTGAATATGACGAGGTGTGTCCGAGGAGAAACAGCATGGTAAACATAAGAGGAAACCACAACGGCAGTCGTATGAGGCTCCATTGACTTCTTTCATTTCAGCAAGTTGTACGAAGTCCCAAGAATCGGCTACGTGTTAGAGATTTTTATTCACCAGTAAATCTAGTGCTGACGAATGAATCTAGTGGTACTCAAATATCTGGAGCAGTGTACCATAAAACCAAGTCTGACTAAGCTAGCAATATGCGTTATTTTCTGTCAAATTCAACTTCAGTTATCGCTAGGAAGAAATAAATGCTGTATTTGACTTGGCTACATTCACTCGCTGCATTAGAGGCACTCAGATTCAGTTAATTAGCTGTAGTTAAATTATTTTCCAAGCAAAATAGCACATGTCTAAACGTACCTGGTAGACTGCAGTTGACCGGTGAGGTTCCAGCATTCGACTCCATATCAAGACAAGATGGCGTACAAAAGCAGTGATAAGTGGTCGCTACTTCATCGTGCTTTCTTCGGCGTGGGGCATTGTGAGTAATAGACCATTGGGACGATCGATGTTCACTTTCTTCATGTGTTAGTTGCTTGATTCGTATAGTGTAACGGCAGCTGAATCTTAGATGGCCAAGTGACACTAGTCGAGCCTAAAACACGAGGGTGTGCTATGGAATAGGCTGTCACAAAACAGTATTATGAGACAAGATACCAAGGGTTAGGTCACCAGTACTGCTGAAAATGGTACGTTGTGGTTTTAGAAATTGCAGTGGCAAACTGTATCCGTGGAGTATGTAAAACTACTGTTCAACCTCGAGGTTGATAAAATTCAAGCAGAGAGGAATCCTGATTGGACGCATAGTAACTTATAATATCTAGACGCTATTGCTAGTAAGTGGTCTGCAAAAGCAACTAAAAATAATAAAAATAAAACGTCCATGAAGCGACTCACTTTTCCTCTAACTTTTAGTGTTTGGCGCAGAGATACGGGTTCCGTCTCACTTGGATTGATGCAGACTTGGGGTGCCCACTCAAGAATATAATTGGCACCGGCCACCGCTAAAGAAAGAAATATCTATTAGTTCCACTTGCTTATGGATAGCATACGAAAATTGATTCAAAATCTGAAGTATCGGTTTCAGCCGACGTGGACACTGAATAGCCCATTGGCAATGTGGTTACCCACAAGTTACGAATGTCTAGACTACTTTTCACTTGTTAGTAGCGCAAGAAAAATCAAAAGGCGGATGCCATCTGTGGAGGTGCGTGCATGAGTCGTGACACATTCAGGCGACGAAATTATCCTTAGGTAAATATAGCTTACGTGGATTGAAGACAAACGTGGCTATGAGTTCCTCCTTGTCGTAGAACATACGCTTTAACTGCAACAATTTGGTTGTCAGCGAATCAGTATGACATTCACAATTGGACGCATTTGATGACTGTTGATCTTGAAGCATTGTGGTGGCTACATGATGAGAGGGAAAAAGTGGTTCGATTTGTGCTTCAGCCTATCAGATGGATCATGGATAATAATATGAAGATAAATAACGCATAATATGCTAAATGGTTACAATGAGCACAATCATTCTCGTCACCTATTGGGCACGAGAATGATGATGACTCATATACCTTGAAATTTCTACCCACCATCAAACTATTGATGCAAACGTATGCGGGGGGTGGAGGGTGCAAGAAAATCTTTCCGTTACAGAATGATACAGAACGCACTACAATAACTCCAGTCGCATGCTTACCAAAATGCTTGCTTTCTATGCGATTAAAATACACCACTTCTAACAAGGAGCGCAGACCGCTGCATCGTTCTTGATTTGCTGGCATTTTTGCTCAATCAAGTCCTATGTCACAGGAGTGTGCAAATGTGCCATTTTTCGTCGTTTTGGGAACAGACAAGACATCTGGTAAACCGTAAGAATGAAGCAGTGCTTCATCTCATTCCCTACGGACTTTCAGTCCTACCAGTACCACTAGAAGGAACGCAAAAAACAGTTCATAAACCAGGATACTGAGAATTATTAAAGTAGTTGAGCCAATTTTTAAGTGAAACACGTCTGCCGCTTGTCGTAGATGCTTCAGGGATGAACGCCTTTAAGAGACTTTGAGTATGGGGTCACTTACTGCTAGGTATTTTGACATCGATTATGGGGACGAAATTTCACCGACTGCTTCACGGATAAGGAAATTCAAGGCACCTTGGAGCAGCTGGGACGCGAGGTAATACGTTATGAATTATGCGAAGAAACGAAGGGAGGAAATTTAGTAAGCATTTATAGGATGTCGCACATACATTCATTAACGGAATTAGAACGTCGGATCCGGTTTCGTCCGCTTGACAGGTAGATAAAATAATGGGAAAAGTTACCTGCTCCTAGATAGGTCGTTGTGAACCAAATGAAGGTGCGTTAGAGAATTAGTATGCAACATTCACAGACGGAGTCGGTGCGCGACTCCGCAAAATGCAGGGTATTGTGAAACATTTGCCAAACTAAGGATACGCTGCAAACACGTCATCCAGTTGGTGGCCTATCCCGTCTGATGTTATGGATTCTGAAATTCCTATGCCGCGACTCCCTAAGTCCTGTGCGAGTCTACAAGAAATCTCGGAAGTTCACCAAGAAGCTGGTGTGCAGCTGGATTTTCTTATCGCTTATCCATATGTTCCCTGTTGACTACGAAAGCATATCAGAGTTCACAGGCAAAGTTCAAGAAGGGCTGATCGCATCACTCTTAAAGTCCATCCCCAGTACGATATGATCACAGGAGAATGGGATAACGGTCAGCGAAATATCAGTTAGCATGTGGTTCTGAACTTCTAATTGTAATGCGTTGCTGTAGCACATAGTACAATCACCACACACATCTAACTGGCATTAGCTATCACAGAGTAGCTGCAATAGATGGTCGATCACTTCAGTTAGCTAGATCGTTATTCACCATTGATGACCAAGTCCCCGAGCAAGCGACTACAGGTACTCGTAAAAAGGCGTGGATTATAAATTGACAATCATCTTTGTAGGCTGTGACCTAAGCTTGCGGTACTGCCTTGAAAGTATAACGTAGCGCTGCGTCCCAATCCATTGTATGGATCTGAGACCCTGGTTGCATATTGGTAAACTGGGTTATCGGACCATCTTCACGCACACGGAGTCGCTTGTATTTCCCGGAGAAAATTAGTTTGGTAACCAATACTAGCGTTTCCGTGAATTGCACCCAAACCTTTCATGCTCCTACTTCACGTTCTTGAAATTTTCCCCGGTTTTCTACCGCGGGGTATATCATGCATGAATACTACACTTAGTTACATGATTTCGCAGAGTGGTCAAACGTTAGCGCACCAATAGGCATGAAGGAACTGACGGAACTACGTGGTCCGTCTGGTACATTCTGCCTTTTTGTGTGGGACCCACGGGACGAGTAGGATTAGAGTCCAGACAACATTCAGTTTGATACGATGTTGTCACAAAGGCGGTGGGGGTGTTGCATTTGCTCCATACGCGTTTGGATTCCTACATGCCAATTACACTTTCACATTCCTTTTCTTGTCCCCCGCTTGGTTGAGTTTTTCTCTCACTTTTCCCCTGCAGTTAACTAGTCTTGTTCCGGTTGCAATGTGGATGGTAGTAACTGTTCTTCAGCATTGGAGTTACAACTGACTGTTGACGGTAAAACCGTACCGGTAAAGGATCCTGTTATGTAATGTCGAGGCCAGTTATACAATGGCTAACAAACGACCCTGCGGTGCCTCCCCGAAACATGCGATTGGCTTGCGTCGTCTACCAGTCATGTCATCTTGTTCGATAACCGTTTGACCGCAGAAAGGGAAGTGTCGCTTCCTAAGAATGATCTCCCTGGTGCAAAGCTCACAATGAGTAGTGCATTACTTGGCGGAAAATTATTACAGAACTATATGGGATGTCTAAAGTGTGATAAGTTTTTGATGCATAGGTTGCGCAGAAGAAACTACAAAGGTGTTTATAAGCCGTACCGAATGCTGCACGATCGAAGGAGCAAGTTCTTCCTATCGTAGCTCATGCTTCCAATGCATTTCCTAGGAGTAAATCAACTTTAACTGCAAATTCGCGACATAGCTTTTAAATGCCATGCGTACATAACTACGATGTAGTGGAGACCTTGACCTCTGGAAGCTAGTCACTGTCCTTTGCAATGATAGGAAGGTATATGGCAGTTGGCTTGCAAATTATGACGGTCTACTGCCATCCCCGAAGGTTTAAGGGTATAAGCTACTGGCCAGTTGGCGCAAGCTGCTGGTGGTCATGAGTTCATTCTCCTGAAAGGACCATGGGAATGCGCATTACTATCAGACCCCGATGGGGCGAAACGGCCGGCTGGTGATTTTCCACATGGTGGTTAGACTAACGTAGAACTTCCGGGACGGAGCAGGAAAAATACTCCAAGATATGTCGCGCAGAGTAGAGATAGACGATTAATCGAAAGCCATTAAACAGTAGTATGCGTTCCGCTGGAACCTCGCGCGATTTTAACCGGTGGATATCCTGTTGGAAAATGGCGAATTAAGCAACTAGGCCAGGAAGATGACATTAAACTCAGGTGGCTGCTCTGTTGCTCGATACATCGAAGCCCACAGAACACTGCAATGCTGGTCATTAGTGTTCAGTTAACAGAAAAACAACGTCCCCCATTAAACTGTTAATATTCGCATGGCTTTTGAAGCTAAGCCGAGCAAGGGATAACTTTAGGTGGCTTTAGTGTTATTAACAACATCCGTCATGTGTCGCTTCTGTTGCTTCTCATATTTGTGGGAAGCCGATTTGTCGGAATTTTAATCCACCGTGGTTCCGTGTTTGGAGCATTGATTTCTCCAACTGAGTATGACAAGAACAGAAAAGGTCCGCAAATGTTTTGGTGCGTACTGCATCCATTAAATAGTCTGTAGTTCGCTCCGATGGGATCTGGAAACATTATGGGCGTAACCATGAGTGAAGGTGTTTCGAACCCAGAGAGAATTGATGAGTATTCCGATATTCATATTAACCTCGAGTTGCTAATGGACTATTGGCGATGTTGTGATATACAATGAATAGGTTACGAAATCAGCAACATTACAGTATGATTAAACGTAAAGACATTTGATAATATTTAACTTTAAGTACTTAGATGGATAGTAAAATATGACAAGGGATGTTTAGATCAGCGCGCATCGAGAGGAAATGATAAATGCGAACGTTTCCCCAATTTGGATCCTATTGTATACCTGGATATGGAAGGCGTGAGCAGAGCAATTTGCAGTCACGTTCGTCTGAGATAATAATATGGTGGCCTACCTCATGGCAAACCCAAAATATTGGAGATTATTAAATTGCAATTAGTAGGATACATATTGTTTCTTCAAAAAAACCGAGATCCATTGTGGATCTAGTAATAGTACCCAGATTTCGGTCGCACTCAACGAGGAGAACAATGAGCGTGTGATTGTGTGTGTGCTTGTATGAAAAGACTTGACTGACAAATTGTATCGCTTCGTAATAAACAATCTGTCTACACCGATCCGTGAGAGATAAGCTTAGCTGTCAGGGACCACGATATTCCGCAACGTTCTTATTCTTACTCGGCCTACACCCGATTTGGGATAAGCCAAAAAACTAGAATGCAATCAATCCAACAAATTATGACCTATTCCTTCAAACTGTGTGGAATAGCAAGCACATAGATGAAAGTCAAACCATTGCGAAATTGTTGATGTTGTTATAGGTCTCAAATATAGGGCCAAACCTATCAAATATTTAAGCTTTTTGCAAAGTTACTACCGGTGTAGCGTCACACTGGTTCTCATCGTAAGAAGCGTGAAAAGTTGTCACAGCGCCCTGTTCCTAGCGCTGATGTCAGCTGTGAACTAATCCGTTGTTATTCCGGGAGTTTGACGGTCGGATGTTGAACAGGCTAATGTGCATACTATCGAGTGCACCAAGTCACCTAATTGTTAACACCTGTCTGATTCACTTAAACAGCCGCATCTCAAGCAAACTGGCAATGTTTTGATCCTTGGATAAAGTAGCAAATGTCACATTATGCGGTCGCTTTAAATAAACCGCTGTCATTTGGAGTTGACCTCTATGGCAAATTAGTTGCGCGCCGGATGAACCCATTAGGCGATTCGTCAGGATGCATCTCGTAGGCATACTGATCTTCACTGCATGTAAATATTTGATCTTTTATCCCATCTACTTGGGTTCTGTGGTCAAACAGAGCGTATGCACCAAATTAATGATGAAAGGTTGTCCAACGACACTCGCGCAATGAAAATGAATTAATCACTTCTCGTCGTGCGCAGCTGGTCCACCTTGTGGTATCCATACCCTTTGGTGGAAGTGTGGACCACAGTTGGCTGGTTTGCTGCACGTTCGCTGTCCCATAAATCGTTTAGCTTTCACTTAACACCTCAGCTTGAGACGGTGACCTTTGAACTTTGACCTCAACATGAGTGTAACATTATGCGAGTAAACTATCATAACGGTACTGACTCGTAAAGCTACTTCGAGAGAAAGCAGTTAACACAGCGGGAGTGCCCACCTCTGAATTGTTAGGTGTCAACAGCCTCTGTACTATACACCAAAAATTCTTGTTATATAGTAATTTTGTGTTTCTCTCGCTGTAACTAATACCTATGGAAAAGCTGATGATCGTACAATGAGGGTAACAACCGTGGCTACGTTCAAAGTCAATATATAGAAAACTGGAAAGCTTTACTTTTTCCAACGATCTACTAACCTAACCACACCCTTCATAAATGCATCCTAGACTCACGGGAATCTGTAGACTTAACATTTGTTTGCGTAGCAGAAATTCCACTGAACGCAACCAGACGAAATGATTGGCACTAGGAAGCTAGTTGAATTTTGCTAGACCATTAATTTGGCGTAAATGAAAATTCTAGTTCCTACAACTACTATGAACGCGTGCACTTGTAAAATAAACACCCATGTACGCCTGGGTTGTTATGAATTGAGTGCTCTCACAGCTGTTTGACTAAACGATCCACCGGTATACCAAATGTGCCGATTCAGAATTGAAAAACTGCAGGAGTGGTTGGCGTGGATAAACTACACTAGCCAACACGTCCTAGCACTTCTATCAGGCACTTTAATGCCGAGGAGAGGAGTTTGATCATCTGCACAATTAAATCACATCTGCACACGGATAGAGCAGATAAATAGTATGCGCCCTGAAGGGGTGCATAAAAGCTGGTCGTGCAGAGCACGATGGTGTTGCGGTGGTGGAGTGATCCAAAGACGGCAAATTCATCCACTACATTCGGTAACCATCGAAGCTTAGATGGGTACTCCAGTAACTTTCGCAGAGCGATGTAGTTGAGTTAACAAAGATGCCGGAGTTTTTAATTACACAGGCTTAAGTTGAAGGTAAATTATCAGATCTGTGTGGTTATCTGACACTAGCGTAGCCTTTCCAATGTCAAGCGGCAACATCTGTTTTTCAACTCAACAGATTTCAAACGATAACCATAGTGACGACGAATATCAAATTCAGTCAGATATTGTTGTTCCCCTTGTGAAGAGAAACACTCAGCTCTAGGCTGGAGATATTTGGATCTTCACTGTGTTTACTAGCTGCTTAGCTCCAAAATGCAAATGGTGTGAAGTAGCACAAAGACGTAGTATTAGTGCATGTTCTCAGGTGATGATCGGACAGAAAATATGAGAGCAGGTTGCAGCTCATTCGATGAAGCTTATAGTTCAAATAGGAGCAAATGTCAGCGATTTTCTCATCAAGCCATCTCCCTCATCCGGTGAACCGAAAATCTTTGCACGCATAATACAGTAATACGACGGAGCTAACCTGCGACCATACCCTGTTCCCCAAAAGTCTGAGGAGTAAAAACCGGTGGAATCGTGTGCGTGGATAGGAAGATTGTGTTGGGTTGCGATTCCAAAGGACCATATCCTATCCAGAACGCTACGGCACGTACCTTGAGGAGAGAAATGAGAGATAAAAAGGCTGTCTAGTCATCAAGTGTGCACATTAGCAGCTTTAAAGACAGTGGGCACAGAATAGGTTACTTAGACATCCTGTTAATATGCCTCCTTTTATATTTGTGCAAACGGCAAGGCATCTAGATCGTTTAACGCGACATGTTCCTTATGATGCCAAATGGTTCTGCTTTCTGCACAAGTGAATTATCACTAGCTCTAGTGAACTATAATGATAGCTACGAAGGTCCATGGCGAGACAAATGGGTAAAAACAAATTAGCATATCATAAAAATGCGAATGCTTACTTGTACTTTGTATGACTTAGATGGTTTCAAGTCTTGTATCACATACTGCGCCTTGTCCTACAGGAAGTGAAGCAGAAGTGTTGAACGACGTCCAATAAGTCAAAATTAGTCTGTTAATGGAAGCTATTTAGAACAAGGTGGAACAACAACAACAATAAATACAGAAATGGTTTTATTCTCGCCTACAAAGGCGAGTGAAAATACCGCAATCGATCGGGTATCATGGAGAAGTAAAAATGTCTTTGGGAATGAAGGTGAAGTAACTAAATGCACTACATGAAACGTAGAACTGATAGACTAAAAACGCGATTAATGAATTAGTGACAGTTGAGAGACGTTACTTGCAACTTGAACTCCCACTCTGCAGTTCAACAATCTCATAACGAACTGGCCCACCAATTGTCAGTGACGAATGAGGTTGATGAACCGAACGCTGACTAGGATCGTGTACCATGAAGAATACCTTTGACGCCTGCTGTGCACCCAGCTTGGGACGTCGTAAATGTGAATGGATTTCTGAAGCATCGATCAGTTTGATTGGAGCACAGAACCAGTTTCCAGTTGGCATTGAGCTTCAACGTGTCAGTAAATCTCTGAAATGACGTCTGACACAATCTCCGAAACGACCGTTAACTTTGGTGGATGGCAAAGTCTCGTGAGGTGAAGAAAGCCTACACTATTAGGAACATCCGAGTGCTGTTCCAACTCATCCGGAGCACCAGTCTAAGAAAGCCATAAGTTAGTGAGACAGTAGTTGAGAAAGATGACACTTGATACATTCTCAACCTCGTCCAATAACGCGTTGGGCGGAACATTTTGAAGAGCAGATCAGTAGACCTGTTGTGACATTGACGCTTGCTAAAAGACCTGAATCGATGGGGAAGTAAATGTCACACCACCCACTTTATAAAAGATTAGACGCGCGTTTTCCGTGTTGAAACGAAACAATGCCCCTTAACTCGACGACACGGCTCCATCTTTGCTGAAAGCTGTAAGTGACTTTTGTTACCTCTTTATCTAAGACGACTTGGGATGCTGAGGAAGTGCCTTCAGACTTGCGACTATCAACTGTTGTCCCATCTTCAACAAGAGGCAGCGTACTTTGGTGAAACTCATTGAGACATTAGCCTTATTTCCACTGCTACCAAACTTCTCGCGGGTATCACTCTCCGACGAATTACTCGTCCTAGTGAGAACAGAATCACAGGGTGGCTTCCAATCTGGTCATGTTTGCATCGAGCACATATTTTCTCAGCCAAGTTTTAGAGCAAAGACACACCAACAGACGACCGACTATAGTGCTTTTTCTTGACTTGAAAGTCGCTTTCGACTCTATTGATCATGTTAACTTGCGGCATTGCCTATCCCTGAATAATCTGCCGGCTATATTCTTTCTATTCTGCAGTCTCTTTGTGTGACTGCCGATTCTGTGTAGGAGTTTATGGGGAGCTGCCCCTGAGTTTCCCACGACAAGTGGGGTACGCCATGGTTATCTTAAATATCTTTTCTCCTTCAACTGTTATCGAAATGCTCATGAATGACTCGGTTCTTCTAGACTATTTTGGCTCGAAGGTTTTGTCAGGCGACCGATTGACAGATGTTGAGTATGCGGACCAAATAGCTCCCTTTGGGTCTGATGCATTAGCAACACAAACGTTACTGCACAGACTTGTGCGTGGCGCTGCACGCTTCAGCATGTACTTTGCACCTTCAAAGTACAAAGCGTTGTTGCAGCATTGGGCCGACACAGTTCCGGTTTTAGCTATCACCGGACAGTCACTTAAAATGGTGAATAGATTAAATTACCTTGGTAGCTCCAGTGGTCAGATCACTGAGGAAGTTAATTCGCGTATCAGCAAGGTACGTGTGGCTTTCCAGAGACCCAACCATATACGGAGACGGTGAGATGTCAGCCTGTGAAAGGCAGGGTGTATAACGCTGCGCTAAGGCCTGTGTTACCGTATGGCCAGTTCGCGGCGAAGACATTATACGCTTGGCCGCGTTTGACCCTTGGTGCTTGCGGAGTATATCTCACGTCTGATTGGAACACCGGTGAGAAATGCTGAGGTCCGCCAGCCGATTTTGTCAATTAGCCGTGTAGTGTCTCAGTCAAGTGCCTGCTACATCTTAGTCGCTTACGTTGAGTAATTTGTGTGCCCCGTGTGCCCGTTCACCGGCTTCCTCGGTGTGCATTATCCCTTCAAGTCCTGAATTAATTTACCTATAGCTCGACCTGAACCACGAAATTTTACTCCACACACTGTAGAGCAAAGTATCGGAGTGCTGGCCTTTACTTAATTGTTGACAGGCTATTGTACGTATCCTCTCGAGTATCAGCAGGAATAACGCTTGCTCTGAAGCAGTGTTACAGTTTCAACAAAGTGGTACTTATGAGTACCGACAGGACCCAAAGGCTAATACACCGTGGCCGCAACAACTTGGGCGAAGCCGCCAGGCAGCCAATCGAGAAGGTGGCATAGAAGCAGAAAGAACTTGACTAGGAGACTTGGTCGGGCTGTTGCATGCCGTCTTGGCGGATGTCGGCTTCGGGATGGTCCACACCAACGGTTGGTGACCGTATCAGACATGGCGCAGTCACGCAGTCAGTGGCGTTTCTGCATTCTATTTCTTGCATCTGGTGCTTAATTTTTCTATTCTGGTTAGTTGAAAGCATCACCTTGCTTCCACTTTCTTTACACTTTATTTACATTCAAACCCAATAGCTTGCCATCGTAATATCTTGTTATTCTTGCGATGTGGGTACTGGCAACTGCATTCGATGCACTTCGGTGTGATACGCTGTCAGCTCGTACCGTAGGTCTGACGTTGCACCGTTTGGTCCCGTTCACAATGCATGTGTCCATACCTGTCAGCTTCCGATTTTGTGGCTATCTAGTCTTCCGTGACTCTACTCCTATCGATGCTTCCTTTCAACACATACACGCTGGTGACCACCTTCGACCAAGTTCGTCCAGAACAAATCGCGCAGTTGTAAATTGTTTCCGCGACCATAAGATGCAGGGTGCATGCACAGCTTCCCTCAGTTTGATAGTTCATGTTTACCGATGCATGAGTTCACCAATTCACGGCAAGAATGTTGTGAAATATAGTTCGGCGATGAACTCGATCTAAGTGTTCTTTTTCTTATACAATAATATGCTAACAAAAAGTAAACTTGTGATCTAAAATCCCAAATTTGGCGTACTCGCAGTCAGATTGAATATCAACGAACAGTGTATTCCTTTCCAAGTATATTAGGCGGCAAATTTCCACCGTGACTAGCACAGTTACTTTGGTATGTTAATCAATATGCACACAGACAAAAATCTTTCAACTTAGTTGCAGAGTAACCTCATTTCGAGGTCACCAGTCAAATGTATTTCTAGAATCTTACTGCTATGTCTTACTTCCATTTTTCGTATTTGTGTACGCAGCCAAACATTTTCCTACCATGTTCTTATCACTTAACGTTTCACTGTTTTCCTTCCCACGAGCCCACTGTAGTAACGGGGAATCATTATTATGCAATGGAATAGTTCGATAGAATGAGCTTAACAAACGGAGGAAATTGAAGGGAAGGCATCAACTGTTAGCCCCAAAGAGCTTGCATACGTCCCCATTAAACTTAGTAAAAGCTCGACTTCATGACTTCGTTCACATGCTCACGCATGTTGATCCCATAATTTTCGAGTTCTCTCTTCGATGGTTCAGTTTCTCTCTCTCTCTCTCTCAATATATATATATATATATATGAGTCATATATAGGGTTTACATTGGATATGGGGTATGTGAATGGAGCTGTGGGTGGTGCATCCCAAACCATCCTTGGTCCCTCCGTAGGCTCAGTCATTCTTTGGAGACCACAGTGACAGGCAAATCCGGAACCGAATGCCACCAACCGAATAGAAAAGAAAGTACAGAACCAAGTATATATATATATATATATATATATATATATATATATATATATATATGTATATGGTGCGTCGAGGCAGATTATTGTGTGGAGTTTAATCGTGACTTCTACTTTCTACGAACCTTACGCTACTCACAAACATCCTTCAAGTAATCTACCATCGCCCTTTGGACATCAGAAGGACAGTTACTTCGGTCCATTGGGAAGTGACGAGTGAGTGAGCCAATCTGCAACACCAGGACAGATACTGTGAGCTCATTGGCAATACGTCGCGCACCAAGCAGAAGTCATGTATTAAATTGCGCACCTAATCGTCAGCCCTCGGTAGCTCAGTGGTAGAGCAGCGGACCGGAAATTCGTTGGACCGGGGTTCGATTCCCCGTCGAGGCAGATTATTGTGTGGAGTTTAATCGTGACTTCTACTTTCTACGAACCTTACGCTACTCACAAACATCCTTCAAGTAATTGCAAAGTCATCTGAGGTCTGTCCACTCAGCTGCAACCTCACCCGCATACCACTGTGCGGACATCCAAGTAAATATATAGACATAATCGGACAACCAAATTTATCCAATACCAGCGATAATACCTCGCCGTTCACCGTATCAAATTCTTTGGTGAAATCAACAAACAGCGAATATAACGGTTAGTGTGTTCTCTACACTTCTGCTGCAACTGACGAGCCGCAAACACCATATCGATGCTGCTGCGACCCGAACGGAATCCACATTGCTCTTCCGCCACGTTCGGTTCCACAACCTGATTGACGAGACTGTTGAGCAGGATTCGGGCAGTCACCTTGCCCATACAACTCAGCAAGTTGTTGCTAAGATAATTCGTGGCACATTGCTTTCTTACTTTGCATAAGGGCATCATTCAGCTCAGGAGGCACCTCCTCCTCAATCCACACGCATCGCACCAAGTAGTGCAGCGCAGTCACCAACGCGAGTCGGCCGTGTTTCTATACTCCAGGCGGGATCCCGTCGGCACCGGCACACTTCTTGTTTCCCAGATGAGCAAGTGCTCTCTGCGCCTCATCCAGTGTCGGAGTGTCTGTCAGACTCATCTTCACATCGTGCTACTTCAGTCTACTTCAGTCAATCTCCGAATGGTCGTTCAAGATACGATCAAAGTGATTTCGCCAGATCTGCATTATGTCTGCAGTCTGTGTACAGGCAGCGCCTGAGCTACCATCGATCAGTGTCCTCAGCAGTTCCAACCTCTGTCCATAGTACGCCTTCAAGGAGTCAAAGAATTCCTTGTGTTGGCGGCGTTCGCCGTAGCATTTTATCTGGTTCGCCTTCTCCGTCCACCATGCATTTTTAATGCGACGGAGCTCTCGAGTCAGTCACCGTCGAAGTTTGCGAAACTCACTCTTCTTCCCCAAGTTACTGGGCTGTGCCACATGTGCAGCAAATGCTGCATTCTTCTCAGCCACCAATGCGCAAATCGTCACATTGTTCGCATTAAACCAGTCAGGCCGCTTAGTTCGCGCCCACGCTAGTCTCCTTGGCTGCAGCTGCCAACTGGTCGCGAATGTGGTGCCACAGGTCGCCCACTGTGGCCATGCATCCCACATCTCACAGGCGTCCAGGCATCGCCTTCTCCACCTCAATCGATTTCGCCACGGACCGAGAGAGAGGATGTTAAATTTACGCCGGTTCACAGCAAGGGTGCAATACATAGATGTACGAAAATATATGTACAGTTTGGTCCGCACTAAATTGTGAGCAGTGCCACACTCAGGTCCACGCAGTACACGTGCCATGCGCACTTCAGGCACTTCACGCTGACGTACGATGAAATATTCGATCAGGTGAATGTGACCACTCCGTGGGTGCGTTCAAGTTGCTATATCACTCGCACTCAGTGTAAACCGTGTGTTCGTGATCATCAGACCGTCAGTCGCACACAGTGCGAACATCCTGTCACCGTTCGCATTCGCTGAACCAATGCCATGCGGACTGATGACCTCTGTCCACACCGATGCGTCAAGCCCAACGCGCGTTGAAAACACCCAGCAGAAAAAATCGGTCGCTGCTCGGCACGGACCGTATCACGGAGGATAGCTATGTAGAATTGATCAAGCCACATGTAAGTGGCAAACTTACCTCTTCCGTGTGGTAGACGGGCAGTCACCAGTCGCGTGCTGATTCCAGTCGGCTCACCCACCAGCGGGCCATTTAAGCAATCGGATAGTGCAAATCCGACCCCATGTTCAAGTGGTGCGAGGTGGCGTTACCCACCCAATAGAACGTGCAGCCAGCACCTGCTTCATGCAACTTACCTTGCTCAGCGATCCATATCTCACTGAGCGCCGCAATATCGATGTTGTAGTGTGCCAGTTCCATGGCGACCAGTGCTGTGCGTCGTTCGGGGCGTTCACTCGAGTTCCGGTCTAGTAGTGTGCGCACGTCACTTATGCCTTCCTACTCAGGTGCAAGTCTCTTTGATTTCATATAATGGGACAAACACTGAATCATCCTGGTTACCCGCGATTTAATCTGGTTTCACTATAGGCACTTCTCGCTTGGCGACCTAATTCACAAGAGTCCTTCGACTGCTAGTGTCATCAGGGCACTTGAGTATATTGTCTTATGGGGCAGGTTTCGCATCTCTTTTTTTTAAAAACCAGTCGCGGGTGCCTGTGCACAATAAATTTGGTGGCTCGAAGCGAAACAAAAATGCATCAAGAACTGTCGATCAACGGTTTAACTTATTATGGAAGATGTTCGAACAATCAAATCTATCCGTTTTTTCTAGCTACCGGAAATATTCACAAGATGGAATGGAAAGTGTGCCATTCAATCCTGGTTCCTTGGCAGATAAACTACCTTACTCTCCATGCGTTTTCAATAAACAATCGTGGGAAAAATACGACGGCCGCATCGCCTTCCATACCACATTCTCTAAAATAGATATGCCTACTCAGCGCAGACTGCCTGGTAAACTGATAGTACCACAATTGATTCAGATAGACCAGTCACAGGTATCAAACACTGCTGAAACCTTGCTAAAACAAAAGATTTAATCACTTCACATGAACCGGTTGGAGCAACATGGTATTTGCAATATTCCCTTCTCAAAATCCAACTGTGGAACATTCTTGCAGCAGTAATCACAAATTCCTTCACTGGGTCCAAGAATAAGCCTTGTAGGTTTTACTTTCTCATAATATTATTGTATGCAAGGTGAAAAACCATACATCATTTCATAGCGAGAGAGAGTAAACAGCTAATTGATTGATTCGTTATGTATGTCGACCAAAGATGCTCCCCAATATGTTATCTAACCCTTACCAAGTCTGCGACAGTACAACGAGGCACTTATTTCATAGGATTCTTGAACACATCCCAAAGTGGTTTTACAGAGCTAAAGAGGTCTTCCAATTCCATCATGTCTCATCTCCTCCTGTACGATCATGCAGGCTTTGAAAACGATTTCAGAACCAGCTACTCCTTCCCTAAACGATTCTTGCGCGGATTCCAGAGAGGTCTCCTATGCATTGCTGAGGTTATCTATATTCGTCACTACTAGCCGGAATTGTAAGTACACAAACAATGTACACGCCCTCTACTTCTACCGTGGCCGACATTTGTCGTTTCATGATCATTTAACTTGGTTCGTAGCCCATTGGAACCTTAGTCAGATTTGTGAAATTCAGCTGGAATAGACAAATGGACTTAAAAAATATCCATCTCTTCTACTGGTAATATTAATTATCTCATTGTCCTTATTCCACTAGAAGCGGATGCTACCAAGGAAAAAAAATCGTGACTGAGTTGGAGCGTGTGCAGTTGCGGTTAGTGGAAAACTTCGAGCCATCGCGTTCTCCTTAAACAATGTAGGTGGCTCATATCAGATTACACGGAATAATTGCTCACTCATCATTCCGATGAATTCCGTTGGGTCAACTTTACAGCCGTTGGCACAACGGAACAATCGAACCAGTCATCAGCGAATCTTCTCGCCCCTTTGGCTAGCTGGTGTGGACGTTGGCCGGCAGGATGCCGGATGGGAGGGTGGATAACGTGCAATATACACCTCAGCTACATGACACATGACCTCGTCCTTCTATGTGCACACCGGATATAGAATATCTGAATGTCATCGTCACGATGCACAAAACGTTTTTAGCCCCGTTCTTTCGACCAAACCGGAAGTCCTATGCTCTCGACCGTAGATGCAGTTGGTTCGATGCATGGTTAGGTTACGTAGGAGCTAGACACCCGAGTCCGTCGGTTATAAGTGGTTAGTTCTGTTCGATCTTCCCGTCATGGCATTGCTTATCTGCGCGTGCAGTGAAAAACGAAACTTTGTTTTAATATGGCGTTGGATAATAGTGATGAGAACTGGATGGGATGGCCGTCCTACCCCTCGACTGTTACTACAGAGACTGGAACAAGCCGTCAGTTAACATTTCATATAGATAGATACTAGAATAACCGCGTTTGTCCTACACGACCTGAGTACTTTTTCCAGCTTTAATCGTTCAAGACGAGGAAATGGCCAGCTACCAAAAAAGGAATACGGGTGGGTAACTTGTAACAGTTTCCATATCATCTCCATAGTTCGATGGGGATTGCTCAACAGAGCAATCCAACTCGGAAACTGGACGAGACAGACACAAACGGAGCATCTCCTAGTTTCAAATGCTATGGATGTAGCGTCTAGTGAGAGGATGTCATGACCTTCGGAGGCTAGCCACTGTCCTCCTAAGGTAGTAACCTGCTTGGCAGTGGAAGATAGGTCATGCTATATCCCAGCTAGATTACAAATTGTGTAGCCCAGCCGACGTCCCCCATGGCTCAGTGGCTTAAGCTGCTGGCTAGTTGGCATCTGCTTCTAGCGGTCATGGGTTCGATCCCCAGTAGGGGACCGAGGGAATGCGCACCACTGACGAGCCCCAATAGGGCGAAACGCGTCTGGTGCTTTTCCGGACTAGGCTGTGCTATGTAGCTTGTGAGCAGCTGGGAGGAAAACATTACAATTCGTAGTTGTTGCTGCAATTTATGAAATCGTTTGTTATTTCTGACGCGAGTGGGATGAGTCGCGCGTGCTAACGATGCTTGCTGTGTTTTCTTCTTAACAATGAAGCGGTTTGTCGAAACGAGCATAAAACTGCGTTTCAGTATTGGTAGACGCTCTTCATTTCCTAATGCACATTTGTCACCTACGTACAGACGGCGAAAATCGATTATCAACGACGCGGAGCCAGACAAACACAAACTGAAAAAGAGCTACGGTGCTAGCATTTATTACAAGCATAGCTTTGCTTCCTACAAATCCATCTAGGTTCAAGTCCACATGTAATCAATTATTCAATGTCTATTATTTTCGGTGCGGACATAAGTTACTACATTTGGCTAGACACTACAAAACGAGGTCGATTGTCGGAACAGAACCAGGAATGCTAATTACCTCTCTCCTAAGATAAGGCGAGTATTTGAGATACCAGAAGCTTTCCTCATGCACACTTCAAATATTTTCGCCCGCACTTGACGCACTTAGCTAATTGAATTTCCCACATAAGTAGTTGATAGTGACTTTCTCTCACACATTTTCGCAGAACAGTGCCATAATGCGAATTGTCGGAGACATGTGCATTCTCGAAGTTGATGTCTGCTCTTGAGCTCCCAAAACAACGCAGTATTTTTCGCTACCTTTCGCATATACACGGAAGCACGCCACGCCAATTGACTAACGCAAATTTCCCATCTCTTTTTACGACGCGGCTCTGCGAAGGAGAAACATCTACATACAATTTTCCACAACTTCCCCAACCAGCTCTTCTTTTTGTTCCAGGAAAGGAGACTACCGATAGGCAGTAGCTGCTTGGCACGAATCAGAACATGCATACAAGGATTGGTTTTCAATTTGACTGCCGCTGAACTCACCGCTGGAATCGACTGAGCGAACTGCGTCAAACCCTCAAGAGATTGACCTCCTGGCTGGACATAGCCGTGATCGATGACCCATTTGATCTGAAACCACAAGGGCACAAAGTAATTGGTTGTGGTATTCGCGAATAAGAATTGTTTGGTCCAGTTGCCAGGGTGATGGAACTGCAACATTTCGAGTCTCTGACCGCCACTTTCAAGCGCAACTAAAGCAATCATGAGTGAGGACCAGTTTCATGCGTCCAACAAATGTTGTAACCCGGGTCCTAAATCAAGCTACTTATGTGATGCGGCTGTAATCACTAGGAGGCGAACAAACAACCATCATGCAACAAAGCGGGTGAGCATCTTAGCATAATAAAGAAGTACTGAGGCATAGCTCATGTTGCAGAAGTCCATTTATCTAGGATATGTACAAATGAGCTGTGGGGGAAGTGACGTTATTTAAACTTATAGAAATGATTAAAAACTACTAGTCATGATTTTAGCCTTAGGCACTTCAATAGATAATTACTGTTGTACCATCCGGGACTAAACAGACGCGAAAAACCGAACAGTGTAAAGTGTTAACGAACTCCTTCCTCAGATAGATGGTATACGTTTTTGTTCGCACCAAAATAGCTCAACGCAGTTGTGGTTTTCTGTGGAAAAATGTGGATCGCGTCATGGAAATAAGCAGTTTAAAATCCCCAACAACGGAGAAGCGGAGTAGTTGGATGACAAGGGTTTGACGACACAAATTATGGTGTTTCGATGTGGCTTCCTCCCATCTCTGCACCGCATGACCGACGGTTTCGTCCTGGTTTGGACGCATCAGGTAGAGATAGCCGGGCTGGGAGTGGAACACGGCGCATAGTGCTTGGCGGCTCTCATCATGATCCCTAAGCCATTGAACTCCGCGAGAAGTGTTTGACAAAGCGGTCAGAAGTCGACTGCAGGTATTGGAGCACCCGCCGTGTGTACTGGATTGCGACACGCAATCTGTACCTGATGAGTACAAACCAGGACGAAACCCTCGGTCATGGAGTGCAGGGATAGGAGAGAGCCACACCGAAACCCTCCACTTCGGTGACGGTCCCAATGACCGGATTGGCAGAGGCTGACTTCAAAGTCATCCGATGCCACAACTGAGATTGCGTGTCGCAATCCGAGATACAAAGAGGGTGCTTCAAAACCCGAAAATCAAATTCTGGTGTTCCACACTGGATTGGTCACATAATATGGTAGGTATTGTGTATTACTTACAAGTAAAGGGGTAGTGAAAATCATTGGTAAATAACCATAATGTTGAGTGTTAGCATGATCATTATTCATACCGAGTACTCTGTGATCGTCAGCTCACTGTGTTCCGGTGGTTCCCAGTTCAGCAAGACGTGTATAGTTCCGGTCGAGTAGAATCGCCATATGGAATCGGTGACATTCCTAGGGGGGCTGGGAGGATTTGGCCGGACTGGATGGAGTGGGTACGGGTCTGATGGTGGTCCGAATCCTCGGGTACCAAACGGACTAACTGCAGCAATGCGAAACTGATACATTCTTCCAGGTTCGAATGCATCCAACTTGGCTCCAAATTGATGAGTCTAATGAACGATGGAAGCGGAAAAATACCCTGTTAGGCAGCTAGATATATAAAATTCCAAAACTGCGGTTATGTTGTTTCGAGCTGAAAGTAGCCCTTACGATGTGAGAGGTCAATGGCAGTTGAAATTTTAATCGCCATTCTCCGCGGGAAACTCCATTCATCCAATCGAGGGGCATGATGCAATATTTTCCATTATGATTTCGGAGAACGACATTGGTACTGAGGCACACACGGTGTTTGCGTAACATGCAGACGGTGGGTGCAAGTTTTTCTTTGTGCCAAGACAAAACTTTGTCTTATTTGGCCTGATTAAGAGCCATAGACTCCACATATACAGTGAGGGTGGAAAGCCTTAACCCATAGAAGTGGACTAACCTAACCGTAAAACAATGCAGGATTGAAGCAGCCGGTACTCGATGGAACCCTTAGCAAAATGGTTAAGCACAATGGTGTGACATGATGTATCTGGAGAAGTCACTCGGTATGGTTTCAAGTGTGCACTACGGACCGTACGCATAGATAGCACCGCACAAGTTTGGTGTGGCATGTGTTTTACTTGGAAGCAATGAGTCATCTGCATTACGTTCTGGAAAGAACTGCTATACGTAGGATTCTAACATTGACTGAACGCTGCACAAGTAGTGAATAGCTCAAATATAGTGTCCATTTGCAATCAAGGTGTCACGAATGTTTTGGGCTATTGTGACAGACAGAACGTCTATATAGTGGTTGTTTAAAGTCACCCAAATTCCTTGAAAACACTCCCAGACTATGCTAGTTGATGGAAGATGGTCTGGTCAGACGGTCGCGCATGACGAAGGCAGAGAAGTGCGGAAGGCTGGTGCTAATATCAGCAGAGATCAACTGGCGTCGACCAGTTTTACAGCCTCATGTAACTCCCGAGTAGTACCTACACTATAATGTCAAGTGGCTTTGAATGCGTCCGGAACTCTGCGTTCAGTATGGGTGTAATTTTCCTGATTGTTTAACAAAGATAAGCATACAAATACTTGCTCGATAGAAAACACATCAGAGGAGATGGCGACTAAATGGTGAGGGATCTTTTACCCGAATGAGCAAATTCAAGCCAGTGAGTTTAAGTTCACATTATCCCACTGGCTGTGGTGATGTGTGACAAAACGATCACCGCAGTGGTTGAACGCATCGTTACATAAATAAAATGCACGAGAAAGATGCTCCGGTCCATGAGTTCAGTCTGACAAGATTGACAATGCCACCACAGAATCTCTACGGCCGGTTGGATGTCGGGTGTTAAGAGAGATTTGAGACTCCCAACCCAGAAACGCTCAATGCTCTAACATTTTCGTCATGGTACGAATCAATTTTGGACCCTAAGTAAGCGCTGAAGGAGATAAGTGAACTCGGTCCACGCAGTGAATAGCTTTTTGCTTGACACAAACTGCATCACTATTGGTGGACTGATGAGGAACTGTTGTCCTGGCTACCGAGATTGTATGATTTCTCTGGAATGCGAACACCGTTTGGGACGCTCTAAGACGAGGCCAGCATTTGCACATGAAAACGGACGGCGGATTTCATTCATCAGATCAACTGGTTAAGCTTAATGTTCCTCGCATAGGGGAATATCGCGCGTCAGTGCTCAGTTACAACCTTCGTCGCCCTATTGTTCAAACACAGAGATGACGTGTCAAAGCGTCGAACAAACAGAGTGGAAATCACCGCCAAGCCACCTGTCGACCAATAGAAGTGAATCGATCTACTTGGCGTTGTATTCTTGCATCATGAATTCATCACAATACGGTCTACGCTAGTTCCCAACCCAAAGTGTATTTGATATCTGAATTGTCAGGACGCACGCAAGCCCACACCACATCGAATTTAAAGGAGAAAGGAATCTAGTTCGGTAGCTGCAACTAGCCATATTCGCGTCATTATGGCAGTGGCGTTCGACCGATGTGTGGAGAGCAACCGCCAGGTTCATGAAGTTGCAAAGTGAACGTTTACAGTTTAGAAATGGGAGAATAAGAAATCGCTCAAACGACTCATGCTGTTGGATGTCACAGAACTCAATCCTTCAGGAAGAAGTCTATTGGTATAAAACGACCAGCGGAAAACTACGAAGTAGTTCGTTCGCACAGCGCTATCATATAGGATTGCCTGGCCAGTTCTATTCGCAACGACGCAGTTCCACCGATGGTGTTCCCTCCTTATTCCAACAGTCGAGAAACGTCATCCAATCAACGGAGCTCGGGGCGATTAAAAGCCAAGGCCGTTCGGTTCACATGCGATCATCAGCCTCGGAAGTCACGCTGGTCGGCCTGCTCCATCCGATTCACTACTCCCATCAAAATGGATAAGCCCAAACTTCATTTCTGGACTAGCAGACAATGGTACGATAAGTTCATGACGAAGTATCTACGGTGAGCCGAAATAGTGCCTGGACGTGACCTCGAATAGCGGCATTTAGCAGCATCAGTTAGTTGATGGAGTTTAAGTTCTACCCGCTTAAAACACTGGACTCCCTGACCGGTTCCGTACTAGTCTGAACTCGTTAAGTTGGGAAGCTGGGATCGCGACTCGAGCCTGGGACCACTGGAACGTCAGCTGAATCATGTATTCTTTAGGTTACGAAGTCGCTGGCGACCCTCATCAGGTAGTCATAAAGTAGTGGAACCACACGATGAAATTCGAGGATAAATCACAAATCACACAACGCTCACCTCATTCCGTAGCCAGTGTGATTGAAAGTGGATAAACTGAATCGAGAAGGCCATTGAAACCTCACGAGTGAATAAGCAAATTTGTTCGTGTGGTCATTCCGTCACGTGAATTCGATGTCAACCCTACAAGTTCACTTACTTTACAAGGGAAAAACAAGTGGAAACCATTTGGTAATCTACAACGTATATTGCCATTCAGTCTGCTGACTAATCATTCGTGTGAGAGGAAATACAGAGGTAATGGCTGCAGGACTTCCTAGATGACCTTATTTCTCCGGATGTCTTATGTCAGATCAAAATAGAGGCCAGAAGACTGCGCATCGACGGTAGTTAGAGCGCTGAGTGGCGAAGAGATCCATTTTCTAGCCTTCAAGTTCCCATGCAACGATCAGAATGCAAGCATACATGAGTATCTTTATTAGGATGGCTCGATACAGGCGATGGCACATACACATGCACACGCGAGTTTGCTTCTCGCCGGACGCACTCCAACTCCAACTGACGCTCAATTGTGCAAACAATAATCCTACTCAGCAACACTTTTCAGCAGTGTGAACCGTCACAGCTGTTATCAGAAAGTCAGCAAACGGCCGAGCCAGTGGAAAGGCACCACTTGAGAACGCAACACTACACTTCCCACATCAAAAGAAGGCAGCAATCGATAGCTCATCGTTTACGTCACCATGGCAACTGTTCAAACGACAGAAAAATGGGAAACTATGTATTTCATTCGCCTCAGTTGTCAGCACTTGGCGTCTTTGGAAGTAGGAAGTGCGCATTGTTAGTACACGTGTGCAGAATCGTGGGGTGCAGTATACCAAATAAGTATAGTTGTGTTTCGACAAAGTGCCGAAAGGAGTTAGACCAAGAAGTCAAGTAAGGCAGCTGAGAAAAGTCTGGTATTCTATGCATCACAGGCATATTTTTAATCACTTCTATTAATGAAGCACATGTGCATGTGTGCAGATATCTTAAATGCGCTGTCTGCACAAACTGATCAAATAGTAATGGGGCGGGGCATAGGAGCGGCGTCGTCAATTCCAGAGGACTTCATAGCCGAACATAGTGGGGTACTGCGCTCTTTAAATTAGGACCGATTCGCATACTGTTCGATTATTTCAAGTATGGGTTTGCCGGTCCGCAAATTGGTAAGAGATCAATTATATGCTTTTCTCCCTAAACAGTATGGACACTCATCGATCGTATAAATCTAAATCTCGCAATGATGGTAGCTAAAGCTTTGGCTTCTTTGGCAATTTCCTGTACGGAATATTAAATTCCATATGATTCTTATGAAGGAGATTGAAGCCAATATCCCAAGGCCTAAGCAATGTTAATCCGCTGTGACCATTTTGTGCAACGGGATTAACGGGTTCGCTTCTATACGTCCCAGCCGAGTGTATGCATTATTCCACTGGAGATAGATGAAACAAACTTGTCACATACAACGGAACCATCCCTGTACAGTTTGGAGCAGCTGTTGGAGGTTTCTGTTGCATTATTCAGACGGAAAAATTCAAAAAGTCGGCCTTCTTGTTGCTTCACAACACACGTTTAAAACAAAGAGCACACATACCATGATGAGGGTTTGCCATCCGGTCACGTGACTCAAATCCAAGTGTTTGCACACACATATGCGAGTCTGCAGTATGAACACAATGGGGCCGTGGTGCGCATTCAATTGACTGTACGGGACGGACCAATTCAATTCGACTATCATAGGTGACAATTTGGACTCAAACGGTTTCAATGCCGCTGGCAAGGGCGGAGTAGACTCGTTAAATAGGGGCTGCGGAGGGCAAGAGAACAGACGAAAACAGATTGAGAACCAGATGGATGTGACAGAAAAGAATGGAGACGCAATGACTTTGAAACCCTTGGACGGTTAATTAGCACACTGTTTCAATTTTGGCAGAAAATATAATAAGCCTAGTCAAGGAGTTGGTGCTTGGAGGCAGCGACTCATCAGTGATGCGCTAAATATCGAGCGTTGGTCTGTTTTTAATTAGCCAATAGCTAATAATCAGTGGTAACCATTCCAGGCCGCCTGCAAATTTGTTGCCCATGTGATTTCGAACACTCGAAGGACATTGCGCTTGGGGCCGCAAGCGATGCGGGGTTCATGGTCTACACGTCCTAATATCTATTCCACTTTTGGCGTGAAGAAACAGGTCACAGGGGGCATGTGGATAGGCATCGAAATGGTTACTGCACGTAGGGGGTCCCCTCCCACCGAGCACCGCGTGTTATGCTGGTCTACACATCGCACGTTCGGCGACAATGAGAGTAAAGAACATAAGTATCCAACATCCACATCTATATCCAAAATTTAGTAATATATCGTACAAGTCCGAACCGCACGACCTGAGCACGACCTGTTTCAGTGAAGGTAATTTGGGTGCAAAAACCTCTAGATGTTACCGTTGTTTGAGTGACCAATCCCAAACCAACCCATAGCATCCCGCTCCGTGTACTCCTCTGTTATATTATCGGTTGATTATACATAGATCGCTCAAGAAAATGTACGCACGTTCTAGAGTCGTTTGCACCCACTGGATACAATTTGGTAGCATTAAGAATCAGCTCGAGAGATCTTTGACGAAACATTATTTCCTTAAAGAGAAATTTTAAAGCGTTACGGATGTAATCGGTTGAAAAAAAGTATAGTTGTCCCCAGAAGTTCACCATCAATTATCTGTCGGGTAAGTAAACATTTACCGTTTTCGAAAACAAGAAGGGTATATCACGCGGAGATAAAAATCGACCTCTACCAATACATCTCAAGATCGCTTGAATGTAGTGTTAAGGGATGATGGTTGCACGCCTGACTTGGGACGTGTCATGGGCCCAGTTCGCACAAGCTATATATCACACACGGTAAACAAGCATGAGCATAACACCCAGGGAACTCAGCGCTGCAGCATGAAGCAACAGCCACAATTTATTCACGGGTGTACGTGGAACTCTTCCTGTAAAGCTCGGTTCTGTCGGCCGCTGAGTTGGAGGTTCATCCGCGTGTTCCATTTATAGATTGAGGACCTGATCAGAATGTTGCACCGATCGTCTCTATAGTCATCAAGCAACGGCGTCTTCATAGGGCGGACTAGAGATTTCTGCGTGTGTGGAGCACTTAACAGCACATATTTGGTATCTATAGAATGGTCCAATACATAGTGATTAGGGAAGTAGACTAGGATGAAATGCGATGTATTTGTCGTCCACGTCGGGACTGGGATCGACTGCGCTACCTGGCTTTGCATTCCGATCAGCTCTTTTAAATCTCCTCTACACAACGGTAGCATTGCAAGCTGACGATTAAACTGGTGGACTATGTCAACTGATGCAGTCGTTTTCTTCGGTGTTTGCTGTTTGTTAGATTCCGCCGTCCCTGTTGATATTTCATAGCGCCTCATGTTACCAAACGTCCTATACTTGTGTATAAAGATGCGTTTTGACAAGATTGTGAGGTACTGATTTTGAGGATACCGAATCATCACCAATCCAGATTACTCCACATTTTGCTTGGACAATATAACGTGCGCTCTGCTTCAGTGAAGTCATTTCTATTACTTATCCGTTTAACTCACACACTGGCTTGCTAAGTTACTAAATAATAAGACTCATACTGCACAGATACAGAGTCCAACCTCTTCTTATCATAGACTGACAATAACAATGGCGCATTGGAATCAAGTTGGAGACCATCAGGCTGATTTCAGGGTTGCCTTTTCTACACCCAAATTGTCACTGTTTTTCGTCTACCGCTGTCCTTGATCTTCCAATTCATTTAAACAACTATGATCTAAATACTGGGTCTGATGGTCATGACCCTCGTAGTCACTCAAAAGATAATTATCATTAGTTGGAAGACGAGTAAAAATGTAAACGAAGCACGAAGAAAAAGATGAGGTTAGTATGCTTAATGGTCAAGAGTTAAGAGACGGAATTGCACCGTGGGCTGAAATGCCGAAAATCTGGAGGTAATTATTGCTACATTTTAACAGCTTCTCCTTACTAAGATACTAATCAGGCCAGATTAGCATCAGTAAGATTTAGGTAGAAGCAAATGGCCGTGCGCTGACGCTGAATAAAAGCCCAATGTTCACGTGCGGGTAATTTGTCAAAACGTTCGAGATTAACAGGGTTATACAATTGTCATCTTCCAAATAAAAACAAAACAGTTTGCAGCGTTTAGTTTCTCGACAGCTAAACTTACTTCTTTTCTTCACGATCACGCATAAAACATCAAAATTGTGAAAATGTGATGGTTACTAACTAGTCTGTGTTCGTGCGCGTTCTGCAGCAAGACCTCTAAGATGCTGAATTCCTAGAAAATCCTCAAACAAATTCTAGGTACCTTGACTACTAAGTGTCGCCTATTCCGTGTGCTACAGGAGATTAACAGAAGGAGCGTTTACCTGATTTGAGTCAAACCACATGGGCTAATTAGTCGACCATGGAACTAACTAGCACAATTGCCCAAGGGCGAACAGAGTTTGTTGAGACATAAGCTCTGCCAGTTTTGATGCTTGCATCGGTGAACAAGTGCAGATTTCCCGATGGACGGTAATAAAATTGTCATAAAACGTTCTAGAGCCATTAGAATAAGAAGGGGGGAAGGGGGCGTGATGGAGAGAATTAAGCCAAACGTACTTTGCTTTTCTAAGCACCAGAAGAAGCAAAGACGCGTGGCTCGTTAAGAATATCAGTAAATGAAACGATCGTAAAGCCTGAGGATTCATCAAAAACACACTAATTCGAATCACTGAGCAGATGGATATCGACAACGTAAAAGAAATGATACAGAGAACATCGCAATCTTCCCTGGAATCTGTCTTCTTTGGAATCCAATAATGAAAGCTGTGCATAATAAAACATCGTGAATTACGGATTTTTGGCATGGTGATCGTTCGGTCGGGAAAGCTTACTGCAGATCGGACTCTGAAGTGATTGGTAGTCGTTGAACACCTAGAAAAATTGGGCTCAACACACTGAGATTAGGTGCCTATGGCGCACTTCTCGTGCGATTACAGGCAAGTTGCGACCATGGTGCAAGTTAACCGCGTTACAACTTGACTCAGTCAGACGGACATCACACATCCGGGAAAGCACAGGATAGCTGTTTCGTCCTTACCGAAATAGGCAGCAATACGCAACCATTTGCTACCTGTGAAGCAAGGATTCGTAACGTGACTCTTTATGAACCTGCTTAGGGCCACTGAGCATCTGGGGGTGATAACCACTTGCATGTCTAGATCAGTGAATGCGATATGTGACAGCAGATTCTGCGCTGATTTGCACGCCACTGCCATGTAGAGGACAAGGTGACCGATCTGAGGAAGGATTTCGGATACTTCATTCTCCCAGTAGTCTTAATCACTGATTCGCAAGAATACAGGGGCTGCTTCTAGCCCCACGTGGGTCAGCTGGAGCGCGCACTGTTGATGTTTCTCTAAAGTGTGGAATATTCGTTTGGTATTTAAGTTATATATTATGAATCCCTACTACGGCGTGTAGACTAGGCGCCAGCTGTGGATCAGACAGCTACTGATATCACGGTAGCTACATGCACTGGCCATCCGTTAGTCCAGCGATCGGACTGCAACATCTCTGAGTCCCACTGCACTATCGGACCCGCCAATGTGACTTTTGGCTATAAGGCATTATTCTGTCCTGGTGAGCCTTATGCTTAGCCAGAGTTGATTCTTTTTTCAGTTTAGTAGGGAAGAACTCGATATGTTTTATTTATCAGTTAGATTATTCCTTCTTCAAATTATAGGTCATTAATATCCAATGGGGATTGTTACTTAAGAGCCTGCTCCCAAAGCGCTAGAGTTGACGCTAAGGTCACTACAAGAATGGAGATTTCGTTATTTCAGTGCTATGTGCAAAATCTACATAAACTTAAAAGCAACCTTGGATATCCTGTCCGTTGGCAACTGAAACGATAGTTTACTGTAAAAATGCATGTGAAGGCAAAAGCCTACTAGGAGTTCGGCATGAAGGCGAAGTTGTAGGGATCCAATAAGTCCATGTACGATAGAGAAGTGTCTCCTATTGTTCACTATCTGAGATAATCATGTTACCCAGACACACGAATACGGCTTACCGTTGAGCATATCCTTTGACAGCCGACTGTACAGCATTTATCGATTAAATTTACGCAGTCGCGATCTGATTGGCAGGAACTGAGACACTTGCCGTCGCCAGTATTCGCGATCCGCAATCGAGGTTCGTACTGATCCCACGCAATTGGCACATCCTCTCTTGAGGGACATTTACCTGGATGAGGATCTACGCTCTCCAGCAAGAAGGCACATCCCAGGTGACAACCCACATCGAAAGCCTGCAACCAGAGTTTAGTATAAGAAGGAGAAACATCAGTGCGATTCAGTAATCAAAAGAGCGGGTTATGGAAAGCAGAAAGAAGCACTCGATCTTGTGCTGTGTGACCAAAAACTACCAAATAGACATCAATACATTCGGCTGGTTTGGCGATGACTATGCGGAATGAGAATTCACGTTCTGCGCTAGACGATTTGCGCGATTTATTCAACCGAACAAAGCAGAAAACTGCGTCAAAATTCCTGTTCAACAAAATAAGAGGAAACAATTTTCCGGTACAACTTGTGGAATAATTGCCACCGTTCCCCATACTACTTAACTAGTTCTGAAAAATAATAATTAAAAAACACATACTGCTTCCACCTGGGTGGCAGGCGTAGCGCATGTTCGAAGTTTGTGGTCGACTGTCGCCTGACTCTCTTTCCACTAACATGTTTACCTTGATTGCTTTACGGCAAAATCATTTGCATAAACGTGAACTAGCTCCGTTCGATAGAGTAAAAGAGTAGCCTGGATTAAACTGAAACCAAAAAACTCCGTTGAGAATATCGTGGCCACCAGGGATTGGTCCAGCAATTTCGATGACGCATTGTGTATACAAACAAAAATCAGGGGAAGAATCCAAAAGGGGATGATAAACCACCAGTTAGTAACAGGCATCGGATAAGAAGCCAATGCCCGCCGCTGGCAATGCTGAAGAAATTGGAGTATTGAGACCTATTTAAGGGGTTAGCAACGCCCCAAAGACCAGCTAGCATGTGCGAACTTTATGGTGTCGAGAATCTATCCCCTCATGGGTTCGGAGGCAAGTAAACTTCTCGCAGAGCGGTTGGACAGCTACGCATGTTGAAGGATATTTGACGCTGTGTACTACTGGTCAATGTTGTAGCTGGCGTGTAGGGGAAAAACATGACAATGTTAACGTTTTGTGAGATTTTCCTTAGTTCAACACATAAAACCGACGAACACCAACAGGTTAGGCCAATAGTCAGGAGCCAAAGCAGACTAAAGCGGCTTGGCACAGTAAAGCTGTCTACGGAAGTAACTGGTGGTGAATTTCCCTACAACGTACGCCGAAAAGATCGGAAGATTCATAATGTGCTTTTGGATCCAAACCGATGAAAAGCGTAATGAAACACCATCCGCAAGCTTCTAGCAAATCTTGACGGGACAAAGCCTGCTGGACCAGATGGTATACACCCACTGATCCTCAAGTCCCTATCGGCCATCATCGCGCCTTCTGTAACTGAACTGTTTAACAGATCCCTATCCACTGGTCTACTACCGGACGACTGGAAATGCTCAGTCGTAAAGCCTATACCGAAAGGTGGTAACCCAAGTAAAGTGGATAACTACCTGCCGATCTGCCTGACTGCTGTTTTGGCAAAGACGCTCGAGAAGATCGTGAAGAAGAACCTTCTGCAGCTTCTCGAGTCGAAAAGCCTGTTGACCTCCGCACAGCATGGTTTCATGAAAGGTCGTTCGTGCATCACCAACCTACTGTTGACAAGGCACGAGTGGTTACAAGCGATGAACCAAGGCCATTCGGTCGATGTCATTTACATTGACTTCAGTAAGACTTTTGACAAGGTTAATCATGCAGTGCTCCTTGACAGGCTGAGGATGTACGGTGTTGGTGGTTCGCTACACAAATGGATCAGAAATTTCCTTGTGGATCGGAAGTGGAGAGTCCAGGTGGACAACCATCTAACGGACTGGTATCCATCGAGCAGCGGCGTTCCCCAAGACACTGTACTGGGGCCGATATTGTTTCTGATCCATATAAACGATGTGCCTAAGCTTCTCCAATCACCATGTGCGTTGTTCGCAGACGACTTGAAGGTGTGGAGAGTAATCCGCACACTCAATGATTGTGATTTACTTCAGCAGGATCTCGACAGCCTCTCAACATGGTCTGCAGATGTTAACCTTCCGATCAACCCTGCTAAGTCGCAATTCATGAGGTTGGGTAAATGCGAGCACAGCCGAACGTACACAGTAGCCGGTCAACCGCTGCATCCCGCGTCTTTCGTGCGAGACCTCGGTGTGCTATCACGCTGCGACCTAAAGTCCATTGACAACACGAATGGGCTGTACCAAAACAGCCTTCGGATGCTTTGGGCGCTCAGGCGCAGCTTCAGCACTTGGTCCGAAGAGATTGCCACTCGCCTCTTCGTCTCGATAATACGACCAATGCTAGAGTACGGCTCTCCCGCATATTGTCCCATCACGCTGGGCGAGGTAGAGAAGCTTGAGCGGGTGCAGCATGTAGCCACTAGGCTGATTCCCAACTTACGAGGTATGCCATATGAAGACCGATGTAAGAAACTAGGGCTGTACACCCTAGCATATCCTCGGCTCAGGGTTGACCTAATCATGACGCACCGGATATTACATGTGAGTGATTACCCCATGTTGAGACAACTGCTTCATCTGCGCACACCAAGCAGCACGCGAGGACACCGGTACAAACTTATCGTACCGCAGTTGAAGCGGGTAACTCACCAACTCTGTTTCGAACGTAGAGTGGTGAATACCTGGAACAAACTGCCGCAGCCGGTAATAGAGGCGAATTCAGTGGCCGAATTTAAGAAGCTTCTAGACAAACACTTCGCAGAGGCAAAATATAAAGAGCGAAACGATAATTAATACGTTAATGCCCAAGAGCGACAACTGATGCAGCTACACAGAGTATGCTCTACTCGCTGCTTCTAATCAGTATCAGTATCAATATCATTAAAAAGTGAGAGCTCGCAATTAGTCATACCACTGAACGAAGGCATCGGTTTACAGAAAGGGCCATCAAACCAATGCACCCAAAACGTATCATCCAAAGCTCTGCTCCAAAGCGAACAGATTATTTGAACTCAGAGCAGTTTGTGAAGTATTTGGTAAGCAAGGTTTCACATCCGGCAAAATATGTTGGTTAGGCCAGGTACTCGAGTATGTTATTGTGAGTATCATCCTTGTTCGCCATAAAATGCAGCTCCAGCTGCATAATGGTCCGATTGGACTGACGAAGCTTTTGTGTCAGAAGCAAAACGTTACCTAACAAACACGCCAACCGACCGTTTCCAAACCTATTTGAGCTCGTGACTTCTCGATCGTTTAAAAGTATCTTCCAAGTTTTCGAACTCTTTAGCTGCTAAAATACTTGACATGAATGTCGACAATAACTCCTAAGCCTTACGTATAGAGTTGGAAAAGCAATCTCAGTGTTCAGCAAAGATGCTGTAGGACATTTTATTGAATATGGAGTAGCAGCCATTACGGTAAAAGGAGTCTGGGATAATGGGATATCACACTGAAATAAACGGTTCGAACCCTGAGACTCGCTTCGTTAGTGACGCATCTTAACAGAAATGTTAAAATCGGTTACACTTCGAAGACGGTCGGGTTAATGGGTAGATTTGATTAACACATGTAGGAATCACTTTGGTCCAAGGATGCTGGAGTACTAGTAAGTTAGTATCAAGTCAAGTCAATAAATTTCTTTATGCACACATGATCTCGACAATGTACCAAGAAAGCAAATCGGTGACAAAGCAATACGACAAAGAACTGGTAGATAAGGACAAAAAACACAAGCAAGTTGTAAGTCGACTGCTTGAGTGAATGATGCCAGAGTTGGGGTCGCGTAAAAGAAACGAATGGTAAGGGATGACTGAGGAATGGTAAGCTTGCGTGCGGGCACAAATTCGCTTGTACTTCTGCCTAGTACAAAACGTTAATAAACGTTCAAATAAGGCAGTATGTAGAGGATGACTTATATCGGTCGGTATCTTAGAAGGCGGCTTTTTCCAAGAATTGATGTGTGTAGAAATAAGAGTGTTGGTAAAAGTAGATTTCGGAACACCGCTATATCGAGCTACGTACTTTAATGATGTGACAATTAAGTTAAAATAGTTACCCAAAAGACCGGGAAAGATCACAGGAAAACAGTACGTCCAAAGCGGA
Organism: Dicrocoelium dendriticum; assembly: GCA_944474145.2. Taxonomy (NCBI): domain Eukaryota; kingdom Metazoa; phylum Platyhelminthes; class Trematoda; order Plagiorchiida; family Dicrocoeliidae; genus Dicrocoelium; species Dicrocoelium dendriticum. The sequence goes on from OX104064.1 coordinate 35,059,562, forward strand.
AGAACACAGGCACTGACACAGGCACTCACGAGGAACATAAAAGTCTCTGAGCCGAGAGGCATAGAATGACATCTTTCTGACTTTTGTGAAAGTTTCAGTTACTTGAAGCGTCCAAGATAAATCGTAACTCAATATCGCACCGAGAAATTGTACTTATATGGAAGACTGTAATCCGTCGCCATCAATATGTAACTTGTTGCACAGTGTAAGGAGCTCCTCGTACCTGGCTCCTCTTTGCAAGGAAAAAGAATGTCATGGCACTTTGAAGTATTAAGAGACAGAACACGGGATTTGAACCAGCCATTTAGATCGTTCAGAAACGCTTGTAGTCTGAATGAAGAATCGGTGATTGAGGCCCAGGAAGATATCGTCCGCATATTTTTATCGGACTCGCTTCAGTTGAAGCTGGTATAGAGCTAACATAAGTAGAAAAGAGAAAAGGCGACAGAATTGCTCCCTGAAGGACACCTGCGTTGGTGAGTGGTGGGAAGGAACACCTGCCACTGAGTCGGGTAATTAGAGTGCGTTCAGCAAAATAATCACTCAGTAAATAGGCAATGTAGGGATGTGCCTCTTGAGTAAGTAAGTCTCCTAGCAGTAATTCGCGATTAACACAGCCAAATGCATTGCTGTAGTCAAGAAAACACATCGAGTTGGTTTTTTCCTTTTGTTAAGCGATGACAGTACAGAATGTACGAGGCAGGCCACAGCATCTAGGGTAGACCTCGAACTACAATAGGCGAACTGGAGGGAGTCCTTAGAGCGTGTGCTGGACGGCATCATTTCGAAGATGACCTTCTCCAGAACCTTCAAAGCAACGGAAGTGCACGCGATAGGTCGATATTTGTTGGATCCTTTTTTCGGCACCTGTGTAATGTTGACACTTTTAGAACAATCGGCTATTTTGTGTTGCTGCATACACATTGTGTATAGACTCACAAGAAGTGTTGCCAAACAATCGGCACATTCTTTGAGTAAGACAGAAGATAGCATGTCCGGCCCACTAGGTTTACCGGAACGTAGATGTTTCAGTAGATTAGTTGCAGTTTCACTGTCAACGGGAGGCAATAGTTCAGCCGATCCTAGAACTTGGGCAAGGGAAGACTCTGGAGCTGTAGTAGTATTACACTTGTAGAGCTCCTGATTCAATTTCTCTGCGTCTACATCAAAGTAGGGTGAACGTCGAATAACCTCCAAGCGTTTTCAGCATCCTCCAGCGTTCAGGACAACTACCATTCCCACGAACAGACTGGACATACACTTTGTTAAGACGGTGTAGTTTTTCCTTGATACGACCTTAGGTTAGCGTAACTGCTTCAGATGGAGCGAGGAAAAACTTTTCAACGTGGAAGTAAATATTTTCCAAAAGACAACAGATATCAAAACAAAGTGTAAATAGCTTGTCAAATTATCACAATACTTGGATAAATCAGGGTGAAAGAGTAAACTGAATTCCGCCGATGCAATCATTTCGCGAAGTCTGTCGAGATTTTATGGTGAGCACTATCTCCACCTGACACTACAATTATTGCAGCGAGTGGTTTGTTGCTGGTTGTTCTTGCTATACATGACAGGTGAAATCTTGATTGTTTAGTGAGCAGAATTACAGATTGGAGCCCGAGTACATACGAAGAACCACTTCACATTATTAACAAACACCAGGTCCAAGGTTGCGTTTGACCTGGTGAACAGATTGACAATGTTTCGTAACCTGAGAGCGGTGAGAAAAGTGGTGTCATATGTATTAAAATCTCCGCTGAAGATGCACAGAGAACGATCGATGTGTTCTGTGACAGCTGCAGTAAATTCAGCACAGAAATTCTCAGCTTCAGGTTTGGGACAGGTGGGAGATATGTAGATGCTAGCCAACAATATTGAGCGGTAGCCATTCAAACACCTCGGCTTACATTGTATGACTAAACAATTGATAAAGTGTGAGGAAAAGCAGAAAACACGTTTTGTTGCAATACATCAAGACGGCTTGATGTAAATAAGTACTCCACCACCTCGGTTTCGGTACGTGCATGGTCGATCAACGCGATGGCAAATAAATTCTCCAGCGGATACGAGTGCATCTTCCACTTCTTCAAGGAGCCAGGTTTCTTATGATTTCAAGCTGCGAAAACTCTCTTGAGAAAACGCTGCCTGATAGTCCATTTAATTTTCCCATGAGCGAGCGGATGTTGGTGATAAGCAATACTGGGACGCTCAGATCTCTCAAATTTTTCCTTCGAAGAGCAACTCTTCACCCAAAATGATGTTTTCTAACAGAATTGTTACGGTTTTATGCATTCGTTTCAGTTCATTTTTGATAACATAAGCGTAGCAAAACGTAGCGATTTTAAAATATCGCCTGAGTAGATTTACATCGCGGGACGAGTGATGAATTAAAACAAGAACCGATAGAACAAAATGTGTGAGAACGTGTATGTTGATAAACTCCAAAGGCAGGAATCGTAGAGTACGGCCAAATTTGAAGGCACCGCCAAAGCTTAACAAATGCTTTGAATGGATAGAACAAAAAACTACAGGCATAATGACGCTGGCTAGTTAAAAGTAGAAGTAGTTGTTTATTGCTCGCGGTGCGTATAATTCTGTTGCTCATCAGCAGTGAAAAAAGGGAATTATGCAAAGCAATGCCGTTACTGTTTATCGACCAATATGATATAGAAAACATAAAGGATACATTTAAGTACGTTTGTCGTAGTGCCTCATCATCGTCCCGCTTGAATCGCTATCCCAAAGGACTAATGGCTGTGTCAAGGCAGGGAAACGATCGGTAGGAATGTTCTATGGCCAACCATTTAGTTTAACACGAACGCGTCGTCAGCAGTGAACAAGCAAATAATTGGTGTGACATTTTATAGAAAATGTGGTTACACGTCGCGACGTCCTTTCATGTGGTACGTTGTAGGACAGAAGGTAGTTCAACGATTCACCACATATTATGCTAACACCTTGGGCTACGGTGTCGCATGTGTTGATCTTCGATCGCAAACCCGAACCCGTCTCTCGATGTTTGTCGCATTTGACAGTTCAACTTCAATTATCCTAACCCCCAGCTGTTAGTCCTAGCGAGTTCCAAGGTCCAGGTAATTGAATTCTGCTGCAGTTTTTGCAGTTTCCTTTAGACTAGTTGACATTTATCAAATCGAGTTCGTGTTCCGTGTCTGGCATAAAGACCGCAACCACGATTCCCCTTAGTAGGAATGTGCGTTCAGGCAGTGACATGCGTTATCTATGTTCAAAAACTACTGTGCGCGCCGCCACTGCATTTTGATCTATATACGAGTAATTGGGCAGCAGCCACAAGCGAATTGATGTGTGCAGCCGTTTGTCCAACCTTAAAGGAAAATGGAATCCAGATACGCCGACACTACACGTTGCAGCTGACCCACGTGAGGTTCCTACTGGATTGAATTTACACTGTCATTAGCCAACCGTTGAAAGGACCACACGTATTTAGAACTTCACTAACCCACTCAGATATTTGAAGCGGAGGTTCTGCTCATTGTATCCCTTTGAGTGACCACTCTATACTTTCACATGTTGAAATAGCGATCAGACGCCTTCGCCTCAGAGGCGCTTTGGGTAAACTGAGTGTTCCAGTCCCTTCACAATGTACCCACTTGCATTGGGCTCCATCGCTCTTGTATACTACGTAACTGAGGAAGCCTATGGCAATACCAGACGATTTTATCTACTTCGTTAGTATTTGTGCCTAAGCAATGAATCCTAAGTGCTTTGCAAACCTTTCGGTTCTATTCACTAGGAAAGTGCGTAATCATATTGTTGGTGAAACTAGCATCTCAGAGATTTTGCGAAATCTTCCCTGTGCAAATCTACTGATACGGAAGGCATCGTTGATCCTTTGGAAAAGTTCCTTCCACGGATGCTTGGCATCGACTGAAGTACGCATTGGATAACAACAAGTTTTAGTTTAGCAGCTGTAAGATTTGATCCATCATCATAGATGTTCTCTTGGGTTATACATCGCTTTACCATTCTCAGCGCCTCGCTTTTGAGACATTAGTGAAAAGTGCAGCAATTACGAGACTATCGGTTAACTTTTCCGATCCGGTTGTCATGCTCACCATCTTCGATAGAAAAAAACCATAAGAGATCGTTGGGGTGTTTTTCACCCAGATAAATGTTGCGGCAGGTTAAGCAAACGCTCTGCCGTCTTCGTTGTAGTGACGTATGTACTGTCCACTATAGGCCAAATGGGGAAGTTAGGTTCATGTAGCTGTGGTTGATCAATAATCTCAGAGCAAGCTGCTTATTTAACCGCATGAGTTTCAAGTTACATACTGCCGACCCTTCGGTATAGTTGGTAAATAACCGAAACCACTATCTCATTTTTGCCGTTTATCGCTAGTATAATGCGCAATCAGCAGTACATTAGCTGCTTAAACTGATACTTCGCTGACATACAACAATGATGACCTATGGAATAAAGAATAATAAGAGGAAGAGAAGGTGGATTTACCTGAGAACCTTAATGCTCTAAGCAAACATTCAGGGTCAAGGCGAGTACACCTTGTGTTAACAACATACCGTCACAAACAGCTGACTATCGTGTGAAAATAAGGTGGCATCAGCGAGACCAGTTCCTTGCGGCTTTCACCGCCGCGCGTCATAGTCAGGCATTACATCGCAGAGAACTCAGCACCAAACATATTTCGAACAGGCAGTCCGACTAGGAGACGGGAGCAGAAGCGCCACTGGTGTCCACTGCGAGGCATGTCCTGTAAAGTCTCGAGCCAAGCAAAGGGGGGGTCACGTGAACTCTAGCCTGGAAGGTGAGACGGACAGATGGCATCAAATTTGGTCGTCAGTGAGTTCATTTCACGCTGCCAAGTCAAGTATTGCCCACCTTGAGCCTTGCGACACCCTACATCTGGCAGACTAAATAAAGCCCTCCTCAGTAAGTGGTGAGGAGGCATATGTAGTACGTGCCCAAACCGACGCAACTTATTCATTCCTATCCGCTGTTCTAAGAAGCTTGCTTGGTTATCACTGCCTAGTGCTCGCCTACGCACATCATCAATGCGCACACGCTGGGGCCATCCGACACCAGCTATGCTCTGCAGACAATGGTGATCGAGGACTTAAAGGCGCCTCAGATCTTCGGACTGAATGGCCCAAGTCTCACTCCCATAGAGCAGGACGGCTGTCACTGTGGCCTTGTAAACACCCTTCAGACGGAAGGAAACTCCCTTCTGTCTCCAAAGATGCCATAGACTCAAGAAGGCAGTGCTGATTTTTGCATTGCGTAAGCTGACTTCAGTTTCTTTGTGACCATCGTTGCTGACGAAGTCGCCAAGGTAGGCGAATTGATCAACTACCTCGAGTTCCTGGTTATTAAGGATGAATGGGTCATCAAATGGCTGGTGGTCTTGCAGAAACACTTTGCGCTTGGAAGGTGCGAAGGGCATACCAAATAATGGGAACACTCTAGAGAGGATGTTCAGATCGATTGTGCCGCCGCGATATCATTAAACAGCAAGACGGTATCGTCCGCATAGCCACGATCAACTAGCCTTTCAACAGATAGGATCTCGACGCCTGCATTGCAAGATACCGTGGGGAACAATCCAGGATATAGTCCACGAAGAAAGTGAACAAAAAGGGGGAAATCGGACAACCCTGACGAACACCACTTGTGGTCGGAAAGCTATCCGACAAGACACTGTAGATCCTGATGCGGCCTGTAGTGTTCGAGTATAGAGCACGTAAGATGCTCACATATGTCGTGGAAACACGTTTACGCGCAAGTAGTTCGAACAGAATACATCGATCGACTAAGTCGAACGCACTCTTGAAGTCGAGGAATACAGCTATTGTCGGTCTGCGGCATGTGTGGCACTGCTCAAGCAACTGCCGCAGAATGACTATTTGGTCCATACATCCAGGTCCTGGACGGAAACCGGCCTGCTCATCCCCAATCTGAGATGCCCGTTCCACAGTGTGGCGACGAAGGAGAATTGTGGTCAGTACTTTTGACACAACTGACGTTAGGTTAATACCTGTGGGTAACGCAGTCGGTGCGACTATCCTTCTTGTATATTGCTACTATAATCGATTCACTCCAGGTAACTGGGACATTTCGTTCCAGGTATGTTCGAATAGGTAGGTCAGTGCTTTGCACAGGACCTCACGCCTATCCTTAAATAGTGCAAGTGGGAGAGAATCTGAGCCAGCAGCACGAAAACGATTAAGGGCTGTGATGGCTTTCGGACCTCAGCCTTGATGGACAATGAACAATGATTTATAACGGGTAAAAAAGCAGGTGCTTGACATGTCCCGTAGGGTGTTTAGCTTCTGAACTGACCGGGCATGGCTCGTCCTGCATCACCTGAGTAGAAAGAGGTCCGGCAGCAGGTGGCCAACTTAACTGATCTTGAAATTGTTCCGTCCAACAAGCCATACGGCGCTCCTTTCTGTGTATCAGAGTACCCGCGTTGTCTCTGATTGTCTTATTGACGCCTGGTTCCCTGGGACCGGTGGTGCGGATCAGCTGGAAGAGCTTGCGGTAAGTAACTATTGCTCCCGCCACTATTTATTGAGCCCGACTGGTGTACTAGGCTTCCTTGTAAGCACGTAGGCTCCGCTTTAGTTCGCGCCTAATAGTCCGTCTGGTCACATTGCGCTCAGAGCCAGCTGGGAGTTTTCTTCCGGATTTCAACTGGTTCACTGACCTTTCGGATATCCAGTGAATGGTGCAGTGACCATTGATAGTATCACAAGCAATACTCCTGCGTTGTGCAAAGCTGCCGAGATCCTATTCCACGGAAGCTCAGTGTCATTAAGACAAGACAGCGTAAGTTCGTTACTCAGTGCGTCTTGATAGGCGTGCCTGACTGAAGGCTGCGACATTCGCTCTGTTGCCGATCGGGGGAGACGCTTGGTGTGCGTATCAAGGCATGATCAGGGATGATGTAGCTATTCCAAAACCAGCGGCAATCTAGAATGGAATCACACCACTCGTAACCGATAGCAAAATGATCTATTTGGGTCCATCGTTGGCCAGCTATAGGAGGACGCCAAGTGGCACTTCGGCGCCCACTGTGTCTAAAAGTAGTGCTACTAAGAAACAACTAGTGTTTATCACACAGTTGCAACAGACGCTCGAGGTTGTCAGCCCGTTCGGATTTGAGCCCCGAGTTACCACCTAGCTGAGCTTCCGAAGAGCTCAGACGCACTAATTGTGCGTTCACATCCCCTGCAAGTGCCATGACATCTGAACTAGTAGCACTGCTTAGTAGAGCGTTCAGTTCATGATAGAATGTGTCCTTGGCAGCATCAGAACTGCTGTCGGTGGGAACATAAGCGGAAATCGCTTGTACTGCTTCGTGGATCAACCTTGGCTGATGTCGTCAAACGGGCTGCACACAAACAGCTGTTCACCGGAACCCAATCAACCAATGATGGCTCAGCCTTGGAGTTTAGAATGATGCCTACCCCAGTTTGATCGTGAGTGCTGCATCGGCATCTCTGGATGCGTGCAACCAATAGCGAGAGGACAAGCCGGGTCATTGATCTTAGTTTCGGACACACTGTGTCCAACCCTGCGTGCGAGTGCAGTCTGTTCATCTACTCGTCTTAAAGTGCAAATGTTGAACGCCGCCATGGAAACGCGACAACGTGGCCTTAAAAGGGACGGTTGCCGATAGGCCTCCATTGAATCTTGCGTGAAGGTGGCTCCAGATGCTGTGACTTTAGTGACACTTCGGTTGCTGTAAATTAAACTGGGAACTATAGAAGGAAGGTTAGTAACGGGGGTCGGGATGGGAGTAAGAGAAACAGGTGGAAAGAAAGAAGGGAGGCGTCAGCATTAGCATCTTTTCGCTTATCCGCCCTGCCGTCATGCTGGGCTCAAGCAATTTCTGGAGTCCAAAAGTTTAGTGTCATACAATTTTCTCGCTGGCATGTCATGGTCCTGATCGCTGTTATGCTGTCTTTATTGACACTTATGAGAACATCAATAGGCTATCCTGTAGTTCTCATGATGTGGCAGACTCGGTTGATTCAAAGCATGGTTATTCTTCTCTTGATCAGACTGGCCAACTCGGTCGAAGATACGCAGTTTTATGAACAGAAAACTCGCTGGTGCTGTTTAAACACCAGGAATCACCACTTTCTTTTCTATAAATTCATGCTCAGTTTTACACAATAATATCTCTGAAGTAGTTACTGAGAGGTCCACGTTGATCAGTAAGACTGTAGGCTCCGCTTCCTTAGGCCTTGGGTGACTGAACTTGTAAGCGTGGCACTTGTGTCCATCTGCTGAATTTACTTCACAAATTGCCCGTAAATGTTGGTGTTTATGTCAATGGTTAAAAATAAACTGGATGTTTGACTCCGAGGGTTTAGACGCTGATATTGGTATGACATTTCACGTTTTGATGACGTAGAATTATCCTACTTAACAATGCAGAAGCCGAGGTCATGGTAAGTGATCTTAATTCCGAGCTACAGAATTTGCTATACGGGCAAAACGATGAGCAGAAAAACATTTAATTAGGGTACGGATCATAGGAAGCACCAAAGCTGTGTAAGCTGAGGACTATGCTCGATCTGTATAACGCGGTAAAAACTGGACGGACAGTATAAGGGCAACAAACAGCGCTCCACAATGCGTGAACTTCGACAAGTGTAAAGTGAACAGAGATTGTCTCAAACTACCTGGTGACGCCGGTGTTCAACTGAAGGACAAAAATCTCAAGGATTGAGCGCGACGTTTTCTAAAATTGCAATGAGCCTTTGTCAAGCTCATTTGTGATGAAATCGAGCTGACCTTTACAAGTAAGGAATGCCAAGATTCCACACTGCCGGTGAGTCGGTGAACGGCCAGAATGCAGTAGAATCGTAATATCCATTGACCGCAAAAGTGATACATGAAGAAAACCCGTACATTTTACATGTTTGTACGCTTGATTAAACATGCTACACGCACCGTTGAAAGTAGACGTCGGTCAGTAGGTAATTAATTATAGACGAAAGGCTTTGTGACAGTGTTGTCATGAGGTCAGTCTGTTTATACATTGACCCTGGCAGTAAAACCATCGGACACAACGGTGGAAATACTAAGGGGATAGGGCGGTAGCCAATTTGACAGCAACCTTGTATACTCAAAAATGGAAATGACAGAGAGGCAACCAAATTTACCGCATAACAGACGATGGGGTCGTGTTGCAGTTGCCAGCTGTTACTAATGCTGTTTGCTTTACGAAAATTTGCGTTGGACGTACTCGTGTAGCAATGCATATACATGGAAACGGACAAAACGGCAATAGGTTCTGCCAGAAAAGCGATAGGATTTGCGAGACTACTGGAATTAGAGACACCGAAGGAATGTCACACTTATGAGTACTGGCTAACCCAACCTCCTTTCATGTGCAAGGTTCCAGTGGACTTATCTTTCCACTGCTAATAAAAGTGGAGTAATAACAGCCGTTCCAATAAAATACTTGAAGTTGCAAATTATTCTACGGCAACCGGATGTATTTTGCCTAATTTCCACTATTAAGGCTAATTTACGGGACTCAGCCGGTTGTCCAGAATATCGGTCTCCAAAATATATCGCTGTTCAGATGTGAGCTGTCATCCTTTTGATAGAAAAGGCTGAGACACTAGCATACATTCAACTTCTCAGAGCAGGGTGGTTTCGCAATATCTAAGGTTAGAAATACCGTTGGATTTATAAGTCGTTACTTCTCACTTCCTGAATCCCGACTCCGACTGTACAACTAATACTAGCTGCTAAGTTTATTATATTGTCCATTGGTGTGCACAACCATGCGAAAGTCCCATAAATTGGCTATTGAACGAATTCGACACTAATTTACCAAAAGAATAATTGAATACTCCACAAACGGACTTGCACTGAGCATGGTACTCCACTTGGACTACAACCCATATAGTTTCGAATAGGGATAGTAAACCTATATTACCTTTAGAATCAAACATGACTGTGCACACACCACAGGAGTAAATGTGCGCATGACATAGAATAGCAGATATTCCATCCGTGATATAATTTGCAAGATCTAATTCCAAGGACGAAAACATGAATATGAGGTAACTTATTTCTCATTGTTTACTCCAAGGTTGGGAACAAAGTGCTCCAAAAGATAAGAAATTGCGGCAAAATATTTGTTTAGAATATCTGTCAAAAATGCCTCATTGTGCAAAATATAGTTTTTGTTACGGATAGCACCTCCTTGAGGAAAGGTATTCGAAAATGGCCTTGACATCGCATGGGCACAAACTGCCTATTTATAGCATCCTGTAACTGCTTTTGAAAATGAGTTCCTCAAATTTGGACATGAAGTTACAATCATATTGACAATATTTTTCTCACAGCTTTCTACCTTGCAATTTGCACATATTCATCGAGGAGGCAAAAGCCAAAATAATTCACTGCAGAAAAACCACTACTTGGAAATGACGTAAGATTTACTGAAGCCTTTACAATAATACGAGAAACGCATCTCGCACCACTTCTACCAGACATAGGCAACTGTTTCCTTCACTCACCACCATGAAGGTGTGATAATGACATGAGCTTACCATATAGTACAACAATGATGTAACAGGCACAACTACCTGCACACATGGGGATCCCGCATGCTGGGGTGAATTGTATGCAACATCATTATGCATGGCATCATCTGTGAAATGCAACTGTGTACCTATTGATTTGTCCCTATGCGGGAACAATCTGTCGCGTCGTTCAAAGTAAAATATTTGTTTATTTAATCTTTCAGTAATCACGGTATCATGAATTACCCATTCAGGTTTCGCCAGATTACTGTGATCCATGGTTATACATCTAATAAAATTGCTTTCCGGTTTGACCGTCGAAACCCAAGCACGATCAATCATACAATCTGTGGTGAATTGCAGAGTAAAAAGCTAGTAACACCTAAGATGTAGCATCTACGTCAGACACATTTTACAACCGGTTTGGGAAAGATCTCTGTTCACACCCGGATGACGGTGTATCATGGAGCAGGAGCTAATCTAAAGTGAAAATTTGACGAGGATTTCACAGACCCCCTGCCTCAGCACTTATTCCACGTGCACAAGATTAACTACATACGACTAGCTCTTGTTTGCTGAGTGCATTAGGCGTTGATCCATGGACAAAAACAAGCACTTGTATCAAACTGGCCTAGTGAGCAGGTGTCATCTCTTCCCACGCGTGTTTTGCGAAGATGGGCCAAGTGACTGGGGGAGGGTTGCTTGATGGAGTTCTCCCCCAGTTCTGATTGCATCTGTGCTACGCCTATCATGTCCAGCATCAGGTGAACATGACTGTTATTGCCCTGAGGAAATGAGTGTCATCAGGTTAAGTAGTTATATAAAAACTTGCCACTCGTGCATGTGATAATGTCCAAGAAGTAAAACCCAAGAAAATGCCGAATTGAGTGCTTCAGATCGAACGCTTCTGTATGCAAATTGCTCTACTGCTTTCAGCGAGACAGCGTACAATGATACAGTCCTTTCTATACACATTGTAATTGGTTGTTTTATAAGTTATAAGACTGCGGGGACAGCCGCATTAAGTTGTTCCTCTCTAAACTAGATGTGAATCCCTCTGTCTGACTGTTACCTGTTCGCTGGTAATGAGGCTAACCTGGAAAATACCCATTTTTACTTAGGCCCAGAATTTTTAGATGCACAATCGAGCTACCAACTGCGATCTCCAGTGGGATATAGAAACGTCGATCATTCCAGCAACGTCTGCCCAAGGTGAGCACAATTAATAAGATTATGAAAAAGACTCAAATCGATGCATGCTTGGCCGTGGAATGACCACAATCCCTCGTCTACAATCCATGGATGAAGAGATAGTGACCGAGAGAAACAAGAAATAATTTCATCTAGTTCGTGCCTTGAAACTACCGCATATCGAGTTTTGCCCGTAACCATGCGATTGACTAGAGACAATTTCGATCCTCAGCCAGCTAAGCTTATTCAGCCTACAAAAGCCGCAGCTACGGGAACTGAAGTCGGATAATCGGATTCCTTTGAATTTAGGCTAAGGAATCCAATGTCCACCGTGAAAAAAAACGAAAAATGTCACACTCAAAATATCGTGCTGCTAATCGAACTGTCCAAGGTTCACTCGGAAGTAATTCACCGCCCTAGTTTGACCTGTACACTGGAAGCGAAGTACACCACAGGTAAGGTTACCGGTGGCACACGACGAATCTTACAATTGCATCGGCTCCTTCGTTAGATCAAAGAGAGTCCAGTATAATACTTTGTAAAAGAAATCGGGGAAGAGGAGCTCATAGCGATTCATGTGTGATATTAACAGCTACATGCAAAATGTCTCGTCTTCATGACGGAACTTGTTCAACAGCAATTCCCCAAAAGACCTTTACTGACCTGTGCCTAAAATGACAGTAAGATGTGGCTGCTCGTGAATTAGAATGTACGTACATATGGAGTGGAACACATATGATAGGTCATGGGAAGCTGATGCAAGTTATTGAAGTCAAAAGTCGAAAATGGATGAACTTTGCGGACCTTCATGAATTAGCCCTATCGGGTGCGTTACAATATCGTAGCATATCGACATGCAATAACTGAAGGAAGGTAGATAAGGAGATAAGGAGAATTATTCAGATTATGCCACAATCGTGGAGTATTTTTTGACTAGATTGCGGAACGACTGTAAAACCCAATGATCTAATAGTACACCTCATGCGGTGATGCGAAGAGTCCAACAACATCTCAAGGCGGCCAGCTAACCGCCGCTAGCCTCGCACAATCCTTAGATAATGATCGACTTCAAAGCATCCAGCGACTTTGCACATCAGCAGTAGAAGCTGGAGAATATTTTAAAGCGGATTCTTCCGACAAACGCTCAGAACTTATCTGCGCGACAAAACAACATCGATACTGTGCTTTTGAATCTTGGAAGATAAAATTAAACATTTCGTGTGCTTGAAAACACTGTATTCAAAATGACGAATACCCACGAATGTATGTGTAAAATTTCAGTACTTGCTGTAAACTGCTTGATTAATTGTCAACCTCGGTATTTCCCCATCATAGTGAGACACTAACGGAGTGCACTAGTGCCATGCCCCATCTGAGTTCTACATGAACATCGCGTTGGGTGGAACCCACCGGCACTCAACTCCACCACTTTTAATCAAATGTCATTCGATACTTTGAGATGAGTAGTTCACCGGACAAGCGCTCGATGTTAAGGTCTGATAGGTGTGGCCCGACTCATGCACATCCAGAGGTTAGTCATCCGGATAGCTGAGTGACAAAGGAAGTGGGATGTAACATTCTCTCACTTGTCAAAAGACGTCAAGGTGCTTGAAGGGATACATTCGTTAGCCGGATACAGTCAGGTAACTGTAGGAGCAGGCTCGCAGGGCGACCTATCAGAAAACTATAGACATTCAAGAGATGGCTAGCTGAAGTGGGTAGCTTTATTTGTTGCATTCGAACTCAGGAATGATGTCGTGCACACATGGTTCTGAGGAGTAGTAATACTTGGAAAAAAGGAATGTTGCCGCCTCGTCGGATGTTTTCGTAGGATTGTTGCTATCCTTTTGACAAACTATCACTTTTGAGTAGCAATCGGTGCACTGTATGACTGCAAACAATCGACTTGTACTTGGTAATGAAAGATAATGCGTTCTCATGTAACGCAAACTGAGAGGCGCGTAGCTTTCAGTAGTTTAAAATCTTCGTTAGTTTGGAAAGTATTCAAATTGAAGTTTGTTTTGTGCTACCGAGGAAGTACTTCCGCAACATCTTTACTAACATGCGAATAGAAAAATACATGGGATGAATACATATATCACTCGATCAACAAATTACTACTAATATACTGGCGAATTGCGTGATGCCAACAAGTGAGCATGACAAGTATAGTAGGATGGAGTCATAGTGAGATTCAGTAGGTGAAAATAAGGCTCTGTATGTAGACCCCGTGGAAGAAACATCTACCGTTTTTGGTAGATTAGTATCTGGTGTGTAGAAAGGGTCGTTTAGAGAATTGGGGAAACAATTTACAAGCGTCTAGATGCTTTCTGACTATAGAATCAACCATGTCTATCCAGACATTCCACAACGTTCAGAAATGTTTTAAAGACCACACAAACAATGTGGAATCTACCTTAATTAACCCAATAGCCAACTAGCGAGGAAACAGTAGAGTCAATGCGGCAGGATGCATGCAGCCACAAATTTGAAAGACAGTGTCCAAATCAACGAGTGTTGAAAACGTTTTATGCCTGAGGTGGTGTAAAGAAATCCTTCCAACTTTAAAAAGCATTTCGGCGACGTTCATAGGTTAAGATGATTTTGTCATAGACACATATTTCGCGGCTAACTACGTGGGTATGAGCAGGCCAATCAATACTATTGAGGAAGTTGTACGGAAACAATCCGAGGCTTATCAGAGTAAAGGAAAGAGGTCTTACATCGCAACATGTAGAAGGGTTGTAAATGACGTCTACAATGCAAGCACATATCTTAAACCCGGATCAATAGCACCGCAATCAGTCAGTATACTTGCATCCAATAGAGTTGGTTGGTGCGGAATACCTTTAGATGCATAAGGGAAATAGGGAGCACGGGATTTCTCTTTGTAAAATACCACGATCAGAGCAAGGTGTAGAAGACTTTGCTCCGTTAATGTGGGTAAGTTGGAGAGGGTTTTAAAATACTAATCACGTAGCAAAAGCTTGCTCGAACATCATTTGCAAGTAACTGCTTGTGTTTGGTGAAATCAAGAATTGGGACAATGAAGTTGGAGAAAAACAAAGATGATGCTGATATACCTGCCTCAATCCGCATTGTCGCTTATTACATTCCCTAACTAGAATAACCTAGGTCGCTTATCATGACCGGCCTTACGAACTCCTACCGGCTGCGATAATAGAAGTGGTTAAAAAAGAGCGGTTGAAGAATGTCATCTGAATATAAATGGAAGTTTTAGTCTTTTATTATATACACCTTTTCGTCCCTACTACGGAAAAGGCCGATTTTGGGAAGTAACACACTGACTGTTTGAAGATGCCAGCGTTGGTCACCAACCAGGAATATCACTGCGAGAACTAACTACAGGGAAAGTTCAGGGGTACAACCGGAGTTGCCGCATCAGCAGTCGAAACCAGTCAGAATAAGGGCACGGCTATCTTTTACTTATTCAAACAATGCACTTAAGGATTGCAATAACCGTGGTCAAAGGAGTAAGACTAAATTCAGTAATTCTATCAGTACATGAACTGAAGTGACACATTAGGATGCTATTTACCAGCAATGATAATCTTGTGCTAAGGCTCTCTCTAACATTACGAAACTATCTGACAAGATCATAGGTAGCAGCCGCTTGTAGTAAGACTCTTGCGGGAATAAGTCGAGCCAACAAACAATTCACTCTTTTAGCTGCGATTTTTGGCATGAAATTGTGCATATCGGAAGTTGTCTCAATACCACATGTTTTAACGTTAATAGTTTGGACAAACATCCGTGCACTTATAGCAGTGATGTTAGGATGTTTACGTACAGGTGGCGCAGGTGATGGTCACTGAAGCTGCTGCGTCCTCACGCGCGTACGTGCGTGCAAACGTACGCTTGACTCACTAAAATGGTTGCGTTTGATGCGGCGTTCACTTGTATTCGCCAGCATGACCGCCGCACCTACCACACCTTTCCCTATGCGGTCTAGCAGATCCCCTGCAGTGCGGTCGCTCGTTATCGTAATCACAGCGGGACATCTGAGGGGTAAATCTCACTTAATTTACAAGTCAGACTCGCATCAGCCCAAGCCACACATAGGTCATCATCGCCAGCCCTGCGTCGACGGTTCAGACAGCGTCAAAATTATATGTGACTGGGCCGATACTGGCGGTGAGTGAGCAACTAATTAACGTCAAAAAGTGTGTGCATCTGTCGCAACATGTGTATGGTTTTACCGTGTGATCACTAAGCGATGTCCTGTCACACACCAGTTTGGATGTCTAACTCCTACGCGCTGCCTACCATCTACTGACAAGTCACCAAGGAATTCACTTATCTGCTCATGAGTAGGGGAATTTCAATGTAATTAATTAATTGTTCATCGCAGTAGCTTGTAAATAATGATGATGGGTCGCTTTCTCCCATGACGCAGTGGCATGAGTTGTTTGCTGATTTGTCAAGCCACATGTGTTCATGGTTTCGGATCCTGATGGAGCCAATTGCTGCAAACCAACGACGAGACCCAACAAGTCGAAACGACTACCTAGTGCTATTCCAAGCGTTTGGAGGACTACCCGATTTGGAAGCAGTTGCGGTGAGCTCTGTTACTTCACTTATGTGTTGATCATTCAGGTACCATGTCGTTGAGAAGGTGCCATATTCAACCGAAGACTCGGGTTGCATTGTAATGTTTCCGAGGAGTCCACTTAGTGCTTAAATGGATGGTGCGAGTTAGCAACGTCCATGTTTTGCACTTTATCTCATTTCAGGTTGTAACTAAAGTAGATATTGCAAATTCTCCTCTACGATCTAATTCTCATCATATACCAAAATCAATGCGATGTCGGAGAAATGGTACTGTGTACGGTCAACAACACAGGCAGGTCAGCAAGGGATTACGATGCTAGGAATAGCAAACCCACTTAACCGTCTTGTCATCAGACAGACAACAGCCTCGAATTTCAGCATCTTCGGTGCTAGGATGCTCCTTTTTTCATGACGATAAAGGAAACGGTCCAAAAAGTACTCACCACCACGTACATCCGGCATTCATAGTTTTGAAAAAAACATTTGTTTGTTAATCTAGTCTCAAACAATCATGAAAAGATAATATAGATAATATTTGGTTATAATTTTATTCAATGCTTGCAATTGGTCGATGCTCTAGGGCGCTGAAAGATTTTTGCAACGAGAAGTTGATGGAAGTGGGTGAGGCGTACAGGAGTCAAGTCTACAGCGAATTCCGCAAGTACTCAACAATGTTGGGACGAAGTGTGTATCTGAAGTAGGTTATGCTTGCTCTGGGTGTCTCGTGCTGAGGTTGATGTTGCATTCATGATGCCTCTTCATCGCTGCTGGGCTAAACCAACACACTTAAACTAGATTTTTTAATCCGGATAAAATTCATTCCTCTTTATTTGGTTTGTTCCATTTTCTGCTATGCTGCATACTCCGTGACAATTTTGTGTGCTTGCTTTCCCTTAAAGTCTATGTTGGTTCTTGGATATTCCCGGTGTGACTGCGCCTGATGTGCATGTTGACAAGGTGCCTACCTGTCTAACATCCTCCACCTCGATTACTGGCTCCAGGAGACTGAATCGTTGCTGAGGTGGACAGGGTGCACGGTCCTCGTGGTCGTGCTAGGCTCAAACTGTGGTTCCATCCAGTGTGGAGCGACTATGGCCCAGCCACCGGTTTGTGTACCTCTGGTACGTATGATTCCCTACATAGATAGACGGGAACGCGGCTGCCGTTCAAGGTGTGTGGACCGGCTCCGTTGATGAAACGTGGCAAGTAGATGTCAATTTCCAAAGCAGCTACACTGAGCTGTTCATTCGTTAAAGTAATCCTTATTGCAAAGGACATTTTAAACGATTAGTCTTGTGAGTGGGCCCTGATGTGCAATGTCACCATACGGCAACGCCTTATGTTCACGTGCTGCTGGTGCAGCGCATTGACAGAATCGATCAAAGTTCAGTACGAAATGAATCGCAGTTCACACTATTGCGCATCGCAATCTATTCACTTAACATATACTACAAATTAATCCATCCAATCCATCCAATCAGTCATTGACCGTTTTGACAAGTGTTGCCCGCCTCGTCTCGATGGTTTAGAGCTATAGGCATCATTTAATAGCCCAAAAGTTCCTGATTCGAGACCCGATGCGCGGAATTGCGAATCTAGTCATGGTCTTCATAGTTGCGAGTGGGCGGAAATCCCTTTGACTAACCTAATCTCCAATGTATTTTGAGTAATCGACAATCCATCTAGTTTAGTCCAGCATGCCAACTAGCAGAAGTTCTGTCGTATTCTGGGATTTTGCGTACAGCTTCACAACGATTGTGACAAACTCAGATCTTCATCATTTGACTAAGTTCCTTTTTCTTCCTACCTAAACCCGGCGGGACACACCAGCTGGTTGTCTTAGACAAGCTGTGCCTGTTAAAATGGTTTACGTGTGGTTACAAATCTACTGTGCATTATGCTTGTAATCGTAAGAAGCACACAGATCTAGTAAGGATGCAAAATGCAGCGAATTGCTAGTCTAATCTTCCAGCACATTACACCCACTCAGACACCGCGGTCTTGTAAGCGGGTATCGTGACAGTGAACGCATAAAGTGGATTCGTACTTTGCAACCCTTTACTCCAACTTGATGTGATTTGTTCTGCTCACTTGCATGGTTGGCACTCGATCCAAAAACTCCTGGCGAACGAAATGCACTGCAACATGTTATTATGAAGGTGAGCTGGTATAGCCCTAGTAATCGCCACTTTCACCAGGTTATCCAACGATGCTACTTTGGTTGTAATGTGTAACTAGCCGATTTCCAATTCGGCTAGAATGGGTACTATACTTCCAACCAGTACGCACCACAAAGTTCGCTTCCAGCTAGTGTCCCGACTAATTGATTTGGCGAAAACGACTAACGAATGATGTCACCTGTTTCGGGTTAGCACATGTGTTCCACAGTTATGGCTCCACCAGCATCTTCTTTATAGTCTTCTTCATCAATAACATCATTTCACCATTCGATGATCCATCATAGCTCAGTGAAAGTAGCCAGTCATTCCATGTGTTTTGCGCCGCGACTAATTACCACTTTCTTTGGATGCGCTACTCATCATCAACATACTCCCTGAAGTGCTATGCACGAGAGCATTTGTGTGAGACAACTGACGCTCTCCGATGGAATTGCTTGTGAAAACCACTTTTCACATTGAAAATATGATCGTTTGCACAGAATTATTCCCGACAGCAAGCCGGCTAGTAGTACTTGACTATATTCAATGGCAAGGAATATGAAAAAGTGGACGGCGTTGTTAATGCAACATGCTCGTGAACAATGCTAAAATTCTCGGTGTAACAAATAATTACACGGTTTCATGCAAATTAATTATACGGAACTTTTTCATCAACTGACATTTGTCTAATATTGTTGTACCTATCATTCAATGCATAGAGGGAAAAAACACGTGCGGGATAGTTTCGACTTGCTTTAGTTTTTGATACAGTTGTGCCTCGCTTCACGGACAGCAATACCACGAATATAGATGTAGGTGGTCACTACGGTTCTCCTCTGACGCTGAAAACGGTTTAGGTCTAGAATGAACACCGTTAGCTACACCTATGGACTGAACCAGTCGTGTCAGGCTGATGCTGAAGAGTGAATAGGTGGGACATGTTGTTGACGAACCCAACAACCATGACGCAGACATACAATGCGGGTGACTTACCGAACAAGTGGACACGCATTGGTCGGGGGGTTGATCACACGCGGTAAAGCACTGTAGGAGATAAGAACATGATATCAAACTGGGGATGGACGGAAATGTACACTCACAATTTGACAGCTTGGTACCTAAGTGGTTAGCCGATTCGACATCTGTTACATCAATGGTGTAGCCAGAGGGATTGAAGTGGTACGTTGATGCGAAGGACTGTTTACGGAAAGACCGCCAGAAATGCTATCAACCGAGTTATAGAAACCACGAGCATTTTCTCAGTGGCACCTTGCAAAAAAGTGCGGTCCCCAAGATCCCGGAGGCTAATGACAATTCCTGACTATGATGGTGAATGTTGTTGCTCACTTAAGCTCGATCCTCTTATCTCGCACGTACAGCCTGGTGCAGGATGCTTCAACTCCCCGCAAACCACATGACAAAATACATAATTGGACCAATGCAGACAGGCACGAACTGTTTCGCAATCTTTTGAACGGCACGTCCGGATAACCATGATGATGATACTTCCAGACATTTCGTTGTCAGGTCAGCAAATACAGACAGCGTGTGCAAAAGCCATCGAACTCGCATTAAGCGGTACATTGTGGGACAATCGCGTAACTGTACGTGATGTGGAAAGCGTTGCATCGGGTATGGCCCGGCCAAGGTTTTAAAATGCTGGTATAAGGGACTTCCTGAGCTCGTAGGCTTAATGTTTCAGACAGCAGCGTTATTCATAAAGTACAAAATGACGGAATATAGCCTGTTTTACTATTTGTAGATAGTGGTCGGTAGATTCTGAGCGACGCTGGTGTGAAGGTCTAACAAATTATCTATACAGCGCGAAAATTGTCGATATGAATTACTCACAGGTGACATAAAATAGGTGCTGTGCCCGCGAGGGTTCAGATCACAAAATTCACTCACTTTGGAACTGCACTGTTCGGAGCCTTCAGAGAAACAGTCCTCCAGGGTAGCAGGGGTGAACGATAGTTCATGCCAAGTGTGCTGAAAAGGACCAGGTAGAATCAGGTAGAAACGCCAAAGCAATTGCTGGATGAAACCACCGTAAAGCGGCACTTTCGAAGGCATACATTTTGTAAGGTGAGCCCGTTCTTGGTGGCTTTTTGTAAATGCTCCGTAAGAAGCACAAGTAAAAACTTGTCATTGTAAAAAGACCATATGCTTTTCTGGTGCAGCATCGCTTAGAGGATGCTGGGACAATCTGTTTCAATGCGGCTTTCTATCTCCCGCTGGATCCAAACCGGGAACTGCGATAAAACAAAAGGGTAAACTCACTGTTTGGTCCTGGATTACCCACCGTGAAGCCACGGTTTGCTTTGAAGCAAACTCTGTCATTTGGTTCAGTGAGACCACATCCGAAATGGAGAGTTTCGGAGCTGTCCTCTGCCAAAACTGCACTCCACGACAGACCAGTTTCGCCCTGATTTATACTATTCGGGTAGATTTAGCCTAAGCTAAGAGTGGAAGCCATTTGACAGCTTACAGTTTGATTAATAAGCCAAAGCTGTGAAAGCAGCGTTAGACACAGCAGCTGGAAGTTCGTTGTTTGATCTTGAAGTATCTGTCCTGTGTCTGGATTGCGACACGAAGTCTCATGCCGAAACTGGTCTTGCAGTGTTAGGAAACAGCAGTCCCGAAACTCTTCAAACAGATAAAGGTTTGTCAGCAGGCAGCTGTACTTCCATCACTTCTACCGTGGACAGCGTTGTTCTACTCCCGACTAGTTCGTAGCAAGTCTGGCCAGAATCTGAAAGTAATTGTATGAATATCATCCCACAACAGCGTTTATAGGCAAGTAACAAGGATATGCTGTTAATTAGATGAAATTTTCAATACACAATGGACAATGATTCGTAACGGGCAAAACATGCCTAACAAGTCCCGTAGAATGATTGTTTAAAGTGACAGGAAAATGGGAAATTCTGGTTTGAGGTCACTTACCGAGTCATTCACATTAACACATGCTGGTCTGCTTACCGCACCGTTTGATGTAATTCGTCTTTCGATGAAAACAGACTGTCACTTAATGTAAATGGGATAGAGTGTGGTCTAACCGTTTATAAAACTTGTTAATGTGGGGCGAAAATAATGTGAGAAGGAAGAGGGTTCCAAGCTCTGGATATCTGAGGGGAGAAAATTTTTTTCGGCAATCAATCCGACTTTACTGTGTGGTCAGTTTGAGCAGGTGTCCTCTCAGGTTGGTACTGTGGTCGACTTGCAACAAATTGCGACAGAGATGATTGGGGTGAGTTAGTATTTGCTACACCGTGATGAGATCTCCCAGTCATCGGTGTTCACCCCTATACAAACCTAGGCCTTGCAGTCTGCGTTGGTAGGAGAGTTTAAATGGTCCTCTAACGATTTTCGCCACCCTACGTTGTGGAGCCTCGAGCGCAGCAGCATCGCGTTTATGTCAAGATCTCCAGACCTGGATCGCGTACTTTACGTGAGGCTTCAAGTAGGCTTTCAGCATTTGTGGAAAAATTGATAGCTCGAACTTCCCGAACGCCCTTCGTAAGAGGCCAAGGTGCCAACTGGCTCTTCTCGATGCCTCCTCGGCCTGTTTAGAGCAGCCAAAGTCGTTCAGTACCGTTACGCTGAGGTAGCCTTCCTGCTAGCATGTTGCAGCTGCTGTTCTCTCAGTTGATATTTAGGAGTACACTAATGGTGAATGCTCACAACCTTGCACTTCGCCAACTTACACTAAAGTCGGTTTTCGGACGACCGTTTGCAGGCCCTGTCAAAATCTCTGTAGTGTCGCTTGGTCGTTCATTGTCTTGATGCTGTTAGATCTTGACGTTGTCCGCAAATAGTAGGTAGCCTGACTGCAGCATCCTAGCAAGAGCGCTGATGAATGCTAGGAACAAACGTGCCCCCAGTACCGATCCAGTGGGCACGCTACACTGGACTTCAATTGAGTCGGAGATGGAGCTACGCACTCTCACATTCAGCTGACGTTGGATGAGGAAATTGCTTATCCAACCTGGCATAAGGTTATCACTTCCACGGCCTTGAATTTTGTGAAGAACAATTCGGTGGTTGATGCGATCGAATGCCCAGATGTCCAGATATACGAGGTTAACTCTTTGTCTGTCATCGGCTGATTTGATCCAGCTTCCTTCGGCTAGTAGCACATTTGTGGTGCGGGAACGATTTCGTAGGAATTCATGCTGCTGTAACACTGCAATGTTGCTGCTCTCAAGGTCTCCTAAGAGCACCTGTGCGATTACCGCTTCCACAAACTTGGATAGCACTGAGAGAAGGGTGATTGGACAGTAGTTGGAAGGGTACACACCATTCCCACTCTTGAAGATTAAAGCGACTATTTCCTTTTTCCGCATAGTTGAAACCTGCATTTCCTCAAGGTTTCGTTGGAAGAACCAGGCCAATGATTCGGTAAGGTACATGGCTACTGTTTTTAATGACTTCGGTCTGATATTGTCCACACCAGGAGAGCCGTATACGCCAAGGACGGTAGTCTTTTAATCATATTGGCAGCGGTGGAGTAGATGTGATTTACTCCTTGGGGCGGGGTGAGCTACGTCATAAACAAGTGAGGTAAAGATGCGCTCTAGAAAGTGCAGGTAAACTGTTGTGTAGTGAGCACCAGACTATTTACTGCAGGTAGAATTGGGATCCCGCGCTACACTCCCCGGAGCTTGTTTACTTGCCTGTAGGGAATCTTAGGATTAGTAGTGAATTTCGTCCCTAAGTCCTGTTGTTGCTTAAGTTTGTCGTCACGGATTAATGTGATACAGTGATTTGGTTGTGTTGTGTGGGCATCTCTGGCCTGCGTATCCGGATGGATTTTATAAGCGCCTCAAGCCGAATCCCTTAAGCTTACGCATTTTCGTGTCCGGCTCTTCAGAAACGACTTCATTCGGTTTAAACGAAAGATATTGGTTTCCGATGCATCTGACACTAGTCCGCTGAACATACTGACTAATTCCTTCCAGGCGACGTCAAGAGGCTGCCGAGCTAGGAAAGACAAGTTGGTTTCTTGAACGAGGTCAGACCGTACCGTAATGGATGACAAAGTGAAGTTCAGCTATGACAAGCTTGGAAAAAACAGTATAACATTCCTAGGTAAATGTACATAGCGATTCAAAGCTATTTGAGAAACACGCCTCCGTTTGCAGGGATAATGCACCCCAGGTTTTGAAAACAACTATTGTAATAACGTAGCCTAGTTCGAGAGATCTGAGAGAAAGAGGGAAATCTCGTGGGTTCCCGGGTTTTTTGTGCTTGTAACATACAAAAAGTGGTTATATGCTAGCATATCGTGTTTACAGGCACCTATCACGTGGGTTGCAATCAATTATACACATTTTGGTGATTTTCAGCAGATATCAGTGTCATGCGGTGACATCTATATCAAACATTTGAAACTGCCATCAATTCGCACAGAGTCAGGAGTTACTTTTGAGATTTCCTAACGGTAGACAAGTGCTTCAGGCAAAGTTCAATATTACAAATGAAAGTTGAAGCGCAGCAGTCTTAGACTGATACCAATGGGGAACACAGAGTCCGCTGATCATTCCGTGTTCCTTAGGTTTCTATTGGTCTCTCTGAACTGCTTCAGCTGCAGTCGCTGCAGTAAATCAATCGGTTTCCTTATGTTAACTATGCTCTTTAAAGTACACAGAACAAGGCGAATATCAGCAGGGGGATTGGTAGAACTACGGTAGCAAATCAAAAAATATCACTTCCCTATAGCATGCTGTACACTTTTAATCAACCCCTTTGCTCTTTTCCTCAGAAGTTGTTTATTTTGTGTAATACACGCAATGCAGAAGCATAAAGCAGAATTTCGGTAACACTGACACTTGGGACATAGGCGACGAAGTGCAGTGCCTCGAGTCACTATAATGTGGATTGCAAACTTAACATCTCAAGGATTGAGGAAATTGATGTATAGTATAACCCCAAACTAACTGGGGAATAATAGTATCCCAGCGTAAAAGTGCCGCGTTCTACCAAACAGCCGTACCCTGCATGGTATAAACATCTCTGAATGCATATCAGTTTGTGATCTAAGCCTGCGACACTCGCGCAGGTTCCACTTCTCAGAGAGCGTGATTTTCAACCATCAATGACACGAAAGGGCGTCAGATATATTTGTCGTTTTTTTCACTCTCTGAGTTCCGGCTCCGATTGTACAAAGCATACATATTGCCAACTAGTTTATATTATTAATAGTGTGCACAAGAATGTGGAGGTCCGACAGAATGGGCGTTGAGAGAATTCAACGCGGATGTACAAATAGAATAATCGGATACCACATCGCTAACTTAACTGAGCGATGTACTTTCTTTGGAATGCAACTCACATGGTTGCAAAGAATGAAGTTAAAACTGTATTCTATTCAGAATCAAACATAACTGTTACATCGCAGCAGTAAATCTTTGCATGATGCAGAATAACAAATATCCCAGTGTGATGTGAGCTATAAGGCAATAATTCCAGGAACAAAAGTACGAATGCGAGAAAACTTTTCATTGTTTATTCTGTTTTGGAATAAATTGCTCCAAAACATCAGAAGTGCAGTGAATTACGTGAGTTTAAAATTTCTGTCAAGTAGCATCGCACTGTAGAAAATGTCATACCCATGCTACGGATTTCTCTGCTTCTGGATACCTTATTCGAAAATGGTGAGATCATATAGGAGTATACTGGCTATTTATCACATCCTGTTACTGCTCGTGAAAGCGTGTTCCTTTGATTCATACAAGAAGAAACAAGTTTCATCTCGCGGAAAATTCTGACAGTATCCTGTGTTGGAATATGCACATATTCCTCGACAGGACCAAAGCCAAATTGGTGAGTGACGAAAGCAGACCTAAAGATGCCTCTTACATGAATATGTCGTACTCCTCTCCCAGTATTTCACCCAAGCTTGCGCAACTACTCCCGGCAGTCAACCCGGTGAATGTGTGATATCGAGATGAACTTACCCCATCGTTTAACAGGGATATACCCTGCATACATGCAATTGCCGCATGCTGAAGGGAATCCTTTCCAGTACTATATTTGAATTACCTCACTTGGGAAACACAACTGTGCACCTACTGATCTCTCCTTATGCGGGAATTCGCTCGCACTGTCGAGAAATGAAACATTTATTTATTGATCCTTTGGCGTCGTAGCCAACGAAAGCTAAATGTGTCTCGTACGGTGCTTGAAATTGTACGATCTGTCCGCACCCTTACAATATCGAAGCAATATAAAGGGAGGTACAAA
The DNA here is from genome assembly GCA_944474145.2 of Dicrocoelium dendriticum. NCBI lineage: Eukaryota > Metazoa > Platyhelminthes > Trematoda > Plagiorchiida > Dicrocoeliidae > Dicrocoelium > Dicrocoelium dendriticum. Next base: position 35,085,277 of record OX104064.1, read on the forward strand.
AGCGATCAAATGCCGGTTTCGGAGCCAACCACTTTATTCATACCGTGTATGCTGTTCCCATATGAAGTAACAACAACTAAGGTGACTTAGTGGAAGATTCACGAGGTGATTAATTCTGTACACTGTGGCCAGAATGAGACAGCCTGGTTTGTTCAAAGCCAAGCGGAGTATCATGGACAGGCTAGCCGCATTACTGAGTCTTAATCGGTCATGTAATCCTGTGAGTGGATGTGTCCGACAGTGCGTCGATGGGTGGACGTTTGCCAAAGACTAGCGAGCCATGTAAGGTGTTTATGTATAGTGTGGTATACTGAAATGGGGCGTGCACAGAGCTCTTGAAGACATGGCAACCCCCCACCAATCCAGTCAAATTAATCATTACAGTTCACAGGGCAAACACATTACACAGGAAGTGAAATGGACAATCGTTGAATGAACCAGCCAACTCAACTGCTGTGTCATCCATGGGCTCTGATAGTGAACGTTTTTCGACCGCGTACACATCACACCGTATTGGGAATGAACGCGCACACACATACACGTACAACATAAACAAAGCGGCTTACATCTACACGGGTTGACAGGCAGCGATTGAACTCTCACCTTGCTTAATTGAGCTGGGCAAGTGGAATTTGATGAATGTGACAACCTGGGGAGCAGTTTGCGCACTGACATCAAAGGCCGTGGTGGTGGTGGTGGTGTGGGTGTGTGTGTGTGTGTCTACAAAGATCCGGTGTCATGGGAGTTAGAACTAAGCTTATAGGTATGTTTCCGGCGAATGACAGGAACCAATATCATGGGTAAGCTTGCTGTGGTCCATAATAGCTATATTCAGCAAGTCACATGAGTAACAACATTCCTGTCTGCATAACGTCATATCCTAATTTTAAAAACGACGCTGATGAACGGAGCAACTGGTTGTGGAGGTACAATCGTCGAGATAACCTAGATTTTCATATACAGCCTAGTCTAGATGTAAACTTATGGCTGAGTAGTGCCCAAAGGCTCTACTGCTATCCAATTCCAGCCATTGCAACCTATGAACGGTTCAAACTGCAACTCTTATTACTAGAGTACCGAACGTATGACCAATCAAAATGTGCGCTTGAAGTCGTTATATCTTTCTCGATTGATGTCCTGCCGTCCTCAGTCAAACACCTCCGGTAAACTATAGGTCAGCGAACCTGGAGTTCACTGAACATCCGTCCGACATATATCGGAGAGATCGATTCCACTGGAACGTTCACGCGTTGCTTCGCTACTGCTTTCGTTATAGTTTATGGATGTTTTCAGTGAAGGTCACACGCCAGCTTACCGATTGCCGGTCGCAAGCATCTCATGGGTGACAACATTCCCACGTCTGTATAACACAATATCAGTCTATACCATGAAAATGATGTACGGAACCGCTGGCTGTAAAAGTACAGGTATCGAGTTGGCCTGGGTTTTCCCATACACCTCGGACTTAGATATCATAGTCCGGTCTGTAGTTGTGGGATTGCATTGACCGAGAGCAGCTCTGCTTCCCTTAGTTCTCCGTGCTAACCGGGTAGGGCCGTTGCGAAGTACTGGACTTTTAATTCGCCTTACTACACAGTAAGGGGACACGTTTGTGATCAAAATACGTGATTGAAGGTGTCATCTCTTCTAAATGACGCCCTACTGTTGTCCGTCAAACACATTCTGTAGATGTTACCTTATTAAACTGATGCGTTCAAGTTTACTGAACGAGTGCCTGACTTATAGCGGAATGATCGTTTCCACTGAGGCACTCACAGCTGGCTTCTCGACTACTGCGTCATAGTTCGGACCCGTGGAGCATATTCCATATTCCATTCCGTCAGTAAAAATAAATTGAAAAGGTCACCCAGTTGCAGTGGATCCATTGTTCCTCATGCCGCACGTTGACACGTTCAGTGAACGCATGGCTGTAAACCCACAGCTGTTGGGCGGATTGCGAGTTGTCGCCCTAGCAACACAAGGCGTGACCTATCCATTCCGGAGGTGCGATTTGCACATCATGGTCTGGTCGGCTGCCGCCTGCCAGTGAAAGCGTCATCTGTCACATGCCGACGACTCAGCTGTCGTGAGATGGGAGTATCCAGGAAATCCATGGTCCCTTTACCAAAATAGAACTGAATCCAAGGGTTGAATGACTGTTAACTCAAACACCGGTGATACCTGATAATATCGCCATATCCAGTGCGGAAGTAGACAGTTCGGTGAACTATGGGACAGAGTGGAGCAGAAGGCTATGGCAAAGCATACATGCTTAGTTTTTTCTGAAAAATTAACTATCATCCTCAGAACACAGTAGGCCTGTAGTGTCACGGACTATGAGCGCACTGGATTTTCCACCCGATGCAGCTGAACTTATTTTTTGCAAAGCGCACGCAACTGGTGTACATGATACGTGGACAGAAAGTACCCAGAAACATCAGCCGTAAACTCAAAGTCGCATAAGGTTCCCTAAAAAGGGACATTTCACAGATCTCATAGACTGAGGCGCGTTGGCTAGTCAGACTTGCAACATTTATGAGGTGTTAGGCAGCAGTTTAACCTAACAGCTACAAACGAATAGTTCAGGTCATGAAACCAATTCAGTCATCAACAATCTGTCTGCATTATTTAAACAAAAACTGGACTGAATTGGATGAGATGCAAAAATCGGCACTATCAGCCAACACAGGGTGGAATTAGTCAAAGTCGTTGTCTCCAGTGCTTATCGGAAAACTGTTAAAAAGGGCTGATGTGGTACACGTAATATATCTCCTCTACATTTGGGTTATGACAATATCAATGAGCTTGTGTTGTCATGTGGTTGGCATTCGCCGTCTATCAAAGATGAAATGCTTCTAAGCTCTGCTGTTATCTTTCCCCTTTAGCCTGCCAGGCGTAATGCCATCCAAGATCGTCCTTGATGCTTTTGGTTGTTAGTAACTGTAAAATGAACAGACCAGATGGAAGTCATTAGATACCGTTATGCGGAGAACGTGGGCATTTGAAGTACAAATCAGCCATATATATATATATATATATATATATTTGCATAGTAAAAGGAGAAGACGAAGCAGATGGAATGCTACGCCGAACACCGCCAACAAAGGAATTCTTTAACTCCTTGAAGGCGGTGTATGGACCGAGATTGGAGCCGTTGAGGACACTGATAGATGGTAGTTCTGGCTCTACCTGCTCACAGACTGCAGACATAATGCAGATCTGGCGAAATCACTTTGACTGTCTCTTGAGCAACCGTTCAGAGATCGACTGGCCTAAATTGAACGGCCTCCGGCAGCACGATGTAAGGCGAATCTGGCGGATACGCCGCCACTGGATGAGACGCAAAAAGCACATACTCAGCTGCGAAACGGCAAATGTGCCGGAGCCGACGGGATCCCGCCTGAAGTTTTGAAACACGGCGGACCCGCGTTGGTGACTGCGCTGCACCACTTGGTGCAACGCGTGTGGATTGAGGAGGAGGTGCCTCCTGAGCTAAAGGATGCCCTGGTGCTACCACTGTACAAGCGCAAAGGGAGCAAGCAATTTTGCACGAATTATCGTGGCATCAACTTGCTGAGATGTGTGGGCAAAGTGATTGCCCGAATCCTGCTCAACCACCTCGTCAGTCAGGTTGTGGAACCTAACGTTGCGGGAGAGCAGTGTGAATCGCGTTCGGGTCGCAGCACTATAGATATGGTGTTTGCGGCTCGTCAGTTGAAAGAGAAGTGCAGAGAACGACACCAGCCATTGTACTCTTTTTGTTGATTTCACCAAGGCATTTGATACGGTGAACCGTGAGGCATTGTGGCTGGTGTTGGGTAAGTTTGGTTGCCTGCGTAAGTTTGTAAGTTTAATTGAATGTCTGCACAGTGGTATGCGGTCGAGGGTGCGGCTGAGTGGAGATACCTCGGATGACTCTGCAGTTGTCTCTGGTGTGAAGCAAGGCTGTGTCTTAGCTCCTGCCCTGTTTAATATATAGCTTCATGCAATGTTGTCCTGTGCTTTTGATGCCGCGTGTGCTTACGGTGTTCGTGTGGAGCACCGTATTGATGGTGGGTTGCTGAACATCCGTCGTTTCGGTGCGAAAAATCTAATCCGTGAGACGACTATCCGTATGTTGCTGTTTGCTGACGACTGTGCGTTGTTTGCACACAGTGCGGATGAGTTGCAGCACATGACTAGTGCTCTGGCTTCGACAGCGGCCGAATTCGGGCTCACCATCATACCCAAGCAAAACTGTCTGTCTCTTTCAGCCTTCACCGAAGGTGCAATCTTCAATATTACCACGAATCAGCATTGGTGCTGAAGTATTAGAAACGTCCTCCCGCTTCTGCTACATTGGGAGTGTGATGTCGACTGATCAGCAGATACACATTGAGCTTCGTATCCACGTGTCGAAGGCAGCAGCGGCATTCGGGAGCTTGAGTACCGAGTGTGAAACAACCATCAGCTTACCATTGGCACGAAGCTGGTGGCGAACAAATCCATAGTGCTGTCCGTTCTTCTATACGGCAGTGAAATGTAGACGATGTACCGTCAGGATGTGCGAAATCTCGAGCGGTTCCATCAGCAGTGCTTGCGACGGATTTTACGCTTCGGTTGGGGCGACAATGTTGCAGACACGGAGGTGTTGCGCCGTAGTGGAATGTATGCAGTGGACTGCATACTTTTTCTGAGGCACCTGAGGTGGCTCGATCGTGTGAGCCGTACGGATTCGACGCGGATACCACAGCAACTCTTATATGATCAGCTGAGTATTGGGAAGCTGCATGTGGGGAAACCCAAGTTACGTTACAAGGGCATGATTAAAGTGAGCCTCTCACGTTCGAATCTTGATTGCAGATCATGGGAATCGAAGGCGGTTAATCAACCTGCATGGCGCGATCTGATCACGAAGGCAGTTGCCGAGGTGCAGGAGAAAGCCCTCATTCATGCAGAGAAGAAGCGGCAAGTGCGGAAGCGGCAAGCACCGATGGGTTGTAATCCATCGACTTCAAGCGCATAGTGCTGTAGCACATGCGGTCGCGAGTGCCTGAGTCAGGCAGGCCTAGTGAGCCATGAGCGAGGCCACTCGGGACCACTACCGAAGCGACGACGGATCCTGCAGAGAACGTAGGCAGAACCGGCGCGACGTTTGTAGGTAAGCTGCATTCGATTTACAAACCGCGTGCTTGCATGCTAAATCTATTTATTTCAGTTGGTGGGTTTTCAATTTTGTCCTAATGCTTTTCTTTTTCAAACAAATATCCACCTGTTCGCTCTTCTATAAACCTGCACACGTCGCTTAAGCCAATTGTAGTTAATTTCGATAACATTATCTTGTTTGTGTCATTTCCGTAAAATATACTTTCTGACCCCCTGAACTTATCTCGGATCCTTTGTTAACAACTTATTTCATATGCTCATTAATTTAAGATTTTTGTCACGTTTTCTTATGCACTACTCGATTTCTTTTCTTTGTTAGCTGTCTCTCAATTGGGTGGCTGTTGCTTGATATCCCCGGTGTGGCTGCGCTTGACGTGCATGTTGACAAGGTGCCTACCTGTCTATTTCACTACGTCGTTCATAATGGCTCTAGGAGACAGTTGGTCGTTGCTGGAGGGGACGGGGTGCACGGTTCTTGTGGCCGTGCTAGGCTCGAAGAACGGTTCTATGCAATTAGTGTGGAGCGGACTACGGTCCAGCCAACTACAGCGTGCTTGTGTTTGTCTTTGAAAGAGTGTGGGCCGGCTCCGTTGATGAAACGTGGCTCCCATCCACATGCCTCCTGGTCTTATTCCTTCGGGTTTACACTGGATATGGGGTGTGTGGTTGGAGCTGTGGGTGGTGCAGCACGAGCCACCCATGGTCCCTCTGTAGGCGCAGGCGTCCTGTGGCTGGCCACAGTGACAGACAAATCCGAAACCGGATTCCGCCAGTCATATATATATATATATATATATATATATATATATATATATATATATATATATATATAATTGGAGGCATCCGGTTCAGTATTTACCTGCCAACGTGGCCTCCATAGAAGAGTCACAGGAGACCTGTGCTCACAGAGGGACAATGGATTACGTGCACTGCACCACACACAGCTCCAACCACACACCCCATATACAGTGAAAACCCGAAGGAATACGACCGGGAGGCATATAAATGGAAGCGAATTTTCATCAACGGAACCGACATACACTACTTTCCAGGCAAACGCAAGCAAGCTGTAGTTTGAGAATCGAGCGCACACAAGGCGGGGTCTGGACTCGAGGGACGGGACTCGAAATTGAGTGCATGGAAGTACTCTTCGAGCCTAGCACAGTCACGAGTACCGTGCACCCCGTCCTCTCCAGCGACGACCAACTATCTGGATCCAGTATAGAGTAGTGGTTAATGGACTGGTAGGCTCCTTGTCAACATACACATCAAGCGCAGCCACACCGGGAAAGCCAAGCAACAGCCAATCAGTTGAAATGACAGCATCAAATAAAATAGATCGAAAACATCCTACGGATATGCCGACATAACTTATCGCTAAATTCTCATATCAAACAAGTGAGTTATCAATATAACCGCCAGAAATTCAAGATGGTAGAACAAAAGATCAAGAAAACATACGCAACAAACGAGAGAATATAAAGGAGGTTAACCGCCATTCTTTCAATCGACGTGTGCAAAAAATAGATTATTCAGGCAGGTATTAAAATGAGGTAAGCATCAATATAGCAAAACAAGCACCTGAAATAAACTCAGCACGCAAGCACGCGGTTAGTAAGCCGAATGGAAGCGCCGGTTCTACTTACCTTCTCAGTAGCACCCTTCGTCGTTTCGATACTGGTCGCGAGTGTCCTCTCTCGTGGCTCATTAGGCCTGCCTGACTCAAGCATTCTCGACCACATGTGCTACAGCACCATGCGCTCGACCTCGATGCAGTGCACTCCATGGGGGCCTGTCGCTTCCGCATCTGCCGCTTCTTCTCTGCATGCACGATCGCTTACTATTGCAGCAGCAGCTGTCTTCGTGATCAGACCGCGCTATGCATGCCGATCAACCACTTTCGATTCCCAAAACCTGACAGGCTCACCTCGATCATATCCTGGCAACTAAGCTTCGGTTTTCCCACATGTCGCTTCCTTGCACTCAGCCGACCAGATAACAGCTGCTTTGGTATCCGCATCGAATCCAAATGGTACACATGATCGAGCTACCTCAAGTGTCTCAGTAATATTACGCAGTCCACTGCACACATTTGACTTCGGCGCAATACCACCGTGTCTGCAACTCTGTCGCACCAACAGAGGTGCAGAATCCGTCGCAGACACTGTTGATGAAACCGCTCAAGATATCTTGCGTGTCGCCAGTACATAGTCCACCTTTCGCATCTGTATAGAAGTACGGGCAGCACCATGATTTTGTAGACCGTTAGCTTCGTGCCGACGGTAAGCTGGTGGTTGTTCCACACTCGGTAATCAAGCTTCCCGAATGCCGCCGCTGCGGATACGCCGCTCCCAGTGTAGTTACTGGTCAGTCAAAACCACGGTCCCATGTATATATATATATATATATATATATATATATATATATATATATATATGGTAACGGAATTTACACGTCTGCAGCGTATGGAGGAGAATATGTACAGCAGGGAAGACTTTCGCAAGAGGCGAGTCTCTTAACCTACCAACCACTGAGGAGCAAGAACTTTGTTATAACCGCAAACGTCGACAATACATATACTTCCAGTCTCTTTCTTCCGATAATTGGTATCAACAGCGCCCTAGCACAGCAGCATTCGAAGGTAACATGCTGCTGCTTCTAGCCAAATTGTTAGTTTTGAAATCTTGAGATCACAACTGGATAAAGTCAGCGCACTCATTGCGTGCTAGGTGTGAGAACCGCTAAGGAAAAACGCAACGCAACTGATCGGACCATTGAAAATCCGCGGATTGCCAGGCGTAAGAGACTATTCTACATAAAGTTCCTCGATATAGGCTGCATTACTAATACGATATTACTATTATGCTCTAGTAATTATCCGACGGCCATGGTGATCAAGGACAGAATCACGAATCGTAACGGGAACGGTCCGAGTTTTTCGGCCACAGAACAGAAGTAGTCGCAAGGAGGACCGAAAGTAGGCTATTCTTAAGTCAAAAAAGAAAAAGTAATCGGCAGTATGCCGGTACAGTCTACCGATACTACACTGCCATGCGACGTCCACTGGTCACGCGAGGGCTGGGTTTGCCATGAGGTCGCCTGCACCCACGCAGATTAGAACCGGTGACCTCTGAGTCCCGTGGGAAACACGCAATCCTATCGGCTACCGGTCGACATTCTGAGTTTAACCGACACAGTGGATAGGTTGGAGCACACGAATGAACATCAGTCCGTCAACCCTCGTATAAAACTGAGGTTGGGAACGACAGTGACTGTGAGGGGGCTGATAGGTAGATAATATTAGCATAAGCAAACGAGCAGACGCTGCAACTCATGGCTGTGCTCTTGGCTTTATTTGATGGCAATGATTAAAAGGAAAGTTTGTAAATTTGGCTTCCTCGTACCTGCTGTCGCAATAGAGCAAACCATGAGAATTACAAGTGGTGCTAGCACAGGAAGAATGTCATAACATCGGTGCACCTATGGGGTACGACGCGATCAGTACAGAAGTAGAGGTCGCCCCATATGTGAATGATAGTATTCTAGTGGCTGATCTCACTTCGTTCTCGACAGTAGTGGCGGCAGTACAAAACAATATCGGAATGCATTCTACCGAAATTCAAATGCAACGGGAATAATTGCAGTGTATTAATGGTGGGAATCTCATATAATTTGACAACTACTTTAATCATTGTTACCACATACTCAATTGGTGTCGCCAATCGTTCGTCTTACACGTTCAACCCTACAATTACTCACTGTTCCACAGTGATGTGGTTTGTTCCCATGTAAATTTCCAGTCCGCTTAAATCATGGAGATTTGTAGAAACGCCGTTGTTTGAAACAACTGCTGATCCTGGTGATTCATACTTTGATATCATGTCCTCCAGGTAGCGCACGCATTACAGTGAATCAGCTAACGTGACAGCCAATGCAACGTATGCTGCTTGAGGTGGATATCAATAGGTGAAGAATAGCGGAGAATTGCGGAGAATAGCGGATTGCCTGAACTCTACCAGCCAACAACACTTGTAATGGCGAAATTGCTACTGCTCCAGTGAAAGGACTAACGCATTCCGACACGTTCCGCAGTCCACTTATATCGAAATGGCTAACAGTTTTGATGAAATACTCAGATCAAGTCAAATCAATATGGGCGTTGTGCACCCCAGTGTGTGCGTTTCCAGCATTTTACAGTACCTGCCACGGATGGACTAAAATAGCAAGGTTAAAAGTGCAAATTGTATAGAATGAAAAATGGCATGGAGTGCACATGAATCCCCCGAATAACCGGTCCCGTAAATGCAGGTGATAATCTCCGCTGATGAAGCGAATTGTTAATATTTACTTTCCGTAGAAGGTACAGTGTCCGTGCCCAGTTTGTCAACAGGGATGGTGATATTTCAAGTTACGAAAACACTTTCTGATAAATTCTCATAGCATGCACAGTAAATTAAACCTTTCTCAAAAAATGAACACAGTAGAGCGACAGTGGCCTTGAAATAGTGTAACCGAAAAAATGAGTTAAATAATTGGTGAAAACCGTTGAATCTGCGGTAGACAAGGAAAAAACGTTCAAATATAAAAACAATGCTCGATTTAAAAGCCCCCAGTGGCGTTTAGATAAGTACTTCATTTAGCTGCCGTCTACCCCATTTTGGCTACTAGATCCAGATTACGAGCACTTGCTGCTGTAGAGTACAGGTCACCTTGATAGTGCTAGATTCAGAGCGCTTGGATAGTGAAATGGGCCGAGGACAAGTCACCACGTTTTGTGTGCCGGTATGGAGGAATTCCCTCAAAGTGCATGATGCTGTTGTTTGACTGTCCCGGCACGCCTCGGTTCTCGCGAGTGTCAAGACATTAGGCGGTTGAAGTGATCGCTTCATGTTTGCACTTAGGTATCTGAATCGCAGAGGTTACGCTGACCATGGATATGACGTTTGTGGTGTTTCTACGCCCCAGTCACCCTTGGAGACAGCAGCACTTTTGGTAGGGAGCGCAACGTTGCGATTCAATCAGCAGTATGATGTTACACAGAAACACGGCCAACGGAGCACTGAGAACCACAAAATAATATATGACCACTGAAGACTAACAAATGCTCGTAGCTACTAAGAGAACAGAATGGGTAACAGTAACGTTTCCCGTTTGGTGCTCGATGATAAGTCCTCTGATGTATCACTGGAATATTTGGCAACTCGAACCGCCTGTAACTGACTTGGACCACTTCTGATGACCAGCTACCTCGGAGTTTGATGAGGTTTCACAGTAGCCATGTTGCGATATAGCAGAAAGACGTTAAGCAATCAACAGGGACTTAGGCTAGCTAGCGAACGCCGTCAAGTTGGATAAAGACATCAGGACAGAAGGCATCAACGAATAAAGACGTGTTGGGCAGGTCTGCTATGCTAAAATCCTAACGCTGCCGCATATGATCTTTTGGCAAATGCTTCATTCCTTAATTTCACCAATGTTTAGCTGATCACTTTTCTGGTGACAGGTCCTTGTGTTCGTTTATGCTACTTGCTGGTTTGTTAACTATTGGTATAGAAGTACTGTGACCAGCTAACTAGTTACTTAAACTTCTGGTTCGACACCTGCTGTCCATTTGAAACAATCTTTGTGCCGATAGATTCTCCTCAACGTCTCAAACGAATGCGTAGGCTTAAGGAATACCATTTAAACGAAGACATTATCAGTAAAGTCTGTATCAAGTGACATAGAAACCTTATTGCGTCGAGTTAACCATGTCCAAATTCAAACCATACTTGGAAACAATAATTATAGAGAAAGAAGAAGAATGCCCAAGCGGATTCACTCGCGAGATCAAACTTTCAACTCCGGATGTGAAAGAACTAAACCTCAATTTTGTGACCAGGGAAGCAATTCGTTCTTCGACATTTCCTCTATTGAATTACGACTACCCTCGGACAACCCAACTTCTGTAAACAATCTAAAAGTTCCCAGGGAATTTGCCAGGTTGTAATTAAACAAACCACCTGATCCTGATAGCTGTCTTCTGTCATTCTCAAGGTGTGTGCAGTTTACATGGCACAACCACTCACCGACTTGTACACATCGTGCTTCAATCAACACAAACAACCAACAGTTGGAGAAACGTAGGCATCATTCCAGTGCCAAAATATAAGCCTGCAATATCAGCCGACTGTTTACATGTATGTTGCTTTGAAAACCTAGGAAGTCTATTTTTTAAATCACATCCCATGCGCATTTGGATGACCGTCAACAGTTTGATTATCGCACCTCAAGATGCCGTAGCATGTGTATGGTACATAATGTGCTCTTGTCACTGGACAATAAAAACAAACCCATCCGCATCTGCTTCTTAGAATGTAGCAACGCTTTCGGTTGAGTGTACCGTAAACTGCTGTTGCGCGATCTATTAGGTTCTGGAGTTCAAACTTCGGTTGTTCGTCTGTTGAAAGATTATTTACCAGGCGTACGCAGTTTATAAGATTTTTGGAGAAAATCTCTTCCTTACTCACCATGAATTCTGGTGTTCTTCAAAGATCCACTTTGTTCTTATTGCGGTTTTCTACTTACCTCACTCCTCTTCCGGGAAAAAGTCATCCTGCTGAATTATGAAGTAGACGTAATACTTGGTGTCCATCATCCATTCATAGTCGTCCGATAAACTACAAAACTTGGACAACCTCACAGACTGGTTCAAATCCCGTTGCCTACCGTCGAAAGCCATAAAGTGTAAGGATGTCCTTCCTTCGCTATTCGGATAATATAACTATTAGAAAATCCTAACAGTGCACGCAAGTTTCCATTAATGGTGAAGATTCGATCTCTTCCACATCAGTAAAATATCTGGAAGTGAAATTGACCGGTGATTTACGTGGCCCCTTCAGTTGAACGGAACATCCCATGAGGTTAAAGGACACTGTCTATGACACACGTCTCAAGAATTCCTTCATACCCTGTTTATTGATGCAGCCTTCGCCCATGCTCTTTCCTGGTATCCTGAGTAAGGACCTAAAACTAATCGCTAGGTCAGTGAAACATCTATGCAGGTAGTATTTCAAGGCCGGAACATTTTGACATCACTATGTCCAGCCATGTTACATCCAGTAACACGACTGCATCTAGAAGGCTTAGTGAGGTTAGCCATCGCTCCACAAGGCGTTGTCCAAATGCGTAACAAACTCGACCGGGCACAGCTACAAAACAATATACACTCGAATATAGGCCTAAGGTACATCGGTAGTTTCTTGATTGCCACGTTTCCGAACGATGATAATTCAGCCATTCAAGAACTGGTTAATGAATTACTTCAGTGATATTAACTTTACCAATTGTTCTCAAAGATTGTGGTTTTATATATATTTTAAATTCCTATGCTAATTCATTGCATATGCCTGTCCGTGCGTGTGTGTTAGAACTGAATATTCACTCGTTACGGGTGCATGAAGCACATACACTTGACTTTTGTAGGATTATTCGAATAAAAACGCTGAGTCACTTAGGGGTAGAGGTCTCAGCGAACATCCGAGTGCTTGTATCCCCACCTGGTGAAACCAAATAAGTTCGGAACCGATGGTGTGGTGCAGCTGAGTATTAACCCTTCATGGGTGCATAAAACACACTTTGACTTGACCTGACTTCTGTCAGGGGCACGAGTTGTGTTGATAGTATTCGTACCCAGGTAATTGTAGTATAGCTTGTTGAGGGAAATGTACTGAATAACACCTAATTCAGTTACTAGGAAGTCGAAACTGAATTCTCTTGGTTCACAGTACATCAGCAATCGTCGGGTGCGGTGATAAGCTTGTCGAGGAAGCCAACACTGCGCTACCCCCTAGTGATAGGTATAAGAGAAGAAGCAAAAGTCTGATCTGAAGTTACGGTTATTCCACGCTTTTTTCTTCCATCATCACCCATAGCAATATAGTAGCCATTTGAAATGATGCTTCGCTGTCATATTACCATAACGATCTACGGAAGGAAGAATAATAGGAGGGAGAGAAGGGGGAGTTATCGGAAAATCTTAATGCCCTAAAAAAACATTCAGAATCAAGGCGCCTACACTTTGTCAACAGCATACCGTCACAAACAGCTGGCTGTCGTGTAAAAATAAAGTGGCATCGGCAATACAACTTTCTTGAGGTTCTCACTGCCCTGCTTCATAATCAGAAATTACCACACACTCTACACAGCAGTCCGACTACCAGACGGCAACAGACACGCTACTGGTGCCGAGTGCGAACCATGTTCTTTGAAGTCTCGAGCCAGGCACAAGGCGAGTCACGTGAACTCCAGTTTGGAAGGCGAGACGGACCATGGCACCAAGTTTGGTCGTCAGTGTCTTCATATCCCGCTGCCAAGTCAACCTTTGTCCACTTCGAGCCATGCGCCACCCTACATTTGGCTAACAAAACAAGGCCCTCCTCGGTAAGCCGTGACGAGGCATACGTAGTACGAACCCAAGCCAACACAATTTACTTGGTGTTATCTGTTGTTCTAAGGAACTAGTCTGGTTATCACTGCCTAGTACTCGCCTACGCAGATCATCGTTGCGGACACGCTGGTGCCATCCGATAACAGCAAGCCTCCGCAGACAGCGATGATAAAATACGCAGTATATTGGGTCCACACAGTAACATAGGTAAGCAGATAAAGTTGATGGGAATGACGTAACCAGGCTCAAGGCAATCTAATTGATCACCTCAATTGTTTCTGGGCACAGAGCACGGGACAATTCAATCTTATCAGTAGCGCCTCGCCAATTGCCAACAAGGTCGGGTTCCTGTTGTGCAATAGAACCTTGAATGAATCCATTGGGTTTACCTGGTGACGAGTCGTCATGAGGTATTTGGTGATAGACGAGGCAGGGTTCGCGGTTGTTTTGAATGGCTTGTCACTGATTTGCCGTTTCTAATTTGAGGCGTTTTCCGCTGAAACTCTCCAGCGTACTAGGACCAAGACACTGCGCAGCCTTCAAGTACCCTTGTGAGAGCAGCCAATATTCCTTTCCCTACCGAGGGCCAGAAGCATGTGTACAATCGGTCAACAGCTCGGTTCACGCGAAAACAGTTGGAAGTTCTTTCGCTGGGACTGAAATACTGAATACTGCCGAAGAAGGTGGAGAGGCTCCACACACAGATTAATTTCGAATATCTGTACGATCAATTCAGCGACCCTTCGCCGAAATCAGCGGATGATGCAGGATGGTTTGGGGCAAAATTAGTGGATATCTCGCACCAGTTCCTGAACGCACCTATTAATCAGTGGTGTTGCTTGAAGTCGGAACACTATGTTGCAATCAAGGAGCTGCAAAAAATGATGAACGTCATTTTCCTGCAACCGGATAAAGGCACGGGTGTGGTAATAATGGACAAAGCTGATTACACTACAAAATTGGAGTTCATTCTCGGAGATGGACGCAAGTTTCGTATTGACAAGACGCTGGACACCAATATATTGGTGGGGAAACAAATTACAAGACATCTACAAATTCTTTTGCTTCATGGTTATATCCGAGTCACAAAATCAACAGTCAAAACCGACAGGGACGGAAACACCAAGGATGAGGGGTGCGCCGAAGCTGCACAATGCGGGAATTCCACTACACCCAATAATGTGCATGAATAACTCACCTTATCACGAAGTAGCCCGGTGGTTGGCAAAGCGTTGGCGTGCGTAAGCTCCTGAGCACACGTCGTTTGAAAGACTCCTTTGAATTGGCGATTATACTGGGACAAACAACGCTTGACACGGAGCTCATGTATTCCATAGACGTAGAATCGCTTTTCATTAATGTGCCCCTATGTGAAACGGTCGACGACCTACGCTAATTTCTTTTGAGTCGGAACCTCTCTGTGGGCGTTCCTCTGGAGTTCCTGTGAGACTTGATATTGTTGTACACTGAGAATGTGCGATTCCAGTTTGAAGCGACGGCATATACACAGAATGACGGCGTCGCTATGGATAGTCCTTTGGGACCAGTTCTGGCAGATATCTTCTCGGGTATTATTGAAAGGAAAGCTGCTGCCTGCATACGTGAAGCCAAGCTTTACAAGCGTTATGTAGATGATATTCTCGTCTTCACAAATGGTGAACATTTTGACCGTCTTTCTGCCCTCCTGAACTCAATTCTCCATACCTTTTCTGTATCACAGGAGACGGAACAAGAGGACAGACCGCCGTTTCTGGACGTGCTCATCAAGAGAAGGACCGATGGTACACTGCAGCGCACTGTGTACCGAAAAGCGACCTGGGGGGACAATACCTACATTATTCCAGCTTCGCCCCAGTTGCATACAAACGTGGCCCCGTAAAAGCTCTCTTCTACAGGGCCAGGCGGATTTGCAGTCCGGAATTGCTCAAGGCTGAAGAAGAGTTTATACCGGATTATTTAAAATGTTTTGGAAAACTGGTAGCTCGGGTTGATAATTCAGTTGCTCATTTGTTCGCCGAGCTGAGAAATTGGTTTGCAAACGTTTCACCGTCATGCGAGACGGCACTGATGATGCCGTCTCGCATGACGGTGAAACGTTTGCAAACCAATTTCTCAGCTCGGCGAACAAATGAGCAACTGAGTTTATACCGGACTTTGCTAGTCAATGGGTAT
This sequence comes from Dicrocoelium dendriticum, assembly GCA_944474145.2. Classification (NCBI taxonomy): domain Eukaryota; kingdom Metazoa; phylum Platyhelminthes; class Trematoda; order Plagiorchiida; family Dicrocoeliidae; genus Dicrocoelium; species Dicrocoelium dendriticum. The sequence goes on from OX104064.1 coordinate 35,101,022, forward strand.
CCGGAGAAATTCATTCAGACCCATAGCATACCCCCTAAGTAGAAGCTGCCAGAACAAACAGCGGAGAAGAAGGATGTTCATTTGTTCTTACCGTTCAAGGACGATCATGTGGCAAATGAAGTTGGTCACAAGCTCAGGTCCGCTCTAATGCGCACCTACTCTACCGCCCAACTACGACTTATCCACACTACACGAAGGATTCCTCTCCACAGCCGTCCGAGTAGCTCGCCAATCAGTTTGGCCTCTAACATCATCTACCAGTTCACTTGCAGTTGCGGTGACACTTACATAGGGCTCATAGGGTGTCGGAACCCTTCCCATTGTGGCTAAGGCAGTTGCTATCTAACCAAGGCGCAGCGGACCAAAGAATGAACCGGAACCCTGCCTCGTCTATCACCAAACACATGACGACTCGTCACCAGGTGAACCCAATTGATTCATTCAAGGTGCTATTGCACAACAGGAACCCGACCTTGTTGGCCATTGGCGAGGTGCTACTGATAAGATTGAATTGTCCCGTGCTCTGTGCCTGCAAACAATTGAGGTGATCAATTAGATTGCCTTGAAGCTGATTACGTCATTCCCAATTTTATTTGCTTACCTATGTTACTAAGTGTGGGTCCTATTTATTGCGTGTTTTGTTCTGCCTGTATTGCGTAGCGACTAACGAGAGCAATCGAAATGTTAACATATCGCAACCTATGTCTTCTTATTGCGTTAATTAAGTGGTTGAAGGGGACTCAGTGTTTTAAGTGATGATAAAGACTTGAAGACTCCTCAGATCTTCAGACCGAAGGGGCCAAGTTTCCCTACCCTAGATTCCACTGAAACTCAGTGTCATTAGGACAAGGGAGGGAAAGTTCGGTATGCAGTGCATCTTGGTAGGCTTGGCTGACCGAGAGCTAGGCTACTTGTTCAGTTGCCAATCGGGGGAGACGCTTGATGCGCCTCCCGGTAAAGTTTATGGAAAAGCGACAGCGTACGAAGACATAATCAGAGTCGATGCAAGTACTTCAGAACGAACGGCAATCCAGGATGGAACCACGCCACCTGGAACTTTTGGCAATGTGGTCAATTTGGGTCGATCGCTGGCCAGCTACAGGGGGACGCCAAGTGGCACATCGGCGTTCACTGTGTTTGAATGCAGTACCACTAATAAACAGCTGGTGCTCCGCACACAACTGAAACAGACGCTAGCCGTTGTCCGTACGGTTGGAGTTAAGCCCATAATTACAACCTAACTCAGCTTCTGCAGAGCCCAGGCGATCTACTTGCGCACTCATACCCTCCAATTACTATGATATCTGAACTGATAGCACTGCGTAGTAGCGTGTTCAGTTCGTAGTAGAATGTGTCCTTGGCAGCATCAGAACTGAAGTCGGTGGGAGTATAAGCGGAAATCACAAACAAGCAGCGTCTTGTATTATTTCGTGAATTAACCTTGGTCAATGTTGTCAAACGGGCTGCAAACAAACGGCTGTTCACCGGAATGCAGTTAAACAACGATTACTCAGACTTGGAGCTGAGAACCATACCGACTCAGCTTGACCAGAGGCTGCCGCATCAGTGTCTCCGGATGCGTGCAACCAATAGCGTGGTTTGGGATAGGAGTAAGAGAAACAGCTGGAAAAGCAATTGGAGGCGTCAGTAGTAGCACGTTTCGCTTATCTGCCCCGCTTTACGCAGTAGATAATGCGACCGTTGATAATCTGCGTGACGGCCGATGAAGCATGTAGTTGAATTTTGAGGAAAGTATCATGATTGTATGTGGGCTAATATACTGCCAGGGCGCCCAGACCTAGACAGGAGGATGGTTAAGGTCCTCATCCAAAGCCTGTCCGTAAGGCAGCGATGTGGTGGCAACAATTTATTTTTACAGAAATGGACGCCATCCCATTTCAACCCCCACCTGGAGGATCAGAAGACTGTTTGTCTGATCTCTAACCATTGACCAACCTGGTAGGAGTAGCTCTCAAGGGACCCGACGGAACCCTCCAATAAATCTCGATAGGTTAGAGGCACGCAAACCGTGGCACCAGGTAAAGGTCCAGTCTAATTGCGACGATCCCTTTCCCCTAAGTCATTATGCTTCGACTTGACATTTGAGATGTGATTGTTCCTCGATAGGATTTTGACCAATGTAGACCACATGTAGACGGAAAATAATCTGAGACCAGAAGCGTGCAGTGTGCGCCAACTATCAGTGGGCTCAGGTCGGCGATTTAAAACGTTTCTAGAGTGCGGTTCAGTAGTTTGGTGCTCGTGGAGGGTACTAAGTTCAACTCAGTTAGGTTGAAAGCCTGATACAGGCGCCGAAGTGCTGTGAATCCAGTCGCCAAGATTTATGTCGCCAGAATAACAAAAAGAAAATGCGGTTGAATGCAAATATAATTTAAAACAAAATGGAATCAGGAAGGAGATGCATTAAATTAATCATGATGGAATGAAAATTAACTGCTAGATGCAAGAAACTGAATGTAGGAACGCCACTGCCTACGCGACTGCACCATGTCTGAATAGGGTCTCCAATCGATGATATGGACCATATTAGGGCCCCTGTAAACGAAGACGGGATGCAGCAGCCTGATCACTTCATTGACTGGTCAGCACGAGGCTCCGCCCGACTTCGTGCAGCCGAGAAAGCCGATCGACGGGCACACGCAGGACACAACCTAGCCAAAGTAAATGGTCAGTGAACTTGAAGGAGGTACCAGAACGCTTCATGACAAAATTCAGCTGGCAGATTCTACCATTACTCACCCGATGTTCCCACTAGATATGAGTAACACCTCGCAACCATCGGTGATCAAACACGCGCAAGCTCTAAATATCTTCACTGCGAACTGACCAGGTCTCTGATCCATGCATCTGTATACACCCTCCCTTTCAATGACAAGCTGATATCCGGCCGTCTCCATTGATGGCTGAGTCTCTGGATAGTCAAGAGGACCCTGCTGATACGCGAAGTAACTTCTTCAGTGATGTGACCATTAGGAGTGACAGTCACTAAGGAAGGTAAATGAACCGAGCCATCACTTCCAGTTGCTTTTCGGTGATGGCTAGTACCGAAGATGTTTCGCTTCAAGACTGTAACAATACATTGCTCTTTGTAGTTGCAAAGCACATACCGGTGCCTGTCTGTCAGTCTGTTCAGTATCGCTTGCTTCAGACCAATATAATAAGTAGGCATATATAATAGAATGCAACAAAGCATTCTGCTTTCGGATCAGCTAAGTGACCAAAATGTTTCACTACCCTCTTCTCTAATTACATTTCTACCAGGTAAAATAGATAGGTTGCGATAAATTGTAACTATTAAAATCATCTTACTGGCTAACGCGACGGCTAACTGTAACTATAGAGCTCTTTCGTATAGTCGAACATTCTATACTTATTTTGGTGGAACGTCGAATTTCCTGGAAAATATTTGCGAAGTAAAACATCATCAGATTAATTTAGAGGATGATGCAGATTTCACTGTAATCTGAGGGAACCGTGACGGTCTTTGCGTATTGTGTCCACCTAAACGTAGAATCAGGGTGTGAGCCTTTATCCATAAACGTTACGGGACTCACGTATTTCTGCAGCGAAAATCATACTGGAATCTACGCCTCAGCTACCACAATATGACGTACCTACTAGCCTTAGTAGAACAGCAGTCCAGCTCGATTACTGGTGTTACTCAGTCCAGATAGCCAATTCCACAACCAGGTTCATTCAACCGTTCCGGTGGGGGGCAGAGAAATTGGACTCGGATCCTCTGAGTTCCGTGGACTTGGTTTATCACAACGGCTATCAGTACAGTTTGAGTTCCCATGCTTCCCAGTCTTTCTGAGCTACGGCACGTCATCCCTTTTGATATACAAAACAATGAATAATGCATTTTTTACACTACTGCGATGCAACGGTTAATCCGCGATAAATCGCTCCGATTAGTGACCGCGACTCAACCACTGGAAACAGATATGATCGGCCAATGAAACACTGTCTGACCCGCAGCATACTGACAAGCGTGTGAACTGGGGCGCACATCTTCCTACGGATCGCAGCACTGGGATGCGGACAACTGTCACACGTCGTCATAAGGTTAGCGGCATTCATTCCCAGATTTGCCTGTGAGTGAGACAGTGAACAGTCACAGGACGTCTGAGTCTACAGTGGGACAATAAACAGCAACGCGCACAGTTCCATCCATATGGAAAATCATAACTAGTGCCAATCCAAAAGAACCAGGCTGTGTAGTATGCAGCTAAGGACCTCCGGTGAAAAGCAGACATGATAGGAGTACAAGAGGCTGTCAAGGTCCTTAGACCTTTTCCTGCGCTAAAAGCTCTTTGAGATAAGCAGTATCAAGAGGATTGCGTGCCTCATCATATCAGGTAACGCAGAACCATTAAATGAGACAGTGACATCGGAAGCGGAGACTGATTTTCTACTCTCATACAGAGTTGATCTAGGCTATTTAAAGTATTCGAGGTTTGAAGTCAAGCGTAAGTCATTCATTTCAGCATAACCCAACTGGGGAATGTAGAAAAGGGAATTAGCAATAGGTGGGTACAGCATACCGACACTTGGCTGTCATACGAACACCACCAGTCGCGCCGGATAGATACTGCGACGTCGCACCAGCTACGGTGATTCGTAGATTTGGAAGAATGTGTCTTATGCCGGTGGGTCAGTGGCGAAATAGCCCAACTGAAGCCGCAAGATTAAGCTGTGAGGTATACCATATTCGCAAGTAAAACAACTGATTCAGTGAACAAGTACGCCACAGACATCTACAGCCTGAATTTAAATCCAGCTCGGTAAGTATGCACCGGGGTAACTAGGAAAAGTATCCTGCGTAGAATACGCTCCTTAGTACAACCAATATCCCAAGACTGTGCCCGCGTCTGAAACACTTTGGAGTAGGCAGATGCCCTGGGTCCCTTTCCTCGGTCGCAGTCCCTCCATGGGCTCCTGACCCTGACAACACATCACCAACTACCGAGAATAAAAGTAAAAAGCCGCGCTCGACTAAAAACCACTTTCAAAAACGCTACTGAGTATGCGCCCCACAAGATGTAGTGGCCCTTGATGCAGCTATAGATAGTTAACAAACGTCGCGCTGTCGTTAAACTCACTTTGAATGTATGCTGTTCTTGCGAATTTTGAAACACTCGTAAGCACTTTGTCTTGCATCGTGCACGCAGAAACAGACGTTCCTCCATCCAAGGTGCGGTTAGCTTTCGTGTGTGACCGGGCGAGGTGAAGAGGGCGAAGACAAGGAATATTCCAAGTGTGTCGGTTGGGACGATTGCGCATATCCGCATTCCTGCCGTTGCCCACACAGTCGAAACCGACAGGAAATTGAGCTGACGCAAGCTTCAGAGTTGGCAACCGTGTGTCAAATGGGCCATACGATTGTCGTCTTGCTCTTAGCATTCACCTTCGCAGTCCAACCACTGCGAAGAGGGGGAACAGAGCCGTCTGCTTTTGTCCAATCAGAGCTCAGCTTTCATCGGATTGGACGTAAAAGCGCACAGACTACTTCCAACCCTGCTATCAAATGGCTCCACACCGCTGACCTTAGAGCATTAGAGGTCACTGCGGCTTACACGAGAGTGTGTACAGCCACTTACGGCTTTCACCACTGATCAACTATCTCGTTACCATAGCCGTCGGGTGGTGCCGGTGGGCGTGCGATTATTGCAGTTACCGCTGTCCGTGGGCCGAGGGGAAGGCAATTCATCTATCGGTCAATTCAACAGCGAAATAAAAATATACCCGTGTGCTGAATAAGCATTAGTCATTGCTACTGTGGGCTTTGCAACTCGGGCAGTTGGGAAATGTGGACATTCCGACAGTGACTTGCGTCACTGAGGGAACAAGATTGAGATCACTCAAACTTTTGTCGCAAGCACACCCATAGTGGTCACTTCAAGCACTCAGCGTTACTATGTGTTCCCTGTTATAGTTCACTATAACACGCGTCGTAGTTTTCCAGGAAAAGCTAGTCATATTTCTACAACCGAGAAAGCCGGCAAACAATTACAGTGACCGCCTAACTCAATCTAGTTTTGGTTTTCTTTCTCCTTCTTAACCGACACTAAACTTCTGACAATCAGAAATCTCTTGTACTAGTTGCCGGTATGCCAGACAAACAGGCGCCAAATTCTAGCCTACACTGCGTGCCAGTGTGGGAATGAAAGCTAGACGAAGTTACAACCGTCTTTTCACAGCAGGTAGTTTGCGAACAGCTAATGAGAACTTACCATGACCCGGTATAACCAGCTTGGTTTACAAGATGTAGTGCTTGGATGTTTTCTACTTATCACTGGGATCACATTATCTTGTGGAACACATCGGTTTGACATTGTGGAAAATCTGTGTGGAACATTGCTGTAAGTATGGACAAAAGTAGAATAGCTGCATCAGTCAGAATATCATGACACAGGTGGACGGCGGGGGATATCAGACTGGTTACTGTAGAGACTGCAAGTTGAAGAACATGTGCTCTGATTGGCGAACTCATTTTGAAGCACTGCGTTGAATTGGTTGCAAATCACAATCACAATGAGAATCACGGTCAATTCGATCACGGAGACCGTAACTGAAGAGGCAGAGGACTATAGAGTGTTGTCAGCCGGAAATCTTGCGGTCAATAAGTGGAACAGTTTGTGGCGCATATACATAGAAGGAGAGAGATACTAACCGTATTAGACGTAATAGAATGTGTCGGTAAACTTATTTTCCTGTTTGTGGGAAGTTTGCAGTAACATGAGCAGCTGTAGTAATAGGGTCATTCTGACAGGTTACGGGTTTTCGAAATAGGGCTGTTGAATGAACTTGCCAGTGCTTCGGGGCATCCGAATGACTTTACAGGCTACTATCTAATGCAAACAGGGACCAACACAACTGTTTCAGCACACCTATGACTATCCAGTCAGCGTATCATGCACACGGATTGGGTATTTTTTCAGTATTCTTTCTACTCCACGCTGGATGAAAGAGTGGCTGGAGCCCCACTTTGGAGATATACTTACTAGGTAACAATGAAGACAGTTTGCTCTCCTTTCACGGGACTAATTTCTTGGATCGGTTGTATTTCATACTCGAATCTGCGGTCGCTCCAACCTTAGCAATTACTGCACATTCATGATATCGGGATGGGTTAATACAGCCTGCAGAAGAATAACAGGCAAATTTCGATCCAACGGAAGGCACATACCTGCCGTTTTGAGTTAATCCTAGTCCTTTAGTGTGATTTCAGAATCCCAATAGTAGGGTTATGTACACAAATACATAAAGAATTGTTCTATGGCTTAACGGTGCACAGACTGTTCCTGTGTTTCACAGTTGAAGTCATCCGACTTATGGTTACAGAGAATTCCCAAAGCATGTAGATGTGGGATGTATGCAAGCATTTATGGCTGTTACATCAATGGTGAGCTATGTGGTAAACACGTTAGTATCGCACACTCATCATGTTGAGGAATGAAGGCATTTTAGTATGGTTTCGAGAAGTTTGGAGGGATGGTTTCCTTAAATTCAAGTAAATGCTTTCATAGGTTTGCTTTCGTCAATTGCCAGTTATGGTTGATCCATACTGAATTATTTTAGCTTTTGCCTCTTCGATAAATATTGCCATATTCCAGTGAACCTTATTCATAACACAGTTAGTCAACAGAGTGCAGTTTAAAACTCTCGTTTTAACCCACTTCGGTTGATCACTTCTCACGCAAGTAAGGCCATACAGGTTAGCGGAAAATATTTGCCTGTCTCGAAACCTGGTTGCACTGCGAAATATGTGCACTTAAAGTTTATGCTTTGTGGCTCAATCTCCTGTCTCCGAACTGGGATTGGTGCTGCATGATTTGTGGCCACAGTCGTAAATTCAGGTTTTAATGCTTCTATTTCAACATATATCATATAAGTGAGTGACCAGAGAGAAATACTCGAAATTGTGCCAGCCAACAAATCACGGCGCAGGCTTGAATAAATAGCCATTAGTTCTTTTTAGACAGTATTGTAAAACCTGCTGTCATATTTGCGAAGCGCAAGGGATGTAATGTCACACTTTCCACTCACCCAACAAGTACTTGTAAAATGATACCTCCGAGCGTCGACAAACAAGCTCACGATAGGTGGGAGGTCGCTGAACCTCCAGTGATTCACATTGAAACCAGCGAAATTGCACACCCAAGACAAACCCTGGTCAAGACACCCGTACCTGAGTAACTGCAACCAGTAGACTGAGAAACTTCAATTAAAAAGCGCACATTTAATGCGATTAAATTCGATGAAGGCAGTGGTAAATACTGTTCCTGAGAGACACCCGAATCATCGTGTTGCCAACATTCGGTCTCAAAGTCGGTGTATACACGTTAGCTGTTATGCTTCCGCGACAAATGGCCTTGCGCTTTGCGTCTCGTGGCTGCTCTTCATGTTCGACAAACAACACAAGGAAGCATGATTCCATGATCAGAATGGGATGACGACACTCGTGAGAGGTGCGCGCTGCTTAGCCAAGTGGCCACTCATTGTATTTGACATCGAGAGCTGAATCGAGGTTCATATGTCATAAGTGTGGAAGTAGCACGCACATACAGCAATGAACGTGAACCACTTGGCTACTTCACTTGAGCAAGTAAGTGGGAGCCACGGTGAAGGAGGAGATCAAATTCGGGTGGGTCGAGTGTCTGTCTGACTGCGAAGTGTGTGAATTCAATAATCTCTCCGAGCCAATTTGCGCCGGTCCTCAAGGTTCAGCACGTACAAAGTCTGAGGGTAGGACAACTAAGCTTTGTTCAGCAGTGGTGGTGGGGAATCTCAAACCCTTCTCAGCCACAAGGCCAGACAACCACTGTACACTCGGAAAAGCGATGAACAACCTTTTCGTTCATTCTGTGGGATTAGACCTTGACATGTATGAAAGTCTTGAGTTAGAGCCAGTGGGTCACCAGGGACAGGAGACGGTGAGCATCCCAGTTAAATCTACATGGCGGACTCCGTCATCACCAAAGAGCATGCAAATAGTTAGGCGTCATGAAGTAGGATGATAGTAATACAAAGGTGGCTATTTCATAAAACCTAATATGCATAAACATGAGATTTGGATCGCCATGACCGGTAATTTGCTTTATGACCTTCGAAGTTTTATCCTATGAATTCGTTTCGAAATTCAGCACCGAGTTCGTTGAAAGTCCTCCTTTTGCCCACTCCAATTAAGATCTTGTACTACTGGCTGTGCAGCATAAACTTTCCCCAAACATACGGTGTACCGTGGATACCAGGGTACGACGTTAAATGTCTAAATCCTACATTTGTTATTTATGGATGTAATGAAAGCAATCATCTGTAAGAGCTGAAGGCCATAATAACACGGGGACAACAGACACAATTTACCGGGGAATTCTGCTATGTGAATTAGTATTTGGAGATATCTGTAAGTAATGGCTCATCTGCGAATTGCAAACCTTGAGCGCAGCAGCTATTCAGCTTTTTGGAAAGTTATATCTGATAAAATATGGCAAGACAGCTTACTACCTTAAGGTCTGTTTACTTAGCGAGACTAGACGGCACTAGTTTTAGTAGGGATTGAGAATTTCGCAGAATTAGGCCACCATCATTCTGAGCAATAATGGTAACATTAGACTTTCGCCGCGCTAGCACACCACACAACAGGTAACCAACAGTGCGTCTTGGAGGCAGCCACGAGTGAAGTCCTTTCAGGAGGTAGTCCCTACGAAGTTTTGCTGTACAGTGCAGTAACCATCAAAGCGCCAAGCATGTGGGTAGATTTAGCGCGGCGCGAATTCGACGCCCCATAAGTAACAGATTACGTGGATAACCATTCATTCCCACACTCTGAGGCAAATTTTGCGACATTCCTTCGTTGTCAGTACCACTATTTGTCGCGCTTATTACTGATAGCATCATCAACACCATCATCAGCCCAACAACGTTCAAACGTCAGTCAGATACAGTGTGTTTACGCTTGAGTAGTGCCGCAATTGGCCTGACTCACCTGCCTGTGGGAGCGGAAGTGCTGCAACCGCAAGGCGAAGCAAATGCTACCGTAGACTTCACTGTTGTTCTGCACAAAGAACCGTCGTTCTACCTCCCTCTTCAATTTCCGACTACTCCCCGTCTTCTACCGCTACGCATGGAAGCGGTGAAGCGACTCTCAGACAATCAAACATGCATAATTATCGTGCGTTATACTAAGGAAACTAATCAGAGGGATACAAAGGTGTGGTGTTGCAGCGGGATTTTTCACGCGGCTTCCTGAACACACCAAATGAAATGGCGGGCTGATCCAAGCGCCCGGTTACTTGGAATAATTTGTTTGCTTTGCGACGGTATAGCGGAAGATGAGCATTCAGAGTCGCCCAATTTAGTCACATTAGTTGGTCTTTGTTACACCACAAACATCCACTTCTATTTCTGTTTCTTCCTTTCTAGGAACGTAAGCAGCCTAATCGTCTCCATTGCTTGTGGGGACATGCATCTACGCCTTAATACAAGCAGCAGCACGAAAAGGTGGTCTACGAAGTTCAGCAAGTTCTCTGTTGCTTTGATACCACCGATAACAACATTTTGTTGCTTTTAATGCGGAGTTGTGCCGACAGAGGCGTAGCATGGTGAGGCGAGGAACGCTCCGCTCTGGGGCGCCATGTGACAAGGGAAGATATTTTTGGTACCGTCGACTGTTCGATACTAAATACAAATATAAATGTCTAAATACAATAACATATAAATAAATATAAATACTAAATATGAATATAAAGTACACTCTTGCCAGATTGACTGAGGATTAAATATTTTAAGGTTACTCCGTATCATCAACAGTACATTGGGGTAGCATCACACTCCAGTGCAAAATGTTTTCTCCACGAGCACCTTACTTGTCCCATTGTGGTCACTTTCAACACATTCACCTCAACTCCTCAAACGATTATTTATTGCATCGAAAGGTTATGTGCATTTTAACCCGAGCCAATTTGGAGAGTTTACATGTTTACAATTGCAAGAGCGGTGAGAAAATTTTGTCACTGCCGCGGGAGCCACAAGTAGTTTTTACGCCACTGGAGACGTTCAGAGGATGTCCGGAGGGACACAACAACCGTTAGCTGTAGTAGCACCGCTACCACCAAAGTCGTTGGTAAACCAAACGGTTTTTCGAGCTAAACCAAATCTGTCCAGGTTGAGGAAGGAGTTGATGCTATCAAGACGAAACTATGAAAACGCATTGCACTTTTCTTCCTATGCCTCAGATTATAGGATCTGTGGCCCTTGCCCATGTGGGATAGGCAACTTCCCTCTTTAACTATATATGAGTGTGGATATTCGCAATTCAAGAGTTTTTACACCACCTACATTACTTGATCTGATTTCTATTTACTGAGTGAGGACAAAACGTAGATAAACATTGTGCGCACCATTCCTCACGGAATCGGGGTAGACGGATATACTTTGTTGTTAACACGGATTATATGGTGAGTTCACAGATGCGTTTTTTACTTTCGTGCAATCATTTCTTGAACTAACCTCATTCCAACAAACCATCCCACGTGACTTGTCAAGCCATGGCTTTTTTAAATCCATATTATACCATTGTTCCCCTTTACAGTGTGGCATCTCGTCAAGGCCGTCTCCAGAGTTACGGATGATCCTTTATTTCAAGCCGGAATCAATATTCCTGTAGTGCAGCGAGGTACCCGACCCTTATAAACAGTAGCTACGTTTTCGTCAGCTGTTGACAATTAGTCCTAACCTCATCTTGAGAGGCAGGCCGTTAAAGCTGTCCAAGTAGTAGCATAGCTTAGGAAGTCACCTAAACACTGTAAGTTAATCGGGCCTTCTAATGTGATGGCGCTAACAACCGAATGAATTCCTTTTCATTGTTGCACTCTGTGAGTCAAACGCACTCACTAAACAGTCAGGTGCATACAAAATACAGGCAGATATCCAAAACACCAAGTCCTCATTCCCAGTAACTTTGGCACACTTCGGTCTGGTGACGTGATTCAAAAATCCTACTTTCCTTGATTTCTGAAATCGTCCGATAGTTGAAATGTCGCTGCTTCCCTCATTTACCCTTGAACGAGTTATGTACCATGTACACCAATCCGTCATTCATACGTTGTCTGTTAATAATACAGTCACTCAAATGCAGGTGGCTGTTTAAAGTTTTCAAATCACATTCGCTATAGATAGGCTCCAGGTCCATTTGATTGGTGGACGATCGGTGAACGATATGCTCTGACTATCACCGGTTCATGTGACTGGAGTTGTTCGCAATTGATGAACTGATTGTAATCACATTCAAGTTTACTCTGCATGACCCCAACAAGCTCAAACACTATGTGTCTACCAAGCTGGCTATTCTCTAAGTCAACAGTGGCTGGTATGTTAACATTAGCGGCACTGAACGGTAGATGGATACAGTCCTAAACATAGGATGAGGAAGAAACTAGCCATCTGGTGAATTAAACCTGAGGGAACCTGGCATATTCAGGATCATCCAATACACATGTTCCTTTTGCGTAATTTGGAGCGCTTGGTTTGATAATATTTCAAGCATTAAACCACAAAGCTTTGACTAGCCGTGATCAACATAATGTGCAATCGAAAATAACGCAGTATCGAGCCGTTTCATCCGAGGCTTTGCTGGGCAAGTCACACACTGAACGGCGAGTTGCTCTGACAATGATACGTCCTTCAAACGATTCGTTTCTTGTGGACCATTTAGGCTTACTCGTGCTGGAAATATGCCTTATGGCACTCAGAACAGGAAAAGCTTCGCGAACACTGTTAACGGGACAGCTGTCGGCTGTCTGTCGGAGAAGTGCAGTCAGCCTTCCTGGTGTCCGATGATGTCGGGCTTACAGACCTCGCGTCGCGTCACTCGCATATCCAGTGTTGTAGATCGATTTCACCACCAGTCAATCACGCCTCTTAGATGGGCACCCATGCGGTGTCGCATGCGCGAGAAAACGAGCAAAAGAGCGCTTGCCATCAAATGAATGTTAATAACAGATGCACATGCATGGGAGCGGGGTCGTGGGCGAAAACACAGGTCGGGCTAGGTGTTCGACAGCATGATGTAATTAACAGATGCGTCATCCGGAAATGTTCATTTTCGTCACCGCCCCGTACCACTCTGTGCGGCTGTGATTCAAGTGTGCTGTTCATATAACAAACCGGAGTGACTGTGGCCTGCTGATACGAATGCGGACGGTGCACTTGCTCCCTACGCGCTAAAGTGTCCGCTTGATTGCATCTGTTGGAGAAATTCCGGTGATTATGATGACCATTCTTTTGCTTACACCTGTCACATGCATTCGCACAAATAACTCATCGTGGTGAACCTGAAGTTTGGATATGTTCCACACATCCGGACACGCACTCGACTGTCATTTTTCTTCTTAACAGGACTCATTAGTTGTTCCACTAGGAACCGAGTCCATGAACTTCGATACCAGCGGCTTAAGCCACTGGGACATAATTGACAGCGATAGACCTACATGACTTGCAAGCCACCTGCGATGTAGCAAAGACCATCTTCCACATATTAATTATCTTCGTTTGCAGCGACCATATCCTGCAGAACATCAAACACGTCCGCAGCCACGTACTGCACCTCAGCGCCGACACGAATTCGAGAGCCACGAGTTCGAGTTGGTCAGGTAATGTATCCCTCTATAATATCGCGAAACGTTAGTTTCTTCTTAACCGCCAGCCATGGAATACCATCCCCATTTACATTGTTTGGGCCACATATCATTTATGTTTAACAAATGCCTTGACGTCGTATTAATCCATCTACATTACGAAATATACCATGTGTACATCTTGGTACGAGGTGAAAATGATGTACCAGGTGGCAGTACCAAACACAATCGAGGTAAGCTCTTTTAAACATACCTGATTGCGAACATTGGGAACACCAAAACGATTTTCGTTTTATCTCCATATTTTATCGTCTCCATTTTTGTGGTTCTGAATCTGACAATCCTACGGGGCTTGTGAAGCTCTTATTTTTCACCCCTTTTTCCGTTTCCATCACCGTAGCTCAGTGGTCTCAACCACGGACTGGCAACAGTCGAGCTGTGGGTTCGAGCCTAACCAGGGCCCGATGGAATGCGCACTGCTGACGATTCCCGAAAGGATGAAACGCGCGTACAGTGCTTTTCCGGGCTTGTGACGGCTGTCTGAGTGAGCCTAGATGTGATGAATTTCTTCCTAAAAAGCAACGTGCCATCTGACATTAGTACTGCTGTAGGGTGTGGAACTCCAAGTGTTCCAAAGTAACCCCAAATAGCACCATACATCTGTAATTTCGTAATTTTTGGCTCTTAGCTCCGCCCCCGTACGATTTACTCTTAGTTGTCACCAAAGCATAAAAAAGTCTGCCAGTAACTGATGATAATTCGTAACTCAAACTACTCTTTTAAGTGACGTGGAAATGTCTACTGGCTTTCAACCAATATGTGCAAGCCAAGGAAAAGAAAGAGGATAGCATTGTGAAGCGAAAATATGCTACATACTTCGCCCAACTCGGCGACTGTGCATGAGTGCTGATTCTGCCAGTTCTGAGACTAAATGAAGCGCAATTATCATTCGATAGTCTGGGATGAGGTAACTTGTGTTTGGCGACCAGAAATATATCCCGAGGAATGGTGATATCCTTATCCGGTCACCGGCCGCATTATAAGGGTGAAATTTAGGCATTTTGTGCAACCTGCATATCACCCTCGCTTCCTTTCCCGTAATACGGTGTGCGAGGATGAGGCATAAATGAATTTTCTAGCATTTCGTCATGGGGGTCTGCAATTGTTGTGATGTGTCGTAAATCCAGTCATGACGTCAAGTTGAATAAGGCAGGTTTACCGGTGGCGATACTCATGGAGCAGTTGCGGAGTAAATTTTTTTTTACAAAATAAGCTACAAAACAAAGAAACAATCCAGTTCCAAGTAACGCCGATAGATCTCTGATTTTATCGCGTCACTCATTTAGTACTACTTATGAGTAGTGTCAATAAGTGCCAACATTTCGGATTGAATGCGCAAAAAACGTCCAATTGCATAGTCATCATGTCCAATAAAGAAGAAAATACGCACAAAGGTACGTATATGTCTGAATCAAATGCGCTGTGTTGCGAACCTTCCCAGTCGGTCTGTTGGGTGCTCGTCTCCACAGAGGAGTACACGAATTGGAATATGGCAAGGCAGCATAAACGAGCGTTTTCCTACGTGGACAGTTTTTGCGCACAGACAGTAGGCGGACGAAGTGTTTATTTGGCAGTAATAGTGGATAATTACGACTTACACCAACCGGTTTACAGCCTTAGGTATGTCGTTGCCCAATGGGCATAACCGCGTAATGTAGTTACTTTAATTTAACCGAACATTTAACCGGACTTTCTGTGCCTCCTATATCATAATTGTCTGCCGAGGCTCGCTTTGCGCAGATACGGCTGCACAGCGTCTCTACTTCAAAGGATATGTATACATGGACATTTTGTCTGTCACATAATTCCGTGCGTTGACATGAAATTCATGTGCCGCTTCTTCTTGTCCGCAAGGTCACGCAGTCTAAACCTTGGTTACAAGCTGTAGCCGATGCAGTTGCCCTACCGCTGGTATAACTCACCTGCTCATATTTAGATGATGCAGGCTCAAATATATTTTATACCCGTCTGTGAGTAATTTAACACGTACGTATGAACACAGTGCCTACGTTACGCATGTTTTGCTTCACCTAGTGACTGATTGTTGCTGGTACCTCAGGTCACGTTGACTGGTTGCTCGGGTACGAGATGATACCGAAGGTTTGTACCTAAACGGAACAGGGTTCCGATTGTTAGCCTGAAACCCTGTGTTTTATACCTAGTTCACTGTTCTCTTGTTTCTATCCTCGTATCCATATCCTCAAAAGTAGACATGTTTTGATCATGGTTTCGACTATGAATGAAGCACGTATCACTATGGGCGAGTTGCGAAACTGCATGACCGCTGCTTCAGGATATCAATTCGCTCGCTTAGCAATGCGGTATCATCTGCTTATGTAATCCCGATACTCGGCCGAATATATTCATGCAACGCAGGAACGTGAGTAAGCATGCCTTTGTGACTGATTCCATTTCCACCAGGGAACATACCACTGTCATCTGTTGCACGGCAGAACTGAATTCAAGTAAGTGGCTTGTTTTCATAAGTACACTACCTGTATCGGCAATGTAAGAGACAGCTCATAATTAGCTTACGGAATCAAATGCAGTATATTGTCAATTATCTAATTGTAACAGATAATCGATATGGGGTTTTAACTGTGATTTCATCACTGGAGTTCAAATGCTGCGATGTAACTCTTAAGCCCCTTCTACTTAAGCTCTGCAGCTCCAGACACTTTTGATCTTTAATATGGGTTGTCAGTAAATTTTTAAATATTAAACTAACGTGCAAAAATTAACTGGTAGATAGTTTCTCAAAATTAAACAGACCATTATCATTCGACGTCGAGAGAACTAATTGCGTACGCATTCATAATTGCCGGATGTGTCCAAGACAGTATATGTTGAGTCTCTCTCTTTTCATCACTGCCAGGATTTTATTCAATTTAATGACGCTAGTTCTCTTTTACTCCATCCCCTTCTAGCTTGGAGCATAACCAAAAATATCCAGTTAATTGATTAATTTATGTATAAATGTCTTGCTTTATGTTGCACCCGAATTCCCTCTTGTGATAAGGTCAACAAATGAAGAAAAATACCCACCACTTTCATCCTCATGATGATTCGTTGAACCACATTTCCTTTTTTATTCCAGATGTAGTTCGCCTATACTATTAAATTAGATGAGTAAGCTGAGCTTACTCAGGGTCGACGTTAAGGTAGAGTTGCTGCGTATTCATCCTGATGATATCGATGGATGCGCACTACTGAAGAGTCCCTATAAGACTAAACGGCTTCAAGTGCTTTCCAGGGTTTGAAGAGGACTCTCTGATTTGAAACAAGTGTAAAAAGAAACCTAACCATATTTTAGGTGTCGAAATCTTTGTTAATTGCCCGAATACTTCAATACCGGTACACGGGAGCAGAGGACTGTTCAAAGCACATAATCCAGATCGGTTTCCGCTAAAATTGGTAACGTATGCTACTAGGGTAAGGGGAAAAGTTACCAGCGGGATTGGACAACAGTTTAGCCCTTTGAATCACAAAGTAGCTGGCTGTCAAATTTTGTGCACTGAATTGCAACCAAGAGTACAAGCAACTCAGCTTCGACAGTGAAGTGTGGGATTTGTGACCAATGAAAAGCGGATTTATCACGGATAAGATGCAAAAGCTTAACACTTTTTCGTAGGTGGAGTGTGAAACCAAATTGTGAATGTATCAAGAAAGGCTAAAGCGTAGCCCTAAACTCAACATGGAGTTCAACTTGAAACAACATTCATCAAGTAAGGTTAAAGTCATCGCGTCATAAATGGCTTTAAAATTTTCTAAAGATAGGCAACGTGTGTATAGATCAAAATTAAGAGGTCAAAGTGATTCCTCACGTACAGTAACCATAACGCCACAGTCGGAATTTACTTGAACAAATGAAGGATGCACCTGACGTGGCCACCCTCTCTAGATGTTGGTGAAATGTCCACACGTTTGATGCCATGAGTTGGATCATCGAATATGAAAGATTGTCGATGCTGTGTCCCTGAAACTGTGGCTCCCTCATGTAGTGAATTACTGCGCAGACACTGCTGTGTGTGATTTGATTCCGAATCCGGCATGGCACCCGTCCGCATATTTGGAGGTCTCATTTCTCCGGGATTGCGCACGCTAGTATCTGTATAGTTGGGACTTTGGGGAAAGTTGTTACTCAAATAATCATGATCCCTTTTTAGGTTCTGATATCCTTGCTGGTTCGCTGCCCGGGCGTCAGTTGAGTTTGGAACGAATGCTAGCATTGGCAACCGGTTGACAGAGTGGCGTAAGTTGGTTAGTCAAGGGATTTTGCACACCCGAACTGTAGTTGCTGCAACAACCTTATGCTCTGCTATGTAGGTCAATTAACAAAAGGGGCAACTATATTTATCCCTTAGTTTCTCCTCACTGCTTCTTTCTGAGTTCCAGCTGGAATGCGGGTGTTTGCATGCATGTTTTGAGTAGCATTTTGTGTGTGTGTGTGTGTGTGTGTGTATGTGCATGCTGTTCCCTTCAAATTTGAAAGTAAGCAGTGTATTAGCACAAATGCCCATAGATTTAACTCGTGCTTCTCGATGAAGGCGACTAAGTCCCCTCTGGCTAGATCATCAGGATGCCAAGACCAATTTGCCATTCATCATCTCAGTGTTTACGTAGTTTGGTTTAGTCGGAAACAGCCAAATGCATGTTGATTTTGGTAAAGTCACTTCTCGCTTAAAAAGATAATATAAACGTTTTAATGCTGGACTTGACAAGTTTGTTGAAAGATAACTAAATAAATACATAAATAAATAGTTTATTCTCGTCATTGCGAGGCACACCATCAAGGGCGTGATCATGGTATTACAGACAGGTATGATCGGCAATTGCACAAATTAGTACATTTTGACAAATTGCATAGGAATTCATGTGTGTGTTGACATGTAAAAGTATGTTTATGTCTGTATTTGGAAGTAGCCATATTGTGTGAGTAGGTAAATGTGACTCTGTGTTTTTGTTCGTTGGGTTCGCCATTAAAGGGGGAAATCTATGGAACGCTTCGAATCGGATGACGTTCGTGATGTATGAATGGTCCTCCGGAAGAGGCAGTGACTTTATTTATTGGCCAATCACATCCGCCACGTCGTAGTGTTGTTAAACGGATATCTGTGGTTTTTATAGGGAGAACACTTGTCAGGCGAAATCCCACCACATCCTGGAACACTGTGCCGAACCATTCGCTGGAACGGGATTTACCTGAACCACCCAGTTGGCACCACGGGGCGGTTGTTCGGCTGGCCAGCCGAACAGGCTGGCCAGCGAGTGGCGCGCGGAATAAAAGTCAACTAATTTATGAGAACTACTGATTAAACAGTGCTTTGTTATTTTAACAGATAATTGCTTTTGAGTAGGTTGGCTCATTTGCCGCATGAACAAGCCATTTGTACGGAGGCGAACTGGCAGTGTGACGGATGAATGAAACTTGATGTCCAAGCTAGAGAACTGGCCAATTGAATTGTTGCGGTAAAGCAGTTTTCCTGTCAGGCTTCAGTAAGTGACTGTAATCCAGTATGATTACGGAAATAAAACAGTAACAAACTTTTTTGTTACAACAAGGCGGACTGTTCTTCACTTTGTTGTTAGGGTGTGGTGTTAGGGTTCCTGTAATTATTGGTGTGTCGCGACGCGTCCCGTTGCTGTTTCACCAGAAACGTTAGCGCACATGTCCATACCACACATGTGACGAAATCAATCGTCAACTGCTCATGGTAAAGACGTAATCTCAACTGGTAGACCGACAACATGATATGCGAAGTGTGTGGAATTTGGGATCGTCGTAAGTTATAGATGGTAGGAGAAGATCTATTCTTGAGCACCGGAGCCTACGAAGCACTAGTCAGACGAGTGATTTAAACCATTCCGTGCGAAGTGACGGAGAGAAAAGCAGCAGTACATCGATAGTTGGAGTCCCTTTGTCCTTGTTTGTATATCCGCAACAGATACATTTCTGGTTAACATTCGCAAGGCCATATAGTCCGCGCGTAGCATGCATCCGCATGTTTAATAACAGCCGTCGATCGTCGACACACAGTGATGAAACAGAGTAGTTGACGTGTTCTGAATTGCTTGGTGAATCTGAAATTATTATCAAAATTAGTCTAAAATGTTCCAATACCTGCGCGATAACATTATCGTATATATATAAATAAATAAATAAATATATATATATATATATACAGAGAAGGTAGGCAGAACCTGCGCAGCGTTTGTAGGTATGCTGCTTTCGATATACTAACCGCGTGCTTGCATGCTAAGTCTCTTTATTTCAGGTGGTGGGCTTGCAATTTTGTCCTAATAATTTTCTTTCTCATATAAATGTCTACCTGTACTCTATTCCATTAACTTGCACGCCTCGCTTAAGCTAATTGTATTTGATTTCCACAACCTTTTTGTGTTCGCGGCATTTCCGCAAAGTATACTTACTGACCGTGCGAACTTATCTAGGATTCATTTGTAAATAACTTATTTCAAATGCTCATTAACTTAAGGTTTAGGTCACCGTTTCCTTACGCATAAATCGGGTTATTTTATTTTATTTCTCTCTCTCTCTCTCTCAAGTGATTGGCTGTTGTCTGATATCCCCAGTGTGGCTGCGCCTGATGTGCATGTTGACAAGGTGCCTACCTGTCTATTACCTGCTACCTCGTCCATACTGGCTCTAGGAGACAGTTTGTCGTTGTTTGAGGGGACGGGGTGCACGGTTCTTGTGGCCGTGCTAGGCTCAAAGAGCGGTTCCATGCACTCAGTGTGGAGCGGACTACGGTCCAGCCACCGCCTTGTTTGCGGTTGATTCCCCGGCGTCCAGTTTCGGATTTGCCTGTCACTGTGGCCAGCCACAGGACGCCTGCGCCTACAGAGGGACCATGGGTGGCTTGCGCTGCACCACCCACAGCTCCGACCACACACTTCATATCCAGTGTAAACCTGAAGGAATAAGACCGGGAGGCATGCGGATGGGAACCACGTTTCATCAACGGAGCCGGCCCACAATCCTTCACAGGCAAACACAACCACGCTGTATTTGGTAATCAACCGCACACAAGGCGGTGGCTAGACCGTAGTCCGCTCCACACTGAGTGCATGGAACCACGCTTTGATCCTAACACATCCACAAGGACCGTGCAACTTGTCCCCTCCAGCAACGACTAACTGTGTCCTGGAGGCAGTATGGACGAGGTAATCGGTAACAGGCAGGTACGCACCTTGTCATCATGCAAGATATATATATATATATATATATATATATATATATATATATATTTATAGACAGAGAGAGATAGCCTGAGCTTAGGTGGACCTTGAGGTCTAGCGTTCAAAGGTTAACACGTTGACCGCTATGGCTCTAAGATCCGTGAGCAACGCTTGGCGTAGCGGTAAGGAATTCAAACTTTCATTTGATGTACCCGCTGTGTGTTTGGATTGCGACTCGCAATCTCTATTCAAACCTCGGTCCCTTTTGAAGTAGACCTCGGTCATTATGCTCACAAGGACCGTATCCAAACTGGTGGTTCGACGTTTCTCCTCCCAACCCTGACATCCCATGCATGTATATATTCTGGAGTTCACGAGGCATGCCGTTTTCGAAATAGGTCAATTTTTCATGTTTGTTTCTCATATTATCGTCAATGTAGTCCAATCGTTGAACTCATATGGGAATCATATTTTTGTCAGTGATGGTTCTCCATTTCAAAGCCTTAAACGTGTATAGCTAACTTCTTGGCGTCCTGATGGGGAGCTACCTGTATGAATAGACCACATGTTTCTTCTCCTCGAGGTGGGGGATGAAGAGAAGTTGCGTAGTGATAAGAGGTACTGTAGAGTAATCCCGCATACCCTATTCTGTGATACCTTCATCCCGTTCAATGATTGGCTGTAATTCCCTCTACCATTTACCCAACTTACCCTTGTCATAAGACCTACGTTTCTCTGGTTCACTGCATATTATGTCACCGATATTGGATTAATTAATTTTATTTTGCACTTTGAGAATGTGGATGATCCACATTCAATCACATTTCACCTAAATTTTACTTCCGAAAAAACCACTGTCGTTTCACATAGTAACGCCCGATGTATTATCGGGAGAGCCTATGGCGCGCTGAGGCTGGTGGTGGCTAGATCCTGACAGATGATCCACCCACTGCTGCTACTGCTGCGCCATTGGCTCATGTGCTGGACGCCTCCTCGTGGCGACAGCTGGGTGGGAGTTGGGTTTCGCTCTTCTCCCTGCTAAGATCCAGGACACCAATACGCATGAGTCAGTGAACTGACCATGTGCTAGACCCGCTGCTTTTCTGGTGTTCATTTAATAGAAGGCTTTGGCTGAGGACCCGAGTCATTCTCCTTTCAGGTGTGGGCGCCCTGCCAGTATCCTAGTCCATCCAATTCGGAGGTTAGGAAGTGGTTGATGGCCCTTTTCCCCTAAAACATAGCCATGGGAGCTAGCACGTCTACGGGTTATAAGCTCACAGCTCGATTGGCGTAGAGCACGAGAGCCACGCATTGTCTCTGACGGTGGGAGAGCACCTCCGGTTGTTCAATGGTTTGTTACTGCCCGCCTCAAGGCAGACAGCCCCTGTTCAAATTGGTGCAAACCCGCCAAAACCCACCTGTTCCTGGCCGTGGTCGCAGGTGTATCCTAATACGGTCACCATACATATATAAGTCGTTCTAGTACCTCAAAGACTGCGTGTGACAGCCGTCAAGGAAATCCCAATCTGTCCCCGCAATCACATTCTCGAGATGGATCTGCTCCCAACTGCCTTGTGGGTCAGGGTATTGAGCCAAAGACTCCGGCTGGAGTCCCTCAAGCAAACCTCCGAAGCACAACGACCACCTCGCGTGCGGTTGCTCACCAATACAATCGTATGCCTGCGCGTAAAGCACTCAGCATCGGGTGCTGGAACGTGCGCACACTACTGGACCGGAACTCCACTGAGCGCCCCGAGCGACGCACTGCACTCGTCGCGATGGAGCTGGCGCGTTACCACATCGATATTGCGGCGCTCAGTGAAACCCGGCTCGCTGAGCAAGGTAAGTTGCATGAAGCAGGTGCTGGCTACACATTCTACTGGGTGGGCAACGCCGCCTCAGCACCACGTGATCATGGGGTCGGATTTGCAATGTCCGATCGCCTCCATGGTCAGCTGGTGGGTGAACCAACAGTCATCAGTCGCGCGCTGATGACTGTTCGCCTACGACTCGGAAGAGGTAAGTTTGCCACTTTTATAAGCACGTACGGTCCGACCATGTGTTATCCTGATGACACGCGTGATCAATTCTACACTCAGCTATCCTCCGTGATACGGTCTGTGCCGAGGAGCGACCGACAATTTCTGCTGGGTGATTTCAACGCGCGCGTTGGGCGCGATGCATCTGTTTGGACAGATCGGTCCGTATGGCACTGGTTCAGCGAATGCGAACGGTGACAGGCTGCTCTCACTGTGTGCCACTCACGGCCTGACGATCACGAACACTCCATTTGGAATGAGTGCGAGTGATATAGCAACTTGGACGCATCCATGAAGTGGTCACGTTCACCTGCATGACTATGTCAGCGTGATATGTGTGAAGTGCGCATGACACGTGTACTGTGTGGACCTGAGTGTGGTACTGATCACAAGTTGGTGAGGACCAAACTGTACATATATTTTCGTAAATCTATGTTTTGGAATCCCGCTGTGAATCGGCGTAAATTTAAGGTTTTCTGCCTCGGTACTGGGGCGAAACGTACTGAACTGGTGAAGGCGATGGCTGCACGCCTGTGTGATGTGGGATGCATAGCCACAGTGGGCGACCTGTGGCAGCACATTCGCGACCAGGTGACAGCTGCTGCCGAGGAGACCATCGGGAACGCATATTGTAAGCGGTCTGCTTGGATTGATGACAAAATTGCGACAATTGGCGCATTGGTGTCGGGGAAGAACGTAGCATTTGCTGCACATGTGGCAGACCGCAGTGACCTTAAAGAAGAATAGTCAGTTTCGCAAACTTCGACGGCGAATGACCCGAGAGCTCCGTCGCATTAAAGATGCAAGGTGGACGGAGAAGGCGAAGCAGATGGAATGCTACGCCGAACGCGCCAACACAAGGAATTCTTTGACTCCTTGAAGGCGGTGTATGGACCGAGATTGGAACCACTGAAGACGCTGATCGATGTTAGTTCATGCGCTACCTGCACACAGACTACCGACATAATGCAGATCTGGCGGAAACACTTTGACTGTCTCTTGTACAACCGTTCAGAGATCGACTGCCAACATTGAACGGCCTCAAGCAGCACGATGTGAAGACGAGTCTGGCGGACACGCCGCCACTGGATGAGACGCAGAAAGCACATACTCAGCTGAGAAACCACAAGTGTGCTTTGCCGGCGTGAATTCCGCCTGATGCATTGAAACACGGCGGACCCGCGTTGTTGACTGCGCTGCACCACTTGGTGCAACGCGTGTGGATTGAGGAGGAGGTGCCTGCTGAGCTGAAGGATGCCCTTGTGCTGCCACTGTACAAGGGTGAAGGGAGCAAGCAATGTTGCACGAATTATCGTGGCATCAACTTGCTGAGTTGTGTGGGCAAGGTGATTGCCCGAATCCTGCTCAACCGCCTCGTCAGTCAGGTTGTGGAACCTAACGTGTCGGAAGAACAATGCGGATTCCGTTCGGGTCGCAGCACTATAGATATGGTGTTTGCGGCTCGTCAGTTGCAGGAGAAGTGCAGAGAACGACACCAGCCTTTGTACTCACTATTTGTTGATTTCACCAAGGTATTTGATACGGTGAACCGTAAGGCATTGTGGCTGGTGTTGGGTAAGTTTGGTTGTCCGAGTAAGTTTGTAAGTTTAATTGAATGTCTGCACAGTGGTATGCGAGCGAGGGTGCAGCTGAGTGGAGAGACCTCGGATGACTTTGCAGTTGTCTCTGGTGTGAAGCAAGGCTGTGTCTTAGCTCCTGCCCTGTTTAATATATATCTTCATGCAATGATGTCATTGTGCTTTTGATGCGGCTTGTGCTTACGGTGTTCGTGTGGAGCACCGTATTGATGGTGGGTTGCTGAACATCCGTCGTTTCGGTACGAGAACTCTAGTCCGAGAGACGACTATCCGTATGTTGCTGTTTGCTGACGACTGTGCGTTGTTTGCACACAGCGCGGATGAGTTGCAGCACATGACTAGTGCTCTGGCTTCGACAGCGGCCAAATTCGGGCTCACCATCAACACAAGCAAAACTGTCTGTCTCTTTCAGCCTTCACCGGAGGTGCAATCTTCAATATTGCCGCGAATCAGCATTGCTGCTGAAGTATTAGAAACTACCACCCGCTTCAGCTACCTTGGGAGTGTGATGTCGACTGATCAGCAGATACACAGTGAGCTGTGTATCCGCGTGTCGAAGGCAGCGGTGGCATTCGGGAAGCTTGAGTACCGAGTGTGGAACAACCATCAGCTTACCATTGGCACGAAGCTGGTGGTGTACAAATCCATGGTGCTGTCCGTTCTTCTGTACGGCAGTGAAATGTGGACGATGTACCGGCGTGATGTGCGATATCTCGAGCGGTTCCACCAACAATATTTCCGACGGATTTTGCGCATCGGTTGGGGCGACAGATTTGCTGACACGGATGTGTTGCGACAAAGTGGAATGTATGCAGTGGACTGCATACTTTTGCTGAGGCACCTGAGGTGGCTCGGTCATGTGTGCCGTATGGATTCGACGCGGATACCGAAGCAACTCTTATATGGTCAGCTGAATAATGGGAAGCGGCATGTGGGGAAACCGAAGCTTCGTTACCAGGACATGAACAAAGTGAGCCTCTCACATTCTAATCTTGATTGCAGGTCATGGGAATCGAAGGCGGTTGATCGGCGTGTATGGCGCGATCTGATCACGAAGGCAGTTGCCGAGGTGCGGGAGAAAGACCTCATACATGCAGAGAAGAAGCAGCAAGTGTGGAAGCGGTAAACACCGATGGGTTGTACTCCATCGACATCAAGCGCATGGTGCTGTAGCACATGCGGTCGCGAGTGCATGAGTCAGGCATGCCTAGTGTGCTATAAGCGAGGCCATTCGTGACCACCAGGGAAGCGACGACGGATGCTGCAGAGAACGTAGGCAGAACCAGCGCGGCTTTTGTAAGCAGGCTGCATTCGATTTACTAACCGCGTGCTTGCACGCTAAGTCTATTTATTTCAGGTGGTGGGCTTGCAATTTTGTCCTAATGCTTTTCTTTCTCATTTAAATGTCTAACTGTACTCTCTTTCATAAACTTGCACAGGTCGCTTAAGCCAAATGTAGTTAAGTTCGATAACATTTTCGTGTTTGTGGCATTTCCGTAAAATATACCTTCTGACCTCGGATTATTTTGTAAGCTACTTATTTCATATGCTCATTAATTCAAGATTTTTGTCACCGTTTCCTTATGCATTACTCGATTTATTTTATTTGTTATCTTTCTCTCAATTGTTTGGCTGTTGCTTGATATCCCCGGTGTGGCTGCACTTGATGTGCCTGTTGACAAGGTGCCTACCTGTCTATTACCCACTACCTCGTCCATACTGCCTCCAGGAGACAGTTGGTCGTTACTGGAGGGAACCGGGTGCACGGTCCTTGTGGCCGTGTTAGGATCAAAGCGTGGTTCCATGCACTCATTGTGGAGCGGACTACGGTCTAGCCACCGCGTTGTGTGCGGTCGATTACCAAATACAGCGTGGTTGTGTTTGCCTGTGAAGGATTGTGGGCCGGCTCCGTTGATGAAATGTGACTCCCATCCACATGCCTCCCGGTCTTATTCCTTCAGGTTTACACTGGATATGAGGTGTGTGGTCGGAGCTGTGGGTGGTGCAGCGCAAGCTAACCATGGTCCCTCTGTAGGCGCAGGCGTCCTGTGGCTGGCCACAGTGACAGGCAAATCCGAAACCGGATGCCGCCAACCATATATCTATTACAGCTTCGAGATACAGTCCAATCCGCTTTATTGCCCATCCGGTTTATAGCCCAACCCGCGTTATTGCCCAGCTTTTCTAAATACCAATAGTTTTTTCATAAATATGCTAAATTCTAATCGTCTAATTGTCCATTGCTGGGGTCATTCCACCGCTTAATTCCCCAGCTGCATGGTCTGTGCTCTTTTCGCTTAGTTAATTTTACGCCTTTGCTCCGACTATCTTTTATTACGATTACCTTACAGCTAGCCCGTCCGATCCAGCCAAGAACCAAGATGTCGGCGGCGCCGTTGGCAGCTCAGAATAGGTTGCTTACGTCATTCTATACACGAGCAAGATAAACGTACAGGCGGCTATCGGCAAGCCCTCGGGCCTATTCAAAACTCGAGACCTAAGCAAAGCTGGATAATCTTTTCTTTGCACATTTGTCGGTATTACCCATCGCAATGAGGCTGGACCTTACCGTGGTGCGATGGTTTGTGTGCCTCAGCGATCCATTGAGCTACGCTGGGTGGTGCTTTTGCACCTTCAGAGTTACTCATACCAGACTGGTCAATGGTTAGAGGCCAGACAAACTCAGCCTCCTGGTCCTCCAGGTTGGGGGTTGGAATGAGGGTGGCACCTTATTCCTTAAAATGGACTCCTTGTAGCCCAACGCCAAACCCGCTGCCTTGCGGTCTGGTTTTTGAACCAAAGGCTTTGGTTGAGAACCCTAATCGTTCTCCTGTCTAGGCCTGGGCAAGCTGACAGTATCCTGCCCACGCAATACTATGAATTTTTCTTCAAACAATTTCTTGATGCTCTGGCCACCGCAGAGGATAATCAACGGTGCCCTATCTGCTGCATCGAGCAGGGTGGATAGGGTTTGGATGCTACTGCTCAAGCCTTCCCGTCTTCTTATTCCCCCTCTTACACTTTTTCACTCTTACCGTCCCATTCCAACTTCACTTTTATCCCCCAGTTTTCAACCCCCCGATTCTTGACCCACCACAACATGCTTTCCTAGGCATTTATCTTCTAATTTCAACTCACACGTGAACGCGGAGCGTCACTCCTCTCCTGTCGACAAGCCCATGTCCAAGCAAGCGGTCCAATCCAGTTCATCGGCTTCCATTTGGAGCCCTCGATCCTCCTTCAGATTAGCATGCCTCAATGTACGCACACTGCTACAAATCGGTCAACAGGCAGCAACTGCCCGAACATTGGAGACCCTCTCGATCGATATCTGCTGCTTATCAGAGACTCGCCTGCAAGACTCGAGCTCTGTGCTCACTCTGCGATCCCCTTCAGGTGACGCAAACAGTATTTTCTCATTGCGCCTATCCGGTGACGATGCAGCTTCGAGAACCGGCCAAGCTGGTGTTGGTATTGCCCTGAGTCCTCGGGCTGAAGCTGCTCTGGTTGATTGGATTCCAATCAGTAGCCGGATGTGTGCGGTCCGATTGGCTGGCTCTTTTAAAGCTTCGAAGTCGCGCGGGACTAATAGATGTCTATTCATCATCGCTGCCTATGCGCCCACAAACTGTAGCGATGATTCGGTAAAGAACGACTTTTACCGCCAACTGACCCAGCTCCTTCGCTACAGAAGAAGCACGGATACTGTTGTGCTGGCGGGGGATATGAACGCACAAGTTGGAAAGTTGTCCGCTGATGAACTGCATCTGCGCGGTCAACACGGTGTAGGCTCCCGTAATGATAACGGTGAGCGGTTACTTCATTTGTGTGAAGATGTTGGCTTATTTCTTGCGAGCACTAATTTTCGACACAGCACCCGCCGAAGGGTGACTTGGCGCCCACCAACCTCGAACCAGCCTTGCACGCAGATCGATCACATTGCGATAAGTTACCGCTGGAGAGGCTGCATCCAGAATTGTCGCTCGATTTGGAGCACATGTGTGGACACCGATCATGCACTTGTATGTGCTGACATGCGGATGCGTTTTGGCGGACGCCCACGACGACGCTGTGAGCGTATTGACACCAGCCAACTGACAAAACCAGCTGTTCTGAATGCGTATCGAAGTACGCTAACATGCGAGTTGAGCAAGCGCTCACAGGAGACAATTGATGGTCACTGGTCACATGTTCGCCAGACCTTACTAGCAGCAGGCAAATCCTCATGTGGTTTGTCTAATAGACAACATGGACATTGGGTCTCTTCGCAGTCTCTGGAACTTATAGATGCTCGCCGGCAAATCCCGACTGGAAGCGAGCACAATGAAACTCGCAAAGAGCTCCGGGCAAAACTCCGTGCTAGCCTGAAGAGAGACCGCGAATCCTGGTGGTCTCATCGTGCGTCAGAGATGGAAGTGGCCGCTGCCCTTGGTAACCATCATAAGTTATTCCGTCTGATACAGGAAACATGAAGCAGGAGACCAGATGTTAGTTAAAATATACGTGACGAGAGTGGAGAGCCTATCCACAATTTGTCAAAACGTCTGGAGCGTTGGGCTGAGCATTTTGAAAAGCAATTTAATCGGCAAGAATTGTTCGATTCGCCGGTCACTGATCGCCCCGCTCCGTGGGCTGTCCCTTTGGATCCACCCTCTCGCTCAGAAGTCGAACGTGAGATCGGACTGTTGAAGTTGAACAAAGCCGCGGGACCAGATGATCTTCCTCCAGCCCTCTTCAAATTTGGAGGCTCTGCTCTTGTTGATGCTTTGCATGAATTACTAATGAAACTGTGGGAGCAGGAAACTGTCCCAACCGACTGGAGCCGCTCCGTTATTGTTCCCATCTTCAAAGGCGGCTCGCGCTCGGAATGCGGCAACCATAGAGAAATCAGTCTGATCTCCATCGCCTCCAAATTACTCGCCTCCATAATTCTCCACAGACTGACTGGCGCTCGTGAAAGCCAGATTCGTGAGGAGCAAGCCGGGTTTCGTCGGGGTCGTGGCTGCATCGACCACATCTTCACCTTGCGTCAGTTGTTGGAGCACCGTCACACATATTGGCGGCCCACCGTAGTCGTGTTCCTCGACATCAAAGGTGCCTTCGATTCGGTTGATTGATGTGCCCTTTGGAATTGTCTACTCAGGAAAGGTGTGTCCGCGAAATATGTAAATATTATCCAAGCATTATATGCTCGTAGCACGGGCAGAGTAAGGGCTTACAGCAGGCTGTCGCCACCCTTCAATATCTCCAGCGGTGTGAGACAAGGATGCCCGCTATCACCTTTCCTATTCAACTTCGCTATTGACGAAGTCATGGAGATTGCATTTACAGGACATGACTTGGAAGGTGTGGAGCTAGTCCCAGGAGAACGACTTCTTAGAGTATGTAGATGACATTGCCCTCATCTGTGACAGCTCCCAGACGTGTCAAGCCTCGCTGGACAGATTAGCACTGGCTGTCAGTCGCTTCGGGCTTTGCTTTGCACCACCGAAGTGCAAAGCGTTCCTCCAGGATTGGCAGGGTTCGTCCCCTGTGCTGACCCTTGGTGGGGATCAGCTAGAAGTCGTTCGGAAATTCAATTACCTGGGAAGTTGTATCAGCGCCCTTGGGATCGAAGACGAGATCACGAACCGCATAGCGAAAGCTCGAAGTGCTTTTGCGAACCTTCGCCACCTATGGCGACGGCGCGACATTACTCTCGCCCTGAAGGGTAGAGTGTACAATGCAGCGGTACGTTCGACCTTACTGTACGGTTGCGAAACCTGGCCCCTAAGATCGGCGGACATGAAGAGGCTACTTACGTTCGACCATCGGTGCCTTCGCAGTTTGGCTCACATCTGGTGGGAACACCGCGTGAGAAACGTGCGTGTTCGACGCATTGTTTACGGCCTAGGAAAAGGGAATGAACCGCTCAGCACCGTCATTTCACTCACCAGGCTCCGATGGCTGGGCCACGTGTTGCGCATGCCAGCCCACCGACTCCCTCGACGTGCGTTGTTTGCTCACTGGGGATGTGGGTGGAAGAAGAGGAGAGGTGGCCAAGCGATGACTTGGTCCAGAGGAATGAAGGCCCTCACTTCGGAGCTGGCCTCAGTTGGAGCTTCACGGCTCCCTGGTTGGGGTCCAAAAGACGGTGAACACGTTTGGCTGGATACACTTGCTGATATGGCAAGGAGCCGACCTCAGTGGCGTTCCTGCTGTGAGTTTCTTTGTCCCTCCCCATCCCTTTAGCCTCCCCCTCCATCTACGATCTTATTTCGTAGGGTAAAACGTAATTAAATTTTTGCTTTTGCCTAGTAGCCGGCTAGTAGCTTACCGGAACGATGCCAATCCGTTGCTGGTAGCTCAGCTGGCATTCAACTGTCGTATTTATTTTTCCTTTATGTATTGTATGTATGTATGTCTTCTCTTTATGTATTGCGGTACAATAGCGGAGGTGTTTTACCAACTCTAGCTGACATGTATAATGATGATGATGATGTCGCTATTACATTGGTTACACACAAGTGTAGCCAGTTACAGAAACGATTTGTCCTTGCCAGAAATTTTGAACGTTTTGGACAAAATTAATGGTTTTCTACCAGGAACCTTGCAGAGCAGGTTCTTGCGTAATTTATACATTCCTCGTCATACCCTAGCCAGGTTGATTGTCAGCGAAAAGAAAGCCTGGCAGAATTAGTCGCTTGGCACTGCAGGCTCTTAAAAAACGAATAGGCGTGGAAAGGATGAAAACTTTGAAACTGCTTTGAAAGACAGAATGATATCGGTTCGTGAGCACAATCGAACAGTTACAGACCCGCTTCCGAATCAAAAGACAGTATCAGGGGAAGGCTTGGAAATACCTTTGCTGTCACCGAAGGATGGTTGCCAAGATGCAAAAATAGAAATCGAGTTGGGTATTAACGTGCGAATGGGGAAAAGCGTTCCGCGGACAGAGCAGTCGGTGAAAATTGTCTGAAAGATCGACTGCGTGCAATTTTAACTGCATTTGATGATGCCAACGTGCACAGTGCAGACGAAACAAATCCTTTTAACAGGCAACTCTAGAGGGCTCTTGTGTTTTTCTCCCGACAACCTCAGCGGATCGAAAAAATCAAGGATAACATCACTCACCTGGGCAAAGTCAAGGTACGCTTCAAACCACACCAAAGTACCCATTCCTACAAGCTAGGAATGCAAGTACTACAGCCATCATCCTTCGAACGCGATCTTGGCGTGCGTGTTCAGTATAACTTGGACTGTTCCAACCACTCCACGAAGGCATCGAAAACTGGCGACCAACGCGTCGGCTTACTACAACGTGCGTTCGGACACCTAGCTCCACTATTTTCAGACAGATGCTCAATGCGTATGTTCGCCCCCATGTCGAATACGCAATCCAAGCTTGGCAGCGATGCTTGAAGCACGACCTTACTGCACTGGACCAACGTCAAATTCGGGCTTCTAAATATGTCATTGGAATGCGTAGTCTAGCATACGAGCAGAAGCTGGAACGTTTGGGATTATTCAGCTGGCTGTAACATCGACTCCGAGGCGACTTGCTTATAGCGCATTTGAGTTTACACGATGAAAATCATGTGTGACGCTCTTTACTGCAACTTATCAATAACATCAAATTTAGAGGCCATTCCTTGAAAGTAGCAGAATAGTACAGCCGTCTGGTGTGCCGTAGCAATTATTTTTCCATTCATGTGTGTCAACCATAGAACCTTCTCCCTGAATCGGTTGTGTCTGCACTCATGCTAGCCATCTTTAAATGTCGGTTGGATGAAGCACTCCGCCCCTCACATTTTGTTACTTGACGGTTCTCTCCATCATACTCCCGGGAAATACCTTGGACAATTTTCGCCTATTGACGCTATGGAAACACTCGGATTGCAGAGCTACTACAATACTTACGATAAGTCAAATCTTCTGACATTAGAACTACTAAATCTGCACTTTTTCATTAACTTCTTAAGATAACCTACCAAGCTACACAACGGGGATAGTAAAGCAGTGCTTCTTAACCCGTATAAACCATTGTTCATTGCACATCTGGCAAGGATAAAAAGTACTGGTTTCGACTGGCAAAGTAAGAAACCATGATGTTTTGATAGTTCGAATGTGGGCACACTTCCCTTAACTTACAAAGCTAACAAAATAGATGGATGATGAAAGTATTTTCCACCCAGTTGGTTCTCGAATGGACAAGGAGCTAAGTCAAAGTGGCAGAAAAAGTGCGTTGCTCCTGTATACCTGCATTGCACATCCCCAGATAGAAGGCCTTAAAAACATTCAAAAGGAACTTTTACCGACAAATACCAACGACTTTCTGCAGCCCATGAATCAAGGCATGATTATAAATCTGCAAATCCTTTACAGAAGGCAAATTATGGATCGAATTCTTTAGCACATTGAAAATAATGTGTTATCTGGCTCATCATCGGCAGTGGGTGTCAGCGCCAATATTGCTGTGCTGGATGCAATTCAGTTCGTTTCAAAAAGTTGGAAACTGGTTACCAGCGCAACGATAAGGGTTTGCTTTCGGCATGCTGGCTTCCGTGAACTGGCATCCGATGCACTTTCTGATGACGCCCTCAGCGATGAGGATGAGATCAGTGCTAGAACAAACCCAGTCACCAATGCGGAAGAGTTCGTTGCCATTGTCAACGATGTGGTATGTACCTCAGATATGACAACGGTGGCACTTAACCAGCATCGCCCTATCCTTTGTGTACAGGAACAATTAATTCTCCCTAAAGCTTCCCTGGGGCTCATAACCCTAAGGTCAAGTTCCTCGATCTGTTATGCTTGCGTCTATGTAATTTTCCTTTGTGACCAGTTTCAAACCTGATTTTTCTGGCACGTGATTCATATTTATGTTGTTAGTTTGCGAGTGAGCAGATACCACGAAATAGTTCCATCTTGCAAAAACAGTCTTCTCATTTTCTTATTTAGAAACTCCCTCTTCGAGCGTAAAAAACCCATAGCTTTGTTATGTTTGATAACCCTGCAAAACCACCCAACGGACATGTAAAGCATAATTTATTGACCCGTAGAAATTCCTTGTTCATTGTTTATTGGTACTGGAAAATCTCGAGCTAACTATTTACACCCACACACTAAAGTCTCAAGCCGCTTGGTTGCGAAACATCCGTGTACTGCTTACCATGCCAGGCGAAAAATTCATCACGTCAATGGCCTGCCTGAATTACCGTTATCTCGAGCTATAAAATAAAGATGTTGTTCACGCTACTGTAACTTCAACTAGTGAGAAGGTGGCTGTTTGTTTCCTCTCTATACTGAAATTATTCGATTGGATCCACACACTGCGAGACCCCAAAATTAAACGAATCCATCGATAATTTTATGTTCTACCTCTTATCTACCATAGGTCTAATTGCAGGGGTCATTTTGAAATACTCGTATTGCGATTGGATTGCGATGCGCAATCTCAACGTGGACTGCGATACAGATTGAAGCGAACCTTGGGCGTTTCCACACCTGGACAGTAAATGATGAAGCAGGCATATGCTGGGTGTTGCCAGCCCGAAAAGATTGCACACCATGATCAGATTTGAATTTATCTGATCTCACCAGTTGGAACTCGAATCATGGGTTTGGGGACATCAACCTCTACCTCTGAGCCACCAAGTCGTGACGGGCAACTGTTGTTTTCTGGTGGGAAGTGTTCAATGCCCATCCACAACAGGTATCCTCTGATCGCATACGGTCGCATACACTCTGCACCTAAGCAACCGGTGAGGATTAACTTAATGATTCATTGGTTTGTAGAAAGCAAGAAGGAAATCTTTTTCAGCTCTATCACTTCCCGCTCATTGTAGGGGTCATGTGAGTTGATGCGGCACAGTGTTCCACAAGGGAGCATTTCGGTCACAGTCAACACAGCTTGATCTCCAGTAAATAGATGTCTAGAAATCGTTTGAAACATTCCGTTGTTTGCGCACTGACGACTAGCTCAAGTAAACTGTACCAGTCATTCAATACACGAGTTGAAAAAGTGTCATCAGAGCAAACCCGAAACCTCCACGGTCTAAACAGCTTCATACCGTGGCCTCGCGTTATACTCTCCGCAGAAAGACGAAAGAGCGCTTACATCTCATCCCCCATCTCACCTCGAAGAATACATCGCATGTAAATCAAGTCACCATGGGGTGAACAAGTTCATCCATTGATGGCAATGAGAGTAAAACTGGTTCCGAAGTGCCATAACGGATTTCGATCTCCGCAGATGAACCTTCTCTATAGCTATGCATTCGCGTTTCGTGAGAGGATAGGATGCTGGCAATCCGTACTCAAGCGAACATGAGAGCTGAAGAGAAGTCGAATATCTCTGGAGTCATCCGCAATAAGGGTCTCCTTATAGAGAAGAACATCCTAATAGGAGCAACGGCAACTTTCTTTAGTGTCTTTGGTCGTGCGTATGTTTTGCGAGACACGACCTCCAAAATCCTTCTCCAAGGTTGCATTCCTGAGCAGGAAGTCCTCAATATGATAAACACCAAAGGGGTCCGGGGCACCAATTGGGAGGACAGAACACTTAGCATTGTTAATGGGTAGCTGACAATCCATCGACCACCAGTGTAATCGGTCTGTAGCAAGTCCGCATCATCAAGTTTGAGCATCTCTAGCTGCAATTTCAGATCATCAGCATATATGAGGCAATCAGTTTGGAGCTCAGATGGAAGATCATTGATGTAGATTTTGAAAAGCTCAGGACCAAGGACAGAGTCATGTGGGACCCCATGATCATAAAAACAGGACTGGAGTAGGTATTGGTCACTTTCACTTTCGACCATTCAGAAAGTCAGCGACTCAGAAAAGAACCTTCCCGAAAACGCCAATTCCCCGGAGTTTGAGAAGGAGGCGTCCATCAGGAACATGCCATGCTGAAGTCGACGAAAATGACATCCAGATCTTTACCGGCATCCAGCGCTATCGCCCATTTTTCTCTCGCAACAGGCAAGTTAGAGATACAGGAACGTGACTTCCGAAAACCACGCTGAGCGCATGATAGGATATACAGATTCACCAGGCGAAGCTTTAGGGCTCTCTTAATAATTCTTTCCATGATTTTAAAAATTATTGATGTCAGACAGATGGGCCGGTAGTTTGCAGGATCCTGACGATCTCCTCCCTTGTATATGGGCCTCACAGTACCCAGCTTCCAATCCGATTTTTATCTATCAAAGCAAGTCAAAATTGGCTTTATGCTCCTCGATAGATACATTTTCAACATTTTGCACCATCATTGTGAATGGAGAATTGCATGAGATAAATGGATGCAAAATATAAGTTGCCCAATGCAAAGACCTTGCGAATCACTCAAGCAAAAAACTGCGCATCACGCTGGTGCGTTTCGTTGAGTCCACAAGTAATCGTGACCCGTACGGTAAAATAGCATTGTGGTGAGAAGCGGTACCATAAACTAAGACTCTGAATTTAGAGCGCGTAGAAGTAACAGATGAAAGCGCTTTCGACCGAGCTCCATGCAATGGATGAAAAGGGTAGTTTATGACTTAGAAAGCAAAGCTGCTACAAGCGCCTTTCATGTTTGACGACAATAAAAGTAACAAGTGCCTCACTAGACATTGCACTGCTTCTGAAAATAAGTTTTGACGAATGTAAGAACAATATGCAATCTTGTTAGTATCCCAGGAAAAATTACTGAAGAACAGTAAAGCCAGTGAGGCAGTATGCTTGCAATCACAAATTCATAGCTCAAAGCACAAGCATACTAAGTCTAAAGGAATAAAATGTTAGCCTCCTAACCTTGTCAACTGCTTCAGCGACCAATATAGGTTTGGGGATAAAATACTCCAAGATATATGACAATCGATATCCTGGGTCTGAGCTGATCACTCACTGCCAGTGAGGAAATGGCATTTTGAACTTTTGCAGCTTATCAGCCCGAAGGAACGGGAATGTTACATCACGAGATTTAGAAATGTTTAGAATGAGAGACCGGGTCGATGACCACGACACACACATTCAGGCGACTCTGAAGAGTAGACTTCTCAACGGTTGGAGAAAAGCATCCTACAACGACATCAACTGCATAAATGCATCCAATAAATTGGAACAGTATAAGAAGGTCTTCGAGGTATGAAGAAAACAGTAGGGAAGAGAGAATTGTTTCCTGCAAACCTTCACGATAGGAGCAGTCTAAAGGATCTTGTTCATTTAAGCTGAGTGGATTGAGTACGGCTTGTAAACTAGTCCGTGATCACGCTGCAGATAATTGTATGAACCCTACTCGTGAGCGGCTGGTTGAGTGGGATTAGCATGTTAAAGCTCCTAAAAGCATCTGAATAATCGAGCAAGAGCAGGCGCACTGCTCTGCATTTTTATCCGGTGCAGACGATGCCGAATGTACAAGGTACGATACAGTATCCAGTGTGGAGCGGTTGGGTATATGGGCAAAATGATGTACATCGTCTGCTTGGGTGCTCGTAAAGATCCAGGGTACAGGTAGTTTCTCAATGACTTTCAACATCACTGACGTGTAGGCAATGGGACGATATCATTGAAGTTCCTTCTTGGGCACAGGCGTTACAGATCTCCAAATGTCGAGGATTGCGCCATTCATAAGACAGGGGTTCAACAAAGCGGTCAACGGCATCGCGAGACAATCCGCGCACTTTTTTTAAAGCGAGCGGGAATAATGCATCAGGTCCAGCGGCATTAATGATATCCAGTTTTTTGATTTCCATGCAAACATCCAAGCGATCAAGGGTGACTGCGGGACCAGTGTTGAGGAGGGAGGCCAGAGAACACGTACCCTGTGGGCTAGAACAAAATTCGACATTGATTCTATTCACATCCACATCAAAAAGATATTTCGGGCTACTTTTGCCACATAGGTGATTTAAAAGCCATCAGGAGCCACGATAACCCTGATTACCAAAGTTTAAATGCATAACCGATTCAGTCGCAGTACCTCTGGTTTATTGTCAATGTTAGTGGTTTAACTTGGGTAGACATTTTGAATTTACATGCTCGGTTCTTTCTTTCACCTCAGAATGATCCCGAAAAACAAAAATGCGAGAACAGTAAGAGAAAATGAATAAATCCGCAGTAGATGGCGTAAAAATAGTACTCCAAGGGAAAACAGCAAAGGCCGCTTTGGAGTCTACGCAAGAAATATATATGCCGTTAAAATTGTCTGCATAAATTTCATTTCTGGAATCAGGTTATTCCGCACTTCTGCTTCATAGTGTATGATACTCAACATAGCGATGCGCATGTATTAAAATGAACGTAGACTCCTGCTGTATCGGAGCTTGACGGGATTTCACTTAGCTAAACCGCACGCGAAGGATGAGGCGTAAAGCCTATCGAATGGCGCAGTCTTGAGTTATATGTGTCAAGCACACCAACACTAGACGGCAAATTCGGTAGCAGTAGATACACTGGAGTTCTAACGCATGTTTGTATGCGCATCGTAAAATATGCAATTGAAATGCGAAAGTACCGTACTGCTAGCTAAAATTATTGCTCCACTTGCTAGGTTTTGTGATTTAGCTGTTTCGCAAAGACAAAACACCTAAGCTGAGAAAAACACAACGAACGAAAGTCGGTTTGGTAAAAAGCCTTGATTTTTCTTATCAAGTCCTGGCATCTTTCTGATCAAGTTAAAAAATATAACTGTTTTTGATTAATTCTTTCATGCGCAGAGGAGTTAATTAAAAATACGTTAGAAGCAGACGACTTAACTTTTAGCATAATCAAAAAGAATGTGGCTTTTGGCATCATGCCAGTGTGGAAGTACACAAAGTAAAAACATTTTGAATTTATTACTTATCTTCCTATCCAAATATCGCAGGTCATTATCTGCCCCACTATGAGGATAGCCTTGGAAACCAGTTTTTCTTCCCACACAGGAAAAGTTTGTATGTTGAATACATTCATTTTGTGAGAACTTCATCGATTTATGTGCTATAGGAGGAAGATTTTCTACTTGCAGACCTTCCTGGTTGATGGCCTTTTTCTTAATCTGTACTGCAGTTTACTTTCTCTTACGAACTTTTACATAGGCATGGCTGACAAGAACTCCTCAAACTTATCTTTAAAAGTCTGTTGTGCTCCTTTTAACTTGCTTTACTTTCGTATAGATGACAAAAGCATGGGCAATACTCTCAGCAACAAGGTACCAATAGATCCTATTTCACAGTTTCTTCCTCTTTCTACCAATTTCTTGTGCCTTTTAACTAGTAAAACTTGTCCACCCAATTCATGCTGCAGCCATAATCAGACAAAATTTTAGGTCAAGAAATCTTGATTTGTGATCCACCTTTCTCTGCTCTCACAATCTTTGTTGTGTCATGGGGGTCCTAATAATTGGAAAGGAAGTGAACACTGTGTTTGTCTTTCCACTTCATCAAACTCAGCCCGGTATCACTTTTTGCCCAGTCATAATCACATCGCTTTATGTTTTCGTCATTTTTTAAGGAATGTGACACTAATTCTTGGTGAGTTTATTATCTCGAAACTGCATATCTTTTCCTTTCATATATTGAAGGAGTGCTGAGCATGTAAAATATTGTCGAAACACCATCTGTGTTACCTAATGTGTGGGTTTTGTGTGGGAAAGTTCACAACAATTTCACCTAAATGTTGATCTACATCAACATGTTTGCCAGTGTATATCTCAAATCGATGCACATAAGCTGTAGAAAATGCCATCGAACAAAACTTCTTGCTTCCTTTTTGGTATTTGGTATAGTTTTGTTTGAGTAATGGTATACCTTTGAATTTTATGAGTGATTCATCAACAGCCATGACTTCTTTCGGTGCGAAAGCGTTTCTGAATTCGTCAGTAATCTTCATGGTAAGTGCTTGTACTTTGGTTTGGTAATTAATATTTTTCCTTTAGGTACACATTTTAAAACATTAATTCCAACTTGTCCAAGGCGACCACTGAAGAGACTGACAAAAAGTGGTCGCCACGGACAGGTTCGTGCATAGGGACATTGCTCATAGGAGAAAACGTTGGGAATGTTCTTGACTGGTAGCCATAGACAGGTTTATCATAGCAGGTTGAACTGTAGTTTGACAGAGAGTAAGTTGCTTGTGTAGTTGTTATGTAAATCGGGAGCTGAGCTCCACTAATCACTGTAGCAGATGGT
The DNA here is from genome assembly GCA_944474145.2 of Dicrocoelium dendriticum. Classification (NCBI taxonomy): domain Eukaryota; kingdom Metazoa; phylum Platyhelminthes; class Trematoda; order Plagiorchiida; family Dicrocoeliidae; genus Dicrocoelium; species Dicrocoelium dendriticum. The sequence goes on from OX104064.1 coordinate 35,140,705, forward strand.
GAGTAAGAATATCCCCGTGCTATGTAACTGCTTCTGGTGCATTTGATAGTGATAGTTGCACTGTGAAGAAATTACGAGATTCATTAGCATATGACAGGAAGAAACTTCCACTGAGAGAAGCGTGGTCATTGCTGGTCTAAAAAAAGATGCTTAGTTGTTATCCGATTTACAACGAAACAAAATCCTATTGCAAGAAACCAATTAGCATTTTATTAGTTTTCGAACGTTATTCAAAAGTACTATTTTTATACCCCTCTGGTGCCGGTGTAGACACAGTATTATATTAGTGTCAGTGTCTTAACCATCATGCTGGGTCATTTTCTGGATAGTCACATTTTTTCACTCCAATGATATCCAGTTAATTTAAAAGCACATGATACTTCAATGACATGTTTTAATACCTACTATTTAGCTATAGAATGTAAAGACTGAAAAGGAAGCAAGTTTAGCTGTTTAAATAATTAGCTGTAGACTCTGTTTCTGAAACACCATGTAGCTGTGCGCACTCGTTTTAAAAATGGTCAGTTTATCCAACACTGTTGACTTCCAGCTCACTAGTGACATATTTTATGTTTATAATCGGCTGACCCGCCGAACAACCTCGTGGTGACAGTTGAGTAGTTCGGGTTAATCTCGTTGCTGCGAATGGTTTGGTGGCAGTGTTCCAGGACGTAGTGGGTTTACTTCTGGCAAGCGTTCACCCTATAGAAAGCCACAACTATCTATTTAACAACACTGCGAGGTGGCGGATGTGACTCGCTACTAAATGAAGTTACTGCCACTTGCCTATGCACATGTTCCTACTCACTCCATGGACGCCTGTCATCCAGTACCAAGATTATCTTTCATCCCTTCTCAAGCAGACGACCAAACAGAACACAATCTAGAATGCTGTGTCGCACTTACAAGTACAAGCAACACAGTTACGTGCATTCACATATATATATATATATATATATATATATATATATATATATACCGCGTGGATCCAGTATGATACTGCACTAGCATTATTTTACATTTGCCGAGCACTCGTTTGGTATCACTGTGATCACGATACCTATGCAGGCGTTACTCGTGTTGTCGAGCATGTACTATTTATTTACTTATCTGTGGAACGGGGGAATTAAATTCACCAATAAGCTTATCAGCATCGTCCTTTTTTAAAGTCACCCACCAAGCACCAAACCAGTAGGACAAACTGAAATCCATCGAACATGAAGGAGTTAAAACTACCTGGTGCTATCAGATAGGTCATCTGCGCTTTCACTAGTGTCAACGTTTAACTGAATGGTGTGAGCATAGTATAGATATGCAGATGATCAGTGACTCGACTATTTTCCACAAAATCCCTATTGGAAAAGACCAATTCATGCATGATTTCTTGTTTCCGTCACGTTTACCGGTCAGAAGGAAGCGGAAGCCTACCGTGTGAATGTGTCTGTGGCTGCTTAGTGATTGGCGTATCGTTTTGTTGCAGACACATATGTCACGTAAACAATTGTACCGAAATTTGAACACACGATGTCACTATTTGCAACAGTATGTACAGTAAACAGTAACTGTCGGTAAGCCCTTCTGGGTAGGAGGAACTACTTTTTGGAACCAGGAAGTTTCGACCCATCATAAGGGACATGTAAACGCTTAAGCTCATCATTGTGTGGTTTCGAGTGTCAATCTGAGAAGTGGGTACCAGTCTTCATACTCCAACTCACAGTGCAGCTGAAGCAATGTTTAAGTGACAGCCTAAGTTCGAACTTTGCGTTGGTGCTCGAAAACTAATCGGTCGTCGTCCGCCTGAGCGCCAATAGGCGCTTCGTTTGCTAAGGTTTACATGTATATGGAAAGCAATCAGTAATTCACAAATAGGTCGGGTCCGCTATCAACCCGAGAGATAAGCAGTGAGCAGAGTTAGAGCTTCTTGGGAATAAGCGTGTTTCATTTACCACCCTGGGTTCAAGGGAAAGGGAATCCGGTAATAATTGGCAGTCTAGGTGGTATTCCATACAAGATTAGAAGCGCTGTACGCTGTTCAGCATAGTTGCAATAATATGCTGTCGGTAAAGGGTTAAAATTATTTTTAGCTGTTGTTGATTGGACTATCGATTTGTTGCTCGTTTCCGATGACATGTTTTGATTATTACGCAAACTCCCCCTACGGTGGACTCAACCATTTCGAGTTTATGAACCGCATATAGAATTATAATTCAAATCAACCTGGGTGCTGCTTGCGTAATAGCATTTGTATACAAATTGACGTTTGATTCCAAGAAACTAGGTAACAACTTGATGGTAGGTGGCATCAGTTTCTGCAGATACAAACATGATGTTGGGAATCTTATTCAAAGCTGTAGCACTGTGCCGAAAACAGTCACACACGCTGTGGTTCATAAGTATACGTACAACTTTGAGAATCCCAATCTTCATCTTGGGCAGCGACGAATCTGTCACCCGACACCTTCGAGCATATCAACAATAGTGTAGTCCCTAGTAGTTTAACTTCTGGTTAGATCTTGTTATTGTTCAGACACAGATATGGTCTTGCCTGAACCATTGGGAAGATTTGTATGTTTGTTTGCAAACGTCGAACATGTCCTGTCACCCTGCCTGCAACACTTGACAAGTGGTTAATGACTCCAGTGTTGTCTCGTTCATTTCCAGTCCCACATCCACGCCTCGTAGTAGTGTGAGTTCGGCACTCGGAAACCGAATGACCCCTCCTGTCAGTCAGCTACGTATACGAAAACAGGACAGACAATGTCGAGGTGTGAACGCCGGCTGGAAGGCTGTTTACAAACGATGCAGCAGATAATTCAACGCTTGTGTGGACCAGTTATGAGTTAAACAGTGTAGCTGGACGAGCCCATACTGGTATCGTCAGACAGCAGCTGTTATTCTGGAATTCTTAGACAGTTCTTCCATCTACCCTTGAAAGTTTAAACTGACACCGAATATCCGGTGATTGACGAGATGAGATTAGTTCCGCGTACGTAAACTTTTCATTTCGCTCAAGCAGATGACCTAGAGTTAATAACTGCTAAACCTGGAATCGGTCACTTCTGGTTTCGAGGCTTCTTGTACTGTCCGTAAAAACCTTGATTCGGAGTACGCAGCAATCTAGTGACGGTAATGGACATAACTTGACCGCTGCACTCTTTCCAATAGATTGCAATATCGTCTAATGCGAATCTGCGGGAGGCACAAAGTAAGCGCTAATGAATTAGTCATGGTTTAATCTAATAAAGCGCTGGCGTAACCTCATTATGATCTACAGAGGAGTTTTGTACCTTGAAACATATGCGTCCAGGTAGGTGTGCGCAATCTTCTGCCAAAGTGGAATTCATGGAACCTGGATGATCTTCTAGCATGGCGTACTGGCGATTGTACAGGGTTGACTTGAAAGGAGGCAACTTTGTTGAGAGAAAAACATTTATACAACCTTAATGAATTTCGGGTAATCGCGGACCTATACGGCATTACAAATTTACGAGTGAGGTGGCGGCGCCACGTGACTGGGTGGCTGATTGCTAGGTCGGTCTGCTAGACTAACCTCCGATTTTGGACCAAGCACCCCTTTTTCGAGATGAAATGGTAAACTTACGTTTCTATGCCTGTTTTGCGGAACATCAGACGCGCGATGTTAGAGAACGATGCATGTTAGGTGAGCTGATGCATTGGAGAGCTGACACTGTTTTAATAGGTGCGTCCGTGCCACGGTCAAGTCGCAGGACACAAAGATAGCACTAAAATGATCACAATATTCCCCTAAGTTTGCTGCTGCGTAAAGTAACAATAATCTTCTGGATGCTTCTCCATCGTTCCTGATCAATAAAGGCGATTGCTTTCATAAATACAGCTAGCGTCATGTCGGAGAAACTAATGTAAGTGGCCTACCTCCAGCTTCCAAACTTTGTAGGAGTTCACAAAAGCAAATTTACCAGTTTCCGAACAGAAGACCGCTCCAGTGACTTATTTCACTTTGTACAGCGTTAAGGGTACTGGTATTGATAATCCCAAGATATTTGCTTCTTGAAACCGAAGCAACTATGCGACTTTAACAATTTTCCATTGATGATGTGACAAATCTTTGGTTAAACGTACTGAAGCTCATTAGTTTTGGTAGCTAAACAGTTAGCCCCATTTATTTAGCCTAATATGGGTTGCGACTAGCTAAGTGCTAAGAAACCAATTTCGTTGAAGGTCAAATGAAGGAGTTAAAGCAGTTGGGATTCCCTAACGAAGCGAATGAAGCACGAAACATCCCTGAGAGGCCGTGAGCTAAAACTGACCACATAGCCAGTTGAAATGCCTTTGAAATTTCCCTCTGGATGCACCAACAGTGGAACGCCCACATATTTCTTCAGACACCTTACCGATGTTCACAAAACACCTCATGATGTAGTTGTATAGTTCATCATCATCATTATACACACTAGCTGCATATGGAGAACAACTCAGTTATGGTGCCGCAATGTAAAAAAGAAAATAGTGAATCAGAGGCCGACTGAGTCGCCAGTAATGGATGTACATCGTTCCGGAGAGCTAACAGCCGGCTATTGTGCCGCAGAAAGTTATATAGCGCCTATCAATTGAGATCGTGGTTGGAGGGGAGGCTACGCGGAAGGGGAGGGACAAAAGAACTCCCAACATTGTGGTCTGTTCCTAGCCATGTCAATAAGTGTATCCAACCAAACATGTTCATCGTCTTTTGGACCCCAACCAGGGAGCCGTGAAGCACCAACCGTGGCCAACTTCGAACTAAGAGTCTTCATTCCTCTTGGCCACCTCTCCTCTTCTTCCATCCGCACCCCCGGCGCGCAAACAACGCACGTCACGGAAGTCGGTAGGATGGCATGCGCAACACGTGGCCCAACCTTCGGAGCCTGATGTGTGAAATAACGGTGCTGAGCGGTTTGCTTCTTCTTAATACGCCATAAACAAGGAGTCGAACACGCGCACTGCTCACACGGTGCTCCCACCAGATATGAGCCGAACTGCGAAGCCGCAGGTGTTCGAACGAAATTAGCCCCTTTATATTCGCTGATCTAAGGGGCCACGGTTCACAACCGTAGAGGAGGGTCGAACATCCGGCTGCATTGTACACACTAATCTTCAGGGTGTTGGAAGAATAGTTGACATACATTTTTTATGAACAAACTTAACAACCATTCTTTATTCTTCCTAGTTTCCACTTCTTTTGGTTTGCACGCGCCACTGTTTTAACCCGACTGGTACACACATGTCATTGTTAATGGACGCTCATCTCCGTGTCATCTTCAGCGGTATCATTTGCAAGAACACATTCCATTGCTTTTTCTCCGCATCACTTTCCTACATTTTATGTTAAAGGCATATTTAGTTGTCACACAAGTATTGCACTAGTTTTTAAGTTTTGCGCGTACACTTCTTATTCTCGTTTGTGTTGTGACATTTGATTAAATGCTACCTTTCGCGCCTGCGCAATAGATGGCGAAGATTAGCAAAAGCGCCTTGAGCTTTTGCTATACGTTTTGTGACCTCATCTTCAATTGCAAGGGCGCTGATACAAGTACCTAAGTAGTTGAAGTTTGAACGACTTCAGTCTGATCCCCACCAAGTGTCGGCGCAGTAGGTGGGCCCTGGCAACCTTGAAGAGAAGCTTTGCACTTCGAAAGTGCAAAGCATAGTCCGAAACAGGGGAGTGCCAGTGCTAATCTGTCCAGTGCCGCTTGGCACGTCTGGGAGTTGTCACAGACGAGAGCAATATCATCAGCATACTCTAAGTCAGGAAATCGTTCAGTTGGGAGCAGCTTCACACCTTTAAAGTCGTGTCCTGCTAACGTGATTACCATGACTTCGTCAATAATGAAGTCGAAGTGGAAAGATGACAGCGGGCATCGTCGTCTTACATCGTGGGAGCTATTGAAGAGCGGCGACAGCTTGCCGCAAACCCTCACTCCGCCCGAGCTACGCTCGTAAAGCGCTCACATAATAGTTACATACTACTCCGGCACACTTTTCCTTAGCAGATAGTCCCAGAGGGCACGTCAATCCACTGAATCGAAGACACGTCTGAGGTCGAGGAACACGACAACGGTGGGCCGCCATTATATGTGACTGTGCTCCAATAACTGACGCAAAGTTACTATATGATCGATGCAGCCCCGACCTAGACGAAACCCGACTTGCTCTTCACGAATCTGACTATAACGAGTGCCGGACACTCTGTGAAGGATGTGAAATGCAAGCAATTTGATGTGATGGAGGTCAGATTGATTCCTCTATGGTTGCTGAATTCTGAAAGCCAGTCTCCTTTGAAGCTCGGGACAATAACGGAGCGGCTCCAATAGGTTGGGACAATTTTCTGCTCCCACAGTTTCACTGGTAATTCGTATAAATCATCAACAAGAGCATGGTTCACGAATTTAAAGAGGGCTGGATGGAGATAAGCTGATCCCGCGGCTTTATTCAGCTTAACAGTCCGATCACATGTTGGACTTCTGAGCAGGAGGGCGGATCCAAAAGGACAGCCCAGGGAGCAGGGCGGTCACTGGCCTGTGATGGACCTAAAAATTCCGGTCGATTAACTTGCTTTTCAGTATGCTCAGCCCAACACTCCAAACGTTTTGGCAAATTGTGGATAGGCTCGCATATTTTTTCACTAACATCAGGTCTCCTGTTGCCCGTTTCCCGTATCAGACGGAACAACTTCTGATGGTTACCAATTGCAACGGCCAATTCTATCTCTGACGCACGAGGACACCCCCAAGCTTCACTGTCTATCTTCAGGCTAGCAAGGAGTTTTACCCTAAAGTCTTTGCGAGTCCCGTTGTGTTCACTTCTAGCCAGCATGTGCCAGCGAGCATCGATAAGTCCCGGAGACTGCGAAGCTACCCAATGTCTATTTTGGTTAGTGGATTTACCACATGATGATTCACCTGCTTCAAATAAGGTTTACTGAACATACGACCAGTGACCAATTGTATTCAGTGAGCGCTTACGCAACCCGAAGGCCAGCGTACTTCGATATGCATTCAGAACACCTTGCTTCGCCAGTTGGCTCGTCTCTATGCGCTCACAGGCTCGTAGGGGGCGACCACCAAAACGTAAAAGCAGATCAGCACATACAAATACATGGTCAGTGTCCACACATGTGCTCCAAATCGAGCGACAGTTTTGGACGCAGCCACTCCAGCGATAATTGATCTCGATGTGATCGATTTGTATCCATGGCTGGTTCGAGGCTGGTAGACACCATGTCACCTTCCGACGGGTGCTGTGTAGGAATTTAGTGCTCGCAAGAAATAAGCGAGCGTCTTCACACAAATGAAGTAACTGCTCACCGTTATCATTACAGGAGCTTACACCATGTTGGCCGCCCAGATGCAGTTCAGCAGTGGATAATTTTCTAACTTGAGCGTTCAGATCCCCAGACAGCATTACAGTGTCCGAACTTCTTCTATGGCGAAGGAGCTCGTTCAGTTGACGATAGAAGTCATCTTTCAGGGAATCATCGATACAGTTTGTGGGGCCTAGGCAACAATGATACACAAACACCCATTAGCCCCGCGTGACTTCAAAACTTTGAACGAGCCAACCAGTCGGACGGCACACATCCGGCTCCTGATTGGGATCCAATCAACCAGAGCAGCTTCAGCCCTCGGACTCAGAGCAAATACCAATACCGGCTCGGCCGGTACACGAAGCTACATCGTCTCCGGATATGCGCAATGAGTAAGCACTGTTAGTGTCATCTGAGGAGGACGGCAGAGTGAAAACAGTGCTCGAGTCTGGTAGGCGGGGTTCCGGTAGGCAGCAGATAGCGATCGCGTGGGTCTGTAATGTTCGGGCACGTGCTGCCTGTTGGTCGATCTGTAACAATGTTAGTATTTTGAGGCATGCCAATCTGAGGGATAATCGGTGTCTCCAACTATAAGCCGAGGAACTGGGTTTGACCGCTTGGTTAGACATGGGCTTGTTGGTAGGGCAAGAGTGACGCTCCGCTTTTACACGTGAGCTGAAACTAGAAGATAAACGCCTATCAATGCATGGTGGGGGAGGGCCAACAATTAAAGTGTTGAAAACAAGGGGAGAAAAGGGAAGTTGGAAGGGACGATAGGGAATGAAAAAGCGCAAGTAGGGGAATAAGAAGACGGGAAGGCTTGAGCAGTCGCATCCAAACCACTATCCGCCCTGATCGATGCAGCAGATAGGGCGCCTTTTATTAACCTATGCTACGGCCAGAGCATCACTAAACTGTTTGAAGAAGTCATTGTATTGCGTGGGCAACTTACTGACAGATTGCGCAGGCCAAGACAGGAGAAAGATTAGGGTTCTCAACCAAAGCATTTGGTTCAAAAACCTGACCGCAAGGCAGTTGGTTTGACAGTGGACTACAAGGCGTGTGTTATAAGGAATAAGGCGCCACCCTCATTTAAACCCCAAAACTGAAGGACCAAGAGGTTGAGTTTGTCTGACCTCTAGCCATTGACCAGTCTGGTATGAGTGGCTCTGAAGGTGCAAAAGAAGCACCACCCAGCGTAGCTCAATGGATCGCTGAGGCACACAAACCATGGCACCACGGTAAGGTCTAGCCTCATTGCGATGGAGCTGTATTTGTACATTACTTGAAACGGCCTTTTTCAATTCGGCGTCTGCGCAGCACAAACAATCGATGTACCTTGTCTGAATGCTTTGTGATTCCAACGTGTCTCTGGCTTACATCGTCGGCACTAACGATTTTTCCACCCATCCAGTGCATAACATCTGTCAAGTTGTGTTTTTGCTGATGACCCACCACGGTCTCCATTGTCTCGACTAGTTGTATTGCCTCTATAATATGTCAGTATTTTTGCTTGCTTCGTTCCTATGACTGCAACTGGAGATTTTCGTGACTGATATAACACGTCCACAGTAACATTACTTAGAATAACTATGCTAGTTTAAACAGGTCGTTCAAGCGGTAAGGAAAGCTGAAAAGCGGTTGGTAGGGTGCCATTAACCATAAATGTTATTGTCCCTGCTTATTTTGTTACGCTACTTGTTGCACTATCAACTGTCGTGAGGATGTGCACTGATTCGCCGGATCTACGTCCAGCATGCGGGATGTCTGCATCAGATTCCCAATCCTGTTACGGTTTCAGCCAGTAAAAGAGCGAAACATATAAAGTCCGACTGCTGGGACTTTGCGCTGGCCCGTAGCCTTAAGGATAACATACCTGCCTTGTAATCTGAGGTCGCCATTTTGAGCTTGCGTAGGAGCCGGGTGTCCCTAGCAGGATCCTTAGCCCACGTGCAACTGGTAGTGGTTGCGCGGCAGCGAAGCCTAGGTACTGTGTACCGGCCTACGGCTGATGCCTTAATGCTGGGACTTTGGGACACAAGTACATTCAATTCCATAAACAGTGGCAACTCTCCCTACAGTTAAAATGTGCTGATGACGTTATCATCCCCGTGAATCATCAAACCTCAGCATCCTCAGTCAAGCTACAAAGCTGTTTAGACGAATTAGTGCAATAGTCAAAATCAAGCTGATTTCCGCTGACCGTGTTCAAGTGTAAGGATATGCTGTTTTCACTTCATACAGCAGCGCGTTACCAGGATTTAGCCACTGAATGTCCCTAACTTCAGATTAAAGGTAACACTTTGAACTCTTGTACGTCAGGGAAGTTTCTTGGAGTTAGGCCGAGCCATGATTTATCGTGCTCACTCCACGTTAAGCAAATAATTTCCATAGGCAGCCAACTCTCGTTTTACATCTCTCGATCCCTATCCCTAAACTTGTTACAACCATGCTCATTGACATAGGCCATCCTCTTCACACTGCATCTTCCAAATTTACATCTGACTCGTCCACCAAACAAAAGCGTAGAGCAATATATGCCCGCACAATGGCTTATGGTTCGTCGATCTTTCTTTGTTTAACCAGATTTCTATTTGACCGAAACGTTATTATTCCAGAACTAGCCAATACATACTGACAGTGAGGTTGTGCATTTCATTGGGCTTTCATTTTTCCACTGTTTCGTCGCTTTTGAATTCCTTTCACTTGCCATGTCCGTAGCATGTGTCACGGCAGAAAATGCACCCGTCACGGGTTTATGAATGCACATTCTTGACTTGACTGAACTTGAATCATAGCAAAGGCTGAAAACGGAATACTTGCTGAGCGATAGTTGGGACTGATTCAACTATTATTATAGCGATAAGTAGGTTAAACTATTTAGTTGTTGCTCATATATAATGTTCCATCGGTTAAGGTAGTAGCGGTAGACTTGATGTCGAGAATATTTGTGTCATCACTATAGACTACACGCATGGAACGCTGTTCCCGAAGGTGAACACATGCCTCGCTGACATGCGTGACTTAATTAACTGATTACTCATCAGGAACACCCATAGCTTGGAGGGGTTACCAGGGTAACCAAAAGTCAGCTAACCTCTTTTCCGCTCTGACAACTACTATCAGTATGTCAACTAGTGACCAATTAAGCTAACGAGCTATTTGTGTGCTGAACCACAGCCACGAATCGCTGACCCGCATAACTTGTTGATTGGAAAGCAACGTAACACTGTTGCTAGAAACTGGGCCTATGGGTCGTAGTGGTGACACACGGGTATTGCTGTACTAATGGTGTCGGGACAAAATTTACTTCAATCTTAGCCTGCTCAAACAAACATCCCACTAGCAATTCATACCAGTGTATGTGTGGCATTGCATTACTCATGGTAGGAATGTTGCAAACCACAGAGGTTTTACATAACTCAAAATAATGGCTTGTTATTAAAACTGGAAGTGAAGAATTTGTGTCCCAACCGGGGACGTATAAAAGGGGGAATTGAACCAGCTGCGGAGTACGACCTTATCGCATACTTGGCGCATAGGACCAGCAATTCTTTGCCTGACATCTTGGTTTATTCAATATCTCCTCTCCCAAGAACGCGGTGCAGTAAGTGCAGGTGACGTCATCCGTGATTCGCTTATCCTTTGGATTAACTCCACACCTGCAGCGTTGGGCACCAGTAAACGATGTAGTCCTGAATTACCCACCAGATATGACGGCATCCAGCAGCATAGTTCAGAATCTCCATGAGTCATCGAAGTTCTTTTAAACTGGACTATTTCTCCTTCGCTATTAGGGACGCCGCCCAAAATCATAGTTCCAATATACATTGTTTCGCTTTTAATTTGGTAACTATTAATGCGTTACACTAACGAGATGAATAAGTAGAGTATCTTCATTCGGTTACTAACCAGAAAGGGTAAAAGTAGTGGTAAGTATCGCATTCCAAGTTTAGTTTTTTCCTTATGAGGACTATTCAGATACTAACTGACTCGAATTCATCGCCTTGAGCTACCTGTAATAAAACATTTCAACTTGATCTCATCTATATCTTGACCACCTCTCATTGTTTGAACGTCCACCATGTAAACTTTATGGATCCAGACCGTTCTAGGTTGATTACCACTGTATGTTGACCACTTTGTTCAAGTCCCTTGAGTGGTCAACTTACGGAGGTTCTACTGTACTGTAGCAGGAAGAGGTTCAGAGATGCTCTGCCTACATTTTACTCCACGACTGACTGGTTTCCTCCTATTTTGACTTCCCAGCTGGAAATGGCCTTATATGAGTCTGGTTGGCGATTACTGTCTTGGTCACTAATCCACAGCTAAGCCAACAGCGCTTGGCACAGTAGTCGAAAGTTTATTGTTGAGTATTGGAGTACCCGCCATGTGTCTGGACTGCAAACACACACACTCGTAAATGAGCCCATAGTTTGCTTTGAAGCGGGATGAGGCCTCTCATGGAGTGCACTGTGTGGACCGAGCAGCTCCGAGACTCTGTACTTCGGATGCGGTCCCTGTCATCGAAATGACAGAGATCTGTCTCACGGCAAACCGTGGCCTCAGTTGAGACTGCGTGTCTCAATTCAAGCACACGATTGGCACTGCAAGACCCAACAATGTACTATAGCTCAGCTTTTGGGTATGTGCCAAGTGGATGAGTTCCGACTTTTCTTATTTCAATCGCAAAAGCGTTTTGGCTAATGCGATTAAACCCGGATGAAAGTAGCAAGAAAGCACAACTTTTGAGCAAAACAGAAAATACTTCAAGTCACTGACGGAACTAGTGTTTTAATTGTGTGAAGAACTTCTGATTCTCTATACCAGCGTTTCTAGTGCACTCCTGCATGTCTATCAGCTGCCTTTCTTTGTTGACTATGTGCACTGGCTTAGCAACAACTTCGGCTGCCCGGGGCGGACGTAAGCTTTTCGCCCCCTGGTAGTTGTAAACATGTAAACCCGCACATGTGCGAACACACCTTATATATTTGAATGCAAATAACAACAAAGAGTAAATTTAAAGTAATACCGCAAATACAGGTAGTTGTATTGTTACAATACTCGTGAGCAAAATTTACAGGTACATTTTCGTGCATTACTTAAGGCATTAGTATTGATAATAACAAAAAATTCAGTCCATTAGCACATTCCCTCTTTATGAGCAGAACTGCCAATGCGTGAGTCTTGTTTGGTTCATTGATGATGGAATGTTGCTCACTATAAGCTTCAGTTTTGAGAATATGCTCTCACAGCTAGCTGGGATAATATTGCGTGTAAGAAAGATGCCAAGCTGATTCCAAAAGTGATATTACTGTGTGCAGTTCAAACGTTCAGTAGATCCATTAGTTTTGTCGTTTCCTGAATCTTTTACAAATTACTGCAATCTTCTCCTTTCGATAAAGAGTACCGCTTACTTTATATGTTCCACAACGTCAACTAGCGAACAATCATGGTTATTAGCAGACTTAACGGTGTAAGAAAAGCATATTTTTTGTAACGTCATGAATTTGCTGAAAGCTATTGCATTTGGGCAACCAAACCTTCCATGACAAACAGCGCTGCTTGTTTCATCTCATCGATATATCAAACAATTCTTCATCGTCCATTCGTTTCTTTCAGCCGAGTCAATACATCATGCTTATTCCCAAGTCAGCGTAATTTTTTGATTTATCCATTGCAATGTCAACCACATTCTCCCTATTCTGAAGAAAACTGTTAACATTGTAAGCCTGACACTATTGTACCGCCGATCTAGCCCTTTCTTTAAATATTTCTATACCTCCTTGATTTCTATTGGAACAGATTTCCAAAGGCTCTGAAACGAAATAAACAGAAACCATAATACCGAGATGAGGATTAAAGATGCATCTGATCTTGTGGTTGTATTTTCTCATTAATCTGTGAAAGGTTTCAGAGAAGTGAAGACTTCCGCTTATTTCTTCACCACACCGTTTACAGCGCCCGCTCGACTAATCCATCTAGATTTTACAGCCAATTAATACTTATACCGGTGACTTGAAGCAAAATATTCCAGCAATATTTAGGAGTAAAGATGATAAGAATAGCCGGTCTATTCTGTCAAAAATGTAACAGACGTAACCGTCGCAGAAGTTTCATGAACACAAGCCACATTCAGGGAATTCTTTGTACATGACACAAATGTAGCTTTGGATTGATTTCGCACTCTGCAAACCTCAATGGTAGCCCGCCATAGCAGCACCACTGTTTAATGCTTGGCCACGACAGTCATCAATCTGCATTTCGTCTTTCTCCGCTTCTCCCAATACCAATCCACAAATTTCCTCTGCTCTTTTACTGTTATTCACACTGAAGCTGAGAAACGACTCCTCTAGCGTCATTTGATTTGTAGTGATCTGATTTTTGTACAATGCAGCGGGAGTGCTATCCGAAAGTAAGCGAACATAATTGCTTTCTTTACCTGATCCAAGATTTTTTCTCAGCTGTTTACCAAAATGTTCACTAATTCATTTCGAACGCCTTGTGACAAAGAAACAGTGCTGATTTTCTTGCCCAGCTGAACTGTTACCAATTGTTCATGGAGAACAGACTCATCCTTGACCAACAGATGTACAACTTAAAAATTCCCTTTTTTCCTGGTCTTCGTCATCCTGGATGAGTCTCGGCAACCACAAGGTGTCCTGTTTTGCTTGGCGGGAAACCTGACGATACCAAGTATTCCAGCCAACGTTTCATGTCATGTCTTTTCTACAGTTCCCTTCCATCAACTAGCCAGATTGCTAGCTCCTTGCTTTTAGTGAATGACTGAGCACACGATTAACTAGATTCGTGTTCATATGGTTTTGCATTTAGTGTCGACCAGTTTCAAAAACCCTCATCAGGCTAACAACTAGAGTACGCAGTTGAAAACACCCTGAGGCGGAAACAAAACATGGCCTATTTTAAAGGCAAATACATCACCCGTGTTCGCAATCTTTGCCCGTTTTCTTGCAAATTGCGAAAAACGTGTACGTTGTTAACTTCTTAGCCTCAGATTTGTATTCGTTCCTGGTAGCACGACTTATTGAAACCGGGATCGACGACAATAAATAGGAGCCAGACAAGCATAAGGAGAATTTTATGGTCACTCGTAACTTGCCACTGATAGACATTCATAGAATCAATGTATGTGCGTATTCTCATGCCAAAGAGTGGTTGCACCAAGCATTTTTCAACTTCGCGCGCATCTTCCTGCCTCAATATTACAAACGTTTTCCATTGCATCCATGCTTTCAATATCACTGACTGCTTCCCAACGAGCATCGCTTGCAGTAGCAATTTCATCTTCGATCTCAGTAGGAGTGCTGCCCTTCATTATTACCACTTCAGTGATGGAAATAATTTCGATGCATTTACACTTGGTATTGAACACTCATCTGTAATACAAATGCCGCCCCCTGTCACATGCTCCTCCGGGGCGGACCGCCCCCCGGTAGCGCCTTATGCTTCACCTCTGGCTATGTGTGTACTGAGGGAGATACTCCCGGAAGTCGTTAGTAACAGGCATTAGAGCTCCAAATTTTTCATGGAAAACTCCTTATCTGTGGGGCCCAGCTTGAAAATTGCAACCTGCGTTATAAAACTGCATGCTTCTGTATGTGCAAGTTTGCTAGTACAAATGGCTTTGTTTAGTGCGATCCAATTTGCCTTCACTGCTAATCTATCATACTCACTTACTCACCCACGCGAAAACGGTGAGGTTGATATTATTTTCCATTTTTACGTAACGTGTGCGCTTCGAATGTCAGTTTTTTGAGCACGTTCTGAGCTTTCATGAACTGGGAATTAATCATCCTCGTTTGTATTTAAGATAGTAATATATTAAAAGCCGACAAATAGGTGTTGGCAGTGATCAAACAGACTTCTAATTTCCTGCCTAGACCGATGTCCAACAAAAGAAGCACGTCACAAAGTTTCCTTCCATGGTGAAGGCAATTTCCTGACAGTACCGCGCTAGGTGCTTACTGGTATATGCCGGATTCCAAGGCGGTAGCCATGGGTTTTCTTTTAGAGGAGCAGGTAGTGTGGCAGCAATGCTTTTGTAGTCTCGGTCGAAGGGTTTCACTCACTTCCGCCCTGTGATCGCTACCAACTTTTCCGTAAAGTAGGTCACACATTCTCAGTCTGTCGGTCCATACAAATTAATGCTAACCATTTTGACAAGAGTGCATTCCATTGTTCATATTATCTATCTTAGTAAGTTGAACGTCGACGGTACTGGCCGGATAATTGGAATTAGTCAAGGGTTTGCGACGGTCCATTGCTAACTTGAACTTGTATACGTGCTTAACGAGATCTGGATTGCGAATAATATCTGAGTAAGGAATTAAATAGTCGGCGACCGATTGGTAGATCTTAGGTTAAAAGGGTTTACCGGTGACATGCGATTGCCTTAGGTTTTTAATAAGTAATTATTTTCCTGAATATCTCTGAGGCAAAATGTAAACATCGGACATCGTAAAGAGCGATACAGCTGTGTGTACATACTATGTATACTATTTCCTGGTGCGCATTTAGAAATGCACAGTAATGGACTACTTATTGATCGATTTTGACGAAAATGTTAGGTCATTTGATTCGCACTTAAAGCGTTTGATACCGACATCGTATTGCAGATTACAAAAGCAGTAATGCTATCACAATTTATTGGGCATCGGCCCTTTGCTTCTCTGACAGCTTCTGAATCATCTTATAGCGGATGGTAATGGTCCCAATGTGTCGGCTTCAATTGTTGGACCGTTGGTGTATGTTAGGATAGATACTCACGTATCCTTAACGAAGGGTTGCATTATGCTTGATTCGTTGGTCCGTTGAAAGTACTCGTAGTGTGACTAGATTGCGACGTGAAATTTTTGTGTGAACTGTCATCGTATTTCAACCTGACCATATCTCCTAGTCCAGCCTACCTTGACAGAGGCCGATACCCCCCAACAGTAGCAGCAAGGCAAGCGAAATTCAATTAATGTTTGAAATTTAACGTACAACTACCATATTAAATTTATGAAGTAATCATACAGCTGCGACCCAACTTATGAATATTTTGCTCTTAGAATACTTGGCCAGAGAGCGTGTACATTCGGTTCGGTAAAAGATGGAGAAGTACCATGCATTCTTCAATAGTGCCCCATATCCTATATGCTAATCTGACGGATATGGTTTCATAAACAGTATAACCATTGAGAATAAATTATACCGCAGTTTTTATATCAAAGTATGTTTGACTGGTTATTCCTCATAGAATGTATGCAAGATAACGGTTTGATATAACTGAAGTCGATCAAAGCAGATATCCTAAAGTTCGTGAACCAATGGCGTTTGTTGACCGATTCATATATTTAAGCAGGTACAACCTTGTGATTTTGCCTTCTGCAATTGAAGTTATACGTTAAACTGACCAGATAGACAGTACTGAACGTGATAAGATCACTACTCCCTAAATGGGAGCAGCTAAATTAGAGAATAATTTCGCCCACACAGAAGTAACAGAACTATTAGTAAGATCGTTTTCAAAGAGAATGCACGGCAGCAGCCGATTATGCTGCACCGTCTCTATTCTCGCAATGCGTCAGCATTTCCTTGTGAATTTGGACTTGTTTGAAGTGCAGTAACTTGACCCACATTTCTGCAGATGACAGGGCGGAAAGTTGTCCACCACTCACCACCAAATCTGTTTGGCCCTACTCACAATTGAGTGCCCAAATCACTTAGTTATATATTTATTTTCTTTCCCGGTGGCGCACTCACTATTCTAGTCCTCATCAGTGGGAAACATTGCACGAAACTGCAGATTTAAGGATATTACTCTGAGATGACTAATGCCAACGAAGATAGTAAGAGTCTTTTGGTCAGTCGCATGTTCTCAATACGAAGTGGGCCCACTGAAATGGCTTTCCCCGCCTGAAATCGAATTGATTGCGCATGCCCTCAGGTTGTATTCGCATGCTACCATAACGAGTTTCGAAACGGACTCATAAGTTTTGAGTGCATAGTCGCAAGCATTGTTATGGTACATGTATCAGACTTAACTCGAGGCAACTAGGATCAGAAGATTCAACCATTGACTTGACCATGTTGGAAGACTGCACGTTGAGAAGTTAACCAGTTTTCAGTAAACCTTGGTTGTTTACCCTTGGGACAACAGCTATTGTTTTGTGTTTGTGTGTATTTTTTCTGACCAATTCAAAACGATCGTTTCCTTCCCATACGTGATCTATATATGTTGTTAGTTTGCAAGTGATCAGATAACACGAAATAGTGTCATCTTACAGTGCTCCTCTTCTTACTGTTGTGTTCAGACTGTTACAGGGAACACGATGTTTTAAACAAAAATATTGTTGGTTATCCGGTAATAGTCCAACACTTTTTCACCTTATTAATTCCACTGGCTCTATGAAAGTGACCCGTGTCAATGAAAAATGATTGTACCAACCCAGGTAAACGGACTTCGGATCGCATAGCTTGAGAACGTTTAGCAAAAAATTTCACCCCAGGATTTTAGAGTGTCATTCATACGTCTGGACTACGACCTACAATTCTATTGGGATCTTGGTTTACTGTAAAGCATATGTCGGTCACTGCAACCACTGAGACCGTATCCAAAGTGGGGAGTTGCAGACGTTGGTTCCAGAATTGGGATAGTGCAACATAGAAAACACTGCAGCTTGATTACAGATCATTCGCCCTTTCTTTCAACTCCTACTGCCTTTTGGGGCAGGTACGCCAAACTGGTGGCCCACTGTAACCAAAAATTTTGCCCACACGACAGATTTGCGATTTGGCCATCTAATGCTCTAAATATTAGTTTTTAAATCAGATAGATAACCGCTCGAGGTCTACGGAAGCAACGTGCTATTTTGTATGCAGAATATCTTCTACACTTTGAACTAACTTCAAAAGCACGAAAGAAACATGATTGCGGCTACTAGACGAGCGAATTACGACTTTTGACTAGTATATATGACTTTGGCCTTTGCTGCTTCGCATTGAAGTAATCATCTTGTCCTGACCATGCTTCTTTCTCTGGGATTTCACTGGTTACTTACGGCACATACCCCACTCGATGTGTGGTAATTAGCTGTGTTTGACATTGCGCCCAGTGCGGAAGCGACAGGCGCCGATAAAATGTACTCCATCGACGTCGAGCGCATGGCGCTGTAGCACATACGGTTGCGAGTGCTTGAGTCAGGCAGGTCTAATGAGCCACTAGCGAGGCCATTCATGACCAGCATCGAAAAGACGACGAGCGTTGCTGAGAAAGTAAGCAGAACCTGCCCAACATTGGTGGGTACGCTGCATGCGCTTCCATTCGATGTACTAATCTCGTCATTGAGTGCTGTTTCTTTATTACAGGTGATCGGTTTGCTAGACTGTCTTAATGCTGATTTTGTACTTCATTTCAATGTCTACTTGTATAAGCTTCTATTAACTTGCACATGTCGCTTAAACGAAAGGTGCTTAACTTTGTTAATATTTTCTCCTCTGTTTCACAGGTTTTTGGTCTCTTTTTCTTCCATTTTGAATTTATAGCAGAAATGGTAACCTAAATATTTAAGATGTTAATTTAGTGAAGTGTTATGTCGGCGAATCCTGATGGTGCTTCGATCTGTTTTATTTGATATTGTCACTTCAAGTGAATGCTTGTTTTTTGACATTCCAAGTGTGGGTGCGTTTGACGTGAATGTTGACCAGGTGCCTACCTGTCTATTACCCATCAATTCGTTCATACTGGCTTCAGGAGATAGTTGGTCGTTGCAGGAGGGGACGGGGTGCACGGTCCTTGTGGCCGTGCTAGCCTCGAAGAGTGGTTCCATGCACTCAGTGTGGAGCGGATTACTGTCCAGCCACCACCTTGTGTGCGCTTGATTCCCCAAATACAGCGTGTTTGTGTTTGCCTGTGAAGGAGTTTGGGCCGGCTCTATTGATGAAACGTGGCTCATATCCGCATGCCTCCCGGTCCTATTCTTTCGGGTTTACACTGGATATGGGGTGTGTGGATGGAGCTGTGGGTGGTGCAGCGCAAGCCACACATGGTCCATCTGTAAGTGCTGGCATCCTGTGGCTGTCCATATGGAGGTCGCAGTGGCAGGTACATCAGGAACCGGATGCCGCCAAGCATGAAATTGCGCCAACTAATAGCACCCTCGTTTTCTCCTACAAGTTTTGTTGTTTACTATCTCCGGGCCAGTGGAAAGGCTTTGTTAAAATATGATGAACACCGTTCAGATTCCACACAACTTTCATAAGGCTGGGACTCCGGCAGCTAAGGAAGAATGGAAAAGGAACTTAGATGAATGCGATTTTCAGAAAGAAAAGAAGCAATGTATTTTTACACATTAGTAAACGGGTGGATGCATTTTACACGGTGTAACAATAGAAAAACTGCACCAAAGGAATAAAATTTGAAAAGACACTGAAACTGCTAACGGATTTACGATAAGCAAGACAAAGACCAAAGATGGTGTGGCACCGATATTTCAGCCGGAAATAATATTATCCGTCATTAAAAAGAGATGTTATGCCTCCGGAAAAACAGTAAAAATGAGTGATTAGTCTAATGTTTGTTTTTAACCGTTGTCATATCGACACATGGCATGTGTTCTTGCAAGTATGTAAATCTCACTCAAAATTACTTCATATCTTTAGTACAACCATTTGTTGGTGCATTGCGTGATAACAACTTGAAATAATAGAAATTCCATGTAATAATCCGCGTATACGTTTAGATCAATGACGAGTAGTAGGGGGATTTTAACGGTATAGTTAGAAATAATTTATCTCTACACGCAGTCAGCCAGCTAGCACACGCCCGGAAAAGCACTGGATATCCGTTTCCCCCATTCGGCGGGGATCGTCAAATGTACGCATTGCATGTGGTCCCTGTGCTGAATTTCTAGACATATCATTCAAACACCCCTACTACTCCTTTGTAATCAGTAAGCGGACCAAGCTTTATTAAATGCCGTAGTTAATTGGCGGTTTAACACTAGAAATAAAGCTCCACCGTACATCCTATAACGTCCGAGGCCGGGCGAAATGACCGCGTTACTGTATTTGTTTACACCAACTATTATTTTTAAAGTGTTTGTATTAAGTGTATTAACAAAGATTTACGTTTTGTAACCGCAAAAGGATGGTACTAAATTTTTAATTTTTCAAAACCTAAGAAGTGATTGTACTTGGAACAATGGAACAATGGTGTAATACGGATACAAAAACCATGGCTTGACAGTACCATAGGATGGTTTGTGCGAATAACGTTGGTGCCATAAGTTGCACAAATTGCAAAAGTGCATCCACAGACTCACCATATTATCCACAATAACACAAAGGTATATCCGTCTACCCCGAGTTCGTGGGGTTATTGAGCGTAATGTTTGCTAGTGCCATGTCGTCAGTCAGTGAATAGAAGTCAGATCAAGTAATGTAGGGGTGTCAAGTATAGACGAGTCATTTCTTTAACTTGGGTAATGTGAGCGCTGAATATACAAAAGTCGAAAGAGCGTTTCACGGTTGACAAACTTGCAAGGAAAATAACTCGGCGGCATTCCAGCCGACTGGATTGGGTGACAAGTTCCGACTAAGCTTTGGGAGGTGGCAGAAGGCGTGACCGTGGTTTTCAAAATCTGGAACGCCAGGATGAGGTCACACATTATACGGTGGTATATGCTGCTGTACAGTCCCATGACTATCAGTCAACTATGGTATTGCAGGTGGGACAACCTCCTCACATTTTTCGTTGCTCTTCGCTGGGCTGTCTCCAGCACAGCCAGATCTCGTTTTAATCTGGGTTGCCAAACCTGGATCGGCTACTTTACATGGGGCCTCACATATGTATTGAGCATTTTGGGGATGATGGAAGGATGGAGCAGCCCGAAAGCTCTCCGTAACTGACCCAAATGGTTTGCGGTTTTGGACGCCTTCAAGAACTGCGCCGAACAGCCGAGATCGTTTCGCATCACCACCCCAGGGTCTCGGTCTTGTGAGGCGGTTTCCAGCATATCCTCACCAAGAATATATGCGTACTTGGACTTGTGGCGGACACGCACGATTTTGCACTTTTCATTATTAAACGGAAGTAGATTTGCTTTTGACCATTCAGAACCGTGGTCTAAGTCTCGTTGCAACAAATCGTGATTTTCCTGACAGTCGATTGCCCACCATATCTTGATGTCATCGGCAAAAAGCAGAAAATGTGAATTGATGACACTCGAAAGGTCGTTAATGAAGAACAAGGATAACCACGGTCCCAATACTGAGTATTGTGGGACATCGTAGTCCACATCAATTAGATCAGCAAATGAACCACGAACTCGAACCTGAAGGCTCCGCTGAAAGAGGAAGTTTCTGCTTCATCTAAGGACAGAGTTTCCCACTCCCTATGCTTGCAGCTTTTGGAGAAGGATACGGTTGAATGCTTTGGAGAAGTCTAGGTAGATGACATCAATGCCGGTCGCACTGTACGCTATCTCGGTCCAACTGTCACGAGCAATAAGTAGATTGGTGGTACATGACTGGTGCTGACGGAATCCGTGGTGCTCCGGTGATACGGTGATTGATCTTTCGAAGTGGCCCATTACAGTCTCAGCTACGATCGATTCCGTCACCTTTTGAAAGCACCAAGAGGAGAATCACTGGGCGATAGTTGGCGGGCTCTGAACGGCTACCACTCTTGAAAATAGGGGTAAAGATGCCTTACTTCCACATGTTAGGGACCTGCTATTCAGTCAGGCATCTTTGGAAAAATCTCGTTAAAGTTTCAGCTATCCTCATGGATGCCATCTGCAGTGCTTTCGGGGGAATGTTGTCAACTTCGTGTGAACTATAGGTGCGCAATAATAGCAGCTTCCTCAAAATTGTCGCCGAACTAAAGCTAACGTGTGTAACTACTGGCGTCTGGGAGATTGGGACTCGTATGTTACACATGCTGGTAGCAGGTCGGAAAATTGGAGCATATTGGAGTGGTAGAACGTTTGTCGCATCCACGTCGGTTTGAGCCCATCCATCTATTGCAATTAAGGGGGGAACAAGACGTTTCACATGCAGGAGGCTGTTCACAAGTCCGCACAGAAGCATTTTGTTAGCACAAATGTTTTCCGCTAGGCACTGTTGGTGTACTAATTTGTTCTCTCGCACAAGCGTGATACAGTGATTAGGATGCACAACATAGTTTCTCTAGTTGTCAGCGCTAGGGTTGGCTCTATACACATTCTATTCTCCGTCTCTTACTATTATATGTTTTTGGGTTCTGCTCCGAACGAATGATTGTGATATTGCGGTTCGAACGGGCTTGTTGACTGGGGCAGATGTGATCAGATCACTAAACTTGCTAATAAAATCCATCCAAGCACCGTCAATGGAACAGTCGTCCGAAAACTCTCAGATGGCATCAGGTTTATACATGAAACGGGTGACATCTCTCTCAGTTTGTCTCCATTAGACATAAACTACTTTTTCACATGCAGAGCACCTGTTACTTGACTCTTTGGCATCAGCATTTTTCTACCGAAATCTATGATATATTGACGGGCAATTTCACAGTTATGAGATATTAGTAAACATATTAAAAGTTGTGCAGCCTTACAGTTGTAGAACTATACACGTATACCGACAATGGACATTCATAATGACCGCTCGTGACGTTCCGTTGGTAAGTTCATCGCTTGGTGAGTGGGGGCTACCTTGTCTTCTCTACGATAGTAACGTGTAGTTCAGTGAATAGTGAGCGATGTTACCTCACATCTAGTAAGTTTGTCACGACGGTCGTTGCAGTTCCTCGTAACTCAGTGGTCCTCACAATGGACTGGTAACCATCTGATTGCGGGTTCTAGCGCCGCATGAGTCAGACTGAGCGTACACTGCCAACGATCTGGCAAGCATGAAACAGTTGTACAGCGCTTTTCGAGCGTGTGGTGACTGCCTGATTGAGCCCAGATTTAAAAATAAATGATTTCAAGCGGTTGCCACAGACATCTCTTATGACGCGATAAATACAGTGGTGCTGAACTTAGAGGTTCCTCAGGTTAATGTTCCTATTTCATGATACCATTAACCGTCACTGACAAATCCAAACGCAACGACTTTGTTTTGCATGTCAAAGTTGAGTTACTTGTGTGGCCAGAGGACTCATACAGTTGATACCCTTTGTCCTCAAGTTTTGAAACCATTGCCCGGTGAATGTCACAGGCTTGCATGCATGCTGATCGAAGTCGTGAACTTCACTACCCATCTTTGGGGTGGAAAGCATAGTTAGAACCATGAATCTATCTGTTATGTAGTAGATTAAGGAGCTATTCTCAGTGCCATTGTGGGAGAACTTTTTCAGTGTACTTAACGCTTTATGACCGATAAGTGGTCAGATCCTCAACGTTAAGCACCTTTCTGGCCACCAAGCAGGAAAAGGGAACACCGGGTTTGCCCCAAGTTGTAGTCCATGCGGAGCATGTTCCGACTAGAAGCAGTGGGGCTTTTCTGACTACACCACCTGGGTTTTTCTAGTATATGTAGCTTTTAATAAGATTATACGGGAGTCCATATGAGGCCATGGTGTACTTATTATTTTATAGATGCAGTATGCAGGAAGTCCGACGCAAACGCTTGGAGTTCACTAATTATTATTCCGATTTCTTTCAACGTGGATGACTCTGGGGTCGTTGACCCAACAGATCCTCTCATGCTGTTGGTAAATTTTGGCTCTGGTTGAAAATCTGTTAGTTTACATTTGATGTGAATATGTAGTACTACTAACTACTAGTCCGAGACAGTGCGCGTAATCAAGCGCGGATATCAGAAGGCAATTTAAGTCGGACACAGCAGACTACATTAGATGGGTTACGAAGGACGTGGGCGGATAAAGCGCAACAGGACCAAGTGTTAGCGCGCACAAAGTACAGACATTCGGGTGTCCAGCCGGAGGTAAGGAAGGTTAAAGCAAGAAATAATATTGTGCAATCGGTCAACAATGAAACTGTACACGAAGATAGTACTTATCTTGCGGGAGCAACAGGTACATCTGTCGAATCAGATAGGTACATCTCTATTGGAGCTTGGGATTTAATGCAACTTGCTTCCTGGAATCTGAAAGCTGACGTTTCCAAGCATGAAAATAACTTTTTGTTTCGTTATCACCATCTATAGGATTATCCTCGTATGCATCCGCCTTACGGCCGCACTTTACCTCGGCTCTTGTTTCACCCACTTTGGCCATTCGAATTCTTGTGAGTGAGTTCTTTCGATCCAGTTCGACGAGCGCTACTCAGTGCTCCTCATCTCTTGGATTTAACTTCAGTGGCTCATATTCTTAATCCCGTTCTCAGTTTTAGCACATTCTTTGTGGAGTTCTGCGTGTGAAATCACATTACTCAAAGCTTTTCGAGAATACTTTTGGTCTCATTCGGAAGCAGAATCTGTGGACTCTTAAATGACTTTGTTAATCTTCCCTAAAGGCTGCAACAGAATAAAGTTACGCGACATTTTACGTCTCCCTTAGTAAACATCGGATACGTAACACTTAGGGGTGCTTGCCAATGCCCTGCCTGCATCTTCGCTTAACGCGGCCCGATCAATACACGCCGCGTCTTCGTGTGCTTGTGTGCACACTGCTGAATCCGGCAACCTGCGCGCGACCGCAGGCGGAAGAGAGAGGCGTTGTGCCAGCTATCTTTTGTGGCGGACTGACATTGACGACAGAAGATTCAATCGAGTGTCCACCTTAAGTGACTTGCTGGCCTAGCCGCGATGCCCAAAGGCGCCTGTGCAACCTGCAATAAGATGGTCAAAATACAGGCTTCATGTGGAAACTTCTCTATTTCTTTTCATGCCAGGAGTGGGAAAATTAAACCAAGAGAGTATACGCTGATAAGAAGCAAGTCTGCCCTAATTTGAGTCTGCTCAAAGTGCAATACTGTCCCACGAAATTAAACCATAATTGCACTGTCCCAGAAGTATGCTAGGCTGTCAGACGCGCTAGAAAAGTGATGTACCAAAATGACTTCTGTTATATCCTCGGCGTTAGGACTTAGTAGCTCCTACGTTGCGCCTTGCGAGCCAAAGGTCAAAACACCGGACGAGTGGTGTATTGGCGAACATAAAACACGCTGACGTGGGACGTAAACACACTGATACGATTCGATCCATAGTTGTGTGCTCGGTTGATTTTACAAGTCTCAAACAGTCAAGCGACGTGTGGGCGGCGTGAACCAGGCGGCAGTAACAAATGTTCTGCGACACGGAAAACACTGGTTTGATTGTAACTGAGGCTGTTCTGCCATAAAACACACAGTGCTTGTAGGAAATTGCGCATTTACCTTCCTGAACAAGTTCATTTGTTTCGTTCTGTGCGCATTTGACTTTGACCTGTGTGGAAAACTGTTTTCACAAGCAAGCTACAAGAATTGTTCTAAATCAGTGACGCCAACTCGACTTGCTTCTCAGACAAGAAAATTTTCCTAGGAGTTTGTCATTCGAAACCTAACAGCTTCAGTAAGAACAAGCATAACAGAATGGCTGACGTATGCCTCTTCACCGAACTCCACTGAAAGCCAAATCAACGAGGCTGGATTTTACACTGATAAACTTGCTCCTGCAAATACCACCAATAAGCCAAATCGCCCGTTTTCCCCAGCAACTCACCCCGAGCCCATTTATAACAATTTCCCCCAAACCCACTTTCACCCACCAGGCTAAGCTGAAACCAAGGAAGCGTGCTAATATCAGCGGCAGACGGGCCATCGCTGCATAAAGAGCACACGCAAATCGGCAACAGCAGTTTCTACAACACCACCTATAACTAATGTAAAAAGCAACGCTGCGCTGATGCGTAGCAAATAGCTTGGTCTCCCAACCACGGTCTATGGTCCAAGATAAGACGCTCAGAAAGAAACGGATGTCCTGTCTATACAATTAGCAAAGTACTGGAGTCAAATGACCTGAACCAATTGAACACCATAAGTAATCTCCTCGGTATTCTGACTACACCAACTTGACATTGCTCACCCGCCACCCAAATTCCAAACACTATGGTAAAGCCAGGCTTCCTCGGGTTGTGGTAAACTCCGTCGATGTGGTAGTAGCAGTGCTGCTTTCGTATGCTGGTCTCTAGTACAAATCCTGTTTGGTCAGCGTCTTTCCAGACGTTCCATGGGGCAAACGCAAACGAGCAAAACAGAGCTTGGCAGAATAATGCCTAAACAAGGCAGCCAGAACCGTTTCTTCCACGACGTCCCCTATTCTTATGAGCACGATGAATGCAAAGCAAAGGCTCCCGACCAGGAGCAGTGGCACTATATTCGTGAGACCCTGCTACTGAACGACGTTGTAATTCATCCCTCTCGAGACTGCCAATATCAGAAAGCTACAAAGAGTGTGGTCCAAGGATAATTAAAGTGGTGCTACCAACTAAAGCGTTGGCACTTATGCTACTTGAACGCTGGCATTCACATCGGATCTAATTGCCAACGGAGCTCCGGTTCAAAGACATGAGTGAAACTGTCGTCCGAACTAAAGCAGCACCATAGCAGGCACTCGAATTCAAACCGGAAGCAGGGCTGAAGGTAGTGAGCATCTTCGTGTGCAATCCTGCAGCCACTCCTTATGCATGGTGCCAAATGCATTGTCTGAGGGGCTAATCACGATGCCACTGAACCCAACTCCAAGCGACTCATCCGAAATACCACAAAAAGGGCTAGCGGATGACCATACAACGGTCAGCACAACCTCTCATCCTAGCCAAAATTGTATCGGATCGTTGCTGAGAACCGAAAAAATTCCTGCCTTTACACAAATGCGCAAGGCCTCCTCAGCAAAATCGCCGAGCTTCGGTTGCGCAATGCAAAAAAACGGTCGGAATCTCCTGTCCATAACCGAGACTTGGTTGCACTCAGACGTTACGGATGCCGAGATCGCGATCCAGAGAATGCCCATGTCCCGATATGATCGTCCTAGCAGGGGAGATAATGTTATTCTGTACTATTATAAAGAGTTACAATGTGAACCCCTGGATGATCCGGAGAGGCGGGTCAGCGACTTGCTATGATGCCGTTTGCGTATCAGACACAATGATAACTGCTTCGTGGCAGTTGTATATCGCTCACCATTGTCCACACTAGAGATGGATTCCCACCTAGTATCATTATTGACGAAATGCTTTCTCTGAACCCACTTATCTCCGGAGCTTTCAACGTATAAACTTTGAATATGCGGCATCTCCAGTGAGACACACAAGACCAACCTGCAGAACTTAAACAAAAGTATTCTGATCTGCAATCACATCAGGTCACCTACCTTGTAGGGATCTGATAACCAACCATCGGTACTTGACGTCGTACTTACAAATGAGAAACTCGTGCTTCACAGGACATGTATGGACATTTCACTAGGCTAATTGGTCATGTCACCATATGTTATAACTAAGGGTGTTTAGTAGAATATACTGAGGAACACACCAAACTAACACAGACCATCACAAACAAAAACTTCCTACACGACCTAGTCCTAAAGACGGAGTAAGAAGAACGAAAGATTTCAGAAGTTTGGAATACAAATCGGTTTTTTGCTAGGGTTTTATTGTGTCAACGTTTCGCCCTTGACACAAGAGCTTCTTCAGGCCAGGTGAATCGTTACAAACTTGGCTTAGCTTTTTACGGGAACGTAAGTTGAAGGTTGCAAGTCATAACATGAACAATTGGATAATAGTGTTACAGGTCAATAGGTCAAGTGGCCACGCTAATGAAACAACAAGCATCGAGCGTTTCTCATTGATCCACGTCATCGGTCGTTCACATGTGAGGCATTCCTTTTCTTGCAGCTGCTGATTCACGCTCCGATCTGAGTTCGTCCGCTGACACCTTTTCTGACTGACCGGGTTAACATAGTCCGCCACGCGTTCGATAACTCCACCCCGTCTGTGCTGTTCACACAGTTATTAGTCTTAGTAATCTCGATCGCCTCAGCAATTAACCTTTGGCCTGTTGCTGGTAATCCCGTCCTAAGTATCTCGACATTGTCCCAATCAATCGCGTGTCCTGCCTCTAGCGCATGTACGGCCACCGCTGAATCTTTTACTAGGGCCCTGTATTCAGGCTCATTTCTCGGTGGACGCGAAACGTACGTCTTGTGTTCGAAAGATGGCTAACCTGATTGTGCCTGGATTCAAGTTTTTGGATGATTTCAAAACCTAATCTCACCTACTTCAGAAACTAAGAGGGCGCGCTCCATCAATCCCTTGTCTTTCATCAGAAGTAGAACCTGAAAATGCATATTACTAAAGCATGCAGCTCGGCATACATACACGGCTCATCATAGTCCCGAAGGCGGGAGCGACGACATGACCCAGCGTAACCATAGTAATATGCTCATCGTGAGGGCAATCTGACTCACCAACAATATTTGGCCTGTAAATATGCCAACCAAAGAATGCTCTTATACAAGCATGTCAATACAATTCGGAAATTGAAGCAGGGTATTCCCACACTAAAACTGCAGCCGAAGTGACACAGAATGCTGAGGACTAGGCAGCGCTCTAAAGATGCAGTATGCCCCAACCTTCCAACGAGACGCCCGCCAATATTACGTACATACATCCCTAGCCCTAATGTCAGCACTAATTAACCGCTTGTACTGCAGCAGCTGTGTAGAAGGAACTGTCCTCACTACGCAACTCCTGTACTCCTGGGATCGATGGCTTTCAAAAAAGGGCGCTGAAGGTAGCAGCAACGACGCTATCCGAGCATTAAGAACCTTTAATCCAAATGTGCTTCGATGCGCAACCTGTGCGTAAGTGGTGGCAAGATGGAATGATCGTACAGATTTTTCAAAGCCATTATCACTCCAGACCTGCAAACTATCGGCCTGTGGTCTACACCCTATATTTTCAAAGCTGATGGAAGCAATCATCGCTGAGACTATGGTTGACCAGCTAGAACACAATACCAGAGTAAACGTGAAGCACAGTTTCGGCTAACCCCGTTCCTTGAATTTAACCTACTGATTGCACGCAGAAGTTGGACGAAAGCAACCGCTGAAGATAGGGGAGAGTCATTACTTAACACAAATTCCAAAAGGCTTCGAAAGGCTAGACCACCGCATTATACGTCAGAGGCTCAAAAGTTATGGAGCCACAAATGCCATTAAAGGAAATAAAGGAATTTCCTGCCAACTCGCCAAATGCAAGTCAGCGCTGGAAGCACGATTCCGAACCGATTACCCTTGAACAAAGAGTTAAAAAAGCAGTTAGAGGGCAAAGGCAGTTTCCAAGAATGCATACAGGCAAGTTCACAAAGAGTGGTAATAAGATAGCTTGCTAAAAATGCAAGATAAACTGTTGTTCATTCAAGTTCAAACGCGCATTAATCCATTCTCTCCATGAGGGATTACATGCACGCACTATCAGTGAAACTGTGATTGGTCATGGGACTTCAACCAATGGGACTCCAGCGATGTAAGCGCACTGCTAGTTGCATGCGCCTATGGGGGATATTGGTGTTAACGAAAGGCAATGAGAGTGTCAGTGCTAGAGGTCACCAACAGTACGCTAGAAGGTAGCTGGTCAACCTAGGATGAGATGTTTAAACGTCCTCCCTCAGCACCCCTCTAACAGATCTTCTGTCAGAAAGAGCTACCATTGGTTCGTATTCCGCACAGACCGGTAGCCGGTGTACCTGTGCCAACTTTAGTGCGATTGTCCAAACAATTTGTAACGTATTGAGCGCATGATATGTGATCGGTCAAAGGTGTGCAGTAACAATGGCACATTTAGGCTCCAGGTTAGTGTTGTCTCTGGTGGAAACTATATACCGCAGAAAGATAACAATATCATTACTATTAATGCTGATAATAGGCATATTGTTCATCCATTGAAAAGCTGTGACAATATTTGGCACAGAACATACATGCACAGGTGATATCATTGCGCTTGCAACAGCCATATCAAGTTATCTGCTTATATTTGTCTGCATTCCGGGCAAGGTAGTTGCCCCATATATATGTCCTATCCGATGGCAGGAGCCAAATTTATAGATTAGGTACGGTGTAGACACTGAGGGCTAAGTACATTGCGTGAAGTAGTGGTATTACACCCATTAGACGTTATTTAAGCTATCATTAAATGCATCTTCAATTAACATTCTCCACGAAGAAAACGATATAATGGTGTCTAGGTAGGGGTAGCTTCTCAAGTTACTGTGAAAGGATTGCACAGTCTCACACAACCTGATGGTCAATGGCAGTCGATTCCACAGAGAAGCATATATGGTATGGTGAAACAAATGTTAAACCGCAAATTTGTCCTGAGTTGTAGTATAATCAGGCTAAGGTATTTGTTACATAAGTCTTCGTGTAATTGAGCTGCAACCTTAAGGATAACTCGATTGCAATGGGTATTTCCATGAATCATATTGTGCAGCAGTCTCCAGTTTTGTTTCACTCTTCGCATCCAAAGCGGATGGCGATGGTGTTACTGGCATCGCTCCGAGAGTTTATGATAGAATTTTTCCCAATACGTGCCCAGTAAATGACCGTTAAGACCTTTCTATCGATGTTCTGTCTGATTTATCTTATGTTACTTCAGATAATGCTGCGATACTCCAGGATGGGACTGTTAACGATTTTCTATATTTTAACTGTAGCTGTGATTGTATGCATGTTATGAGAGATATTACCTAGGGATTGTCTGGATCGTGCTATCTAGTACTCAATCGGTTCAAAGAACATGAAGAAACAGGAAGAAGAAACATGAAGAACATGAAGTTGTAGAAAATCTGAATCCCAGATTACTTGTAGACCGTTGTACACAGAAGCATTCGCTGTTACTTGTGATAGACACTTCAGGTGTCAAGCGACCGCGATAAATGCTACTTGACTGTTGTGCTTAAATCGTCATCATCCACTTGTTACACCAAGTCTCGAGCAAATGAATTTATTCTTAAAAGGATTGGTAATGCATTCGGAAGCTTACCTCGTCGGTACTTGTGGACAAAGAATATATCATCAACAACTAAAACGGCATACCATGTTACCAGAGACACAAAGAAGGGAAATAAATATACGGAGCGAGAATTCTTTATTCACCCCGCTGGCAATCGGACGCGGAGAACAGCAATAGAGGCCTAACGTGACTAGATCAGCAGGACTGTTCATTTATACAGATTGCTAACTTATTAATGTGTTCCGAATTTCAAAGAAATCTATCTGAATCAATAACGGTTTGTGAGGCAACCGATCGAATGTTTTTAGCAAGTACAAGCATAGAATTAATATGACATATGTTGAGTTAATGGAGTGTGGCATGTTGTTCAGGTTATGCAGCTAACAAAATGTTTACGAGCGTTAGTCAAGGAAAACATTTTAAGCCCCAGCTATCAGCTCCAGCGCGTTGATGAACTCCCTCACACTTTTTGCTAATTTCACGAATAATCCGGCTAGTATAGGAGTGCTATGGCTTTGTCTGTCAATGTCAATCTCCTGCTTTGCGCAGCCTGTGTGGTGAAGACTGATAAATGAAGTTTCCCGTTGATCTGCAAAAGTATTTGGATCCCAGTGAAACGGCAAACATATACAGAAGTAGCAGTGACATATCAGGACCTCCAAGATTCATGGCCGATGGGGGGATGTCATCAGCTTCCGGTATTACGCCCGGTTGAATGGAACATTTCGCTTGGTGGAGATTACGGAGAGCAATAGCACTTTAGCTGGAGCCCCAGTGCAATTGTAGCGTTAGAGTCAAGGTTCATGTAAGTGGAGAAGAATGAGATATATGCTTCACTGATGGAGACGGGATGTCGTCCACCAGTTCAGTGACGAATGAAAAGCCTTTGTCGGTTCTTCGAAGGAGAAATCTGACCAGCTCTTTCGCTGTACATGTCAGTCGTAGGGTTGCTTGAGATTGCTGTATTCTCCCCATCATTCGGAAATGCTTGATTTCAGCGACGACTCGGTGCATCTGTGGAATCTTTGTGTAATATCCTATCCCGTTTTAGCGCGCGTTTGGTTTGCCGGATTTCTGACTCATTGAACGTTCGGCTACATCTTTATAAATGTCACGGATTCGTTTTTCTTGCGCAGCAACGAGGGTTATGGCTTGCTGAACCTAATGATAGCAGTATTCCACGGCTGTGCATGCATTATTGGAGCGCAAGAAGGCATCCCAACTGCAGGACCGGATTATTTGACGGAAGGGTTCCCAGTTAGTACTGCGGCTAGTGTAGCAGGAAGGATGCACTTGTTTCGTGGCCATTTTAACGGTGAAGGCTATGACTATCATGTTGCCGTCGCTACCAGGGTTGTTCTCTGAAACGTCTCTCTGTACGTTGGCCATACCCAATGTAAACTTCACGTCTAATGTGTTCGTCAACCGAGTTGGTATAGTAACTCACTGTGTCCAACCAACGCTAACTGAATAAATGAAGGCTGTGTATAAACGAGAATTTCTAAAAAGAACCGTGTATTTTCAGTAGGTTGAAATTACCTACAGTTTTCCATTGGTTGTGTGTCAATTCCGAGGCAAAATCAATAGCTGAGGTGCTACTAACAGCAATCATGGTTGATGAATTTGGCGGGTTGCAGATAGATGCAAGTTAATGGAGGCTCAAGAGAAGGAGAACCAGGGAGAATCAGGGACATTTGCCAGCGGTGGATATTCAAACCGCTCAGCTGTACATGCGTGATTGAGTTACATGAAACATTCTCCAGCTTATCTTTTACAGCGAGCTTTACGGAAAAGATGTTAAAGGGGTGTAATTGGATTACAGTCTAATATATCAGCAGGTACCCCGTTTCGGTAACGCGGTTTACTTGCAGCTCGAATAAATGTGCGAGCATGCTTGGGAAATACCGTTTATTGATAAGGCACCTGGCTTAAATCAAAAGCCATGAAAAGCTAGTATAAATGGTGGAATCAGTGTTTGTGTCAGTGTTGTGTGAGCTATTGTAATCTCAGATTTTGTGGGCGATACTTATGTGTGGGAGCATTGGGAATGCGTCCATTACTGATAACATTGCAGGTAGGAGAAGTGTGACGTCCGCGATTACGTTGTGAAAGGCGAGCGTTGATGAATCCAGGAAACATTGCGGTTAAGTTGGTGCTGAGTTTAGCGGATGATTTGAATAAATTGCAGAATTAACGGGTGCATATATTTGGCATAAGTCGAGTATGTAGGGAGTTTGAATGGCCGCTGTTATATATATATAAGTGTTGTGTTCTACGACGTACGCAATTCTGTGGATTACTTTCCGTTGTTAAACTAGGCCACATCCTCATTCTGGCTATGGAGTTCTGCTTTGCAGTGTCCCCTATGCCACTGCCAGACTCAACTGGATTTTGATCGCCCCCTGTTTTGTAGGTATTTTTGATTGTCTCATGTTGGTCAGGCAACGTTTTACGTCTACACCCTATCGATCTGGTACTTTTTTCGACCTCAGCTCTATAGCTTTGTTGATCCCCTCTGGTTCTGGGTGCTTATTGTTTGTGTTCTGTCCCGCATGCCTAGCCTTTATGAACCCACCTGCTCCGCGGTTCTTTGCTCTTTCAAGTATCTTAACCTTCCCCATATCGATCTGATGGCTTTCGTCATCCATATGTACTGATATTAGTGGTTTTCCATTATGGCCGCATACCTGGCATTTTTGATCTTATTTTTAAGTTTCGATTTAGCATTTGTCGCATCATTGGATGCAAAGGATGGGGCATAGTCTGACGTTCCAGTAGAGTAGCTACGTTCAGTGGAATTGTCGTAGCTTAAAATATCGTAGTTCAATTAGCCAAGTCACCTCAAAGGAATTGATCAATGGTGGAGAATGGTTGGAATCATATATCCGAAACAGGCAGGATGTAATCAAGTCAGCTTCCACTACGCCTGTGATGGATAATGACTGCGTACATTTGCATCGTCATTCCTTTTCATTTAAGCAGCCATTACATACCCGGTAGAGTATGCAATGGTACTCACGGCCTCTCATTCAAATACGTGTATCAGAAATCTACCAGTGGGTAAAACGGTGGGTTTTACGTTATAATTCAGCTATCCAATGAAACGTAATTTCATTAACAAACACCACGGGTTACAGGTGAAACAGGAACAGACGCATGTGGTTTATCCTTTTCCGATACGCACATTTGGCAAGGAGGATGGGACGCTTATGCGACAAGTTACCCAAATGAATGCCCAGTTGTGATCGATTTGGTAGAACAGTGTCAGCTTCAACCAACGATACCCACAAAAACAAACCTTTTTCGATGGATCGAGGTTGTGCGGTCATCAATGCCCGATTAATTAGACCATGAAACATACAAGCTGGCAAAACTCTTAAGTGCCGACGAAATGTAGAGACCATGAGTGTGTATTTAGTAATTTATTATTTCCTGACGGTACACCGATACAATCCAAATGCAGGTACTAAAATGTCTCCACACAAACTAGGATCTAGAGTGACTTACTCCTTTTCGTGGTTACCATTGAATAATTGGCTGTAATGAATATGCCATATCAAAACGCCCTCACTGTAAAATCATATTTGTTATACTGACCATGGCATTATTAAGGTGCGCATTATCTGCGCGAAAAATCTCCCACCGCATTTCTTGCTGTTCCCAAATGCCGGCATTCTCTACCAAACCCTAAAAGTTACCTGTTTAGTGGAAAGAAGGACGTTTGCTTCTTGGTCAGCAGACCTACCGATTTATTCGGGATAACGCCGCATGATGAGATTTCCTCGCAGCATTTCCAACTAGTTAGCATCCAAAGCATGTCCAGTTGGCAAAGATATCAAACGGTTTTCAAAAGAAAGACGTCACTTCTTAGGATATTACTCGCTGCAGCATCGATTAAGAATCATTATCCTAAGATACATCAAATCTCTACTGTTAAATTTCATGCCGCAGTAGCATAACGGCAAAAAAGAGTGCATCTGTCGCATGTTGTATCTTGATGACTGTAGCACACGGCCTGGCGAGAGCAAGTATCTTCCGCCTTAGCAACATTGTCATAGGAGAGCTAACGTGAAGATAATTAAATGATTTACACTACTTTCGGCACGGCACAAGACATTTCATTCTTGCCGAATGAATGTTTCTGCACAACTGGTTTTTAAAACGCTTTTCATTTTCCCATTCATTTCGCTACATATTGTTGTGTCTGTAACCTATGTTGAATTAAAAGGTGGTTGTGAAAACTGACATACAGGAGACAGGGGATTGTCAGTCGTCCGCCGCATCCGACTATCGGTGCATGGTTGCAGCGCAAATTGGGAAAACCGTGATAAATGGCGAGTACTTAAGTGTTCTTCGCACTCAAAGAAGGTCGCTGCGCTAACACGATTTCAAAGAAATGGATGTTGCGTGCGGTGCATCAGTTGCATATGAACGAAACTTCCCTTTAAAATGATAACAGGCATTCACGGAATTGTCAACTGAGAAGGAAGTATGACAGGCCATTAGATGCTATGCCGACATTCTGTATCGCAGCGCTAATTGTTTGTTCATTGATTTATTCACCTATTTAGGTTACTGCAAAAGCTAGGACTGTTTGTGCGCTCCAGAGAGAGTTTAACTTTCATCAGAAATGCAATTTTTCACTGGACATGCATGTAATTCTCCAGTTTGCTTGTGAAGTTACTACAGCGCGGTCAAAACATGCGTGCTGTGGGGGTACTGACAAACCTGTTGATTTTCCACTACGTGCTAGTGAGAGCAATGCTGTTCCTTTTCATGCATGTGACTTGTTTATCGAGTTACATGGCAAGTGCTGCATAGATATGCATTTATATCTTCATAGAAAGTATCCGCTGCTATTCTCGTGCCGCATGTATGTTAAATGGTATCCAAACACTGCCATCTTAGCGGTGATGCAAATATTTCTTAGTCAGTTATGCGATATGGCCGATTGGACTGAAGGCAACAATAGGCCTTACTCACTGCGTTAGTTGACATGATGTTTAAGCGCATAACATTTTGATCACCCACCGGCTACCTATCCCTAATATTAACTTTATGCCGTATTATTAGCGTATCGCACTAACAGCGCGTAGCTAACGTGCATCTGTATGTGGTGGAAGACAAAGAACCATTGGCAAACTCCGTTATTGAGGAATTCACATGCAACAAGAGTACAGAAAGTAGAAGTCAAATAGGCACTGAATTCACACACACACACACACAGCAGTTTCACGGCCAAGTTTTTTAAGTCAGTTGACGTACTGGGTACGAACAGGGACTCGGTAACACCTAGACAATCCCAGCACTCAGACAGTCATCACATTTGACCTGGATACTCCACTAACGTTGCGGTCAATTACCGCAGCTCAGACTTGGTAAGCGTCTGTCGTGAGTTCCGGACAAGCCCTTCACTTGCTGCCGCTGCGCGATGAGATTGAGTGTCTGGTTCTCCAGCCCCCAGCACAGTAACAGCCCGTCTATGCCACATCACGTGTGTTGGTGTAAACTTGTTGGACCATGCTGACCTACTTGGGGAACACAGTCAAGCCTCGTTTAGAGGGTTGCATCCTTCAAGATTTCTTCCGTGTCTGCCTGCTTATGTTGTCCTCTGAGTGCAGATTTCGTCCACAACTGGTGTCACCCAGTTACTCTACTATGCGATCCGGACTAAGTTAAGAATCATAGTGTACTAGGCGGAGGCTAACCGAAGTAATTCTGAACCGGGCAACCTTCCACGAAATTAGAGACACAGATTCAGGACAGTGGTTCTGGCACAATTTCGGAGACTGCAAGTACCACGTCAGCCGTGATTGCACAACCCTAACTTCAAACACAACCATGTGCAAAGCATTTATAATTTTGTGTCAAGTAAGAGGTCATTCACAAAACAAAATGCGTGGTATAAGATGCTTAGATAGATTAATCCCGGTATCCTTACTTATTTTAAATCCCATGAAAGGTTGATATTTCTTTTTTAATACTAAATCAATTAAGTTTCGGTTATCTGAGTTCTTGCTATTGGCTGTTTTGGTGCGCTGCTTGTGAGGCATTATATTTTCTGTCAGATCGTTCCGAGACCATGCTTGTTTCCCTTTGCGCACCTTCGACATTACAAAATACATCGTGTTTATCATTCAGTGTCTACATCTGCTATTGCCTATCTCGTAGATCCGTTGAAAGCGGAGATGGTGATTGCCAGTCTCGACGAACACTGTTAGTGTTTCAAGCACGGTAGGCTGAACTACACATCGAACCACTACCAGTGACAAAAGTGAGAGAAAGGACAACATTTCGGCGGGATAATCTGAAATCAGATATTTCGCGTAATTTTGTCAGCCTTTCAGATAAACTTAGTGATTTGGATAGATTGCATACAGAGATAATTAGGGTGTACTATACACCAGGTGCAATCAAATAGCCGCTACATGATTAGAATTTTCGTCGATGTACACAGCCGAGTAAGCAGAATAAATACTGTTGGCGCTAAGCAACGGTTACCCAGGATTCGAAATTAAAATGAAGAACGAATCTTACATCGCCTTCTAATTTTAGCTGTTCGCTTAAAAGAAAATCTATTGGTACACTACCCTAATTTTGGCATTTCGTGTCCTGTGAATTACAAACGAGCTCCAGTTCGTACCATCTTTGCGATAGCTCGCCAGCTATGCTCTAAGGAAGCGTTTGCATGTGGGCTGCAACGCCTCTCCTTTAGAGAACGCGAAAATGCACGTGCGAGAAGTTCCTAGAAAAGCACTTAAACGGGAACATGAAAAGCGGGAACGAACGAGTGCCCGACGTCCTAAGTAAAAACTGTTTATATTGATGCCATTCAAAGGAGAATAAAATGGCAGGAGAATCAGCTATCGCCTGCGTCAATCAATAACATAGGTAGTACGTTGCTGAGCATGTGGTTTTGCACAAAGTTAAGAAGTTGCTGTTAAAATTCATCATGGACATGCCAAAAACTCGCGCATCATCAGAAGCACTGCTTACATATTGTGCTGTTGCAAGCACTGTAAATGCATTGTAAGCATACGTTGTGCAGCCGAGGTCATCGTGCAACAACGCTTCAGGATAGCGCAGCTTTCTAATGACTACATGTATCGACGTAGCTTGC
The DNA here is from genome assembly GCA_944474145.2 of Dicrocoelium dendriticum. NCBI lineage: Eukaryota > Metazoa > Platyhelminthes > Trematoda > Plagiorchiida > Dicrocoeliidae > Dicrocoelium > Dicrocoelium dendriticum. The sequence goes on from OX104064.1 coordinate 35,179,084, forward strand.
ACGTCGGCAGCAATGTGTCACTGAATGCAAAGCAGCTGCTTGCTTGGCTGTCTGTAATATTTGTCTATATCAGGGTTAGCGTGCGCGGATCTCGCAGTCTATTATTTACAAATCGCTGCAGGGACGTCGGTAAATGAGAGAACAGCGTTTGGCTGGTTTCCGTATTTATCTGAATTAACCGAGTGAACTTTATGCGCCGCCACTACTTATTGGCCCCGCCGTGCTGGCTTCGGCGATGATGTGGCATTTAGCAATACGGCAACTTTTGTAGCAAAGTGATGTGTTTCGTTGTCCAGTGATGCGATTGGCGAAGCCTTGACGCTAGCAGTCGAGTCACTGGATGTAATAGAGAGATTCCATCTGCATTCAAAATCATTTAAATGGTCCCATTTTGAAGTAAGCTTATGATTTCCAGACTGATGTAGACCGCCGGACTGGAGTACCTGTGTCTAATTCATGCGTTGTTATTTGTATTCCATTAGGGAAAAACTGTGGTTGTCTTCGCCAGAGTTTCCTTTGAACGGGCGTTTGCTTTATCACTACGTACGGTGCTTGGACGGTAGTACTTTTAGTAATACGTCACGAGTTATACAAAAATTTCCGTCGTAGTTACAGCATCCTTGAACTGAAGGAGCACGGGACAACGGTGACGCTAGACATGTAACAAGTCACTTTTATTCTTCTTTGTTTCAACTTATCCGCAGTGCAAAGAAAATGAGCAGGCATGTGGGATATAGGATCAGCAAGCTTATTGGAGCACGTTTTCCATGTCTTGCGTCTCATAATAGATAAAAACGGATACTGTGGCATAACGAAACAGGTTTCTGGAACGCGCTCATGTAGCTGATATCATAGAGTTGTGCCAGGACATAATTCAGTAGCAATTTTAGTAAACGCGTAAATATATTTACATATATTTTTATATGAATGGAACCGCGGCCATTCAAACTCCCTACATACTCGACTAATGCCAAATATATGCACCCGTTAATTCTGCAATTTATTCAAATCATCAGATAAGCTCAGCACCAAGTTAACCGCAATGTTTCCTTGATTCATCAACGCTCGCCTTTCACAACGTAATCGCGGACGGCACACTTCTCCTACCTGCAATGTTATCAGTAATGGACGCATTCCCAATGCTCCCACACATAAGTATCGCTCACAAAATCTGAGATTACAATAACTCACACAACACTGACACAAACACTGATTTCACCATTTATACTAGCTTTTCATGGCTTTTGATTTAAGCCAGATGCCTTATCAATAAACGGTATTTCCTAAGCATGCTCGCACATTTAATCGAGCTGCAAGTAAACCTCGTTACCGAAACGGGGTACCTGCTGATATATTAGACTGTAATCCAATTACCCCCCTTTAGCACCTTTTCTGTAAAGTTCGCTGTAAAAGATAAGCTGGAGAATGTTTCATGTAACTCAATCACGCATGTACAGCTGAGCGGTTTGAATATCCACCGCTGGCAAATGTCCCTGATTCTCTCTGGTTCTCCTCCTCTTGAGCCTCGATTAACTTGCATCTATCCGCAACCCGCCAAATTCATCAACCATGACTGCTGTTAGTATCACCTCGGCTTTTGACTTCGCCTCGGAATTGATACACAACCAATGGAAAACTGTAGGTAATTTCAACCTACCGAAAATACACGGTTCTTTTTAGACATTCTTGTCTATACACAGCCTTCATTTATTCAGTTAGCGTTGGTTGGACACAGTGGGTTACTATACCAACTCGGTTGACGAACACATTAGACGTGAAGTTTACATTGGAGATGGCCAACGTACAGAGAGACATTTCAGAGAACAATCCTGATAGCGACGGCAACATGATAATCATAGCGTTCACCGTTAAAATGGCCACGAAAAAGTACATCCTTCCTACTACACTAGCCGCAGTACTAACTGGGAACCCTTCCGTCAAATAATCCGGTCCTGCGATTGAGATGTCTTCTTGCTCTCCAATAATGCATGCACAGCCGTGGAATACTGCTATCATTAGGTTCAGCAAGCTATAACCCGCGTTGCTGCGAAAGAAAAACGAATCCGTGACATTTATAAAGATTTAACCGAACGTTCAATGAGTCAGAAATCCGGCAAAACAAACGCGCGCTAAAACGGGATAGGATATTATACAAAGACTCACCAGGTGCACTGAGTCAACTATGAAATCAAGCATTTACGAATGATGGGGTGAATTCAGAAATCTCAAGCAACCCAACGACTGACATGTACAGCGAAAGAGCTGGTCAGATTTCTCCTTCGAAGAACCGACAAAGGCTTTTCATTCGTCACTGAGCTGGTGGACGACATCCCGGCGCCGTCAGTGAAGCATATATCTCATTCTTCTCCACTTACATGAACCTTGACTCTAACGCTACAATTGCACTGAGGCTCCAGCTAAAGTGCTATTGCTCTCCGTAATCTCCACCAAGCGAAACGTTCTATTCAACCGGGCGCAATACCGGAAGCTGATGACATCCCCCCATCGGCCATGAATCTTGGAGGTCCTGATATGTCACTGCTACTTCTGTATATGTTTGCCGTTTCACTGGGATCCAAATACTTTTGCAGATCAACGGGAAACTTCATTTATCAGCCTTCACCACACAGGCTGCGCAAAGCAGGAGATTGACATTGACAGACAAAGCCATAGCACTCCTATACTAGCCGGATTATTCGTGAAATTAGCAAAAAAGTGTGAGGGAGTTCATCAACGCGCTGGAGCTGATAGACGGGTCTTAAAATGATTTCCTTGACTAACGCTCGTACACATTTTGTTAGCTGCATAACCTGAACAACATACCACACTCCATTAACTCAACATATGTCATATTAATTCTATGCTTGTACTTGCTGAAAACGTTCGATCGGGTGCCTCACAAACTGTTACTGATTCAGATAGATTTCTTTGAAATTCGGAACACATTAATAAGTTAGCTATCGGTATAAATGAACAGTCCTGCTAATCTAGTCACGTTAGGCCTCTATTGCTGTTCTCCGCGTCCGATTGCCAGCGGGGTGAATAAAGAATTCTCGCTCCGTATATTTATTTCCCTTCTTTGTGTCTCTGGTAACATAGCATGCCGTTTTAGTTGTTGATGATATATTCTTTGTCCACAAGTACCGACGAGGTAAGCTTCCGAATGCATTACCACTCATTTCAATAATACATTCATTTGCTCGAGGCTTGGTGTAACAAGTGGATGATGACGATTTAAGCACAACAGTCAAGTAGCATTTATCGCGGTCGCTTGACACCTGAAGTGTCTATCACAAGTAACAGCGAATGCATCTGTGTACAACGGCCTACACGTAATCTTGGAATCAGATTTGCTGTACCTTCCTGTTCTTAGAACCGATTGAGTACCAGATAGCACGATCCAGACAATCCCTCGGTAATATCTCTCATAACATGCAAACAATCACAGCTACAGTTAAAATATAGAAAATCGTTAACAGTCCCATCCTGGAGTATCGCAGCATTATCTGAAGTAACATAAGATAAATCAGACAGAACATCGATAGAAATGCCTTAACGGTCATTTACTGAGCACGTACTGGGAAAAATTCTATCATAGACACTCGGAGCGATGCCAGTAACACCATCACCATCCGCTTTGGATGCGAAGACTAATACAAAACTGGAGACTTGTTGAATACTGCCTCTTGAATACGTCAGGTTCTAACATTGTTATACCAACTCTCCTAGTCGGATGAACGAACGTAGACTCAGAATTATTTCTCGCACAGCACGATAACTGACAAAGCTCGAAGTCTGTGTTTTCTCTGAACTTAGCCGCGAAAATTTAATTCACGCGAGTCGAACGGGTTTCTAGACCGAACACAAAGTTTCGACGCACGATTTCCCAACCCAAGACTGAATCAAGATCAAGACAGGCCTTTTGCCACAGGCGCTTTTACTGGCCAAAGCTAAGGCGATTCTAGCGTTGTACAGCCTCATTTTTATATCACGAAACGGTGATGAAGGGGGTTTTCTCTTGGAAAGGTTTGCGTAAGCAACCCATGGACGCAAGAAACATGGTTTTATGTAAATATGCAAAGTCCGTAAACTGAGCAGGGATGTTGGAAGTTTGGCGAGCGTTGTCCGGAAAATAAATGTTGCTCGGATACAACAATGCGTGTTTGGTTGGAAACGAGACTGTTTCTGGGTACAAAGGCTAAACGAATGTGAATGTTTCACGAGATGGAAGGCTGATTGAACGTGTGCGTTTTGTCTGATCCGAGTACATGTGCACTTGTGTGAATCGGGTTTTCAGCCTTCCGTAATTTAAGCCTGTAATAATTATAGGGACGTTAGGTCCCCATAACAAGACTGCTGCACAACCTGACTCATGGCCATACCCATTGCAATCGAGTTATCCTTAAGGTTGCAGCTCAATTACACGCGAGACCTATGTAAAAAATACCTTGGACTGATCATACTACAACTCAGGACAAATTTGCGGTTTAACATTTGTTTCACCATACCATGTATGCTTCTCTGGGGAATCGGCTGCCATTCACCATCAGGTTGTGTGAGACTGTGCAATCCTTTCACAGTAATTTGAGAAGCTACCCCTACTTAGACACCATTATATCGTTCTCTTCGTGGAGAATGTTAGTTGGACATGCATTTAATGCTTGCATAAATAACGTCTAATGGGTGTAATACCACTACTTCACGCAATGTACTTAGCCCTCATTGTCTATACCGTACCTAATCTATAAATTTGGCTCCTGCCATCGGATAGGACAAATATATGGGGCAACTACCTTGCCCGGAATGCAGACAAATATAAGCAGATAACTTGATATGGCTCTTGCACGCACAATGATACTGAATACTGAATACTGAATACTGTGTTATAGAGCAAGTATGCTCTGCGTGTATGTTCTGTGCCAAATATTGTCACAGCTTTTCAATGGATGAACAATATGAATATTATCAGCGTTAATAATATTATTATTGTCTTTCTGCAGTATATAGCTTCCACCAGAGACAACACTAACCTGGAGCCTAAATGTGCCATTGTTACTGCGCACCTTTGACCGATCACATATCGTGCGCTCAATACGTTAGAAATTGTTTGGACAAGCGCACTAAAGTTGGCACAGGTACACCGGCTACCGGTCTGTGCGGAATACGAACCAATGGTAGCTCTTTCTGACAGAAGATCTGTTAGAGGGGTGCTGAGGGAGGACGTTTAAACATCTCATCCTAGGTTGACCAGCTACCTTCTAGCGTACTGTTGGTGACCTCTAGCACTGACACTCTCATCTCTGTCTGCCTTTCGTTAACACCAATATCCCCTATAGGCGCATACAACTAGCAGTGCGCTTGCATCGCTGGATTCCCATTGGCTGATTTCCCATGGCCAACCAGAGTTTCACTGGTAGTGCGTGCATGTAATCCCTCATGGAGCGAATGGATTAATGCGCGCTTGAACTTGAATGAACAACAGGTTGGTGTGAAATTTTATCAAACGCGCCTATTAGCACTATTCGTGAATTTGCCCGTGAAATATATTGTACATTATGGAGCTTTATTTTTTGTTTCGTTTAGGTTTTTTTGCTTTTCGTTTTTGGTGTTAAAGTGTCTTGAACATCGCCGACACAATATGCGCGATGAATTCGGCGAGACCTGCGCAGAGCTTATAACTGGTCAACCCCTTAATCTGCTCTATTTTAATCCGAAGTCTGGTATCTTAGACTACATTAGCCTTCATCTTAACATCACATGCAAGCATGGATATCATATTTTGCAAGCAGTCATCCAGAAGCGCAACCTTGGAATACTTATGGAGACTGATCCTGGACGCCCAGTACAATGTGAGATGGTTATAAATTATTGGAAACCTACACGCTGGCATGCTTCGGAGGGCAGTTGGGCGGTTTGATCTCTCTGCCGGTTTGCAATTGCTTGACGTATGCGTGGGGCTTCATGTGGAATACGCAATCCAGACTAAGCAGCCCTGATAAATGCAAGGCATTGCAGCTCTCGAGACTCCACTGTGACGAGGGAACAAGAGCGGCAAAGGACTACTCCATCTTTCTTATTAACTTAGAATGAAGACCCTAAAATTGTACAGCGGCCGGTATCGGCCAGTAGGTGGCAACCTTAGTATGAGGAGTCCCATGCACGTCTACCGCAATTTACCGGACCTCTGCCACAACACGATTTTTAGAGGGGCCACCAGTACAAATTGGCCACGCAATACAGTCGGCTAGCATGTCGGCGGAACGTTTCCTCCCTTCTTTAGTGCAGGCCATGGAAAGCTCTCCTAAATTGTGTTTTTTTCCTCCTCTATTTTACCTGTATTTAATAACACCTTGACTGGGACCTGACCCACCCACTTTATGGGATATAGCCTGTGTGTCTCGACAGATGATATAACACGACAAACGTTGCACAACCAGAATCATTCTACCCAACCGAGGTTGGCTCTTTCTGCATGCATGTGTTCGCACTTAAGTGAGTCCACTGTAACGATTTTCCTTTTGTCCCTTCGTTTTCTCTTCACCGTCTTGTGATTCTCATGCTGGCATTCCTACGCAACTAGATCAGCGTCTGCTTTTTTGACCTTTATATACCATAGTTGCATCGTTCCCTTCCTGTGCCCATCGATAAAGTTAACAATGCTAATTTGCTTGAGATTACTCTTTACTTATTACCAGAAGGTGCGCTGCTGCAACCAACCAACTGCCTGTAGTAATAATATTTTTTATGCTACTTTGCAACTGTGCACACAAATAGGCTTACAGCTATTGCTGACGCTTTAGGAAATGACTTGTATATCTCAGTCGCTTGGGTAGGGTCATTATCACCAGAATCCCCAAGCTGCGACAACAGCTTGTCACCTGACTGGCCAGCTCACCTGTATTTGTGTATAGTGCATCTGTTGCTAATACTACGCACCGAATATATTATATTGACTAGTGACGAAAGGTTGGCATGTGAATTGTTCAGCTGGGTGAGTAAACTGAAGTTTTTGCAATTTTTCCATGGGCTCGTTCCAACACAAACTGATACTGTCCAAGCACTGGAACTGCTTAACACTCGCTTCAGAATTAGCTCAGCTTCCGTGTGGTCCTCCATACACAGTGTGTAATGCAAAACTGGATTCAGACATCAGCTCAGTTCACGCTGTGGGGGTCGTATGCTACTTTCCCTTACTAAGACGGGGGCTGTTCGGCCCCAACAATTCCGCTAAAAGCACTTACGCATCCAGCCTTACAGATTGTGTGTATGTCTGCTGTTTCACACGCTGTTGCAATAACCCTCGGGGTGAAGTCAGCTTGACAGCTTTAATTGTGCCCTTGAGCATAAGCTAGACCGGCAAGTGTGCACCAGAAAATTATAAATTCAGGATAACTGTTACTCTGTGTGAGCTCAAAATCGCCCGCCAAATTAAAGGCTGTCTAGACAGCAATATCCACGACATGTCCCAACTTCGGTGGCATTGATATGTATTTGGGAATAAAGCAGTCCTACCGGGTTGCTCACCACGTTCTATTGTATCCGTCCGCTGAGGCTTCACTCCAGTGCTGTCTACTCACTCGCATCACCTGATAAGCTCTCAAGATGCTATAACTGCACTTGGCGGACTAAGTGGGAGTGGTTGCTCAAGCACCTGCTGCCCGCGGCTGTAACAAGCCTAGGCCCAACTCGTTGGATTCCTGAAATGGTTAGTGTGAGACCAGTGCGCATCATTGTGTTAGCGGTCAAGGTTGACCTTAGGTCGTCAAGGTCAAATAGACCAATACAACTGCTCTATTATTTTCGTAGAAAGTAGAAGTCATGAATAAACTGCACACAGTAATCTGCCTCGACGGGGAATCAAACCCCGTATTCAGCTGGTATTCAGGTGCCCACTAAGTTATCCCTATGCGATATTTATAGGGAGTGGTAGGATTAACTGTATGTCAGCGACAGGCAATCAACGAGAGCAACCAAACGAGTCTTAGCAACCAGTGACCAAATCAACGTGTAACCTGGACAAGGTTTGTCTACCCATAAAGTTAGTTGGATAGGTTGGGCCTCAGTCTTTGGGCGGCTACCTATATTTTGCCAAGAATATCTTTAAATTATTCGGCATATAGAACAAACCGTTATAAATAACAGGCGATTTTAAAAATTGCATCTTCAATATCTTTAAATTGGATTGGAACCGGCTGGGATTTCATGAATTCGGAAGTTCTCAATACAAATCGGTTTTTGTAGGTTTCTTAGTGTAGCTTCGCTTCAACAGCAGTTAAGTACACGAATTCACTTGCCCGCTTTCGAGCACATGGTCCGTATAGTGATCTGGCATCTCGGAACAGGATTGAAACCGACTGGGATTTCATGATTCCACACGGTTATAAAAACAAAACGCTTGCTGTAGGATTAATGTCATCCGGCTTCTGCTAATCGGTGAAGCTTAGTTGGGTAGCGCTTGAATCACACTGTCACTTAGCTGCCGTACCCACGGATAAGTAAGCACACACGATTAACACATTTCATATCCCACGTACGGGTGATTTACGTGTGCCAGTTGCAAGATGAGATCCTCATTATCACAAAAGAGCTGAAGATATGCGCTTTCAGCTTGCAAACCTGATCCTTGAGTAATTTTTAGACTAGCTGAAAATTTTCGGAATAGTCAACCGTTCAATACAAAGTGGATATTAGCAACAGCGATTCTAAGTGGCTAAATGGAGTGATTGCTTTAGCCGCCGTCACCCAGTGCTTACAATGCGACTGGCCAAACAGAGCCATTATTTTCTTCATCCTAGAATTTGTCAGTAAGGCTGCATGAAGCTTGTAGTCCTACAGACCTAAGTTACAGCATTTTTCCGCATCGGTGCTAGTTAACTTTCTTGAGTAGCCTATTCAATACTGCATGGTTTGTGACAGATACCTTCAGAAGTGTCATCCACAAACACATCCCAGGTGGCTGTGAATGCCTTGAGAATATTATGCGAGGGGCATTGCTGATCAGAAGCAATCTAATGCGCCCGCTCACTAACCCTCCGGAAAAGCGAATCAGCCGAAGCCGTGTTGCTTTTTGACTTGGCGGAGGCGACACTTAATATATGTCTGCACATCCCCGACTTCATTAGTGACGTAACTGAACGGGTAATTACTATGATCACTTTCCTAAATTCGAAGCACACGCTCAGCTTGCCTGCAATTCAGCAGATATAACATAGACGAGAGACCTTCTAGAGGAATTCGACGTCGCGCATGAGGTAAGTGCGGAGTTGCTAGTGGGCACATTCGTGTCCGCTAGAGATCATCACGGTTTTAGGTAAAACAAGTGTCAGCTGTCCGGGGTCTTCTTTCCAATTGCCACTTCAATCCAAATGCTTACAATTGTCCATACTATGTGTGCATTTTATAGGGTGCAGTCTCAGTTAAGTGACCAGCGCATTGCAGCTGAAACCAAACAGTTCGTACGGAGTAATTTTTCATAAAGAATGCATGCTTGACACCGTCAACTGACCGTCGGCATATAAGTTTCTTGCTCGTCATAGTCATCAGATAGGCCAGACAAATGTATAAAGAAGCAGCATCAAACGTATAACAAATGCATTTTTTGCATTATGGTCTGTTACGCATTTAACTCTAACTAAGAAATCACCCAGACTGGTAATGAAAGACCTTATCTGCGGCCAGACAGTGACATTTTCACTTGATCTCTTGATATTGACCGCTAGTTCATCTACCATGCCATCTAGACAACAATTTGTGCGGTCCCACTATCTTCATACATGTATGTTTTTTCTTTCTTGCTATCGTGGCATCACGAACAGGCGGTCAGATTTGCTACACTTCCAGTGTGACTCATTTTAGGCGTCCAAACAGAAGTCTGAATATTTGTGTGCTTCTTTCTCAATAACCCGGTAAACCGGTAAGTCCTCAAAAAAACATAGATTGTGAGTTGCTGCACTGTTCTCCAAAGCATTACTAGCTTGTTTTAGGTAGCATATCTTGAGGCAATTTTGCATATGGGGATTTCTTTCAATCCAAAGCGACCTAATAATTGAGCTCTCAGCTGAGTGCTTGTCTAACGAACCAGGTATTGTCAATGCGTTCATTTTAGATAGGATTAGGTTAACTCGCAAACATGTACTTATTTTTATTTGACGAGTCGGCGAAGCACGTCAGAAAAATACTGCACTTCGGCTGTCGATGGCTGCAGATCCCATGGAAGCCGGAAGTACCGAACGATTGACTCAACAGCAGTGTTTTGTCTCAGTTAGTGTGAACATGGGAGGGTAGTACATAATCGCATATATGCACAAGCAAAATAATCCGTCTAAGTTTTCTTATCATAAGGGAACATGGAAAGTTAAACCACATTCAAGTGGATGACCATCTGATCGATACAGGCGTAGAACATTTCCCATTCAGTGGGCAAAGATTATGGGCTTCCAACTGCTTAAGACCAGGGATAAGCAGCTTCGCATGTCCGTAAGTAGAAACGTGGGCGTCAGTGCAGGTGTTCATCGAGCTCTCGCTTTCCATCATAACATAGAGATGGTAGGATTTGGAAGTGGATAATGAAGAAAGTTTAGCACTCGCAAGCTTTGCCCCAGTTCAAATTCACTCTTACAATCCTCCGTGCAATTAAGTGAATAAGTAAAAAAAGCATACAAAAGAAGTGTTGACAGAAGCGGAGTAAGAACCCAGAATGCATCAAACCGATAGGACAAGAGGAGAGGGTTCGCAGCAATTAGCATAGCTGTGAATGTAGGCTGTGGTAATTTGCTTATGGCCAGGAACGCAATTTGGCTTTGCTGTATAAAAGACAAGTGTGCTGCACTACCAGGAGTTACCCGACGTTCTGTCTTGTCACAGAGTGGAACTCCTAGATAAAGAGGGGCAGTTATTAAATAAACTGCGCATAGGAGGATGTGGATGACAAAATAATTTCCTTATCATTTGTTGTGTTTATTTTTCCAAGCCGCAACTGGGCTTAAAAAGTAACTCCTGAAGTTACTTATTCAACACAGCGTAATACGGCGAATCACGGTGAAAACATGGCCCCTCATTCAGGCACATGTAACAAGGACAACACGCTATATTCCTCTACTTGACAGGATTTGTTCATGCACGCTTGTGGTGGTCATTCTGAATCACGTGTTAATAGATTGCGACTCGCGAGCATAATAAGGATCAAATCGGTCATTGCGACTCTATTTGAACCGGGTTACTATTGGACGTAGAGTCATTTTTGAGGCTACTAACTCGTCTTATTTCTTTCACCCAGTCTATACGATATTTTGACGTGTATCACCAGCCACCCTCAAACTGTTAATCTGGCATTAAGCAATGTTTACTAAGAACATAAGGAATAACGGTCATTAGCTTCATGGTAAAGTTGAACTTTTCATGACGCTAATATCGATCTTCTAAAAAGACTACCTGCCCTAACCATTTTACCTCATATCCTCAATGATCCGTAACATCGACACCTTTTGACCAATTGGATGTAATGACCTTAAAAATTTGCACACACTTACAAAGACCCAACAACTTTACCTTTATGTAACAACTGTCGCATGCTTGCTTGATACCCACTACTCCAGCTTCATATTTCACAAAAGATTTTGTGCAGAGCAGCTACCGCGAGCCTACATGGATGGAAAATGCTACGAGACAAACTAGATTGGGAATTACGGTACACACTATCCCTATAGCTGATTAAATTCATCAGTGATTATATTGATATTTTCCCCTACTTGGTGATAAAATGACCCATAACATTTTCCCCATGTCCGCAATCACATTAAAAACCGGCTGTTGATTGTAATCATCTGACTTACCTGCCAGCGTTCCTCGCTTTGCAGTGGGATAGCTCACGATTTAACCGTTTACAACCTGATATGTTAAGTATCTCTGCTATTCTATGAAATTCGACAGACGTCGACAGTCGGTTCGTATGTATGAAGATTTGGGTTGCAATAAGCTTCTCAACCAACCGAACGTGCACATCCGTCCGTACGATCTAGTCTAACTTAACCAATCGATGACCAGCCCCAAGTAGGTAACACCCATGGTAATTTGCACAATCGCAGTTGAGATGGTGCTGCAGTCGCATGTAGGCTGTGACGTATTCATACACGTCGGAACGAGTTCCGGATGATCTGAGTGTTAAAGCTGATGTAGATGCACGCCCACCAGAATTTTCGCGTCTAATCACGGTCTATGCGTAGGAATTTGTTGCCGTGTTTGATATGAGGATTGAAAATTGGGGCGCTAATTGACAGCTACATTCCCACAGTTAGACTGGCAAATTTGCTTGTCAAATACACGTGTCATTAAGATGAATGTAACGAAACGCAGGAGAACACAGTGCGGAGATATACGGAGGGGGAGGTACATAATGCAGACCACCTTTTGGGTGGTGTGTCTATCGAATCAACAAAGTAATTAAGTCGATTGCAGCGGATTGGTTGAAACAAGGGAATCTGCTAAGTTCAGATGCTGCCAGCTTAACTGAATTGAAGTTTGGAGGATATTCACAGAACTAGTGAACACATGGTCTAATCTACAATGGAACTTCTGCCAGGATTGCAAGGTTTTGACTGGGTATGCTCGAATAGTATTTGCTACGAAATCTGTAGTTGGTGTTTACTCCATAAATCAGCAAATTTGCAAGCCGGGCGAGGCTTTTGCTAACATACACCCTTGCTACTCATGTGAAGCGGTTGACATTTATTGATACAAGCAAATACCCAGACAAAGGTACTTAAGAAAGGATGCTCACGTCGTTTCCCGTTTACACAAATTTCCTCTTGTGTCGCATTCTTGAAACAAGTCGGTACCGGCTTTATACACATAAGGATATTTTCAATAATTTACACCAGCTGAGGCTATTTTACAACATACCGCTAATGGGGGGAAACAGTCTCACAAATGACCCATCATTGTTTTGTATGTACTTATAAGAGAGATAAATAGGACAAGATGAATTTATGATGAGGTACGCGAAAATAATAGTTTACATTTCGACCACTTGGTAGCAATAGACACCGTACTAGCCCGAACAGTGTGTTAGGGATGAGGAAGGGGACACTGGAAGCCCGTAGGAAAAGTTGATGCGTCCTTCAAAATGTGCACTAAGGATAAAACCAGTGAGGGAGTAATTGCCTAACCAAAACATCTGGCATAATTTTCGTGAGCGCACAAAAGGTGTATAATCCGTCTGAATAGGTCTGGGGAAAACAACACAGGAGCAGTTTAACAGTAAATAACCTATAAGCAGAGTACGAGGTACCGAGAACATTTTGAGCATGAGAGAGTAAAGGGATGGTCTTCCGAATTACTGAAGGTTTTTTTTTTTTTTTTTCTTTTTTTTTTTTTTTCGGCTGTTTCATTTGTTGTTTTTTTTTTTTTTTTTTTCTTTTGTCCGGCGCGCTTATGCGTTTCGTTGTTTCGAATGTTTTTTTTTTTTTATTTTTTCTTTTGATTTTTTTTTTTTATTTTTTGTTGCGGGAGGGTTGTCTTTTTTCGTGGTTTTTTTTTTCGAGGGTGTTTTATTGTTTTTTTTTTTGTTTTC
>OX104064.1:35193148-35427667 GCA_944474145.2 Dicrocoelium dendriticum
TTGTATACTTTCTATAGCTATTCTGTCAGATTTCCTCATACTGACACAAATGATACTACAGTATTCCAAAATAGAGCGAGTAAGTATTTTGAAGAGTTCCTCTGGCTGCGGTTATGTGGATCTTATGTAGTATATCAGCCGTTGATTTGCTGGCCTTAGCCAGCTGGCATTTCACTTGTTTGGAAAAGTTGAAGGTGCAAGAATACTTGATTCCGAGGTCGTGGGTAGACAGCTGTACTCAGAGGTGTTCGTCATTAAGTGTAATTGATCCCTCGGGTATCTAACATCCGCGATACATGATACTAGCATTTTTCGCGGAGAACTTCATCATCCAGATGTCACACCACTTCTCAAGGAAGTGGAGGTCTTCCTGTATGAGCAGTAGTGTATCTTGAAGTTTAGCTGCTCGGCATTTGCAGATTATCTTTATGTCAAATGCAAATAAGAAAGGCATGCCATGTCTGATAACCGCACTGAGGTAATTGACGTAAGGCAAGAACAGTAAAGGACCAAGTACACTCCCCTGGATAACACCACTAGTGATTGGACGTGGCGGATAGTCGTAGTTGGCTATGGTAACTACCTGAGAACGTCCACTCAGGTATGACAATAACCAGCCTAGGAGTGGGTCCTGAATTCCAAAGGAAGCAATCTTTTTCAGCAGCCGTTTGTGAGGCACTCGACCGAATGTCCTTTCCATGTCCAGGAACAGTAGTATGAGTGCGTATCCTGAGTCAATACAATCCGAAACATGGTTTAGATAGTGTAATTGGCAGGTTATGCACGATCGTTTGTCCAAGAAACCATGCGGGGACCTATCGATTAGCTCCAGCAAATTGATGCATTTCATCACACCATTCTTAACCAGTTTTTCTAATATTCTGGCTACTACACGGTTGTGATGGATTGGCTGGTAAGTGTTAATTTTGATTGTTGCCACCCTTGTGACGGGGGATGATGAGCGATGTTTTCCACTGGTTTGGAAAGTAGTTTGATTCCAACGAAAGGGTAAGCATGTTCAGCAATAGTAACGGTGTGTCAGGCCCTACCAGTTTTATGACGTCAGGTGGGATACCATGGGAATCCAGATGGGAAGACATTTTGGTAGACTTTATTACATGTTGGATAGTAATGACAAAAATTCAATGTTGCACAGTGCATTGGTTGTTTGCACCTTAATGCATACATTTAATGGGGTGGTGTCCAGGCTCATAGAGGTAGCGAAAGATGAGCTAAACGCTTCACTGATGTCAACTAGATCATGAAGGGATTGTCCGTCTGCATTGACCAGTCCGTCGATCAAGGGGAAGTTGTAATTAGTTCTGCTACGAAGAATTTTAACAAGTTCTTCGTTTTACACGTCGTTCGGAGAACTATTTTTCTTCATGTATCCTCCTCGTCAACTGTATGTGCTTGAGCCTGTCAATGACGTTGTGCAGCTGTAAGAGCAGGGTGAAGTTTCCCGTCTTTCTGTATCCAGCAATTAGTCTTCTGTGTTTCAGGCTGACTGAATGCACGATTGCGTTTTTTTGGACACGGTGATCCCTTGACTTGGGGAGTAAGGACAACAATGGCTTGATGGACCCGATGGTAGATATAGTCAACGGCAGTGTTCACTTTGTTAGAGTTAAAGAATGCGTCCCAATCGGATGATCGGATTAATTGTTGGAATTGCTTCCAGGTTATCCTATGGGTTGCATATTTCGGAATAAAGACTTGGTTGGTGGCCAATTTAACGCAGAAATTAAATCGTACCATCTTGTGGTCGCCACCAGGGAGTTTGTCTAATACCTATGTGCATTTGTGTCCTCCAAAGTGAATATCGGGTCGAGTATACTGGTCGCTCTTGTTGGCTCAGTAACCCACTGTGTCACCCACAAATTCTGAGAGAGGAAAGGAAAGCTGTTTGTGTAGACGAGGATGGTTGAGAGGACCAGTTAATCTTAGGTAGGTTAAAATCACCAGCAATTTTCTTCTATCTATGTGGCATCTCAACAGCAAACTCGAAAGCTGAAGTGATGATGGAAACACTCACGATTGACGCAGTTGGCGGAATGTAAACACATCCGAGTAGAATGGGAGAACTGATTCCTGAGACTGGCAACCACCGAAATTCGGGAATATTTGTTAGCTGTGAATGATCAAGAAGTTCTGTGGCAAATGTACTGTGTAGGTATATCATGCATCCAGCTCTTTTGCCTGTGCGGCGATCTTTACGGAGAAGCGGATAATTAGGAATCTGTAAGTTAGAGTCTAATGTATCGGGGGAGCGCCACATTTCAATAACGTGCATTGCTTCTGGGTCGTTGATATGCGCAAGCATGTCTAGGAAGTACAATGTGTAGTTAATAGATCCGGCCTTAAGTAGTAGTACAAACTATTGGGTGTGGGGTCATCTTGTTGCCGTTCGTTTTTATAAACTTTGCTGTAGTCAGGTACTATGGACACAAGAGATATGAGTGGGAGTATTGGGGTCGAGTCTGTTCTTAGCAAGCGTGGTAATATGGGTAATATGTCGTTTGTGAACATGGAGGTGGTTGAGGGAGAAAGTCTAATTTTCGGTTGGCCTCACACTTGGTTAGCGGAGTCATCTGCAAAATTGCACGAACAGTGGGACAAGGTAGCCGGCTTCTGCCTGGTATGTAAGGACTGGGAATCACCACGGCTTCATTCCATCTTGTACTAACAAAGGGTCATACTATGAAGTGTTGAGAAGGGCTGCACACTTATGCGACGGGAAGTGAGGTGGCCTTGTTTTCGTGACTACACTTCGCATCACCGAGGAATATAGCATTTACTTAGTTATTTCTTTTTAGTTTATTCTATCATTACTGTGCCTGATTTTGTGGTATTTGAGCGAATTATGGTGTGGGGTATCCAAAAGACATTTGTTTCTGGTTTTTGTCTGCACAGGATGTCGTTTTATATAGTGTTTATGCAATGGACGCTGGTAGATCTTATTAGTGTCTACTGTGTTCATCACAGGCTGAAATATTTGGTTGGAACTGGTGAGTAGCTGTGAGTTTTCTACATTATGGGCTTGACTGCCCATGAGGGTCATTTAGGTGTTGACTGTGGCTTACGACATTGCTACAGGGCCCTTGCTAGTCAGCTCTTCCCAATGTTTATAAGTTACTTCATCACATGAACGGTGAATTCAATTCAGCTGGTTCACTGATGTCGGGCTTGAAGGAGTAGTAGTTGGTAGGAGTCTGCTTAGGTGACATAGCAGTATCGTCAGGAACAGTTGTGACCGAGGCCGTTATCATAGGAGGTGAGCTGTCGAGATCCACTTCTAAGTGCGCAGTTGCCACATTAGAAAAGTTAAGTGGTTGAACTTTAGTCTGAGAACGCTTAACCCAAACGGTCGTTTGAGCTGTTGATTGCGACGAAATATCACTAAGGGACCTTTGCATAGGCGTAAGATCTGTTTAATCAATAGGTCTTTGAAATCAGTCCGCTGGGCTATGGTGAGCCGATTACTCAACAGTCGCTTCGGGGATTCCTCAGTTGAAAATGTAAAAACAATTGGGCAGTAGTGTTTCGGTGTTTTCTTTTTCAGACGAAGGCATTTGCATTCAATCTCGGACATGTTGCAGACCCTAAGCACTGCAGTTTTAACTTTACCCAAACTAAGTCTATCTGGAATGTTAAAAGCGATCACATTTCTCAGTCTGTGCATTCATTCACATACCTCAAACTCAATAGAGGCGATTAACTGTCCTACCTTTTCCACTTGGGCTGGATCAACACTTTCCCATGTGTTACTGAGATAGTCTAATGAAGCCCGGTAATCTCGGATTGGTTCGACGATGGTTACTATTTTCTCAGTTCAGGGAGTTGGGATTCCAAGGAGTTGACCTTACCACTGAGTTCTGAAAGAAGAGTAGAATGGGATCTGGACTGGCTCGCAGTTTGGTCGGGGCATTTGTTTGCTTTGGCTTTCTTCGGGTAGTGTATGAAACAGTATTTTTGGCTTTTCGAGTGAGGCTAGGCATTATAGGTGTCATAATAAAGTGAACTGCACTGATGGGAAGGCTAGACGAAGTGGCTAGGGAATGTTGATGAAAATAAACGACACCATCAAGGTCGTAAAAGCTTGAGCTACTGGAAAATGTCAATGCCAAATAAGCGAATGCGATAGAAACCAACCGGTTTTTAGTTTTTCGCTGTCGGTTAAATAGGCGTTGGTTCCGGCTGCTGCTAGTTCAAAGCAATCCAGACAGTTGGACTTGTCGAGTGTTGGTCGTTGATGTCAGTTCCGCCTAAGGTCACTTGACTGCTCCACACAGGTTATATCACTGTATACCATTTTACACGCATGTTAGCGCATTGTACCAAGCTTTTAGCGTGGCACATTTTCGAAATCGCGTGCAGTGCTTTCAAGTTAGCGAAGCTAAGAACGGCGTTTTGACGTCCTTGACACTCTCATTGGTCATGGGACTTTACCCAATGGGACACCGGTTGGAAGCCCACAGCTTAAGTGACAGAGTCCAAAGAAAGTGGTCGAGCGCCACCTGCTGTTCTATTTTGATGCATAGCTGAAGAAAAACTCGCTAACTTGAAATCACTGCAAGCGATTGCGAAAATGTGCCACGCTATAAGCTTGGTACAACGCGCTACCATGCGTGTAAAATGGTGTAGAACATTTCCAAGATGGCGGATACAGGCGGTAGTTAGGACAATTAATGAGATCTCCGAGAGTAGCCGGAGAATATTCACCAAATTTGAACAGCTTGTAAAATATACCAAAAGAAATATATCGGTGCACAATTCACAGAGAAAGAGCACGTGTTACACAGTAATCCAGAAGCAAAAGTAGAAGCCAGCACTGTAATTCACAAATCCGCGGGCTGGGCTTAGTTCCGTTCATAAGGCTGTGCTTTGCTCAGACCGAATGGTGGCCACGGCGGGTGTTATGCCTCAGAAACGATATCACACCCGCTTTCGACTCAGAATCACTTTTTTCCTCACTGCAAAGAAGCGAAGATGAAGGAAGTTAGTAAACCACACGATAAAGTTGGTATAAACATGAGCACATCGAATATGATCTTCAGTTTATCAAGGATTGTTTGTGTAATCTCAACACTAATCAGAAATCTCCTTCGCGGTTAGCAGTCTCATGCTAACTGAGTCAACTGTGCTAACAGAAAATTCAACAAAATGAGTCCAAAGCCTCGGTTAGGCCTCTTAAATTCAAGGCTTGGTTTGCATTAGTGATTCACACCAGGGCACAACAGATTAGAATGCGGTTGAACCACAAATGGCAAGTCTGCCTTTCCTTCGTGTGCATGCCATGCTTCCGTTTTCTCACACACAGACACACCATTATGTAGAGGCTGTGTATCATTCGTAGGCACATCCTTCGGGTTTTGCACTAAGTCATAGGATTTTAAAAAAGCTTAAGGTCACAACTGCTTTGCATACGCCAGTGTCACATATGAAGAATTAAGCACCACTATGGCATTCTCACTATAAAATGGCTATTTTGCGAATTAAACTGGACTTACTTTTCGAGTAGAGCAACAGCAGCTCATCAACACTTAAGAAACCAACAACGCTACTGGCGTCGTCAAGCTCATCATCCAATTATGGTCGTAATTCGGACAGTTCCTCTGTATTAATATTTCGATGCGGTGTTGTATAGTCATGCTTAGCTCAGTCAAGCTTCGGACAGGTCAGTTGGTGCATCCTCCGGGTGTTGATCTTCGAAAACAAGTTTTCTAGCGGGGTTAAGTTTGTAGGGGTAAGGCAACAGATGTGAGGCGTATACGCTGCAGTGAAGATGAACGGTGTATGGTTAACCACGAACAACGTCAGTATTTACATCCCGAACCGTCTGAAGAAGATCCTCAACTCGTCATTTCAGATGAACTTTCTGTTGCCTTATCCCTACAATCTAAACCTGTTAGAAAAGTTTTTCCGAAGCACCGACGAAGCACTGATTGCCCAGTCCGGAGCTTGACCGAGAGCTAAACGTTGTTATTCAACACAGTGTCTAAATAGTACTGCAGATGAACTGCACAAATCACCTTCTTCAGTTTGATGATAACATTGACGACGGCAGCAGCATGACGACCTCGTGCCAAATAATTATGTGCGACATTGTTACTTTCTTTTTGGTCGATAAATTACCGATATCCTACGCAAAAATAACCATGTTGAGCTCGATTGTTGACCTTTGAAAGAGCCCTTCAGTTTGATTTGATAAAAATATTCAGTTTAAATTGGCAGCTTTTTGTGTGCAACCAGCACTAGTTCCGCTAACAATTTTAACCTTCACTTTCTGGACATGCAGCATTATTCTGCCACCATATTTTGTGGTCATATGCATGTTCACATGGTTATTGTTAGGCGAGTGCTCGTTACTCTTCAGGATAAAAGGAAAAGGGAACCACCTTGATGATGGATCAGTGTTGAGGGACTCTATAATAACTCAAGTATTTGAAATCGATGCAGCATGTTTTAGCTTACTGTTTTAAGTTCAACAGTTCAGCTGATTCATGATTGAAGTGATAGCAACTGGAACATCTTGCTACGTGAAACGTATACCTGAGGCATCTCCTAGTATGCAACAGGTTAAACGGTGAACAACGTCCACATCATTGCATCGACCACATGTTTCCTCTTCTGTCCACCAGCAAGCGCTACTTCGCACTGAAGGCGCGCTTCACTGTGGGCAGCTGTTAGCAAACACCTTCCACCACACAGCAGTTCGCTGGGGAAGCATAGTCGCACAACCCAGCAGGAGACGTCGTCGAGCGTCCAGACCTCACTTGGTGTCAGTCACATGCCCTGCACCTTAGATATATTTCAACCTTGCTCGACCCCTATTTCTTTTGAATCTGCGGCCTTGGGACGCTGTGCGCACACGAATGCGAGCAATATTTTCAATGCAAAACGCCTGTCTTCGTTAACAATCATAGACGTATTCACACTGAGAGACGGCGTGCGCGAATGGCCTATGAAGTGTCAGATAGGATGGTATGAATACCAACTACATCAATCGGAAGTGTAAAACATTCGTCATCACCTCCTTGGTGCTCTGGAATAGTGAGCCAAGCACGCTGCTCGTACAGAGTAATACCAATGAATTGAGTGCGAGTGACATGCTTCAGCAAATCATGGTGACGCGCCATCTCGATGGGTCTTAGTGGGGAAAAATACTGCAAACATGTGAGCGATTTTATTGCTCATTACTAAGGGATACGCGGTTTCCTCCAATGACGAAGTGCGATTTGCACTGGCTGACCCAAATCATGACACACCTAGCACCACCTGTGAATTCATAATGGTAGACGATGAAGAACATTAAGCTTTAAAAATTCAATGTAAGATAGCAATGTCCTACATAGTTTCCCAGTAAATTACTCTTGCATGGTCGCACTAATTTGCGGTGAAACCACATTGACATCTGATGGTGACGGCACAGAGTTTTCTTCGTTACCTTGGTAAGTGTTTTCACACAACATAGGACAAATTACAAATTATCAATCAACCACAGCATCTAGTGCAAATACTATGCTCTAATGGCGTTCAACAGTGACAATTCCCAGTTTCACCGCGCTCGCGATGACAAGCAAATCCTTAGCTCACTCCCTTTGAATGTAATGCGATGCCCCAGAGGCCGTTGCTGGTAGATCTTCAGTTCATAGTGGAATTTCTTCGTCTTTAGGCACGTTATGAAATTTTATGCCAAATTTCATTGTCCTGTTATGTCCGACCAGATTATGGTTGGCCGCATCCGGTTTCGGATTTGCCTGACACTGTGGCCAGTCACAGCACGCCTCCGCCTACAGAGGGACCATAGGTGGCGTGCGCTGCACCAACCACAGTTCCATCTACACACCCCATATCAAGTGTAAACCCGAAGGAATAAGACCGGGAGGCATGCGGATGGGAGCCACGTTTCATCAACGGAGCCGGCCCACACTCCTTCATAGGCAAACGCAAGCACGCTGTAGTTGGGAATACATCGCACACAAGGCGCTGGCTGAACCGTAGTCCGTAACACACTGAGTGCATGGAACCACTCTTCGAGCCTAGGACGGCCACAAGGACTGTGCACCCTGTCCCCTTCAGCAACGACCAACATTTTCCTGGAGCCAGTATGGACGATGTAGTGGGTAATAGACAGGGAGGCACTTTGTCAGTATGTACAACAAGCGCAGCCACACCTGAGATGTCAAACAACAGCCAAGCATTCGAAATGCCGATATCGAATAAAGTGAACGCATATGACGACATAAATACTCGCTAAATGAGCATATAGAAGAAATTGGTTATAAGTGAATCCGCGATAAGTGCAAAATGTCCGAAGTTATTTAAAATATACCACGCGATAATATTACGCAATTTTACCACAGTTAGCATGAGCGACGTGTGAAAGTTAGGAGAAGATTATTCAGGTACGCAGAACAAAACAAATAATATGGAATGAATTCTATCCACATTAAAAAGACCTAGTTTAAGTGTCGGTTTAGCTCAACTACGATGAAGAAGCATCATGAATGCAACATCAGCCTCAGCATGGGGTACACATACACACATGGTTGGCGGCATCCGGTCCCGGATTTGCCTGTCAGTGTGGTCAGCCACAGGACGCTTGCGCCTACAGAGGGACCATGGATGGCTTGCGCTGCACCAGCCACAGCTCCATCCACACACCCCATATTCAGTGTAAGCCCGAAGGAATAAGACCGGGAGGCATGTGGATGGGAGCCACGTTACATCAACGGAGTCGGCCCACACTCCTTCACAGGCAAACACAAGCACGCTGTATTTGGGGAATCAAGCGCACACAAGGCGGTGGCTGGACGGCAGTCCGCTCCATAATGAGTGCATGGAACCACCCTTTGATCCTAACACGGCCACAAGAACCGTGCATCCCGTCCCCTCCAGCAACGTCCAACTGTCTCCTAGAGCCAGTCATACTGACGATATCAAGTAACAACTAATCAATTAAAACGACAAGATGAACTAAAGTAAATCGGATAATGCATACAGATACGGCGGCATGACTCTTCACTAAATGGGCGTAGAAAATAAATTGCTTACCATCGAATCCGTGATAAGTTAAAGAGGTGAGAAGATATAATTTATGAAAATGCCACAAACTCGGAAATGTTATCGAAATAACTGCAATTAACTTCGGCGACGTGTGCAAGATTATAGAAGACTGTACATGTAGGCATTTGTATGAGAAAGATAAGCATTGGGACAAAATTGAAAACCCACCACCTGAAACATTGGGATTCATTGTGCAAGCACGCGATTAGTAAATCGAATGCAACGTACCTACAAACCCTGCGCCGGTTCTGCCTACGTTCTCTGCAGGACCCCTCGTCGCTTCGGTAGTGGTCCCGAGTGGCCTCGCTCATGGCTCACTAGGCATGCCTGACTCAGGCACTCGTGACCGTATGTGCTACAGCACCATGCGCTTGATGTCGATGGAGAGCAACCCATCGGTGCTTGCCCCTTCCACACTTGCCGCTTCTTCTCTGCATGCATGAGGTGTTTCTCCCGCACTTCGGCAAGTGCCATCGTGATTACATCGCGCCCTCCGTGCCGATCAACCGCCCTCGATTCCCATGATCTGCAATCAAGATTAGAACGTGAAAGGGTTAATTTGATCATGTCCTGGTAAAGTAATTTTGGTTTCCCAACATGCCGCTTCCCAATAATCAATTGACCATATAAGAGTTGTTTCGGTATCCGCGTCGAATCCATAAGGCTCACATGACCGAGCCACCTCAGGTGTTTCAGCAAAAGTATGTAGTCCACTGCATTCATTTCACTTCGACGCAACACTTCCGTGTCCGCAACTCTGTTGCGCCATCCGTTGCGCAGAATCCGTCGCAAGCACTGCTGATGGAACCGCTCGAGATATCGCACATCCCGCCGGTACATCGTCCACTTTTCACGGCCGTATAGATGAACGGACAGTACCATGGATTTGTTCACCATCAGCTTTGTGCCAATGGTAAGCTGATGGTTGTTCCACACTCGGTACTCTAGCTTCCCGAATGCTGCCGCCGTCTTCGACACGTGGATACGAAGCTCACTGTGTATCTGCTGGTCAGTCGACATTACACTCCCAAGGTAGCAGAAGCGGGAGGTGATTTCCAATACTTCAGCACCAATGCTGCTTCGCGGCAATATTGAAGATTGCACCTCCGGTGGAGGCTGAAAGAGGCAGGCAATTTTGTTTTGATTGATGGTGAGCCCGAATTTGGTCGCCGTCGAAGCCAGAGCACTAGTCATGTGCTGCAACTCATCCGTGCTGTGTGAAAACAACGCAGTCGTCAGCAAACAGCAAACTACTGATAGATGTCTCACAGACTAGAGTTCTCGCACCGAAACGACGGATGTTCAGCAACCCACCATCAATACGGTGCTTCACACGAACACCGTAAGCATAAGCCGCATCAAACGCACAAGACATCATTGCATGAAGCTATGTATTAAACAGGGCAGGAGCTAAGACACAGCCTTGCTTCAAACCAGTGACAACTGCAAAGTTATCCGAGGTCTCTCCACTCAGCTGCATCCTCGCCCGCATACCACTGTGGGGACATTCAAGTAAACTTACAAACTTAGGCGGGCGACCAAACTTACCCAACACCAGCCACAATGCCTCACGGTGCAACGTATCAAATGCCCTGCTGAAACCAACAAACATAGAGTTAAACGGCAGTTGTCGTACTCTACACTTCACCTGCTACTGACGAGTTGCAAACAGTATATCTATAGTGCTTCAGCATTCGGACACTCATGCAGATTTGACAGCAATCCGGTCTAACGTGCACCTAGATTCCTTTGACATTGATGTCTGCTGCCTATCAGAAACCCGATTGCAAGGTCCCAGCACTGTGCTTACATTGACATCCTCCACTGAACACGAAGCCAGATATCACCTGCGTCTTTCTAGAGATCCAGAAGCAGCCTCAGCGGGTTTTGCTGGCGTAGGTATAGCACCAAGTGGCAAGGCCGAGGCGGCACTACTGGACTGGTTCCCGATTAACAGCTGACTATGTGCAGTTCGGCTTCGGTGCTCATGTAGAATCAACAGGCACCGCGAAGAGAGACACAACTTGTTTGTGATCTCCGTGTACGCTCCAACTGACTGCAGTGGCGACTCGGCCAAGCACGGGTGCTACCGGGATCTACAACGGCTCTTGACTAATGCTAAAATGTCGGATGTCGTTATCCTTGCTGAAGATTTTAACGCAAGGGTTGGCCGCCTGTTACCATAAGAACGCCACATTGGTGGTCATCACTCGCTCGATGAGAACCGCTCTGATAACGGAGAGAGGCTTCTCACTTTGTGCAAAAATAACCGTCTGTTTCTTTCGAGCGTTAACTTCAGGCGTACGAAGAAGCGTTCCGCAACGTGACGTCCCCCTTTTTCAACACAATCGTAGTCTCAAATTGATCACGTTGCAATTAGCTTCAGATGGTGCGGCAGCTTGCTGGACTGCAGGCCCTTCTGGTCCACTTTCGTTGATTCAGATCATGCTCTGGTCTGCGCGAAAATCTGTATGTGTTTTGGAGGATCCCGAAACACGAAGTACCGCATGATTGATGTAAACAGATTAACTGATTCCTCTGTTCAGGCGAGCTATCAGTCTTCACTGGCATATGCACTCATTTGCAATGCACCGCAAGACGTGGAACAATGCTGGACTTGTATGCGGAAGGCAATGACTATTTCCGGACAGTCATGCTGCGGCCTAATTCGAAGCCTCTTGAAGGCTTGAATCTCTGTTCGTTCTCTGGAGCTGTTCGAATGCCGCAAAGATATCCTCGCGTAACCAGATTGCAACGAGCGGCGCCTGTCTGCCAACCGGCTGCTCAAGCAAAGCTTACGCAAGGATCGCCAGACATGGTGGTTTGAACGAGCTTTAGAGATGGAGACGGCAGCCCACTCTGGCAACACTCGCAGGCTTTTCCAGCACGTTCGGTCCACTGGCCTCAGGAAACCTGGTGTCAGTGAGGTCATTTGTGAGGTGGATGAGTCTCCGATTGCCAACCGACAGAGGCGTATGGACCGCTGGGCCGAGCACTTTCACTCGCAGTTCAACTGGCCTCCACCATCCATCAGTACATGCAGTACACATTGTTGTCCACTCTGGCTCGTCCCACTGCATCCACCCAGCGAAGTGGAAGTCTGCCTCGAGTTTCGACGCTTGAAGGGCTACAAGGCTGCCGGCTTAGACGGACTTCCTCCGGAGCTATTCAAGTATGGCGGTGTGGCAGTCATTAACCAGCTAACCGCGCTGTTCGCAAAAATTTGGCATGAAGAGAAAGTGCCTTCCTCTTGGGGCGAATCATTTATTGTCCCGATTTTCAAGAAAGACGCTCGCACTTCATGTGCAAATCATCGCGGGATTAGTCTTATTTCGGTTGCTTCTAAGCTATTGGCATCCATTCTGCTTTGCAGACTATCCCCAGTACGTGAATCACACTACCGTGAAGAACAAGTTGGTTTCCGTCCTGGCCGTGGATGCGTGGATCAAATTTTCACGCTCCGCCAGCTCCTCGAACATCGCCACATTTATCACAAACCCACCATCATAGCACTCCTGGACATACGCGCAGCTTTTGACTCTGTTGATCGATCTGCTTTATGACATTGTTTGCTAAAGAACGGGGTACCAGAGAATTGTACTGCCATCTTACGTGCACTTTACCTTCATACATTCGGCAGATTGAGGGTCTATAGCAAGCTTTCCTCGCAGTTCGCTGTCAATAGCTGTGTGCGACAGGGCTGCCCTATGCCCCCATTCCTCTTTAACTTCGGAATCGAAGACCTTCTGTCGAATGCTCTAGAAGGTTTCTAATATTTTGGCTTAGAGCTTCTACGGTGTGAGTGCGCGACCGACTTAGATTATGCTGATGATACCGCCTTACTTGGTGACGATCCTCAGAGTATGCAACTCATTCTGGATCGTTTGGCGGTTGAAGCATCTAAGTATGGCATGAGCTGCGCCCCATCGAAATGTAAAGTACTGCACAAGGATTGGCTTTCACCTGCTCCCGTGCTCACTCTCGAAGGTGTACAACTTGAACAGGTAGATAGTTTCGTCTACCTTGGGAGCTGTGTTTCTGCTGATGGCACTATCAACAAAGAAGTTTCTCTTCGTACCGCTAAAGTTCGATCAGCATTTGTCAATCTGAGGCACTTGTGGCGTCGTCGCGACGTCTCATTTTACTAAAGGGCCGCATTTACAGCGCATCAGTTCGCTCAGTATTGTTGTATGGGTGCGAGTCCTGGCCGTTTCGCGTGGAAGACATGCGTCGTCTTTCTGCTTTGATAACGGTTGCTTAAGGAGGATCGCTCGTGTTTGGTGGCAATATCGAGTTAATAGTAATGACGTTCGACGTCGCATCTTGGGGAATGCGAGTATTCCCTTCAACAAACTGGTTTTGTTACGCCAGTTGAGATGGCTCGGTCACGTTCAAATCATGGCACCTGAGCGTCTACCGCGTCGCGCTCTATTCACTCGTCAAGGACCTGGTTGGAGGCTAACTCGTAATGGTCAGCTTTCCACTTGGCGGCAGCACATGAAATCGCTGACGTTGTGTCTAGCCGCTGTTGGATCCGTACGTCTTCCAGGAGGGGGACCCAACGATGAGGAGTGCCAATGGCTTAACACGTTTGAAGACGTGGCCCGCAACCGGAATCAGTGGAAGAGTTGTGTACAGTATTGTATTGATTCACATGTTTAGTACTACAAACATTAAAATGACAAAAATAGAGCAAAAGCAACTTGTGAAAAACAAATTAAAATTGTTTTGTTCTACTTTTTGTCAAAATGTTCCATTCTTCCTGCGGCATATTAGTTGAAGTGTGTTGCTCACCCTCAACTAGCATGCCACGATGATTATGACGCGACGACTTTTGCTTATCTGCTGATCTCCATGGTTTTATGTTGGCTCTGTGTCTAGTTGATAGACTGTTGAGAAAAAATGCTTCGAATGGGCTATGTGAACACCGGTGATTTTGTATCACGAGAAAGTTGCTTGCGTCTAAATGAATAAGATGTCGTTAAACAGCCTGATCGCCAGCGTTCCCTAAGGTTCGACAAATTCAAAAGGCTCTAAAATAGAGGCGGATGTTTCATCACCTATGTTAACCAACGGTTGTTAGATTCTGTTATCGTCTTATTTACCTACTCAGCCCTTTCTGTCAATTCCCATTTGGCCGAAGGCAAACCGGATTTCTGTGCGAAATTATTTGTGTCTTCATGGAAGAGGTGAACATATCTCCAAACACTTCTTCATCCAGGTCATAATATCACAAATCCATTCCCCATCGCCACCAATATGGGCTTATCGCCCAGTGTTATGCTGCACAAACTAACACATGGCTATTTCCACTGTGACTGAAATACCTGAAGTGGCCTGATCTCTGACTGCAGCAATCCCTTGACTCTCGTTTCCGCTATCTTGATTCGCATCCCTGCTTGCTATAAAATGCCGCTCCAATAGCTTACTGATTTACCTGGCCTGACTTTGGCTTTTGTGTCAAAAGCAACATGTTGCCTAAAACAAACGCCAGCCGATTGTTCACAAACATCTGCGAACTCAAAACTTCGGTTGGTTGTATGTATCTTCCGCGAATTGGAATTCCACATATTTAATTAATCACTTAAAGGTCTCTAGTTTAAAACGCTTCCAGTGCCACGTGCGCGAATCTTCATGTCGGTGATTGCTTACCTCCTCTCGCTGACTTCCCTACTGTGTTAGTATCTTTGCCGGTATTTTCAAAAGGACTACGGTTTGTTTTTACCAGCGGTGTAGCTTTTGTTCAACTTCAGTGGATTAGTTAAGGAATGAGTGATAAATTTCTTTGGCAGCACACATCAACATTTATTTTCGATCCTTAAGTGACTCACATTACTCAATGGATACTAATTTATTGGCCATTTCTTTTACCAGACTTATACTTGTAATCTGTTTAATCGCATCGTTTCGTAGCATGTTCCTTCATTTCTGTACTTTCTGCACTCGATCCCTGATCCAGCTGAAGCCATCAGAATCATGCTGGATCGTATACTTGAATGCCAATTGTAAAACGTTTGCTATGTAAAATTTTTCATTTCATCCAGACTGCAATCTTGGTATATCCACAGTTTCAACTTGCGATTCAGACTGAACAAACAACACGGTTGTTTTCGGACAGCAGATACAATGTTTGGTGGTAATACATAACGACTAATCTCAGTTTTGCGGTCATCAGATCTTCGAAAGGCATTGGACTGGTGTTTTAAAGTACTGAAGCCCACTGGTAGATTCCGTGATGGTTGTCTCACACCATCAGTTACATTTCGTTGAGCAAAAGAATTACCTTCGTTCTATTCCCAGTGGAATCACTAAGGAAAGCTTATAGGGCATGTAAAGTAGTGCTCATTCATAAGCAGATTACTTTTCAGTGCAGGATACCGTTGTCTTTTAGAAAAAGTTAAACGTGTAAGCCGAGTCAAGACCGTAAACAATTCGCGTTGAAAATGAGGCATAACCACGTAAATTTTCTCTTCCCCGATAAAATTGTAACAGACAATGTTAGCAACAAAACTTAGGAAAATGTACCTAGAAATGTCGACTATCGCGATGGCGAATCATGCGCATCAGCAGACGTGTGTAAGCCCTCCGGAGGAAGAAAAAGTATGCCGCCTTACTTTTTCCTCTGGAACTAGATATGTGGGCCACAGAACCCGACACATGCATGAACCATTCGGAGATTTGAATAACACAGAAAGAACGCGAACAATGGTAGATGCGCGAATTTCGTATCATCTCTTCACTACAATTACGACAGCATGCGGAAATTGCTATCGGGTATAGATTAAGAACGACCCAGCAAATGCACATTGGACGGCAACGTTAACATTTTTGTCTAGATAGAAAAGCTAAGTGGTTTTATCGACTATCGATGCCCAGGAGTCTCAGGAGCCAATGTAACTAGTCATTATTCTGTCCCGTTTGTCCATAGACCATTTCTTGTGGGCGTTTATCAAATCCGGCCAATATTTGCCAAGCAAGACAATAGCTGATTGGACCTCCGTCTGAGATCGCTTGCTGACGGTGACCACTGACCAACTCCTGGTTGCAGTGAAATGCGAATACGTTGCTGAGGCACATTCACGCGCTCAGTTTCTGTAGGTCCACTAGCTGACAACTCTTTCACTCAGCATTTTTCCCGGCAGCGGGAGGTACCTGTTGAGACTTCAAGAAAATATTAGTAGAGACTGCTTGAAACATTAGTCTCAGTGCGTTCGTTCTTGTTTCATCCAAAAAGTATTATTCACTAAAAACTTAGCTTGTCAATAGCTCACCTTTAATAATTCGGTGTGTTTTGCTCCGTGAACATAATGTTTCAACCTTCTCGCAGGCACCAAGTTCTGCAGGTTGCGCATTCTGTACTTCCCGCCTCGGTATTATTTCTAGAGGCATCCTTCATTATCGTTTTCTTCTGTTCTGAACTGCATGGTTGCAATGGTGATCAATATCATGGGAACATGACTCGAGGTGAAGCAAGAAAATAAAGGGATTTCATAAAAACCTGGTTCTTCAAATACGTACTGACATCGACTCTGTATACCAACCGTTGCAACGGAACGAAATTGAACGAATTTCAAGGCGCCGCTTGAACAAGAACAACTCCAGCGACTACTTTAGCCCCGGGAGAATGGGTAAAGATCATGTGGTGCAGATGGAATCTACCACCTTCAAAAGTCACCTGCACGTCGATCACGGATCAACGATTCGCTTAGTAAGCTACTATCCTGCATATCAGCGCACTGACGGTGTCACCTTGCATGATGATGAAACCAAATTTCCAAGCTCGGCGAACAACTAATCAACTGAATCGTCAAGCGAGTTGCCATTGTTCCAAAACATTTTAAACCACGGGATCAACCAACAAATTGAAAAATTACATCTACCCAGTAACTTGCTTGCGGGACCCATAGATTTGTCAACAAGAATATTCGCTTGATATGTCTAATCGGTGGAATCTGTAATGCTCCACTACTCTGGATCGACATCAGTCACAGCCATAACGCTCTTCTGCTGATTATTGTTACCAGACTAGGTCAACCATATTTACCCGTGATTTCATGAGTTACCATGGCACAGCGGTCCCAGCACTTGGCTTGCATGCCTGAAGATCCCTGGATTAATTAACTTTCTTCCCCGGAAGGCTGCACACGTGAGTGGCCACGTGTGGTGTCTCAAACTTCACACCTCCCATCGATCACAATTTGATGGCCGTGACAGTATAATCCTCGTCGCACGTGAGGTGAATCAAAGCCACGCCCGACTAAGCTAGTTTTGAAAGGTTAGGGTGGGTTGGGCGGCGGGCAAGCGCGTCACATTGTGTGCCTACCGATAGACCATATACCTATTTGGTTAGTTTCACCGCGGATATTACTAAGTGTAGAATGTTACATCCAAGTTGACAGCTGTGCTCATGCATTCGAACAGATGAATTGGCCTGTCAAGTGTACATCCCAACTAGTGAAGACAAGCTTGATACATACATATACAGTGGTAATGGACACATACAGGCCATCTGTCACCTTGGCAAACAATGTGGTCTAGGTCTATAAAACCCGTCGAATAATACAGGTGGAGGCGTTAGCGACCAGTGTTTCAACCGAGAGGGTATGAATGTTTGGGAGGCCGCCATCAGGTTGAATGTGAAAACAAGTCAAGTTGTCCGGCTGTGACATTACCGACAATTGTTCCAGGGCTATAACATTTTTCTGGCAAGTAGTACGCTAGATATTAGGAAGGTTCCACATACCAGAAATTTGGCGCTTGCTGTTTATTTCCTCAAGCACGGAATTTCCCGGTAATGTAAGAAATTTGCCAAATTCATCTTGAACATCTATGCGGAACGATTGTCAGATATCAAGAAAAGCACAACGACGATGTTCGATGAACTGAGGAGGGTGGCTGCTTTAGCACAAAATCACTACCTAGTGGAATTTGTAATACTCATGTAACTGCTGCAAATTAACAGTCGACAAGCCGTCACTATTATCGCCGGCAACTGTCAGCACACTTTCCGTAAAATGTTGCTTTACCGATTCTGTTTCAGACAAATTCTATGGCAAATCAAGTTTCAGAAAACCAAGTTGACTGAAATTTCATGAAATCTGTCCTAAATCCCAAAAGATTGCTTTTGAGTAGGGCGATTTGCAGCAGTACAACTCAGCAACAAGATTCATGAAGGGACAAAAGCGAGCGAAATGCCATTCGACGCATGACCAGCATGCTGTGGGCGGTTTCTTCGTAGGCCTCTTGAAGGGTTTGCTTGCGTTGGCGGTCCTGGTCTTTTTCACGAGTTGCATGGTGTCTGATGGTGCGAGACCATTTCGGTCGACCATGGCAGTGTTGTGTTTTAGACTGAGCAGCCGTTTGCATTCGCTTACGAAGGCCGGTAGTGTCAGGTCAGGATCCTGGTCCAGCTTAGCTAAAAGCCGCGTGCGGATCTCAGCATCACAGGGCGTTTGTAAAACGCGGACGAAAATGAGACAATAAACCTGATCGTCGGTTAAAGACCGTAGTTTGAAACGTTGAGACTCACGGTTAATCATGTCTGCTAGGGCCTCAATGTCGTCGGATTCCTGTTTGACAATTTTTAGGCATTGATAGCGAATACTAAACAAAGATACCGACACACCAAAAGTTTCCTTCAACTGTGACACTGCTTCATCAAACGTCAGCTCCTTCGGTTGTTTGGGCAAAATGTGGTCAATGAACCTTGAATGCTCACTTATTCCGAGCTTGCGGAGTAGAAGTCGCACCTTCCAGGAGTCGTCCTGACGAATGAAGTTCGTCTGGAACATGTCTTCCCAGCGTTTGAACCACGCTTCGAAAGTGCATCCAGAATCCACATCATAATGGAATTCAGTGATGGCGTTCGTGAGAAGATCAACAGAACTCGCCTGCATGTCCAGCGTCGCTGCTCCTGTTGTCTGCAAACTCAAACATTGTGTCAGATTTTCAATCATTTTCATTTGTGCCTCCAGTTGAGCTTGCTGTTGAAAAAGCAGCTTTTGAAATTGTTCAACAGAAAAATTCATCACATTTTCAATTTTCTCCGTCGCCATTTGTTATAATCTTCTCACTAGACGCAACTCCAAAAATAACAATTTACTGCTCCACAAAGCTTCTAGCCCAACCGAAGGAAAAACGCAAAACGCCAATGACCTTGACAACATAACGTATTAATCGCCGCCAACGAACACTGTACAACGACTGCGGACCTTGGCTGTATTTATAAGTCTCTACTGACCTTCGACTTCTAGAATTGGAAGGTCAGCTGCCAAGGTTAGTGGTTCCCCATATCTTTTGCCGAGGTGTCAGGTGGCTTTTAATCACGTGCAGAAGAAGAACATTCCGGAACGTTCGAAATCGATGCGCTAATCGTTAATAATCGATCAATCGCTAAAACAGGGAATTTCCAAGGCAATCCTTACTTTCTCCCGCACTGCAGCGCATTCTTGCCAGAGATGCACCGCCTGCGCGGCACGTTAAACAAGCTATTAGCCAAAGGCCAAACATGGAACTGCACATCCAAATGCCAAAATACCTTCGAACGCGTCAAGTAATTGCTGTCTTCAAACTTGCTTTTGACTCATTTTGATCCCTCCAAAGAGATTGTCTTGGCCACAGATGCATCAAGCCATGGTATTGGTGCCGTAATATCACACACCTACGCCGATGGATCTCAGAAGGCGATCGCCCATGCCGCCAGAACACTTACGAAGGCCGAGAAGAATTACAGCCAGCTTGAGAAAGAAGCATTGACCATAGTGTACGCAGTCAAGAAATTCCACAAAATGCTATGCGGCCGCCGCTTCAAGCTTCTGACAGATCACAAGCCCTTGCTGGCTATCTTTGGTTCGAAAAAGGGCATACCGGCCTACACAGCCAACCGGCTACAACGTTGGACGCTTTACCTTAATGGGGTATGCTTTTGAGATCCAATACCAGTCGACCGTTTCCATTGGCCAAGCGGATGCACTGTCACGCCTAATTGATGCCCGCCAGCAAGAACATGAGGACACAAGCATTGCCTCAATCGAGATCGAACCTAACGTCAACTTCCTGGTAACTGATGCATTGCACGGCCTACCAGTTACCGCAGAAGCTGTATGAACCGAAACGCTTAGGGACCCAATACTCAAGAGGGTTACACGATTTCACAAAACAAGTTGGTCACGTTATGTCCATCTGCCGAGTTGCAACAGTACTAACAGAGGAGACACTCGCTCTCCATTGTAAACGACTGCATACTATTTTCGGAAAGAGTGGTCATCCCCAAGGCACTTCAAGAGCGTCTTATTCGGCAGTTTCACGCCGGACATCCTGGAATCAACCGGATGAAGGCGCTTGCCCGCAGTTATGTATACTGGCCCCTCATGGACAAACAGATAGAAGAAATAGCCAAACGCTGCCAACGGTGTGCCAATGTCTTGAAAGCGCCACAAAAATCAGTACTCTACTCATGACCTAGAGTTACTAAGCCTTGGTGCCGCATACATGTCGACTTTGTGGGACTTATCAACGGCAGAAGTTTCCTCATTATAGTCGAATCATACAGCAAGTGACCTGAAGTATTTCCTATGGAGAACACAACTACCAATGCCACCATATCGAAACTGCGTCAAACCTTTAGCAGATTCAGCTGTCCTGAGACAATTGTCACCGACAATGGCTCACAATTTACTTCAGCAACCTTTACGGAGTTTTGCAAGCAATGCGCCGTACAGCACGTTCGCTCGCCGCCGTTTCACCCACAGTCGAATGGCCAAGCAGAAAGGTTTGTAGATACATTCAAGCGAGCTCTCCACAAATCAACAGGGGTGGGACGTATAGAGGAGGTGGTTGACCGGTTCCTTTTCCTCTACCGATCAACACCGAACCCACAAGCGCCAGACGGAGTCTCTCCAGCACAGGTCATGATGAACCGGAAGCTCCGCATGCCTTTCGACGCCATCCGACTGGGCTCGGAGTCCTCTGTTGGTGAAAGGAACCGCAGAATGGAACAGGAGTTTAATCGGAGGCATGAAGCAAAGAAGCGATCTTTCACGCTTGGACAGAAGGTTCTAGTACGTGACTACCGTGAATGCCTCTTATTCTTTATTTCATAGGTCCTCATGGTTGTATGGCAGCGAAGCATCAGTTCAAATGGCTGATGTACTGCTGTTGATGATGATATGAGATGGACGCCAGGGACGGTCAAAAACAAGCACGGAAACGTCACGTATGACGTGATGATGGGCGCACAGCTTTGGCCACGGCATGCAACTCAGTTACGGCCCACATTGTGCCAGCCAGAATAAGAAAGGCCTACTGACCTCACGTTCGATCTACTGGTGGAAACTTCCAATCTGCCGAAGGTAGCAGTAGACGACTGCACAAAGTTGAGCAACGAATCCTGAACAAGAACATCGGAGCAACTTCTCGGGCGCTTCTGCCAAGGAGGTGGACCGACAGGCAGAGAACACCGTCCCGAAGACTGCAACTTAATCCCAGGCTTACGTCATATACCTCGGACCATATCTCAGGAAGGGAGGTGTCCGGGAGAAAGTAAGAATTGCCTTGGAAATTCCCTGTTTTAGCGATTAATCGATTATTAACGATTAGCGCATCGATTTCGAAGGTTCCGGAATGTTCTTCTTCTGCACGTGATTAAAAGCCACCTGACACCTCGGCAAAAGATATGGGGAACCACTAACCTTGGCAGCTGACCTTCCAATTCTAGAAGTCGAAGGTCAGTAGAGACTTATAAATACAGCCAAGATCCGCAGTCGTTGTACAGTGTTCGTTGGCGGCGATTAATACGTTATGTTGTCAAGGTCATTGGCGTTTTGAGTTTTTCCTTCGGTTGGGCTAGAAGTTTTGTGGAGCAGTAAATTGTTATTTTTGGAGTTGCGTCTAGTGAGAAAATTATAATAGTTCACGATTCGTGGCCACACATGGATGAACAGCCTGTTATTTGACAGTGAGCATTGCGCAGGTGTACACTCCATCATACGTAATGTGTGTTTGGATTATGTTAAACCAAATGTTGTTTTTTTAGATATTATTTCCATTGGTGGACTTTTCTACTACATGAATCCAACATCACTTTCGGGATCTATGGTCGACTGATGCACGGGTTTGAAGTGATAGCACAAGAACGTGCTAAGGTTAATCCGCGTAAAACGTGCACCAGGTCAATATTCTCACTGCCAATAGCACTCTGCTCAGGATTACCACATTGTTACACTCGAAACTTGCTTCCGATATCACTTGAGTTTCGAAAATTGTTCTTTAATTTTTACAGAGGTGAACCAAACTATGATAGGCGTTGGTGGTCTATACTGTATCGGGTTAATCGCATTCCCTCCTTAATCATTTAGTTTAAACAGATGTCATACATGGCTAATGTTTTGTTTAAGAAGGTGATGTATCATTTTACTCATTGGTGCACATGAAAAAGCCAAAATTGTGTGTTTATCTGCTTGTCGATTTAAGTGAGTTTGATAAAGCTATCTAGTTCTCGGTATAGAGTAGATCAGTGAGCAAGGTTAAATAAGTTATTAATTGAATTTGATTTTCGGCTACATTCGAAGATGGGTCAAGTACCTAGTGGGTAGTATTAGCATATCAATCCTTTGTACTGAGTAAACATCATACCGCTACTAGCCAATCAAAACCTTGTAGAACTTACCCACGTTAAGTTAGGTTAGGATCATGAGAACTCATGCTTCCAGCGCACCAGTGACTTAATTCGGTGTTGAAGAACGGAAAGTTATGGTGGCCCACACACCTACAGAAATGAGGGAAGAGCGGAGTAATGCTACAGCTGTAACTACAGTAAACACATGTGAAGATAGCTGTCGGCTGAAACATAAGTAATAGATCTAGTCAGTTAAAGATGATGTTTGAATTTCTAAGGAGGTTCTATATTGCTAGTCGTTTCGGACTTTC
The DNA here is from genome assembly GCA_944474145.2 of Dicrocoelium dendriticum. Lineage (NCBI taxonomy): Eukaryota > Metazoa > Platyhelminthes > Trematoda > Plagiorchiida > Dicrocoeliidae > Dicrocoelium > Dicrocoelium dendriticum. The sequence goes on from OX104064.1 coordinate 35,216,144, forward strand.
TTCAATGCGTTCTATTCCATTCCGGATTTACTACGATAATGGTATCGTATTTTTTCCTGGCGTTGTTACTGTTTACATCCATGACTTGAATACTATGTTTAGGTATCAGCAAACTCAACGCTGTGGCTACTCAATGACCAAGGAGCGCATCACGAACTTTAAAGCACAACTTCGGAATGTAGGGTGAAAATTTTGTCCAGTGAGCATTGAGTACTTTCGCATCCGAAAAACAATTTCACATTTTAATAAATAAAGAAATAAATTAATTAACTAAATTGTATATACCTCGACGATGCGAGAAGCTGTTCCCTAGAAGGAAAAGATCAAATAATGGTACAACATTTCGATGACATTTCTTCAATAAAATTTTCAGAGATAAACATGGGCGCAATTGCAAATTAGGTTACACAGAATAATCAGAATCGTTCTGCTATTTTTCCTGCCATTGAATCCGGATGCCTCACAATCACATGACAGATAATTGGGCCGAGAGAAAAAAAATGTAATGAAAGGGGCTGTTGTCCAAAATGTTATGTGTATGTGTTTCGGAAATTTATTCAGACACCATGGATACCGTTTTCTAATGCGTTATCTAGGGACTGTGATGTCCCGAACATCTTAATCACGTTTTGGATGGTTAAATGCTTACTAATAGCAAGCTTAAAATTGCAGTGTATAGCATGTTCTGATATCACTTGGAAGTTTGTTCCAAATCTTTGAGCATTGGGTTAGAAAGTAACGTTTTCTGATTCTCGTAGTAAATTTTGAAATCATGACCTTTACCTCTTTGTTACGTATTGGGTATCTGCTGTTTACAGATATATGAACACCCTTTTCAAGATTACGAATTCGACAATTTATGATTCTGTAAAAAAAACATAGGTTCAGCTTCATTATCCGAAGCCAAGCTGGGTCAAATGCAAGTTTATCACATCGCTCCCTGTATGTCAACTTTGAGGAATATCCACATAGCTTTTTCGTGAAGCGTCTCTGGACCCTCTCAAGAGCGTGCTGGTCAGATTTTCGTATATTAGACTGTACCATTGAACAGTATTCCATACACTGCAAAACATATGTTTTGTAAAGCGATATGCGAGATTCCGTGAGGTAAAAATGATGGCAGATATAACCGATGGTCCTCATGGCCTTCGAAACTTGAAAGTATATAAATAAATAAATAAATAAACTTTTATTCTCGACAAGGCGAGGCACACCTTTACAGGCATGATCATGCTTAGCTAACATAGTGTGATCAAAAGTGTACAAAAAGTACATATTTGGCATAACAGTGTGAGTGTATATACGTGTGTAATTTTGTATGAATGTAGCTTGTGTCTTTGAATATGCCGGATCATTTTTGACTGTTTGTTATCCTCAGGAATGTGAGCATAAGCGATTGATGTCTGTGGGTTGGATAGCAGTTTCCGGATATCCACGGGCCAGTGACTTTATTTTGTGGCGAGTCACATCCGCCACGTCGCAGTGTTGTTAAACAGACATTTGTGGCTTTTTATAGGGAGAACGCTTGCCAGGCGAAAACCCACCACGTCCTGGAACACTGCCGCCGAACTATTTGCTGGAACGGGTTAAACCCGAACCACCCAGCTGGCACCACGAGGAGGTTGTTCGGCTAGCCAGCCCAAGTCTCGAATTTTCTTGCATTGCGAGATAATGGCACCTTGTAGTAATAAACTTTCTGGCCGTCGTTGGCATTTGTACGACAAAATGTTACCTTTGCCCTCGGCAAATGACATCTGCCACAGTTGGCACTAGGAGTCAAGGGCGGATAGGTCATCCTGGATGATACTTACGGCTTCCTGAGTATTTGCACGTGATTGTGAGTAGACAACTTTAATGTCATCAGCAAAGATAAATGCGACACCAGTCCTTATTCTCTGGAATACATCGCAAATATAAATTAGAAAAAGAAGTGGACCAAGTTTACTCCATTGAATCACTCCACTAGTGATTGCTTTCGGTTTAGAGAAATCGTCGCCTATGCGCACAACCTGCTATCTACCAATTTGATATGAAGACAGCCAAGAGAACATCGGTTTCCAATGCCTATAGCCCTTAGTTGCTTTAGTAACCTTCTGTGAGGCACTCTATCAAAGGCTTTTTGCATATCCAGGAACAGGATTACGACACTGTTTCCGTTGTCAATGGCAGTCGTTGTGTGGTCTAAAAAGTCTGTCTGGCATGTTGCGCAGGATCGACCTTGCATGAAGCCATGATGCGAATTGCTGATGAAGTTAGCTTTGTTTAAGAATATAAATAGTTCATCTTTTGCTATCCTTTCCATTATTCTAGATACGATGAGTGTGTGATTGATAGGACGAAAATTTTTAACCGCGTGGGCAGCGCCATTTTTATGTCGCGGGATAACAACAGAAGTTTTCCATTGAGTATGGTATACTCCGTTGTTAAAAGAGTGTAAAGATGTTGAGCAAAAGCAGAAGTAAGTCACTACCAGTGCTTTTTATTAAACATGGGGGAATCCCATCCGGGCCTGCGCACGTTGAGGAGTATAAGCGAGCGACTTGACCAGTGATTTTCCCATAGTGAATTTCACTGTGTATAGACCTTCATTATTGTGCGGCATGATAAATGTTGGTGTATCTGATGATTCAGTGAGCATTGATTTGGCAATTTAAGCACTGAAAGCTTCGCAGATATCACATGGTGCGTGGTAGTATGTTCCATCAGGCTTGGTGATAAAACTGAGATTGTCACTGCAACGCGAACCCAGAGCATGGATTAGTTTGGCTAGCTCAGCTGTTTTGCTAGGGTCATTCAGAGCTTTTACTCTTCTAGAATGAGAGTTTTGTCAAGTTAATGCCTCTGTTCTTCCACGAGCTTCGACTGCTGTAATAATAGCGCAAAGTCAGCAGTTAACTTGAATTTCTGACGAATCTTATGAAGGTTTCGCGCTGCCTTTAATGCCTTGCGATCAGATTTATGTTTGGTTTGGTAAGCACATTGTAGTGGTATTGCTGGACCGATGCAGAGGCCGATTATACTATAAAACAGGTCCGTCGCATGTTGATGGCATGAAGATAGAAAGAATTTATCCCAATTCATCAAATGAACCAGGTTCTTGAATAAGTCCCAGTTGACAGAAGTGTACAGAAGATAATGCTTTGTTTTCTGTACAGCGGCCATGCGTAGTCTTAGACAGCATTTGATTACGCGATGATCGCTGCCTGGAAATTCATCAAGGACGTTAACACTGATTGCAGGTATGCCTAATGAAAAATGAGATCCAGAGTACTTTCACCTCTGGTAGATCGGGAGACTTGTTGCTGCCAACCATTCATTTGGATTCAGGAGATAAGATTGTGGTATTTCAAAGGAGCGGTTCCTATGGGGCATGAGATCGAAGGCAGATTGAAATCACCTCTAATAATCTTATGTAAAAATGGTAGGCCAGCGGCGCATTCAAATGCAGGCGTCAAAAGTTCTACGTCTTCTTGGCTGCAGTTTGGCGCGCTGTATATACATCCCATAAGCAGCTGCTGCTGATTAACAGAGATCGTAAGCCAGAGTGATTTCTGAACATTGTTCAACCCTGGGTTATCGAATGTTGCTGCTGTGAGCGAGTTTTTCAGATAAATTACAGAGCCACCACTTCGACGACCAGGCCGATTCCTCATAAACTTGTTATATCCGAAAATAGTTAACTGAGTGTTAGACATGCCATCATGGCACCAAGGTTCAGTTACAAATAATATATCAATATTATTCATCAAAACAAACGAGCGAGGTGTGTGGATCTTAGAGTAAAGAGAGCGAATGTTTGTCAAAAATACTGAGATAGATGTGAGATATGAGGAAGATTCTTTAGGTTGTGTTATAAACACTGGGTTTCAAGCCGTGTGCCTGGATCCAGGTTAGAAATTGTTGAAAAAGTGCGAGTATTGCCAACGGTGGAAAATGATTTGGAGGTGGCCACAGCGGAGGGGGTTGAGACTGAGTATGGCCCTCTAGAAAATGGTTGAAGGGAAAAGTCCATGATTACCGCAATAGCCTGTGGGAACTGGAGAGTTAGGTTGTATACTCTGCATCATGTCGCTTATAGGCGGTTGATTACGTAACGCATTGATAGGATTCAATGGATTGCTCTTATTTCCATCTATGGATAAAATACGCTTACTTGAGCTCGATATACAAAGATTCACTATACGCGGTGGAGGCACACTGGTGTCAATCCATACACCAACATCAGCATAATCCATGTGTCTCAGTCTAACAATGAACGTAATCTGGGTAACAATCGGAACCACTTTCCAACCGTTCACAAATCTGATTTATTGGAAAAATTGGTTGACAAACTTTATGAGCAACTGAAGGTACCTTGCATAACCGATTCAATCACGGTTCGCAGTCAAGCCAAGACTGACCTAAGCGGTAAAAAGACTGTAGACTCCGCTAACGCATTTTAATTGATTAAGTTGAAAAAAGCCTTTGTATCCTTCGGTTTGCACCCACAATGACCAACCTCGGCCACGAATTAGTGGCACAGGCTGCTGGCATCCAGAAGTCAAGGGGTCGGAACTCGGCAAGAGTCCGAGGAAGGCACCCCACTGACGAGACCCAGAATATCGAAAAACCCACGAACTTATCCAGAAAGTCTCCACTACTCTTTATTAATTCCACTCACGTTGTTAACCACTGGTCCAAATAAGATCGTAGTGTTGAGATTCAGGTGTTGTTTATCTTACCCTCTGCTGATTCTAAAAATAGTCGATATTTCGCTTCAGTCCTCATATGTTTATTTTCTATCATATTTTAGCAGGGATTTCAATTGTTTCATTCGGCGAATCTGTCCTCTCATGCCGGGAGCAGCAGGAATAAGGAATCTGAATGTGAAACTTCTCCACATGATGCTAAGCGGTTTCACCTTATACATTTTCCGCTTGCTCAATATCTGTGTTTGATGAGGGTAAGCACCGCGAAGTTATGAGAAACAGCATGTTGGGTAACATCCATGACTTACAGCTTGAGGCATACTATGTCCTTCTTATCAGCAGGATCCACATGTTTTACTCAAGAGGTGACATCTTGCCCCAACTGCAGAACAAACTCAACTTGAGATGGTGTGATCGAAGCGCAGAGGTTATTGACATGGTGGAACTTTTAATTGGCTTTTGGGCTCTCTAAGATGGATACGTCAGTTAGTGAGAGTACTTGACCGAATTCTTTGGTCGCTGAAACGGTCAAACTTCGACGATTAGTTGAATTAATACACCGAGATTTTAGTTTCGGCAACTTGAAAAAATGTGTCAAGAAACGTTTCATCAAAACTGTCCCATCAACTGGATAAGAATATTGATACTTTCCCCGGTAACAAGCTATTGTTGCTGAAAGATGCTAAACTATTTGTTCGGGTGACATCTATGCAACCTTGCCCATTTTATTTTTTCAGTTTCGAAAGTTCGCGTGCTTAATGTTTGAGCTTCCATGGGGTCGATTTTGCAAAATGCTGACAATGCGCCCATCTGAATACAAGAGGCTTATTTCGATTTGAGATGAATCCCAAAGTTGTTGAATGGAGTAAAAATTCCATTCAACACCTGCCTACTCCGGTCATAGCTCCATGTAGAAGCTGTCGTAGATTGTTTCTTCAGCTTCTGAAGTAGTTACATAAAATATCGCGGATTATCTAGGCTTCATTCATTAATATGACTACGGGCGTCACAATACCGCTATTTCACTTGCCCTGTGGAAACTTGTTACACCAGGCGATCCGGTGCCTCAAAAGTACAATGTCATCCCACACACCTGACCGTAAACTTCACTCTCACCCAATGGTCTACCGTGGTTCATATGCATCTGGCCGCCGCCTGTCTGACACACGCCTAACTCATGTTGTCGGTTATTTTGGCTGTTTCGTGTGACGAGATCTGGTCAGTACACTGTCCGATGCGATGAGTCTTTGTTCCGACGGCTCAACGCCCCACTGCCGATGGAGATGGCTGATCACTCACAGCTAATCCAATTACTACAACAGCAACATAAGCATATGCAGCAGCAATAGCGGGCTATGCTTCAACAAGAACAAAGACGTTGTTATTCCAAGCACACGCTGAGAAACTGTCATCCTTAAATCTAATACCTACCACAGTGAAAACCGAGTCCTCTTCAGCTGAAATGTTTGCAAACGGAATGCATGATTGCGAATATGACACAGAGAACGGCATCACATTCGCAATCTGGTACAGGCGGTAGGAAGACATCTTTCTGGTTGATGGGATCACGATTGATGATGCGGCCAAAGTAAGTTTGTTGGTACGGAAACTGGGTGCAAATGAACATAACCAGTACTGTAATTTCATTTTACCGAAACAGTCCTGCGAGTGCAATTTCCAGGAGGCTGCAGATGTTCTCAGTTCCATTTTTCGGATAAGGCCTTCAATTTTCAACATTCGTTATCAGTGTTTAAAGCTGGTTAAGAATCAATCCGAGGATTATGTTACGCGCGGGCAGAGTGAACCATTCATGTGAACGTTCCAAGCTCAAACAACTTACAGCTACTCAGGTCAAGTCACTAATTTTTGTATGTGGCTTGACCACTACAGTTGACGCAGAAATCAGAACAAGTCTGTTATCCAAACCGGGCTTATCTCTAACATTCACCATTCAGGACATCACCGCAGAGAGTGAGTATCTGGTCAACTTAAAGAGTGGCACAAATGTTGCAGTCGAAACATTTGATGTCAGAGATCGCGATAGTTGATTCAATTTCTACCTGAACAACGACAGATGTCTATAACACCGCACGGCAGAAACCAACACGTGTTTGTTGAAATTGTGGTGAGTGGCATTTTCCACAAACTGTCCGTTAATCAATCACCAGTTCACCGTCCGCCACAAGAAAGACAATAAAGAAACGCATTACCGATCAACCACACGACATCCACATTGTGGGGATCAATCGAAACCGTTGCAACAACGCGGAATCAAATGGGACTCGAATGTGGTTTATGCAACTGTACAAGAAGGATTTCTTTCACTTCGTAGGTTTATCACTATCAATAATAATGATCAGTCAATGCGTCTACAGCTGGATACTGCATCTGACATTACCATCATCTCCAGCCTGACTTGGTCAGCTACCGGTAGATCGCTACTGCGCAATGCGGAAAATACCGCAAGAGGTGCATCGTATAGTACCCTACAGCTATATGGTAAATTTTGTTGTGAATATGTTTACAGAAACGATAAGCGAACCGGCGTTTGTCACGTTTCTGACAACTTGGGATTACACATACTGGGTATTAGTTAGATAACCGCATTGATTCTGTGCAGCTTTCCTCTTGATTCTCTGCGTTATCAAACCGAGGAAATTCCATCCGGTCCGGACATATCATCATGGTGCTACGCAGCGCGGAATTCTACAATCGCTGACGATATGGAAAAGCAATTCACATAGTGTTTAACAACACACTTGGCTGTTGCACCAAGTTCACGGTATCTTTGTATCTAAAAGATGACGCAAAGTTTGTTTTTCGACCCAAAAGACCGGTGTCGTATGCGTCTTAATTTACTTGTTAATGAATAGGATCGCCTGGAATAATCGAGGGTGATTTCTAAAGTGGTATACTCAGGCTGGGCAGCGCTCATATTGATAGTAAGAAAGGCAAACGGAACCATTCGCTTATGTGCAGATTATTCAACCGGCCTGAACGCAGCTCTGAATCTCCATCAATACCCGCTGTCACTACCGGAGGATTTTTTCGCCAAACTCAACAGCAATCGTATTTTCCCAAAGACTGATCTCTCGGATACCTCAATACAAGTAGTAGTCGATGATGACGCACGATGCCTTCTTAGAATTAACACTCACCGTGGTCTGTATCTGTACAATAGGTTACCGTTCGGTGTGAACGACGCTCCGGGACTCTTTCAACAATAGATGGATATTATGCTAGTGGACATACCATGGGCTTGTGCATAGTTGGATGATATTATCGTCGCATGAACAAACAGAACCCATCATAGCTACCACCTCTTGCAATTATTCGAACGCCTACGAGAATATGGTTTGACTCTGAGATGATGACTGTTATTTGTCTATGCCTCAACTGAAATACCTTGAGTTTATTGTCGATCGTGACGGGAGAAGACTTGATATTGAAAAAATGCGCGTCATCAAGGAATTAGCTGCACCACCCGATACATCTATTAGGTAATCGTTCCTGGACATGGTAACTTAGTACAAGGCATTTATTCCTACCATGCATCGACTTCGCTGGCCAGTGAATGAGTTGCGGGGTAAAAATCGACCCTGGATTTGGTCATCCAAATGTGAGGAAGTGTTTAGGCTCATTAGGAAGCTCTTGTATCGGGCTTAATGCTGGCACTTTATGACCCAAAAGCAAGTATCATTGTCTCCGCAGATGCTTTTAGTTATGGTGTTGGAGCAGTTCTCCGTCAGCGCTTCGACTCTAGCACCATGAGGTCGCTTGCTAAGCATCACATGCCTTAACGAAGTCTGAAAGAAACTACTCACAAATTGAGAAAGATGCACTAGCTTTAACTTTTGCTGTCAAAAACTTTCCTCGGATGTTGCAAGGTAGAGAATTCGTATCGGAGACTGGACATAAACTATTATTAACCATTTTCGGTTCAGAGAAGGGTATACTTGCTTACACGGCGAATCGTCTCCGACATTGGGCGACGCTGTTGCTCGGAAATAATTTACTATTGCTCATTTGCCTACGGCAGATTTCAGCTACGCCGATGGGCTGTCTCGATTTATCGCAAAACAGCTGAGCATAGTAGAAGAAGACCAGGTGATCGCATCAGTTGCGCTTGAATCGGACATGAAACGGCTTCTGTGTAATTCAATCAGAGTTCTTCCGATTACTTCTGGGGACATTCAGGAGCACACCAAACTCGACCCTCTTTTGCAAACGTTATTCTTTTTTTAAACACAAGGTGGCCGGACCAGATTACTGACACTCACACCTTAAACAATTTTATTGTCGACGTGACTCGTTAGCACTGGTTGATGATTGTGTTATGTTCGGTGAACGCCTGATTGTGCCGAAGTCCCTGCAGGCAAGGGTGTTAAGCTACTTGCACCTACATGACCCCGGAATATCACGGAAGAAAGCTTTAGCCAGAAGTTACATATAATGGCCTTTTTTGACAACGCTAACCATGATTGTGTCGCCACATGTAGCAACTGTGCATCAGCAGCGAAACTTCCAAGTACAATCATCCAACCCTGGATGCCAGCCTCTAAGTCTTGGGAGAAAATGCACGTGGATTTCGCTGGTCCAGTGCCATTGTTTTTTGATTGTGGTTGATACGTATACCAAGTGGCCGGACGTATACACGATGAACACAACTATAACAGCAGTCACAGTAGGAAAACTACAACAGTCATTTGCACAGTTCGGTTCACCAAATACTTTGGTTTCCGATAACGGTTCGCATTTTATCTCCCACGATTTTGGTGTTTCCTGTCAACGTAATGGTATCAAGAACTGCCGGTCGTCTTCAGGGCATCCACAACCCAACGGGCAAACAGAAAGATCATGGATACCTTCAATTCAGTAACTGCGGGGGAAGGACCGACAGAGGTGATCATACAGCTGTTCTTGTTAACTTATCGGGCTACGCCCAACCCCGCTGTACCAGGCGGCAGATCCCTAGCGGAAGCCATATTCGGGCATGAGGTATGTCTTCCAATTGATGAAATACGTCTTAAGGTTACGCAACGGCCATTCGCATCAGGCGTGAACAGAAGTTGTCTACCAGGGGAGCTTGTGCACGCGTTGTATACAAGGCCGAACCACAAAAGCTGGCAAACTGCAGTGGTACGAAAAAGGAAAGGCACAATGTGGTACGTGTCTATCGGACAGTTGTTTCTCAAACGGCACGTTAATCAGTTACGGAAACAACGAATCGTACACACAGTCACTACTACTTTCGAGTTTCCGTTCGATGTACTGCTGGGCACTTTTGAGCTGTCCAAAACTGTGGGTCTTGGTGAGCCGAGGGAACTTACACAGAGCGATATCACGGAGTCACTCGGAGACCTATGCGGACAACTAAACCGATCCCACGTTCACAAGTGAACCCAGCACCATTCCTATTCTGTTGAACGTGTTTTCAAAGGGGATGCTACACTAGGCGATCCGGTGCCTCAAAAGTACAAGGTCGTCCCACACACCTGACCTAATGGTCTACCGTGGTTCATATGAATCAGGCCGCCATTTGCTGACACACGCCTAACTTATGTTGTCGGTTATTTTGGCTGTTTCATGTGACTTAAGATCCGGTCAATACACTGCTCGGTGTGATGAAAGTCGTTTTTCTGACGGCTTAACGCCCCATTAACCGCCAACTATAACAAAACTGGAACCAATACGAACCAGGATGAATTCAGCTTTAAGGATACGTTGCTAACATGTTGACTTTCCGTCGGGTGATGAAACGGCAACATGCATACATAAAAAAGATAACTCCAAATAACTGTTGAACATAACTAGTTCTTTTAACTAACTTGCTCGAGAATGTGTATAGGGATGTCTCATGTTGACGTGAGATGGAAATTTCTTTTTGCTCATACTATTCCACTATACGTACCAGATATCTTAAAGTACTACGAGAACTGGATTCCTCAAAGCATCTCGACAAGGAATGATTCTGTAATATTGTCGTCCCAGCTGCTCGCAAGTTACACAGCACACCCAAGTCCGGATAGGCACCAGACGCGTTTCGCCCTACTGGGGCCCGTCAGTGATGCGCATTCCCTCGATCCCCCACTGGGAATCGAACCCATGACCACTAGAGGCAGATGCCAACTAGCCAGAAGCTTAAGCCACTGAACTATGGGAAACGTCGGCTGGACTACACAATTTGCAAGCTAACTGGGATATAGGATGATCGATGTTCCTCTGCCATGCTGCTTACTAACTTAGATACAGTGGCTATCCTGCGAAGATCATGACTTCCTCTCACTGATTCTGTATCCAACCATCCTACAAATTTTCTTTTGGCTTATGTGCGAAATAGTCCTAACTATTTCTTCCCTCAAATTATTCTTTAGCAACTGCAACTTACATAACGAATGAGTCAAGGCATTAGGAAAACAGCTATCAGTCAGGCTAATCTAATGTTCCCGCATTGTTGTATCGACAGATATAGGAAAATAACAACGTTTGGGCTTTGCCCTTCAGTAAGCACAGGAATACTGCAAGGCTAAACCAATAAGTGGCAGGGGTTGAACAGCCATCGGAAGTAAAAACAAATCGATTTTGTTCTAGCTAACTGTACCGCCTGTAGTGGCGATATTGATGAATAAAATAGCGGGCTATTTTACGTAAGCTGGATTTCAATCGATTTTAGCGAAACCCACAGGAACCATAAAGCAAATTTTTCTCCATTAACTGCAGTATAATTTGTGGCCCGAATTGGCTCCACTTCAAACACAGACATCAATACCGCTGAAAAAGCCAGAAAGCACAGACAGATGTTTGACCGTGTTACATGTGATAAACATACACCGGTTTCTTTGAGTCATTTACTCTTCGTTTTCAGTATATCTGTTCCACCCACATTTTATGACACAAGCAATCATAGACGGTACGTTGTCGGTCAAAAAACCAGATTCAACTTAGAGCTTCAACCTGCAGCTGTCGTTATCCGATAAGATTGGAATCATTAATCTGACGAGTTCAGCTGTAGCATAATTTCGACTCTCGATGAAGGGCTACCATGTCTCCTGCACGGTAGTAAAGTGCAATTCAGCTGATAGTTAGCGGCCTTATACCGTCACGTCGTCCGCTACCCTTCCCCGCGGTTCAGTGGTCCCCACCATAGACTGGCAACAATCGAGCTGCTGGTTCAAGCCCTACAAGGGTCAGTTGAATTGCACACTGTTGGCGCTTCCCGAAAGGATGAAACGGCATACGGTGCTATTACGTGTCTGTGACAGTTGTTTGTCTGAGTCTAGATTGCATGAATGTCTGCTTATCAAATTATCTGCCGTCGTGTTGGCTGTCTCCGTCGCACGGACCCGAAGTGATGTACGTTATTCCGCATAGTGGTAGATGCTTTTCGTGCCGTGTCAGATTGGCTTACATTACGGAGACAAATGTAGCCAAATGAAACCTACTGGGAATTGCATTTTACGTCCCACATTCAGTGAGTTGTCGAGTTATTTATGGTCAGGTAGTTGGAACTGCGTCAGAAAAATTATCGATGACATTAATACTGGCGGCCACTTTGGTGTTGTCTCATAAAACTTCCATCCCGCTTCTCTTCTCTCTACAATCGCGATTTTTCATGTGGCATATTATGTCACTAAGCAGTATGCTATCTGTTGCTTTTGTATTCTATAGAATTTAGTATACAGCTTCTTTATTTGTCTTATTTTTTGTTGCGGCACAAAAGTTGAATTGTGTTGTTCACCTTCAGCGAATATCTTAAGATGATGATGATAACGATGATGATGATGATGATGTTGATGTTGATGATGTAGCCGGTAAAGCCCTAATGCAAAATGAATCAGTTGCAACATAGTGCCAGACATCATGAAAGTTACGTATCAAGCAACGAGTCCAGCTAACTTGCACATATTGCGTTTAGAAAACGCAAAGTCACTATCTACTGTACCGCATCCGCTTGTCACCCATTAGGCTACATTTATTAGGGAAAATGCGAGTCTTTCACGGGACGTGCAATTGATAAGTTCAAGCGCAACACGAAAAAGGCTAACTCATACTCTATTAATATGCGTGGATGAGGTGTTTGAGCCTCTCTGTTAAAAATTGCCGCACTACTGTTTGACCGATTACAAAGTAGAGGGTAGCTTTACAATTTCGGGATTAAGAAACAGTGGAAAATCACCACAAGCCACGAATTTTACGGAACATTGTCTGAAAAATTATCAGCTACAGTTATTTGAGCACGAAAGGATAGAATGTCCTTGGCTGTATGCGCAAGCGGATGCCTCTATTTGGTGCATCCCGTCATCAGCAACTAACAACGCTCACGCTGCGTCAGCCGTTCAAGCTAATTCGTAGTAAGATGCCTTTAATCCAATACGGTAAATGCGGGTCCACGACCTTCAAAAAGTACATGCCTGCGATATTTAAAGGTTGTGCATATAAACACTTTTACGCCATTCTTACTTTGGCCCTTAACAAAAGTAGTCTACGTAGCAAGATAGATATATATATTTTTACCGTTTTCGACATAACACGAGCTAGATACCAGGTCTATATTTTGGTGAGCGGCCAAAATGCCCTGCGATAGACAGTATTATAATTTTATCAGATACTAGATGGGTTAAATCTTAGACTTCAATCCACGCTGGTTGACTATCGTCCTCTAGCTCAGTGGCATAGCCCGCTGGATAGAAGTCCAAGCCACTAGAGTTCATGAATTCGGTTCCCTGAAGGACTTCGACGGAATGCGCACCACTGATGAGTTCCATTGGGGCGAACCGTCTGTCTGGTGCTTTTCCGGATTAGCAGTTGACTTTTCTAGATTGTAATAAAATTGTGATGAACTAAATACGGTTAGACTAACGGTCAACAGAGGATCATGTCGGTAGCGCCAATACCTCAGCCACCGCACTTTAAGCGTTCTCCGTATATTAGTGCGATGAATGGTGCAGAACCCTTAAATTCTGGTCCAGTGAGCAGAAGACACAGCCACCTGTGTGGGAAACAACTCAGTGAACAATATACCTGAAACACTATCAGGCGCAGTGGTGAGCGAAATCAGTCGATGGAATCAAGATTCATTGCGCTTTGTGAGTATTCATTTTTATGGACCCCGTGATTAAACCCGATTGAGAATCGTGCCATTTGGCCACTCCTTCCGCGCAATGACGATAAACATTGCCGTCGACTTTGGTGATCAAAATTCCTAACCAACAATGTGGACGGGTAGATACTGTCTTACACTACACCAAGGAGTGGTGAAAGATATTGGCCAATGGTCAATGGTCAATAGTATAGTAAACAATGAACAATGAATTTATACGGGTTAAGAAGCGTTGCTTTACAAGTCCCGTTGGATAGTTGGTAGGGATATCCAAATAACAATAACAAAAATAATCATAATACAACAGTTAATACATTAAATATGAAAATAAGGCCATATCGATTGCTTCGCCGTAGTCCTACGATCCGCTCACATTCACAGCACATGCAGTTAACGTCAAATAATCCAATGGCAAACTCCAGGTGTAAGATGGAGACTTAGCGCTAGGTGGCAAAGTGTAAGTGGATGAGTGTGTCATCCAACCGTTTTTAAAATACTGTTAGTGTCGGTGCAGAGACGACCGATTCTGAGAGAGCATTCCACGGGTGACAGAAACGAATGGAAAAGAAATTTCTGCGGCACTCCAGACGGCTATACGGTACAGCGAGTTAAAATGAATGCCCCTTCAGGTTTGTATTGGTGCTGAGTTGGAGTAAAGGGCGGCACACACGATGTGGGTCTCGCAAAAGCAAGTATGCCATAACCCGGTCGTCTCGTAGTTTGCGATAACTTCCACTGAATACCCCAATCGTTGCAGCCTTTTCTCCTATTCCAATTACCTTCTTAGATACCCGACCTTGTGGCTACTCCAGTGCAGTGAGGTCGTGTTTCAGTCATGGATGCCAGGCTTGATTTACGTACTTGATATGGGGGTGAACATTTGCACCGAGCATTTGTCGGAATATGGAGCTGTTTATTTGACCAAACGCGCGTCGTAACAGGCCGACGTGTTGGTTCCCCGCCTTTGAGGCCTTTTCGGATTGCCTGGAGCCTGGATCCTGCGCCGAATCTTGATATCATCATCAAGCATTATGATAAAAAAGCTGCAGCGGATAAAGACACCGAAAACTTGGCATGTCCCGCCGGATGGTTGGTTAAGGGTGAGCAAAATAAAAGCAAAAACGGCAATAGGAAATAGTTAATAACTGCCAATTTCCAAATTGCCGATTGTAGCGTTCCCGTCCATTTTATGTACGATCCAAGTTTACGTCTGTGGTTTTCGGGCAAAAATGAGAGTGGGTTTATTTACTTTTGTTTTTGTTTTGCCGTTTGTATCTACAGCTGCTGCAATGAAAGTAACTTAATACCCCGTCTTTCAACAATCTTTCTAGCACGCCACAATGTATGATAAATAATTTACCTACACCAGACGCTTTGTTTAATTGGTATAATTTAAGTTTTAAGCTTTTCTTATTAACAAAGTTGCTTCTCATATTTTTGCCCAAGGAAACGAAAACTCGGTTCCGTCTGCACAAGGAGTTCCCCGTCAGGACACCACAATATATTCTGCACCAAACAATGCTTTAAACTGCAAAACCCCAGCGGAAAAAATATTTTTATTTATGTCAGCCATATGGAATATGCTGTTAAACTATATGAAACAATTGTACTAAGATGGTCATGCCGAACAGGGCCTGCCTCGCAAAACGGAGAATAGATATAATTATTATGGGTCGTTTGGATTACGTGATATGGATTAGTATGGTCAGTGCACTGTCGACACGTGATTTGAACACTGCAGCTCAGGTGTAACTGCTTAAAGTTGAAGGAACAATACAGACGTCTAGAGTGTCGACGGAATCACTTTTCCCTTCGGGTTTGCAAAACTTGGAACGCACTCCCAGACTCAGTGGTATCCTCTCCTACCTTGGATATTTTCAAAAAATGATTAGGTGTTGCTGTTAGCTCCCAACATTTTGTTACCTAAACTCCCCTAATGTGGATTAGGCCAAGGATGCATTTAAACAGGAGTTATGTACCAAATGGACCTAAGTGAGCGACCATATTTTACTTTTCTCACTCCTTACCTCAATGATCAATGCACCCCAGTGTCTTTCTGAACGTTTACGCTCAAAAATTTATTTTGATTTTACACTGATGTTACTTACCAAACCATTCATCTCGGCAGACGTTCGATAGATGACCCAGACATATTTTGATTTCATCGTATTCACCGCAACCATCCTACGGGACGTGTCAAGGACTTGCTTTTATCCCGTGATAAACCATTGTTCATTGTTCAACGTGGGGCTGAAATAATAGCCTCTGAAAGGATAATCCACGAGAGAAGAAGAAGTATATTCGACACTCTAAACGACTGTATTTTTCTGCCAATGAGTTGATGATTCTGTTAGTTCAGTTGTTATGGAGTTCTCCGAGCTGGGCAACTTGGTTGCAGACGTTTCGCCACCGTTCGAGGTAGCATCTTCAGTGCGGGATTGATAGCAGGTAAGTAGCAGTAGCTGGTAGAAAGCAAACCCAATAATGGATACTGTCAGCAACTACACCGTTCCTTATTTAGGCATACGGGGCTATTAATTTTGCCTCGTTCTCATTGGTGAATCCTTGTGTTCAGCGGTTGTGCTCGAGCCGTTGTCATTGGCTGTGGAAATGTTGTTGCGACGTGGTTGGGATTATCGCACTCGGATTGGTGCAACAGATGTGGGTGAGTGGTCTGGGCTCATATTGACCATGCTGTTCATTGTCCGTGTGTTGGATTAGGTTCTTTCGGGCAAAACCTGTTGGTCCTCTTGAACTCTCTGTCTCAGCGGTTGATATATTGGATCGAGGTCGATATGTATGTTGGTTGACTTCGTGGTTGAGAACCAGGATTCGAGAAACTCCCTCCCTTTTTGTGTTTCTCCTTCGGTCAAGATCTCTACCTTGTTCCATTCGAACCTGTGTCCCTCTCCATCCAAGTGTGCTGAAACCAATGAGGTTGCGTAATGGCTCTTGCACGCTCTTTGGTATTCATGTATCCTGGTGGACAGCTTCCTTCTTATTCGTCCTACATAGTGCTTTTCACAGTTTGTGCAGTTTATTCTATAAACGACATTCCGTCGTTCTAGTGTCTCTCGCTTTCCTTTCGGTTTTGACAATGTTTTCCTCAGAGTAGCGGTTGGCTTGTGGGCTACCATGATATGATGTTGTTTGAACAACCTGGCAGTCATTTCAGACACGTTCTTTATGCATGGCAGAACTATACGTTTCGTCATAGCTGACTTAGGTTCGGTTTTTGAGGGCTTGCGGTTTAAGCATCTTCGGAGGAAACTGGGTGGGTATCCGTTGCGTTCAAAGGACTTGAATAAGTGTTTTTCTTCTGCTCGTTTCGCTTCTGTCGTACTGCAGTGAGTTGCTATTCTATGGAACAGTGTCTGCACACAGCTTATTTTGCGACCTCTTGGGTGGTTGCTGTTGAAATTCAAAATCTGATCGGTGTGCGTGCTTTTTCTGTAAACTGAGGTTTGCAATTCGCCGTGCATTGTTCTGGCTACTAGCACATCCAAGAAAGGAAGGTTGTTTTCCTTCTCTGATTCCATGGTAAACTGTATGCCGTCCATAGCGTTGTTAAGCAGTTGTTGTGCCACCGATACTTGACTACGTTTGAGTATCACAAACGTATCATCGACGTAGCGAACCCAAAGTTTCGGATTAATCATTGGTAGTAGATCCTCTTCCAATTTTTACGTGACAATCTCTGCGATGAGTCCGGATACAGGTGATCCCATCGGTGCACCTTTCACTTGTTTATACATTTTTCCGTTGAACGCGAAGTAAGTTGAGGGACATAAGTTGAGAAGTTCGCACACGCTCGGAGGTCTCCTCAACAACTGAGCAAGCGTCGCGTGCTACCAATATTCCAAATCATTTCGAACACCTACGAGCGCTCAACGCTCCGCACTGCTCGTCGTTGGGAGGATTTCGGTTGCCGAAATGCTTCCACACGGCAACAGCTCTACTTCCTCCATGAAGGCTTGCGAAGAGACATTCTTCTTCGCAGTGTCAACTATGGACCACCGATGAACCATCCACAGGCATGGACAATTGCACGGCAATTCGGAAAGGGTATGGTACGAATGATGATCACTGACGCCCACAACCGTATCCGAAAATATGAACGTTGTCTAAACGAACATCGAACCAATTGTTTACAAACAATTGGGCAACAACCGACTGAACAAGTGCAACTCGCAACAGAGCGCAGAGCTAAAAATACAAAATCAAAAAAGCAGACTGCGCTTCACCAGAAGTTGACCAAACTTACAACCAGCACAGACGAATGCATCAATAATGGTTGGATCAGGAACCTGTCAAAACGGCCACTCAGTGGTACGGAACAACAAATTCTCATCAAAGGCCTAAATTATAACTACAAAAACGCGACAACTACGGATTTTCTGGCACGATTTGAAAGCGCTTTGCAATCCAACGGACTAGACGACGAAACACAGAAACAACTCAGATACACAGTCGTCCCAGCCATGACGCAATTAAAGCAATGCAACCCTCTATCCCGACAAGAGAAAGAAGCAATAGAAGCTCTGAATTCGGACGAATCAATTGTTATCCTACCTGCTGATAAAGAACGGATGACAGTAATTATGGACAAAGCAGATTACACCAAGAAAGCGGAGCAGCTTCTGAACGATACTACAACCTACCAATGCATTGAGAATGACCCAAGTTCGCAACTAACCAACAAAATAAACAGAAGGTTGGCGAAGCTTAAGCAGTCGAACGAAATATCGGAAGAGGAACGAGAAAAAATGAGGGCTCGCGACTCGAAAATTGCACAATTCTATGGACTACCTAAAGTACACAAGGATGGAGCACCCTTAAGACCAATTGTGTCACTTCCAGGCACGCCCACCTACTACCTGGCAAAGGTAATATGGAGGCGCCTAAAGCACCTAATCAGTAAATCTCAACATTCCATAAACAATGCTCAACAATTGTTGACAAAGCTCAAAGACCTACGAATAGAACACGATGAAACCATGGTGTCCTTCGATGTGACCGCCATATTCACTTCCGTCAACTTACAGCTGGCCAAAGAAATTATCGCTGAACGTCTAGACAACAGCGGACGGAAGATTGGGAACATGACGACCAGAAGCGTGTGCGAACTTCTCAACTTATGTCCCTCAACTTACTTCGCGTTCAACGGAAAAAGGTATAAACAAGTGAAAGGTGCACCGATGGGATCACCTGTATCCGGACTCATCGCAGAGATTGTCACGTAAAAATTGGAAGAGGATCTACTACCAATGATTAATCCGAAACTTTGGGTTCGCTACGTCGATGATACGTTTGTGATACTCAAACGTAGTCAAGTATCGGTGGCACAACAACTGCTTAACAACGCTATGGACGGCATACAGTTTACCATGGAATCAGAGAAGGAAAACAACCTTCCTTTCTTGGATGTGCTAGTAGCCAGAACAATGCATGGCGAATTGCAAACCTCAGTTTACAGAAAAAGCACGCACACCGATTAGATTTTGAATTTCAACAGCAACCACCCAAGAGGTCGCAAAATAAGCTGTGTGCAGACACTGTTCCATAGAATAGCAACTCACTGCAGTACGACAGAAGCGAAACGAGCAGAAGAAAAACACTTATTCAAGTCCTTTGAACGCAACGGATACCCACCCAGTTTCCTCCGAAGATGCTTAAACCGCAAGCCCTCAAAAACCGAACCTAACTCAGCTATGACGAAACGTATAGTTCTGCCATGCATAAAGAACGTGTCTGAAATGACTGCCAGGTTGTTCAAACAACATCATATCATGGTAGCCCACAAGCCAACCGCTACTCTGAGGAAAACATTGTCAAAACCGAAAGGAAAGCGAGAGACACTAGAACGACGGAATGTCGTTTATAGAATAAACTGCACAAACTGTGAAAAGCACTATGTAGGACGAACAAGAAGGAAGCTGTCCACCAGGATACATGAATACCAAAGAGCGTGCAAGAGCCATTACGCAACCTCATTGGTTTCAGCACACTTGGATGGAGAGGGACACAGGTTCGAATGGAACAAGGTAGAGATCTTGACCGAAGGAGAAACACAAAAAGGGAGGGAGTTTCTCGAATCCTGGTTCTCAACCACGAACTCAACCAACATACATATCGACCTCGATCCAATATATCAACCGCTGAGACAGAGAGTTCAAGAGGACCAACAGGTTTTGCCCGAAAGAACCTAATCCAACACACGGACAATGAACAGCATGGTCAATATGAGCTCAGACCACTCACCCACATCTGTTGCACCAATCCGAGTGCGATAATCCCAACCACGTCGCAACAACCTTTCCACAGCCAATGACAACGGCTCGAGCACAACCGCTGAACACAAGGATTCACCAATGAGAACGAGGCAAAATTAATAGCCCCGTATGCCTAAATAAGGAACGGTGTAGTTGCTGACAGTATCCATTATTGGGTTTGCTTTCTACCAGCTACTGCTACTTACCTGCTATCAATCCCGCACTGAAGATGCTACCTCGAACGGTGGCGAAACGTCTGCAACCAAGTTGCCCAGCTCGGAGAATTCCATAACAACTGAGGAAGCCTCCCGTGCTACCCATATTCCAAATCATTTCGCAGTTAGTTTTTGTGACATGGCTTCATTTGGTGCTGGCATAATTGATGAGTTTTGTTTAATATGTGCCAAACCATGATTAGGTCACCCCGCAACCGAGATAACATCCAGTGAAAATGTCAAGCACTCTGAGGCGCTTTTTGTATGATATTTGGTCACCTAACGTAATGGACGCTCCAAGACCGTGAGATCCCTCTTATCCATGGGTACCACGTTTAAGTTTCATATTTAATATGTGGGCGTATATAAGCGGGATGTATTTGGCGGCAAATCCATGGATCGAATTGCCCGAAAGCATTCAGTAAATGCCTCACGATTTGGATCCCCTTATTCAATACTTTTCTGGACTGTTCCGAGCAGCAGAGACTTTTCTGGGCCAACACACCGAGATCCTTTTCGAGATAACAGTGTCGCAGATCTTGGTCCCCTAGTTTATATGTGTGAACCATTCGATATCTTAAATGGAGTTCTCGACATTTAGCCACATTGAAGAAAAGGCGATTTTGGACCGACCATCCACAAATCTTGTCGAGGTCAATTTGAAGCTAGGTACAGTCTTCTGGAGCTCTGATCACTCGCCAAAGTTTGATGTCATCAGCTTAGAGTAAACAGTTTGACGCAGTTTGACTCATTAGATGGTTTATGAAGACCAAGAATAGACGGTGTCCCGGTACCAAACTTTGTAACATTCCACATTCGACGTTTATTGGGTCTGACATGGGTTCACGTACTCTCATGTCCAGACGTCTGTGCGAGAGAAAATCGCAAATCCACCCGATGATAGGGTCCCAAATGCCACATCTTTGAAGTTTGGCGAGAGGGATACGATGTTCCAACTGATCGAAGGCCTTAGAGACATCAAACTAAGCCACATCAACTCCTGCACCAGAGTCCACAGTTTCGGTTCAGCTGTCTCGCGCTAACAATAGATTGATTGTGCACGACCGATTCTGGCGGTAGCCGTGTTGCTGCTGAGCAGTGTAATTAAAGCCGTCCAGATAGGACATGAGTGCGTCGGCAATGTTGGCCTCGATAGCCTTTGAAAGAACTAGCAGTAAAGGTACTGATCGAGAAGTAGCTGGGTCAAAACGACTACCTTTCTGTAAATGGGAGTTCTTATTTCGTGTTTCAACATTGCAGGAACTTGCCGCTCGTCAAGAGGATGCTGGAAAATCCACCCCAATGGTTTAGCCGAAATAGTAGCCGCCACAGCAAGCGTGTTTGGGCGGATGTCGTCAATTTTTCAACTGGCGTGCAGGCGCATGGATAGCAGCTTTCTCATCACGATGTATATGCGGGAGTCCTAGAGCGGACACCATAGATTCCAAAGATTCAGGAGACCACGGGATGCAATGAAACGTTGGTGCATATTGTTGTTGCAGAAAGTCCAACGCTTCTTCAGCAGTCCGAGTTTGACCATCCGCTGTTTGAAGAGGGGGAAATCCACTTTTCACCTTCCGGAGGCTGTTCAAGTGCTTGTACAGTAGTTTAGGATTTGAAGTTAATCGCTCTGCTAAAACATTTTGATATGCTACTTTTTCTTCGCGCACTAATTGGGTATAGTGATTACAGTGGACGACATATGCCTTCCAGGTACTTGGACTCGGGTCGGTTTTTTGGGTATACCAAGCCGCGTTGCGTATCACCATGCGTTTGCATGTCCTACTCCATATAAACGACATCAAGTTTTTCGCACTGATAGTCTTGGTTTCTTATGTTCCACTAAGCAGGATGTTTAACTTACTGACGAAAAGTTCCCAGGAAACATCGTGCGCATCCTAGGTTGGAAAATTCCAGTCGGTCGCTTCTACGAGTCGGGTTAATGCGCAATAACTGGTTACGGTTCACGTTGTTTAACTTCGGCCATCGGGATATTCAGCATAGCAAGTGCACGTGAAATGCAAAGTCGCATGATTACTGCGGCCTGGCAGAGTATCGATTATCACTCGAGCATCAGCTCTTCATTAGTGAAGCTTCGGTCCAATATGGATGGCCTGCTAGTTTCCATGAATCTGGTGGGCCTAGTGATTTAGCCATAAAGCGGGAAATCTGAAACCAGATCTAGCAGGTCTGCTTTGAATTGCTCTCCTGGTGTGGCCTGGGATTCTAAAGCATGTTACTTGAATTCGCCGGTGACTAAAATGTGACTGTACTTCCTGTTTATCACTTGCCTCAACGCAGCTACCTAGTTGCAATCCATCACATGACTGGATGATGGTGGGCGGTAAACCACAACAAATAGGCCAAGATCGTTCACTCTCAGCCGTAAGCTGCACCAAATGGACTCAGGTACATCGGTTTCCGAATCGTGTATGAGTTGGCACTGCAGGTTGTTACGAAAGTAGAGGGCCACCCCACCACCTTTGTTGGCTCGGTCATTCCGGACAACGGATATACCTTTTAGCACGATGGCGACATCCATTATCTCACAGGGTAGCATGTTTCCGTGATAGCGGTGAGGAAACAAGCTGCAGACGTGTGTCGAAGTCTTAATTCAGCTAATTTGCTAAGTCGATCTTGGGTATTTGTGTACATGCATGAGAGCTTCTCCGAGACCAAAAATTTGTTAGGTGGAATGGATGAAGCGAGTTTACGCCGACCGATGTAAGGTCGGCCTCTAATCGTTTTTTGGATGGGTTTCAGACTCACGCGACGAATTCGGTATATATTCAAGTATCAGATGCCCCGAATCCCGGTGTTCGCCCGTGCTCGGCTGTGTCCCTCCAGATGTTTTGGCTACTGTTGAAACCGTCGAGTCAGGTCCTACAGTTGGTGTTTTCATTGAGAGTTGCGCCTTTACAGAGTTGTCATTAGAAGTCGATGGTGTTCCTGCTGCTTTCAGACGCATTTCTGTTGGCAGCCCGCTAAAGAATTTAGTCCAGTTCTTTAGAAGAGTTTGTGTCGTTACTTATGTTTGCAACACCAGTTTCAACAGCTTGGGACCGCAACCCTTATAATTCGGTGATACGCAGATCCTTGTCAACGAGGTGGCCACGACATTTTCGAGAGAATGACCCTCATGGATGTAATGCCATTGCTCTCGGCCGTGTACCTGCGCATCGTCGGGAGAGAAATCAGTAAACTCAAGAACACCGTGAACAATTACATTTTTCTTATCTTTACTTTTTCTGTTCATCTCTTTGTTAGTTGGATCCTCTGCACGTTCTTTCCACGGGATTTCAAATGGTATGCGCACTCCACATGAGACGTTGCGGAGTTGTTTCGCAGACAACAGAACAACCTCTGTTTCATCCGTCGAGTTTAATGTTACCCGAAGTAACCGCGGTCCACCCTAGTGCAACGCACTTGTGTGACACCAGATGCGTTTTAATGTCTTGGGATCAACATAGACACCGGTAACCGTACAGATGGAACCCTATTTATTTCCATCCTCTGTCAGCCTACGCTTAATGATATGGGATTTGGATTCGGGGCCGTTAGTGCACCTAAGGTTTTTAAGGCAGCAAGGTCGCGCCTTGTGGCTACTGGATTTGTTGCCCTAGTTTCCGGTGCTTTTGGTGAAGTTTTGAATGGCACTGATGTGGCCTTCCGCGCTGAGACACTTTAGTTTTATCTAGTCAGGCCACTAAGTTTATCGGTGCTATTTCCGGTGTTTGCTTAACGGCAACCGATGCGTATGCAAACTGGTTCCGCAGTATGGCTGGTTGACTTCAGCTTAGAATCTCCTTCATAGCTAATTAACTACCAGATGTAACAACCTCTACAGAGGTTGAAGTAGGCACCCTGCAGACAATGTTTTACTTACGGGACCGAGAGAGAAGGAAGTTGGTGCTGATTGATACTGAGTCGCCGGGGTAATGTTGGGACGCTTGGCTTTCTTCTTCTGCCTGAATGGGAAATTCGGGCTGTTATTATCACACACAAGTGCAGATCCGTTTGCTCTTATGGGGGTAACCCTGGCAAACGCCAGTTGCTCGACTGCTTCTGTTAGTCTTTCACACTTCTTCAGTAGCACAGTTAGATGGCTAACAACTGGGATGGCATTGCAAACGGCGCAGAACCAAACCGTCTCTGTCATGTTATTGTACCGTCTCGTTTGGATCGGCTCCGTCCAAAGGCCTTTTACGTGATAACTTTCTAAGCAATTGCTGCAAACTAACCCACTCTTCACCAATTTAACACACAACTCGCACTTGCTCTTGAGACATGTTCGCCGAGGGCGTGAAGTTTAAAGGTCACGCGTTTGTCAGATGATCAATTAATGCAGCTTTCCGCCACAATGATAAGCGTGCTTCGGCGTGGCGCTCCCGCTGTCAACGATGATCCATTGTGGGCACACTTTGTAGTGTTGGTCGGTTTACTGAGCGGCTGGTCCGGCTGGTTTGGGACCTAGTAAATGAATCTAAACACAATGCTGAAAATAGAATGAGAGATAACAACTTCCTTCACAGAGGCGTCGAGAAACACCCGATTGGAATAAGCTTAAACTTTTCGGACTACCTGGAGAATGCTGCAACGAATGGTGCTACACAGAAAGGCAATGGGGCACAAGGTGCATGAGTTATCCACTGGTGTTCAATCACGGATGACAGTCAAATCCGTTAGCGATGGTTAGGACCGTAGTGGTAAAATATAATTCCACATATGATAAAGCATTATGTTGAGCTGTTTAGTCAGTTTCGAATGAGCATACAGTGACTACGCTACGAGTAGATAGAGAGAAGATATAGGGGAATATTCCAAATGATCCGGGAGCAGGCGCGTCGAGCGTGTGTGTGTGTTGATGATATGATTCATTGGACTGGAAAGCACAATGGCATGCACTACTTGTCCACGGCAAGCTAAGGCTAATTGTGGTGAGGCGAAGTACGTGCAATTTGCACGGATTGGAGCAGAAGCTCTGACTGTTACAGAAAAAGTCATCTTAACTGTGCGATATCAAGAAACTTGAAAGGAAGACAACTTTCTTATACTCCTGCATTAAATGTACGGCTATTTCACCTGTCAGATGTATAAGGGTACTTGCCCAAAATGTGTGAGTCTGGCGTAGATTTTATAGAAGCAGCTACCGTAAGAGATATCCCACTACAATCAAATGATTCAATTCCCCAAACTCGATGCTCAACATCAAACATCACTCCAGAACATAGCAGCTAGAACGAAGGCGAGAGCAACAATCCATGGACAAAAGGGGTTGCTTCTAATGATGCCTTCGCAGTACATGCCTCCTTAAAGCCACGCGATAAATCGGATACCACTGCAGGACCGAGAACGTAGGCGTTCCTTGTTGCCGCCCGCATGACAGAGGCACCTTCCATTGTAATCTCAACCGCCGCCAAATCGGGCGAATTTATTGCTGCCACCACTACCATGGCATCTTGAACACCAGCTATTGTCCTACGAAAGGAAGTACTCGCACATGGTTCTAAAATGCAGAACATTAGACAACTTCAGCTTTATCTAACCAAGATATGCGGCAATGTGCCTGAAAACAAAACACATAACGGACAAGCTGATAGACGACCGGATACAGTGGTATTCTCTGTGTCAATTAATACGGGTCCAATCTATGCCGGTGAGCATAATATGCCTCGCTCATCAACCAAATTCCGTACACTGAAGTAAACCGTGATTACTTCAGGTAACTTTTCAGTCCGGTAATGCTGCAGATGCAGTTCTGTTGCCAGATACTCGCCTCCGTATCTCCTCATGCAGTGCTCGAAAATTTCCGGTTGTACCTTGAAGCGAACTTCAGTAACGCAAACAAACTCCATATGACATCCGTAAGCAAAACGACTTAAAATTGATCCTTGTCCACGGGATCCCAGCGTTTCAAACATAGAGCAAGCTGGGGTCCAAAGCACATACCTGGGATGAATGATGCTTCATCCATGACATACTCACACTCGAAAAGTTGACCACTAATTTGACATCAAGGCTACCGTTATCACCTACCTAAAAAGGGAGTGGTCCTAAAGTGATGAAAGTAACATGGCACTTCTAACTGATGACAGAAAAGGTGCTTGAAAGGTGGCACAAAATGCGCAACACGTCATTCAATATACGCCTAAAGGGGAAGCATACGCGGCCACAAAATGACAAGGTAACGCTGAACAAACATTCAACCTGTACAACCCCGTCACCATGCAGCCCAGACTAGTGACAACGTCAAAACCCCCAAACAACTGACGATGGTCAAGGTTGTCATCCATTTGTTGATATTGAGAGCTCTACGCAACAACCCGAAGTGGCCCTAGAGCCTAAGTCAGTGGCCCTACAAAAATGACTGCATAGACCCTTACGGGAAAAGAGCAATTGTAAACAAACGTCTAACCTCTGACATCCTCATCTGCTTGTATACCAATGCACAAGATCTTTTCACCAAGCTGACGGAAATTCGTACTCGGCATGTCTGCACGCCCTGGGGAAATAGTTGTTTCCGAAGGTAATAGACCACCTTTGCTGGATCTTGTGTTCACTAATGAGGAACATATGACTACATGTACTGATTGTTGACTGCCCTTTGGGTCGCATTGTTCATGCAGTCATCATTTTCGACTTCATCTGCTATGCCGAATGTCGCCATCAGAACACTGTGATGGTGAGCAGCATTACGCGGTACGACCGCTTAGCCAAGGTCGCAAGTGTCATAACCTGGTCGTTCCTCACTGAAGAGCACCCGAAGTCACTTGGCACGTATTCGTCAGCAAATTCAAGCATGTTGTCGCGGATACTTCAGAAAAAAGAGCTTGCAGTGTGCCTAAAACCGCTACTTTCTTAAGTAGCAGAACTAGAAAATGGATGACGGTACGTAACACAACCTGGTGAGAGTATAGATCATCACCAACATCAGATACTTGGGAAAACTAAGTGGCCCATTGCAACCACTGCATTCAACTGTTCAGAGATGGCACAGTCGCACGGTAGCAAAAGCTAGCGAACACGTTCAGCTCGTAGGTCATTGGCCGTCGTAAGGTGAGGCAAGGAATTCCTCCTCTCTGGACGACTGATGGTCAACCTAGAACAGCCACAGAAGCGGCATACGCGTTGCGGACGCAATGTGCTCCACATTTCAGATAGTCTTACCATCAGGTCCTGTTCCAACTTTTGTTTTCCCGCCTCCAGGACTCACCCCCGTCTCTTTTACTGCCGAAGATGTTTTTCTGAAGCCGACGTCTCTGCGCAACCACAGCTCCTCGACCGTCGACACCATTTGTCCAGTGGTACTGGGAACAGCAGTAAGAAAACTGGCAAAACTTTTGGCCCAGCACTTCCAGCGCTGCGATGTGGAAGCTAAGAATCATCACTCCGATCCACAAAGGCGGAAGCAGCATTGAGCCCTCAAACTATCGCCCAGTGTCGCCTCTCCATATATTATCCGAAGTCATAGAATCCATCATAGCTGACGCGTTGGCATGCTATCTTGGAAACTGTATCCTTAATGCTCCCGAGCAACACGGCGATCATGCACAGAGTTCGTTAATCGCACGGAGTAGTTGGACCCAGTCAGCTGACCCTGGAGTGGCCGTTGATATGATCTACTTGGGTTTGTCGAAGGCGTTTGATCGTTTGGATCATCGGAGTCTTCTTTTCAAGCTCCAATATTACGGGATCGGTGAGCCTCAATCGAGCTGTATCGCAAAAAATTGGCCTCCAACGACAATTAGGGGTTATAGTCCTTAGCTCTATATCTGACCCCATACAAGTTGAGTCCGGTTTGCCTCAGGGCTCAGTTGTAAGTCCACGGTTGCTTGTGGTATTCATCAATGACCCAGCACAGAATAACGCTTCAAATTACCTGATGTTTGCTGACGATAACAAGATACAGTGCCGCATTCAGGCGGATGACGATCAACATTTATTTCAGTATGACCTGGATATCGTACATCAGTGCTACAGTTCAACGTGAGTAAATTCAAAGCACTCTCCGTACGACACGATGGTACCCATTCCTAAAAGCCAGGAACGCAAGTACTACAAAGAACATTCGTCGAACGCGACCTTGGCGTGCATGTTCAGGACAACTTGGGTTGTTCCATGAAATCTGCAAAGGTATCGAATAGACACTACTGTTTTCAGACAGACGTTCAGTGCGTATGTTTTCCCCCATGTCTGGCAGCCACGACGGACGCATGACCTAACTGCACTGAATCACCCATAACGTCTAGCTACCAAATACGTCGTTGGCATGCGCCACCTTTCATACGAGCGGAGGTTGAAAGCTTTGGGAGCATTCTGCTGGAGGTATCATCCACTACGAGGCGAATAGCTTATAGCGTACTTGCTTTTACACAATCCAAATCATATGTGTCGCACTTTACTGCAACTCAGCAATAACACCAAACTTAGAAGCCACTTTTTGAAATTTGCATAGCCATACAGACGTTTGGAGTGCCGTGGAAATCTTTTTCGTTCGCGCGTCAAACATGGAATGCTCTCCCCAATCGGTGGTTACTGCAATCAAGCTAGCTATATTTAAAAGCAGGCTGGATGACGGACTCCGCCACTTACATTTTGTTACTTGGCACTACTGGCCATCCTACTCCAGAGAAATAGCTTGGATTTATTTTTTCGTCTATTGGAGCTATAGAAACATTCGGAGCGCAGGGCTACAGCATAGCCTACGATAAGTCCGTCCTTTCTCACGTGATGTGCAGTCGCACTTTAACTCGGCTCTCGCTTTGCCCTCTGTAGCTACTCTACTTCTCCCCACACAATATCGTGTGCCCTCGTTCGAACCAATTCGACGAGCTCCACTCAGTGCTTCCAAACTCTTGGATTTAACCTGTGTGGAATATACTCTTGCTCCAATTCCCAGTTTTCGGCATATTCTTTGCCGAGTTCTACGTGTGTACCTACATCAAACCGGAGTTTTTCAGGACAGATTATGGTCTCATTCGGCAGAAGAAGCTGAGGGCTCCCAAACTACTCTACAGCCATCACTGTAAGTTGCAGCACAACAAAGTTACAGTCATATTGTTCCACTCATCAACTGAACAGATCTATGAAAGCTTATCAGCGCTCCACTTGAATCGTCGCTTAAGGCAGGCCGATCAACACAGGCCGCCGCTGTGTGTGCAAGTGTGTTCAACTGCGAATCCATTGATTGCTGAAGACGACAGTCTGGACGTTACGACCTCCATCTGCCTCTACCGCCTGATCTTGGTGCAGTTAAACAATTCTCAATTCTTGTGCGTGTTTGGACGTGTTAGTGCGTCACGCCTGGCGCAAAGAACACTCATCAAGGTGAGCGCCTAGATAGGCCTTGCTGTAGACGTTAAGAGGACGACTAGCATTCCAATGGTTCAACATTGCCCATGTTGCGCAGACAATTGCAGTAAAGTCCTTAAGATCAGTGTAACAAGTTCTGGCTGCATTAAGTCGTACTGTCCGCAACGTGTAGGCAAATCCACCCAAGAAGTGAGACAGGCAAACAGTTGCAGACACAATTTGCTTTTGACCGACATGTCAAGTAATTCCAGTTGTCAATTGTTTATATTTGCCTATGAAATAGGGTGATAGGATCGCGCATTTTGTATATACTAAGATCCTTTTCACAGAGGTAAATTTGGCCACGCTAATACATCAACCAGCCAAAGTAAGCTCTGAACCTAAGCTGCAGAAGAGAGCTAGACACTCCAACCGCACTGCAGCGTTTGTGTCTCTACACCCCCTGGGTCACCTCAATCCCATAAGTGGAAAAGCCTCAAACATGTCTGCTTCCACTCCTCTAACCATAGATGCTTCATCTGGAGATTAAGCCATGACACTGATAACTCAGAGCTGAAGCAGTCCGGTGTAGATAACAAGCAGGTAATGTACCCATCGATTGCCTCGACAAACATCCCGGGAGCGACACACCTAGGTCTATCATCTGTATCAAGCACACATAGAGCAACGCAGCTTTCACCGTCAACTCTAGTGATACCGTCTAGACAGCCCAAATTGCCAGCAAATACTATAAGGCCGACACTCGCTAGACAAAACCACGCTGCGTTAACTCTCGTGTGCACTAATGTTCCCGGGTCCAAATCTGACACAAAAAAGGCAAGTTGCAAGACGATCGCAACCAGTGGAGTTCCATCTGCGATACGATTGGTATTCGGGTTGAGTCTACAATGCTACAACGCGTAGCTCTTCTTCCGACCTCAGTGCACTCTGGTGAGCCTCGAATTCCTCGACTTACACTGGACTCAGTAGACGCGACAGAGACCGTCCTGCTTTCAGCAGTTTATTGTCCCAACTCAGCGAGCGGAGTGCGCACATTATCTGATCTACCTTGGAATGATATCCCGAAAGAAGCAGTTGACCAACGCGGCATTCCTAATAGCAATAGCAGTAAAACGATATTTGTTCATGGTGTCCTCAAGCTTTTGCATTTTAATCATGATGCGCAACCACAGGACCGAGAGCAGTGGTGCTACATCTGCGAAGAACTCTCTGCTGATAACGTTATTGCCAAATCCTGACAAGAGTTTAATCATCATTTAACTACAAGGACTGCGGTCCAAGACTGATGAAACTAATATTACACTCCGAGGGAATGACGCACGTTCTGTTGGATGACTGAATGAACTTTCGAGACAGGTTGCCAACAGAGATCCGACTAAAGGTAGCAGGTGAACGACCAAAAGTCGTAAGCAATTCGATGGAACTTGCAAACGCTGCAAATTGTTTATTCGCACAGTCCTGAGGAGAGACCGACATAACAGCACCCACGACACACAACAGGACAGAGCACAACACGAGTGAAACGTCTGTTCATGAACGCTCAATAATGCCACGCAACTTGACTGAAATTCATAAACCACAAAACGATTAAAGGCAGGTCACGTAACAGCAGACTTGAAAACTAACACAAAGTTGACATCCATCAGCGCACTCCTAACAACAAAAGCCCTAACTTGTATGTACGCAAACTTCCAAGGCCTTCTAAGTAAGTTGGTCGAGGTTAGAGAAATCCATGCCTCACAACCGCGGGACCTCCTCATGATTACAGAGACCTGGTTACATTTTGAGATAACCGATTCTGAGATCAGTTTACCCGGTATGTCGCCGCTTCGGACCGATAGAACCGGAAGGGGTGGTGGTGTGGTTGCTCATCATAATACAAACCACTGATGTGAAGTTAGCAATCACCAGGAAATCCGAGATTTTGATTCGCTTTGGTGGCAACTATGGTTGCGAAACATCGACACATGTCTACTAGCTGTGATTTACCGTCCACCACACTCAACGTCGGAAATGGACTCCAAACTGAACCACGCATTTCAATTTCCTTTGAACAAGTCCTACACCCACATTCTTATCGCTGGAGACTTGAATGTACACAATACGGAAAAGCCAGCAGCCTACGGTGCGCAGTCTAAAGCCTGCTGTTAAGAACTAATTGCTAATTCCCCTCCGTACGACCACGTAACCTCTCCCACCAGATTTTGAACTGCTAACAAACCATGGATACTGGATTTTGTGCTTACTAACGAAGAACTCATGGTTGACAGGTTAGTTCCAAGCACACCACTTGGTCGTGGTGGCCATGTTATTCTACTCTTTGACTATATATGCTATGCGAAATATCCAGAAAAGGAGAGTGATAAAGTGCATAATGTCACGCACTATAACGTGTTATCTACGCTTGTTAAGGATACATCTTGGACTTTCTTAACCGAATATCCCCTAGGTATTGCCTCAGAAACCTGTACAAGGATGTTTAGCACGCTGGTAGCGCACGCATCGCAACAGAAATCCTTCGAACCCAAAACAAGCGTAAGTCATTTCTGAGGTGCAGAACGCGTAAATGTATGTCCCGGAGGGATTTGGCTTGGTGCGATCACAAGCACTGCTCGAATTCAGATACCTGGACTCCATACGTGACACATCGTAAGTTTTGTGAAATTAATCTGCGAAGCCAAGCTCATGCATTAGCAGGAGTTAATGAAGCTACTCTCCACGAACCACAAACTACTGTACAAGCACGTTAAAGGCCTTCGAAAGATGAAGCGGGGGATTCCAGCACTAGTCACTGCTGATGGGTGCGCGCGATCAGCAATGGAAGCAGCCAATCTCCTACGGCTACATTCAAACGTTCCAGCGGGTAAATGACCCAAATATTCTCCTCCACTTTCTATTACTCCATCTTCAGGTTTAGACAATATCACCTTCACTGCGGAAGCTGTGTTGAAGAAGTTGTTATCCTTGCGTATCCACTGTTCTCCTGGAGTCGACAACATCCAACCAAAGGCTCTGCAGGCGGTAGCTAGTGATGTAGCTGTTACTATTAGCGCTGTCTAGAAAAGAACCACATTCCACATGTATGGAAGCGAGAGGTCATCACTCCTCTCCATAAATGAGGTAGTCGCACTGATCCTATTAATTACCGTCCAATAACACAACTTATAAATAAGTATAACTAAACAAATAAACGATTTATTCCTCGACAGTGTGAGGCACAGGCCAACTGAGTGGTCTTAACAACATGTACAACGTGATCTCATAATATGATTAATGTTACGTGTTTTGTTCAATGGTTTCCTTACGGGTTTTTGAAGTGATTAGCAGTTTGAATATATTAAAGAGATAAAGAAACTGGGAACAATAATAAATGTAGATTTCACGGAAAGTTCAAGTAAAGTAATCCGGTCATCCATGGAACTATCCCCAGAGGACTTGGTTCCATGCAGGGTATTCCCTCGAGGGGTTTCACCCTCACTTCCATGTTCCAGTTGGCGCTGTGCCAGTGTGGGAAATAATAAATGAGCCATCAGCTGGGTATCAAATGTTTTTTAAGGGCTGTTTTATGCATACATTATGGACCTCAGCCCCTTCCGTCATGTGTAGCAATCAAGTGTGCCACTTTTCGTTTTAAGCCAGCGAGTCAGTAGCAGTATGATTTGTATAGGTATAATGTTTTATAGTTTGGAAGCTGTAATCCGTCACCTCAAAAGATCAGCCTAGTCATGCCCAACAATGAAACAAAGCAAAAGATAAAGTATGAGGAATTAAAAAACATAATAATGAATACAATCGCTTGCCGATAGGCCAATCACAACTTGATGGAAAACCTTGGAGAGTAACGACGATGGTACAGAGACATCAGCTTGAAAGACGTAGTGCATCTTTGAACTAGTGAGTTAAAGGGGAAAACAGAATTGTTTAGACGGAATGATAGGAGTAAGATCGTCTATAAAAACATACTCAAGAATTTAACTATTTGTAGGTAAACTTATAATATTGAAAAGAATAGAAGACATGGCGACTTTCGAAGGTATCCAGGACATTTTTCATACAAATCATTCTGAGTCATCTTTTGGCTAAGTGTTGACCAGATATTTGAAACAGTCAGGTGAATATTAATCATGCGTGTGAATTGCGGATAGGTAGTGCAGTTTCTAATACTCGATGGAAGTTTGTTCCAAATTAACGCATATTTTACGGAGAAAAATTTGAGCGGAGCTTTGTACGAGACTTTTGTCTTTGCAATCTGCGCTCGCTGTTTCTTAGTTCATATCGCACACGAGTCTGAAACTCGAGTTGTGGCTGAGCAGTGAAGCTTAACCCGAATATTAAGCGATATAGAAGGCACAGATTAAGTTTGAGTCTGCGTAGCCATAGCGGTTCCAGTTTTAGAGCCTCGCAACGCTCACGGTATGTCATAGTATTAGGCATGTTCAAAAACCTTTTTGTAAACGCTCGTTGAATGTTTTCTAGTGCTATGATATCCATTTTTCTCAGATTACTTGTACTATCATACAGTACTTAAGCTTCGGCCTAACACATATTTTAAAGAGTTGAAGCCTGGAATCCCTCAAGATAAGAGTTCGACTTATGTTGGCGAGCACTTTTCTCGCAGAAGCCTGTAAGTATATAACATGCTCTGAAATATTAAATGAGGCAGAATATTTCAGACCAAGGTCTCGGACTGCGCCACACACAGGAATAGGGATAACGTTTAATGTAAGGATGTTCAGAGAAGGGCCACAGCTCTGGTGCACTATAATACTCTTGTCAGTGGCAAAGTGCAACCTCCAGGAGTTATTCCAGTGCTACAGTCAGGACAAGTCCAACTGAATGCAGGCTAAATTAGGACTACATTGCCCAGGGGCGGAACAACACACAATTTTAACATCATCAGCGAAAAGGAATGGCTTCCCGTACAAGATTTCATCAAGGAGATCGTTGAAATAGATTAAGAATAAAAGCGGGCCTAGCACGCTACCTTGAATCACTCCACTAGAGATTGTAGTGGCTTCAGATGTATAGTTACCGATTTTTACTACTTGCTTTCTACCCTCGAGGTAGGAAGACAACCAATCTAGAAGCGAATTTGTGTTACCATAGGACATAAGCTTCCGTAGCAATAAATTGTGTGGGACACGGTCAAAAGTCTTTTGGATGTCAAGAAATATTACGAGGATGGCACTTCCGGCGACTCTTACTCTAGTCACATAATCAAGATAATCAGCTGACAGGTAGTGCATGACCTACCTTTCAAAAAACCGTGCTGTCGTTTACTGAGAAGTCTTACAGAAGTCAAATATGCTATTATGCGTTCTTTAATTATCCTCTCCATGATTCTGGAGATAATAGATGTGTAGTGGATTGGGCGGCAATTTTTACTTTCTGCATAGATCCGTTTTTGTGTCGTGCTATTATAGTTGCTTGCTTCCAGTGCATAGGATACTCCCCATTGAGCTTGGAAAGTGTAAATACATCAAGCAAAAACAAGGGGATGTCTGGACCTCCGTGCTTGACTAGAATTGGCGAGATGTTGTCAGGGCCTGATGAGCATGATCGCCGGACTAATCTGAGTTGGCGACATATGTCACGAAGTGTAAATTCAACAGTTTGGAGTGTATTACTGCCTCTGTGTACCAGCTTGAGCTGAGGATTTTCTTTCGCATTAGTGCTATAAGTAGACATAAAGTAGTCATTGAAGATCAAACATATGATTGCACGATCGGTTATAGCAGTTCCATCAGAGTTTACAATCGAGTTTATACAACTTGATTTTCTATTCTGCCTACGGTCCAAAAGTTTTGAGATGCAGCCTACCACGTTGGCGCTTTTCAGTACCATTACCTCCTCAGAGCATAGCATTTTGTGGTGATCTTGGTATAACGCTGTAAGCAATCTGATGTGGAGCATCAGCAGAGTAAAATCGTTTGTTTTCCTAAATGTTTTCTTTATTTTATGAAGTTTAGTGGCTACCTTTTTCGAGAAGCCTGCAGGTGCAGCAGTCCTTTTCAACTACTTAGTACGTTCTGGAGCCACAACTCCAATACAAAGCTGATTACGGTAGTAGAACCCATTATAAGCAATTTGTGCATTCTGTGCTAAGAATAATTGATCCCAATATGAAGACCTTATAAGATCCGACAAAAATTGACCAGTTCACGGAAAGGAATGGGCGGTGATTGATCACTGAATCTATCGCCTTGGAAAGAATTTGGAAAGAACAACCAATGATGTTATGATCACAACCCGGTCATTTGTTACTGATGTATGTGGACACATACGGACATCCAATAGTTAATATTAGATCAAGTGTCTTCCCAAACCGTGTAGGTTATTTGACGTGCTGTACGTATCCCAGTCGACCAAGAGTAGACATAAAAGTATTGTGTTTTTGTGGTTTATTGTTAAGGGGCCATGGGATTTGGAGCATATTACAATCCCCAGCGCTTATTTTATTAGTGTATGAGAGGTCAGCAATAAAAGAAAATGTGTCCATCAAGTCATCGGTTACGGTGAGTGCAGACGATGGGGGTCTGTAAATGCAACCTACTAAAAGATTTGTTGGATTAATAGAAATGGTAATCCACACCGAATCAGGAAGTTTCCGTAAGAGTGCTTCATTCAGAGGATGAAGCAAGTATTTGTCTCTGACGTAGATTATACAGCCACCACGTCTACCGTAAAGGCGGTCATTAGGAAAGATGTTATAACCCAGTATCCTGAACAATTTGTCAGGCATCTCTGCTGAACACCATGTTTCTGTACTTAGTACTATATCAGGGGAAGAAAGGTGAAGAATATTACGCAGGAAGTGCATTTTATTTAACAATGAACGGGAATTCATTAACATTAAGTGCAGTGTCTTGTTATCCGTTGGGTTGTCTACAGGAATCCAGGTACAGGACCCCAACGAAGTGGTATTTGAAGCGAGTGGAGTGGGGGTGGTGGATACGGAAGACATGTAATTTGTGGAATTAGTGTCATTTGGGGGTGTGGCGGGTAAAACGCCACTGGACCCCAAACAAAGGTCGGAAGGGTGAAATACTGGGAAAATGGCGACCTACTGTGAGATTACAGTTTGTCGGCCGTTGCATATAACCTACCTGCCAGTTAAGATTATTTACATATTGAGGTAGTTGGAGAGGATTTTGTTTGTGCCAATTTCTCTCAGCTACTTGAAGTCTACTAGCAAGTGGCTCACAAGTTATTGAGCGCACAGGTAACATATTCAAATATTGCATAGTCGGTGATAAGCCGATTGTCTGCAGATTTTCAGTGGTGACAACATTTGGTGGAACGTTTAAAATAGCTGTGTTTTATTGTGCTTAGGAGCACCCGTATACATGCCTTGTGATGTTTTGCTACCGGTGTTCTTTACAACAAGGCTGTTTCGCAGTGTTTTAGCTATTAGAGTTACACCGCCTTTTGGAGAGGAGGTTTTCGGTTTCGTACCAGAGCGTCTATCTACCTAGTTGGTGAACGGCAAAGAGTGAGTGGAAATAGTCGTTTGCGCAATGGAACTTCCTTGTATGTTCGGGGGCGAGTTGTGTAGCAATGCTGGACTAACGTGACACTGGGTGGAGTCAGAAGCGATATTTTTACGACAGTGGATATTTGAAAAGCGCAGTAAGAAGACGAAGAATCGCAAATGCACGCATTTCGTATTATCTTGTCAGTGTCTTTAACAATAACTTGCAATAATAAATATTGCTACTAGTTATTGTTAAAGGTGATGATAAGACACTATGAAATGCGTGCATTTGCCAGTCTTCGTCTTTTTACTGCGCTTTTCAAATTACTAAAGGAAACTAACTGTTTCAAATTTCTAACGAGTTGCTTTTTAATTTAAACGTTAGAGTCGATTTATTTATGGTCAGAGTGTCATCTAAGTCGATTAGGTGGGGACATTCCTGAGTTTCCGTGCGTAGAGGAACAAATTGGTCACAGACTGTTTGTCGGAAATAGACATTTTTGCACTCAATTTGTAGTACTGTTAAATCTGGTTTCAGTACCATGGATATGTAATCATTCCTAAGGGATACTACGCTCCTACTACAAATGAATTTTTGAGCAAGTGTATCGCTCGAAAATTTAAAAAGTATTGTACAGACCTGCTTCGAAGATTTCTTTCGCAGCCACACGCAAGAAAACTGCCGTCTTTCAATATGACAATCGTTGGCCACTGCAGAGGAGATGGCCACAAAAGAGAACTATTCTGGTAAATGAAATGCTACTACCTTTTTGGAGCGCTTCCTGCGCTCATGAACCTCAAATGCAACAAGTTGTATAAAACTCTCAACGGATCGAAGGTGTCCCTTATTTTGTTGGATCTGGAGTGTTAAAAAGATACTTAAGCAAGTAAAATTGCTCTAGGACTTTGTTCAGAGATTCATAACAATCTTTCAGGTCCTTCAGCTGTAGTTCAAGACCA
The DNA here is from genome assembly GCA_944474145.2 of Dicrocoelium dendriticum. Classification (NCBI taxonomy): domain Eukaryota; kingdom Metazoa; phylum Platyhelminthes; class Trematoda; order Plagiorchiida; family Dicrocoeliidae; genus Dicrocoelium; species Dicrocoelium dendriticum. Next base: position 35,254,165 of record OX104064.1, read on the forward strand.
GCAATGGTTTGTATCGCTTTAGAGGGCGATTCTGCATTAGCTGCGCTATGCTCTATCAAAGAAACTTTATGAGAACTATGATTAGACTGCTTTTCTACTCTTACGCGCGATTTCGAGTTTATATTCATCTTAGATGATGAGCCTTTCATTTTCTCCGTGCTGACGGACGGGTTATAAGCAGGATGTTTTGTCAGCGTTTCAGTAGCTTCCTGCATCTTCTTTGAGTTTCTTGTTTTGACTGTAACGAGAAATTTTACTTATTAGTCGCTTGGTTTTAAGGCTTGTAAAAAATATTTTATGTGGAAAAGAATTGGAAAATAGGGAACGAAGTTCACCGTTTCTGTTGTAGTGATCGAGAAGAATCAAATAGTAATCGGCAAGCCGCCGAAAAAAAAGGAAATAGGATTTTAGGGCTTACGGTTGGCGGCATCCGCTTTCGGATTTGCCTGTCACTATGGCCAGCCACAGGACGACTGCGCGTACAGAGAGCATGAGTGGGTTGCGCTGTATCACCCACAGGTCAAACCACACACCCCATATCCAGTGTAAACCAGAAGGAATAAGGCCGAGAGGCATGTGGATGTGAGCCACGTTTCATCAACGGAGCCGGCCCACACTCCTTCAAAACAAACGCAAACATGCCGTATTTGGGGAATCAAGCGCACACAAAGCGGTGGCTAGACCGTAGTCCGCTACACACTGAATGCATGGAACCGCTTTTCGAGCCTAGCACGGTCACAAGGACCGTGCACCCCGTCACCTCCAGCAACGATTAACTGTCTCCTGGAGCCAGTATGAACGAGGTAGTGGGTAACAGACAGGGAGGCACCTTGTCATCATGCACATCAAGCGCAGTCACACCGGTGATATCAAGCAACATCCATACACTTGAAACGACAAGATGAAATAAAATAAATCAAATAATGCATGCAGATACGGTGGCATAAGTCTTCTCTAAATTAGCATATGAAATAAGTTGGTTAGCAACGAATCCGCGATAAGTTAGAAATGTCCACAAGTTACTTAAAAATGCTACGAACGCAACAGTTACCGAAGATAAGCGCAATTAGCGTAAGCAGTGGCCAGTAAATAGAAGATTATTCAGGTAGACAGAACAAACCAAATACAGTGGAATGAAATGTATCCAGTTTAAAAAGACCTAGTTTAGGTGTAAGTTGGTTTAGCCCGACTACGGTGAAGATGCATCATACATGCAACATCAGCCTCAGCATGGGGCACGGTAATTACTGTTCCAGATGCAACGATGGATACAAACCAACCGGTTGTAAGAGCGTTCATTTGTCCAACTTCCGCCAAGGGTTGATTGTCCTTTTTTAATCGACCACCTTGTGCACAATTAGCCATGAGGTCAACCGTGTCGTGCCGCGTCACGTGGTCGCAAGTTCCAACAAGCAAACACGCACAAATCGGGCCAAACAAAGAGATTTGCTTGCGTTCCATAGAACACGATTCGCAATGCAGCGTGAGAGCTCCTGATCAAGCGAGGCAGTGTACGAAGATATAATTTCGTCTATTTGCTTTATGCAGCTACCGACAGGGTTGGTTTAGGTCTCTTGAAGTAAACCTAGCAATAAGCTTTCCAATAACTCCAACAACCTTGATGAAGGTAGAAATGTGGTGCACTCGTAGGCGAATGACTGCGCTGAAACACAGCCGAAATTGAAAACCAGCCTTTGACCTTGATCAGTTTATAGTACTCTGGAGAAACTTTGCGTAATGGGTATACCTGATCGAGCTCGATGGAATGAGTGTAGCCAGGCCGATGCGCGACAAAATTTGTATCCAAATACTTGAAAAGTCGGGAGCAACGAAAAAATTCCGACCAGCACGGCATGAGGCTCCTATAATGCTATCCACAGTTATTGAATCAATCATCGCAGATGTGCTGATGCAGTATCTGGAAAGCCACGACTTGATAGCTCCAGAGCAACATGGATTTCGTCACAAGCGTTCGTGTACTACTAACCTATTTATTGCACGTAATAGCTGGACTGAAGCTGTTGCTAATGGAGCAGGAGTCGATGTCATCTACCTGGACTTTTCGAAAGCTTTTGACCGCTTAGACCATCGGAATTTCTTTCAGAAGCTTCAAAACTACGGCATTGCCGACCCAAACCCTGAGTTGGATTAGCACTTTGCTACGCGAACTACGGCTAAAGTTGAGTCCGAGAACCATTGTCTGATGCAATCGATGTGGTTTGTGGTATATCACAAGGCTCGGTGCTGAGACCTCGTCTATTCTTGGCGTTCATTAAGGATTTAGTGAGATCAATTGCTTCCGATTTCCTATTTTTTGCTGATGATATCAAGATTTGGCGAAGGATCAGATGACCGGACGATCAGGAACGGCTCTAGTGCGAACTTAACACGGTGTCGCACTGGTCAGTTCAAAACGCGCTATCATTCAACGGAGACAAATATCGCTTTGTGCAATTACGTCATAGACATAACTACACCTATTTGCTTGAGACAAACGGATGGCAGACCAGCTCCCAGGAATGTGACCTTGGTGTGCTCGGTACAGAATGACCTCAGCTGATCAAAACAGACTGAGGCAGCTGCGAAAAGCGGCAACAAATACGTCGGCATGTTGCGAAGAGCATTCGGAAGATTTGACCCATCAATCTTCCCAATGATGCACAATTCCTACGTGCGCCCGCATGTTGAATACGCTATCCAAGCTTGGCAACCTTGCTTAAAGCGCGACCTGGAGGCGTTAGAGGCACCACAACGAAGGGTAACAAAGAATGTCAAGGGCCTGTGCTATCACTCTTACCACCGAAGACTGAAGTTGCTGGGAAATTTCAGCAGACGCCATCGAAGGCTGCGCGGCGATCTCATATTAGCGTATCAGATATTAATTGACCCTAACCACGTATGCCGCCACTGACTGAAACTTAGCCACAACAGGCAGCTCAGGGGTAACTGCTTAAAATTGAAGGAACAATATAGCCGTCCAGAGTGTTGACGGAATTACTTTTTCCCTTCGGGTTTGCCAACCCTGCAACGCTCTCCCAGACTCAGTTGTATCCTCTCCTACCTTGGAAGTTTTCTAAAAACGATTAGATGTTGCCTTTAGCTCCCAGCACTTTGTTACTTAAAGTACGCTATTGCGGATTACGTCAGGCATACCTTTCTACATGCTTGTGTATCGAATGGACTTAAGTGAGCGACCACATCTTACTTTTCTTAAGTCTTATATCAACGACCAACGTACCCCAATGTATTTCTGAACGTTTACGTTCGCTCTTTTAAAATTTTACACTGCTGTTATTTAGTAAATTATTCATCTCGGCAGACCTTCGGTAGATGACCCACATATATGTTGATTTCATCGTATTCAACCCAATCATCTTACGGGACGTATCAAGCACTTGCTCTTATCTCGTGATAAATCATTGTTTATTGGCTATGGTTTTGACAATAGAACTACTTTTTTCAGTAACCTACCAGACCAACCAACGGGACTTGTAAAGCTGTGCTTCTTAACTCGTATAAAATCATTGTTCATTGTTCATAGTCACATTCACCGAAACACGACTGGACATAAAGATCATTGATACTACGATTTCGCTGCCCGGTGTGATTTCCCGACGGAAAGATCATCCCAATAGTGGAGGCAGGGTGCTCCTGTATTACCCATCTGACTTGTATACTGATATCATCGACGATACAGCGCCGCAAGTTGTCAACCTCCTTGGTGCCGTGTGCATCTTAGTCGTGGTGACGTGTGTTTGGTAGCGATAGTTTACCGCCTTCCAATGTTCACCCTGAAAATGAATCACCGCCTAGCTACTGTGATGAAATGTGCGCTGGTGCGGTCTCACAGTCATGTCTTTTTGCTAGGGGCCTTCAACCTACACGTAATCAAAATCCCAGCATGGTTCAGCGAACAATTTAAGGCTGACTTGTATGAAATACTCGCGGAGGTACTTCTGTTCAACCATGTCTCCTCTCCCACGAAATTCATAACGGGAACCTTTTGCTTATTAACGAGGAACCAGTGGTCGATACCGTGACCATAGATGCACCATTTGGCCGTAGAGGTCACGCGAGGTTGCTCGTTCATTATCTCTATTACGCGGAATTCATCAGTGAGAATAAGAATGAAAGTTGCCTTGTCACCTATCACGAAACACTGTCCGACTTTGTTCGCGAAATCTACTCGTCCTTTCTAGCAGAGTAGCCGTTTGAAGTTGCCTGGATGATGTGTGTCACCGACTTTGCCGAACTATTGCTAAGTGCGTCGAAAAGCAAAGTTTGTCGTCTAAATCAAAAGAAGTCCTACCTGAGGAGCCGGACCCGAAAATGCGTGACCTCAAGGGATTCATACTGGCGCGCTTGTAAGCGTGTCCAACTAATCAGGCCTGGGACGTCTACACAATGCAACGAAACCACCGCGGTAAATTTATCCGTTAAAACAAGCTCCGGTATCAAGAGAAACAAGTGACAAAATTTAGTACTGATACTAAAGTGCTGTAGGGCTACATCAACACTCCCACCTGATTCCGAGAAAAAGATAAGCCCTCGATACTGGATTGGATATTCACCAACGAAAAACTGATGGTCAAGTGGGTGACCATCAAGGTCCCATTGGGCCGAAGTGATCATACTGTACCACTCTTCGATTACATTTGCTGTGCCGAATATCTTGTAGAAATTGCAGACGCAACGAGAATGTATGTACGCTACGACATATTAGCTCGACTAGATGAGACAGCCAACCGGACATTTCTGGCAGACAAGGTATCAGCTAGTGCATGGGAACATTTTGTCAGCCAGTTTAGCTCCCTGGTTGCCGAAGCATCAACGACTAAGACCTTCTGCCCAAGAAACGTGGTCTCGTTTCTGCGAAGCAGGACACGCAAGTGTATAGCGGCGCGAAACTCAGCCTGGCATATCTACAAACTCTCCCGAAGCACGAGAACCGGATGGCTTATAACACCCAACCTAACCACTGTACTCAGCTTGTTCGCGAGGACAGAATGGCGTACCAGCAGAAGTTGTCAGTGCGTATGGCCTCAAACCACAAGCTTCCGTATCAATATGTCAACAGCCTAGGTAAGTTGAAACGGGGAATTCCTCCTCTTCAAACAGCGGACGGACCCACACGGACACCGAAGGAGACGGCGAATACCCTGCGCCTACAATATGCTGCAATATTTCAGTGCGATCACTGGCCACCTAACCCTCTGGAGATGGTTGTTTTACCCCAAAAACTCACTCACATATCCTTCACAGCAGAAGCTGTACTAAAAAAGCTGTTGAGTATGCGCAAGCACAGCTCTCCTGGAGTTGATAATATGCACACGAAATCGCTAGCGGCAGTAGGAGAGAGTTTAGCTGAGCCTTGGCTCGATTCTTCCAACACTGTTTTGAAGAAATGTACGTGCCCGACATGTGGAAACACGGGATGATTACCCCTATTCACAAGGGAGGTAGTCGTTCCAATCCAGCCAACTATCGTCCCATAATCTTACTACCGGTTCTTTCAAAGGTCATGGAAGCTATTATTTCTGACGCGCTAACCGCCTACTTGGAAGAAGTTAACTACCTCGCACCGGAACAGCATGGCTTCCGACGAAATCGATCGTGCACTACAAATCTACTACTAGCACGATCCAGCTGGACTGAAGTAATGGACTCTGGCACAGGAGTTGATGTAGTCTTCCTTGACTTCTCAAATACGTTCGACCGGTTATTCCATAACCTTCTGCTCTTCAAACTCCAGACCTTTGGTATTGGTGATCTTATCGTAGGATGGATCCGAACCTTTCTTCTACACAAGCGCCTGGAAGTACGTGTGTGTGACTCGTTGTCAGCTCGAATCTGAGTCGATGCGAAGTATAACAGAGATCGGTGGTTGGACCGCGATTATTTTTGACATATATTAAGGAGGTCACACACCTCATAATATCGAATTGCCTTCTATATGCCGAGGAGATCAAGGTGAGGAAGGCGATCAAAACACCAGATGATACCACAGTACTTCTAGCTGATTTGTATAGGGTATATGCGTGGTCAATTCAGAATCTACTTAGATTCAATGCGGATAAATGTAGAGTGCTGCACCTCCGACACAAGTTGGGGCACTCCTACGAACTCGGCAACCAGGAGCTTCAAACCTCTTTTGGCGAGAAGGATCTAGGAGTTTTTGTCCAGGTTGATCTGGGATGTTTGAAGCAGGCTGAAACGGTGTCTAGGAGGGGTATTCAACATGTAGGCATCCTGAAATGTGCATTTGGACGATTTGACCCCTCGATTTTTCCACAACTTCTCTGCCACATGTGGAATATGCAATACAGGTCTGACAGACATGGCTGAGGAGAGATCTCACCGCTTTGAAGATACTCCAACGCCGGACAACCAAGAATGTCAAGGGTCTGTATAATTTGTCGTATGAACGAAGGCTACAAGTGCTCGGGGTCTTCAGCGGACAGTATAGGCGATTGCGTGGGGACCTCATTTTGACTTACCAAATTTTGTGAGATCCCAACCACACGTGCCGCTACTTACTAGAGCTCAGTCACAACAGCAGTTTGAGAGGTCACTATCTCAAGCTGGCAGAGCAACAAAGTAGCTTGGAATGCCGTCAGAATTTCTTTTCCGTACGCCTTTGCCGTACAAGGAATGCTCTACCGGAATCTCTCATATGTGCTCCCACGCTGACAGAGATCAAAGCCCGTGTTGACCGTGCACTTATTTCGCTGCACCATCTTACATGACTCATTACCCATGGATAGACACAAGCGCCTGTAAGCGGTTTCACTGAAGGTCACAGCACAGATTTCGTTCGACGTTTTTCACCTCCTCTATGTGTACACCGGAAGGAGACATGACTTTTACCAACATCCCATTTGTTGTCATTTCTTAAGGATTTACCTTGGATTTACAGTCTACACTACGTATACTTCAGTGAGTTCAGTGGTGTGAACCCAATTTTGCTAACAATATTTTTTTATATTTTGTGGTTTCACAATAACCATCCTACGAGAACTGTTAAGCATTACTTTACCCGTATAAAACCATTGTTCCATTGTCAATAGGTTTTACAAAGTGCAACGTGGGATCACAGTTCTACATTTCCATTTGGTTCAGCGATAACTACACAAGAGGCGACAAACACGCATCGCTAATTTAATATAGGATTTTACAGTAATAAACTTCAATAGAGCAAGAAAAGTACTTATACGGAATAATCTAAATTCATATATTTCATGCCTACTCATCAGCTGTGTACAGACAATCTGTGGAATTAGTGTGTCGCACAACGACGGCAGGACAATGCGTGAAATGTTGCTGTTTAAATAGAGCTAATACGGAAAGGCGAGGGTAATCACGAACACCGTCTGCTTACATAAATTGGGTTTTAGCCAACGAATCACTGAATCCCCTGCAAACTGAGGCAGACGAGCAGTGCACTTTCGATTAATAATTATGAACGGTATTCGTGGATATTGGCACCTAGGGTTATCAAGGTGGTACTGGGAAATGGAGCTTGCGGGAATCTGAGTGCCATTAGCCGCTTCATCCCCACTTTCCTGAGTGCATCGTCATCCCACTCGCTTTTATTACAGCTTCTGAAGTTTACAGGTAAATTACGTATCATTCACATCAGTAAATATGGTAAAAAGACCCTTGTGCTTGAGCGTGCATAACTCTCATTGCATGCACGACGCCAGATCAAAGGCATTGAAGACAGCATCCATGAAAATCGCCACAGCACTAGCTTGGTTCTTTCAGCGGTGTCTTGATAAAATGCAACTTCCAACAATGTAGAAAGGGGAGGTACACACTCCTATTTACAAGAGCTGGAATCGTGCGGATCCTTCGAATTATCGTCCGATCACCCGCTTCACGGTGTTGGCCAAAGTAACGGAAGGTATAATCGCTGGGGCGCTCATGGAATACACTGAGAGCAACAACATCATAGTTTCGTAGCAGCACGGATTCCGCCGAAACTGGTGTTACGCTAAGACTTGTTGCTAGTCAAGCAAACTTGACGGAATTAGTCGATGCCAGAGTAGGATTCGAATCATCTAGTTGGGCTTCGCTAAAGCGTCCGATCGCCCAGACGACCGTATTCTGCCTCACAAGCCTCGAAGCTATGGACTCGGTGACAATGCGTTGGATTGCAAAAACAACTACCATATTCAACGTCAGCTGAATTTAGAAACACGCATCGCCATTTCCAACCCAAGTGAAGTCCAGTTGGGATGCCCCAAGGATCGGTGCTATGACCGCGTCTACTCCAAGCATTCACCAACGAGGTTGCGTGGGTACTCCAGTCGAACTTCTTAATATTTTCCGACAGTGTCAATGCCTGGCTTGCTATAAAGACTTTTAGCGATCACTCAGCACTGAACAGCGAACTTGAGAGGGCCCATGCGTGGTCATCCGAAAACGGTTTTTATTTAAATGTGACGAAATGCAAAGTCTTGAGCATACACCATTAGCGTACTTTCAAATAGCAAGTTGGAAACGCGCATTCGTAGCATGGTTCCCAGGAAATTAACCTTGCGACAATCGTACAGGACGATCTCGGTTGCTCGAAACAGGCCGAAAAAGCATGGAAAAGAGCCAGTCCTTACGGACTTTTACAAAGGGCTTTAGGAAAGTTCGAGTAATCAGTCTATTCGCAAAAGCTGAACGCCTACTTGAGGTCCCACTTGGAACACACTATCCTGGCCTGAGGTTCATGGTGTAAGCGCGACGTCGATGCACCTGAAGCTCTCCAAAGTAGAGCGAGCAAATTAGTTTAATGACTAGAGGTCAGTTTGAAGTGCGCGTTGTGTGGATGGATTGCGAAGCGCAATCTCAAAGTGGACCGCGATTCCAAGTGAAGTAAATCATTAGGACCATAGCTGATGAGTCAGAAGGGAATTGGGTGATGCCAGCCCGAAAACACTGCACTCCATGACGCGTTTTGATGTTATTACATCTCATCAGATAGAGATAGTAAACATTGAAACCGGGACCATTGGGTTGTTAGTCTTAAACCCGGGGGTAGCGGTAGGGGTAGAGGTCACAATGAACATCTCGATGGTCCCGGGTTTAATGCCTGCTACCTCTATTTGATGAGACTTAATAACAGCGAAACGCGTCAGAGTAGTGCAGTGTTTTCGGGCGGGCAACACCAAATTTTCTACCACTTAAAACACTGTTTCACCTCCCCTAACTACGCAGACTGCAGACCCTGGGAACTTACCTTAATAAATATCGATGTCAGCTTACAGACCTCGTCTTAGTTTACATATTACTAAACAACCCAAATTATGTCTGTTGCGACCTATTACAAATAAGCCAAATTATAAAACTGAGAGGCCACCAGCTCAAACGTGCAATGCATTACATCGACCCAACTGCCGGCAAATTGTTTTCTCCCTTGGGGTGTCCCGAACACGAAACGCCATTCAAACACACGTCATAGTTGTTTCCACATTAACGCTATTTAATGCCATCTTAACGCCATCCCACTTAGGTTACTTGATATGGCCCGTTACCTTCGGAGCTCGAACTAATGTGAACCGAACAATGTGTTACACAGCCCTACCGGTAACGTGGCATTTAGGATAACCCTAGTAGGAATCATGTGAATAGCTTGAATGTACCGAAACTGGATTTACCTTTCAAAACAACCCAACGAAGCACCACATGAGTGAACGTAGTCATTTCCATTCTTTATTTGTTCTCATGGAGTATGTGGTCTATAACTGGTCCCAATAGTACTTTGTGTGCGTACATCCACTTACCCTTTCAAATTATCCGTACGCATAAGTGAAATTAAATCCGTTGACAGTTAAACTGACGATTCACTTATCATTTGATCCTCTGAATTTTAATCTTCACTCCGGCCATCTTATGGGGGTTGTCTAGCACCTGCTGTTTTACCCGTGATAAATCATTGTTCATTGTTCTTCCCAAACTACTGAAATGAAGCAGTAGTAACGAAACGGTGCATCTCGGGTGTTTTAGGCTTAAAATATATAGTTAAGTTCGCTATCATTCGAAGTCGTTCTGGTATTCTGATTACTTACGAACAAAAGATTGCCTGCTGCCCCGTTGAAAAAAGCGAATGTAACACATAATTCCGCAAAAGAGGATCCAACCAACTCCCGTTATTACAGCACACGAAACGGAAACGAGACCAGATATTTACATTATGTGCGCCCGTCGTTCTGATAGGATGAATACAGGGATTAAAACAAGCACAGGTAAAGAGAGTAGCGTAAATTTCGCACGACATGACTAGCTCTCTATCTGAAACAGAGTGTCAGCAGTAATAAAGACGCGGAAGCAAAGCTGAACCACGAATCCAACTAGCTGTACCGTGCCTGATTGTCAGAACCGTGCAATACCCAACGTACTGAGCAGGTATGCCCACTTATTCACAGACGCGGAAGATGATTACGGATGTTGCAATTGGGTTGAACACCGAATACCTTTGATCCCAGGAGGACAATGCAAGCCAATCTTCAGACGAATTCCACAGAACACCCTGGGTGAGATACAGAAGCAAGTGACCGAGATGGAATCGAAAGGAATCATCAGGCGAACACACAGCCCGTATTCATCACCCGTGCTATTGACGAAGAAGGCCGACGGAACCTATCGATTTTGCATCGATTTCAGAGAACTAAACGGGGTGACTGTGAAGGATGCATTCCCGATGCCTCAGATGGAAGAAATTTTCTCAAGCCTTCACAGTGCCAAGCAGATATCTCTGATTGATCTCCGCTCGGGATATTGGCAACTGCCGATCGCAGAAGAAAATCGCCACAAGACAGCTTTCAGTGTCAATGGCCAGCAGTATGAGTTTTCGAGAATGCCGTTTGGATTGTGCAACGCCCCAGCTACTTTCAGGCGTTTGTTGCTGATGGTCCTGGCGAACCCGCAAGGCGTGGTTGTTTATGGTGACGACATCATCGTCTTCTCTGAGACGAATCAGGAACATGTGCCCAGACTTGGAGCAGTACTGCAGAGACTGGACGAAGCTGGTCTGAAACTCAGTCGTTAAATGTCGCAGATTGCCCAAAATTCAATTGTATGCTTGGGTCACATCGTGGGCAATGGTCAAGTCCATCCACTTCCGGAGAAAAGCGAGACGATCAAGTGCTTCGCAAAACCAAAATCCAAGCGTCAGCTCCGTTCGTTCTTGGGAGTGGTGGCATATGATTCAAAGTTTGTGCCCCAGTTCGCAGAGAAGGTCAGCCCGATGTTAAAGCTGCTTCGCAAGGACGTGCAGTTCCTGTGGACAGCTGGAGCGGATCAAGCCTTTGATCATTTAAAGGCATGCATAGCATAAGCCCCGACATGTCTACGGCTACCCAATCCTGGTGAGAGGTTCACTGTGGCGGCCGACACAAGCAACGTGGCAATCGGTGCGGTTTTGTCTCAACCGGCTGGGGTGGTGTAGTACGCGAGCAGAGTGCTGACGGGGGCGGAACAGAAGTACTCAACAACGGAGAAAGAATGCTTGGCCATCGTGTGGGCGTTAGCGAAGTGGCGAAATTACTTACTGGCGAATGAATTCCGGGTCGTCACTGCCCATAAACCGCTCTCGTGGTTGATGACGGCGAAAGACCCGCGGGGACGGCATACGCGATGGGCCTACCGATTGCAGGAATTAAACTTCACCATTGAGCACGTGGATGGAACGCAGAATGTATTGCCAGCTATGTTGTCACGCCCGTGTTTGGACGACATCATGCCAGACAATGCCATACCGGTGCGTGCGATCGCGATGGGGGAGAGGAACCTGCTGGGAGATCAAAGGACAGATGAATTCGGGAATGTGTTGTGCTCTCACTTACAGGCTGGCACCAAACCGGAGGCCACATCGGAAGAGGTGGAGGAACTCCTAAGATCTGGGACAGGCTGAAGGTCGAAAACGATAACGTGGTGGTGGCGATAGACGGATGAAAAGTGCCTTTTGTTCCACCAAATCAGCGAGAACGTGTGATGCGTGTAACTCATGATGGCGCCCATACGGGATTCGAGCGGGTCTTTGAATTGCTGCGGAGGCGAGTGTTTTGGCAAACCATGAGGAAGGACGTCGCGGCATACATTCGGGGGTGCCCAAACTGCCAAACGAGTCGGGAGATGGAGTCCCCGAGACGGCCGATGCGATCGATGGAGGTTGGTGCGCCACTTCAGTGTTGGGGACTGGACGTCTTTGGGTCCTTACCAGTGAGTCAAACTGGAAACAGATACATTCTAGTAATGATTGACCACTTCACTCGATGGGTGGAAGCCATACAAATCAAGGACCAAACAGGCGAGACAGTGTCGCAAGTATTCGAATTCAATGTGCCTGCAAGGTATGGGATCTCACAGTGTATCATCACGGACCAAGGGCCCTGCTTCGAGTCAAAAGCGTTTAAGGCAGTGTTAGACAAGTGGGGCATCCAGAGACGGCGAACTTCACCGTACCACCCACAAACCAACGGCATGACCGAGCGGTTCAACCCGACATTGAAGACGTGGATGAACTGCACGAAGTTGGCATGGGAAGATGCTTTGCCTCAGGTTCTGATCGCGTATCGGACCAGCATGCAATCAACCACCAAGGTCTCGCTATTCGAATTACTGTTCGGCAGAGAACCACGGAGTGCGCTCGATACTTGCCTACCGAACCAGGGTGAGCGGAAACATCCAGCTGGGCATCAAGAGAGACTGTGAGGGGAAGCTAGAAGCGAAACCAAAGCTCGACAAGCGCGGAATAAACGAAATTACGACGCCAGGCATGAGGCTCACAAGTGGAGGCCATTCAGGATTGGAGAACGAGTCAAGATACGGAACAACGATCGGCCGGATCCTGACGGGCCGGGCGAAAGCAAGTTCGGAGAACGCTGGAAAGGCCCCTACACCATTATCGGCCAGAAAGCGGGCAACTTCTTAATCGACTGCGGAGGAATGAAACGTTGGGTGAATGCTGCTCCCCTGCGACCATGGTACGAGAGGAAGAAAGGTCCTCGAGGAGGGGCGGGTGTAGAAAGGCCGCTTCCAAGAATGCCTCGGGGGGAGCTCTTCGGAGCTAGCTGAGAGCGGATCGAGAAGGATGGCTAGCGACAAGCCTGGGCCCGGAAATACGGAGCGGGAATATGTGGACAGCGCAATAAATCAGACAAATACGCCGCTAGCGCAGCCCACAGGACTGAGGCCGAGCCGATTAACACAGCATGGAACAACCAAGTCGAGAGCTCTCGAACGACTCCTGGCCGATCCAAATCGGGTACAGAGAAGTGGAGATATAGGCGAAAACAGGAAGGCGGGTCTTCCAAGTCAGAGCTCCCGAGGCGAAAGGACTGGCTCATCTCTAACATCCGCACCTGTGTTGCGTTGTGGGACGGAAATCTAGTCGATATTCGATGGCGCGCGTGAGACCCGGGTGTGCCCATTTTCGGTGTACAATAAACGTCCACCCCCCTGTCGTGTCGTTTTCGCTACAATACATCATAATTTCACCTAACTGTATTTGACATAAATTTCAACCTCCAGGATTTATGGCTTTTAATGCGGATACCAGGTGGATGTTTTATAAATAGCACTGTAAATCGACAGAATGAATGTGTTCGAAACGTTGTTCAACTCAAACGGATTAAGAAATTTCGTTATGCTGCAACCAACTGGACCAGGAGTCAGCAAACAACGGCCCGCGAGCCGGATCTGGCCAGCGAAGTCAGTTCATGCGGCTCGCCGACTGTACCCGGTTTCGACTGGCAACGCGTATAGAATGCGAGACGATATCATGCGATTCACATTTGACACTGCATGTTGTGTTGTCCATGACCTTATACTGTTTGAACACTAGCGTGAGCCATCGCATTGTTGATACATGTAATATCGTACCACCGTACGTTTTGTTACTCCACATCGTTGGGACACTAAGGTGAGCGGTCACGCATGAAACCCATTCATCCGTGCGTCTGATCGTGTTTCTGCTTAGCTCACACATTGTGTCGCAATTTTCCGTTGGTCAACTCCATTGAAGCACATGTCATATGAAACATCGGGTAATTACACACCGCTTGTTTATGCATGTTTCACTTTGGAGCCATATCTGCTGGCTATTTGAAAGGAATTACAGGTTTTTAGTGAGGTATTAATCTGAAACCACAAATTGTTGAGGTTCATAAATTATGGTGATGCTAAACGTCTGCAAGTAGTCCCGGGATCCAGTCCGAGCACTGTGTTGATTCGTCTCTGATGAAAAGATTTTGCTCAAGCTTGCAAAGCACGCTTTCTCTTCACACACACACACACACACACACATATATATATATATATATATATATATATATATTTATATATATCTGCTGGCTATTGGAAAGGAATTGCAGGTTTTTAATGAGGTATTAATCTGAAACCACAAACTGTTGAGGTTCATAAATTATGGTGATGCTAAACGTCTGCAAGTAGTCCCGGGATCCAGTCCGAGCACTGTGTTGATTCGTCTCTGATGAAAAGATTTTGCTCAAGCTTGCAAAGCACGCTTTCTCTTCACACACACATATATAAATCTATATATGTAAATGTGTATATATATATATATATCTATATATCTATATATAGTGCCCCATGCTGAGGCTGATGTTGCATTCTTGATGCTTCTTCATCGCAGTTGGGCTAAACCAACTTACACTTAAACTAGGTCTTTTTAAGCTGGATAAATTTCATTCCGCTTTATTTGGTTTGTTCTGCCTCCCTGAATAATGTTCTATTAACTGGCCACGTTGCTTACACTAATTGCGCTTATCTTCGGTAATTTTGTTGCGTTTGTAGCATTTTAAGTAACTTGTGGACATGTCTTACTTATCACGGATTTGTTGCTAACCAACTTACTTCATATGGTAATTTAGCGAAGAGTTATGCCACCGTATCTGTATGCATTATTGGATTTATTTTATTTCAGCTTGTCGTTTAAAGTGAATGGCTGTTGTTTGATATCCCTGGTATGGTTGCGCTTGATGTGTATGTTGACAAGGTGCCTACCTGTCTATTACCCACTACATCGTTCATACTGGCTCCAGGAGACAGTTGGTCGTTGCTGGAGGGGACGGGGTGCACGGTTCTTGTGGCCGTGCTAGGCTCAAAGAGCGGTTCCATGCACTCAGTGTGGAGCGGACTACGGTCCAGCCACCGCCTTGTGTGCGCTTGATTCCCAAATACAGCGTGCTTGTGTTTGCCTGTGAAGGAGTGTGGGCCGGCTCCGTTGATGAAACGTGGTTCCCATCCGCATGCCTCCCGGTCTTATTCCTTCGGGTTTACACTGGATATGGGGTATGTGGTTGGAGCTGTGGGTGGTGCAGCGCAAGCCATCCATGGTCCCTCTGTAGGCGCAGGCGTCCTGTGGCTTGCCACAGTGACAGGCAAATCCGAAACCGGATGCCGCCAACCACATATATATATATATATATATATATATATATATATATTTGCCTGTCACTGTAGCAAGCCACAGGACGCCTGCGCCTACAGAGGGACCATGGATGGCTTGCGCTGCACCACCCACAGCTCCAACCACATACCCCATATCCAGTGTAAACCCGAAGGAATAAGACCGGGAGGCATGCGGATGGGAGCCACGTTTCATCAACGGAGCCGGCCGACACTCCTTCACAGGCAAACACAAGCACGCTGTATTTGGGGAATCAAGCGCACACAAGGCGGTGGCTGGACGGTAGTCCGCTCCACACTGAGTGCATGGAACCACTCTTTGATTCTAACACGGCCACAAGGACCGTGCACCCCGTCCCCTTCAGCAACGACCGTTTCTTGGAGCCAGTATGGCGAGCTAGTGGGTACTAGATAGGTAGGCACCTTGTCAACATGCACATCAAGCGCAGTCACACCGGGGATATCAAGCAACAGCCAATCACTTGAAAGCAAGATAACAAAAAGATAAATCGAGTAATGCATAAGGAAAGGGTGACATATATCATAAAGTAATGAGCATCTGAAGTAAATTGTTTACAGAAGAATGCGAGATAAGTTCACGAGGTCAGAAAGTATAATTTACGGAAATGCCACGAACACAAAAGTGTTTTCGAAAGGACTAGAATTGGCTTAAGTGACGTGTGCAAGTTTCTAGAAGAGTACAGGTAGACATTTATATGAGAAAGCAAAGCATTAGGACAAAATTGAAAACCCACCACCTGAAATAAACAGACTTAGCACGCAAGCAAAAGGTGACATAAATCTTAAATTAGTGAGCATATGAAATAAGTTGTTTACAAAAGAATACGTTTACAAAAGTATACGAGGTAAGTTCACGAGTTCAGGAGGTTTATTTTACGGAAGTGCTGCAAACACTAAAATGTTATCGAAATAACTACAAGTGGCTTAAGCGACGTGTGCAGGTGTATAGAAGAGAGCATAACTAGGCATTTATATGGGAAACGAAAGCATTAGGGCAAAATTGAAAACCCACCACCTGAAATAAAGAGACGTAGCATGCAAGCACGCGGTTAGTAAATAGAATACAGCGTACCTGCAAACGCTGCGCCGGTTCTGCCTACGTTCTTTGCAGAACCCGTCGGCGCTTCGGTAGTAGTCCCGAGTGGCCTCGCTCATGGCTCACTAGGCCTGCCTGACTCAGGCACTCGCGACCGCATGTGCTACAGCACCATGCACTCGATGTCGATGGAGCACAATCCATCGGTGCTTGCCGCTTCCGCACTTGTCGCTTCTTCTCTGCATGCTTAAGATCTTTCTCCCGCACTTCGGCAACTGTCTTTGGGATCAGATCGCGCCATACGCGCCGATCAACCGCTTTCGGTTCCCATGACCTGCAATCAAGATTAGAACGTGTGAGGCTCACTATGATCATTTCCTGGTAACGTAAATTTGGTTTCCCCACGTGCATATATATATATATATATTCTGCTAGCATTCTTACTAACTATATTCTATTGCCTAAGGTACGAATAAAATTCACGTGTACTCCTGCTGAGCCGTAGTTCAACCAATGACCAATGGTCTTCTGTTTTCGCGGTGTTTGAACAGGATTTTTATTATGTTTGTAATACAATATCCATTTTTATGCATATCCCCTGTATTTCGGCCTTCATTGATGCTAATAAGAAAAGAAAAACGGACACGGAGTGTCACGTTTTGTTTATCTCATTTTCTCGGGGTCTAATTTCTAGCTTACAAGTATTGTGTACACTGTTTATGCAGCCCACGCTAACCATTTTGGCAGTTGTCCGGTCCGCGTAAGATTATTTTCGATTATTTGGCCAGCGTCAATCGTTTTCTGCTAATCCGGCCCGCAGTTAGAAAGTTTAGCTACCGCCGATCTGGACAGGCTTGTCTACTGACGTCCGTAGGATGACGTCATGAAAATTCAACCCAAGCAGATATTGCATTCGGGCAGAGGACGCGGTCACAGTTAACAGCTGTGTCGTACTGTGTCTAGTCTCCTGGATGGACTCCGCAGTGACCGGTTCACATGGAGTTTTGATATACGCTTTTGAGAATGGGAAGGTAAGACACATGTACGATAACTTCAACTATCTGCAAGCAGTCTGCGCAAGAATTGTACCATACAAGCTTATGCTACCAGCGAGTTCTCGCTTCACCCTGGTACTTGCTGGTTGATGTCTCACAACGTGTTCTGCAAGCCTCTAAAAAGCATCTAATGGCTAAATGATGGATTCAATTAGAAGACGGCAGGTATCTCATCCGCTTGCACGCACAAAAGCATCGATTTCCCTTTTGAATAAACGATTTTAATTAGCGTGCCTCATTACAACGCTTTATCAGATTCATGGGATGTCAATACCGGAATTTCATCCCACACTCAGTTTTCTTCTTTGGATTCCACGTAAGTGCCACTAGAGTAGGAAACATTGTTATCTACTGTAAAGGTTTGGCACCACGAGTGCATTGCCGCTGCAACTGCGTAAACGAAGTATATAGAGAAGTGATGAAGTTCGTCGCCACAATTATCCAAGGGGAACTCTGCTCTAGGTACTTTGTAAAGCGTGACCCTTCACTTTTCATGGATCAACAATGGCAATTCATTCGACCGATGTTTTATGAATCCTTCGACTTGAGGAACACCTACCGGTCAGCATACTTATTACAAGCACACGGCGTCTCACCGTTACGTTCCACAAAGCGTCCATTAGACGGTTGATGCGAAATGCCAGTGCAACTCTGGGTTTTAAGAGAGCATCAATACGTCGACTATTTTAGCGCGTGCTACTGTTTCGCAAACCATTTGGATTATTCCCCTCTATCCTCTCTCCATCTTCTCGCAGCGTTGTCATTGTACGCTCATTCGAACCAGATTTACCAGCCCTACACAGTGATCCATCTTACGTGGAAATATCTTCTACGATTAGAGGCTGTGCCATCACTAACCGTTTTCACTGGCATCTGTGATTAAGCGCAAGCGTTTAATTCAATCATATTGAGCCGATTGCCTTTCTGTGTGACACCATTCGATACAGAATTCTCGAGGCAAGCCGAAAAGCCTAGGCTTATTCCGATCCAGTGTTTCTCAACACAGCTGTGAAATAATCTGTGATCTGTCAATCTGTGTTCAGCGCTCTGTTCAGGTTGCAGTCACTCGCCATTCCTTGTGACCTTGTCAGCCAGTGCAGCTGCATAACCCATCACACGGACCGCGCGACCACGCCGACCGCTCATTTGACCTTGCAACCACCACGCTCGCCTGACCGATGTGCGCCGCTCTCAAAGCTATAAAAGTACAGAACGCTAACCAACCCACTGGGTCAAGTAACGACACCAAATTGAATGGCAGAAAGGCGAAACCGAAGAGACTCCAAGCGAAAGGCATTTGCGGGTTAGGAGAATGTTATCGAGTGGTAAAAATCGGTCTGGCTTGTTCGCACCGTTTGGAATGGTACCATACGAAATGTGCAAATGTGTCCCAACAACAGTTACGGGAGCGAAATAGCTCCCAAGATGCATTTTGGTGCTGTACTGCGTGCTCCACCATTCCCCTCGTTAAGTACTTGCTTATGCTAGCTGGGAAATGCGACCGATTAACCGCAGAAGCAGAACAGAGGATAAACAATAAGATTGCTTCAATGGAAGCGAGTGTGCACCACAGAAGCGTAGCGGCTTCTAAGCAACGGAATGCTGAACAATCAGCTTCCCCTGAACCGCACTCAGCCACCTCTCCATCTCCGTTGTCTTCTCCAACTTTGGTAGAACGCCGGGTGAAAACAGACTGTACCTACGAGAACCAAACGGTACTCACGACAACGAAAATCAGGCACGATTCAAAACGTCTGGTTAAGCAAATTCCTCTAGACCTAACATCTAGCAGTAACAAGCATGAAGCAGCCAAACACCAACCCTTGGTACCTGTAGCTCAAATATCTCTTGTCGAGACTAAGCCTCCCAGAACATCGGTTACATATGCAGAGATTGATGCAAGGGTCCACCGAGAGGCCGCCGTTGCATTCTCCTCCACTGTATACACCGTTAACGCGAATAGAGAGAAAAACAGCAGACAATCACTTGTCAACAAGTCAGGACAAATGAGTACCATAACTTGTAGACCGACGAAAAAGGGATCCAGCAACAGCGACCGGACTGCTGTATGCTCAGATGTCCCTGAATCTACCATCACCACAAGTCGGGATAAGTTATCAGATGACCAAGACCAGTGGAACTCATTGTGTACGCAGATGGGTATCAAAGCCAAGCTCATAAACTTGTTACGAATTACTCGTCATCCGAACTCGCCACACTATGGTGAACCCAGACTTATTCGAGTAACGCTAGAGTCCTCCACCGACGTAGAAAAAGTTTTGCTTTCCGCAAGCGCGCTAAAACACGAATCCTGTGGGATACGTATCTATCCTGATGTCCTTTGGAGCGCGCGACAACCAAAACGAAACACCGAAGAGGGGCACAGCAAGCAAGACCGCCTAAACACAATCTTCATAAATGGCGTGCCAGAACATCCTTCTAACGATGTTCAAGAGACCGAAAAGCACGATTTAGAGCAGTGGCGGTTCATTCGTGAAACACTTTCTGTGGATAACGTTGTGGCACTAGTGTTCACCAGGATACCTCTCTCACCAAATTATAGAGGATGCGGCCCTAGAATACTAAAACTTGTGGTTCAGTCAGAGCAACAAGCAAAAGATGTTTTGGATCGATGGCGGAAATTCCGAAACATCTTCCTTCCGAAATTCGGTTAAAGGTCACAAACACTTGGCACAGCTCGAATATTAAAGCAACTGAAGCAACAAGCACACTGACGAATGTAGAAAAGCGTAACTTGACTGCTGCTTTAATTGACTCAGACATAGGTCTAAACGAAGGTTGGGACGCACCTTGGCCGAACCCAGTTGCAAACGAGGTATCATTGACCCATCAAAACAACGAGTAACTGCCGACCTCCCATTGGTGGGCATTCTCCCACACGTGACCGCTTCACCCCTCTGTCGGTTTCTAGAGATCGAGAAACTGGTCTCCTTGAATACGAATGCTAAAGGTCTTTCTAACAAACTGGCCAAACTGAAAGATCGCCAAGCTCCTGGGACGTATGGTGTCATTGGTATCACCGAGACATGGTTGCACACGGGAATGACGGACGCTGAGGTTTCGCTACCGGGCATGTCGCTGATGCGGAACGACAGGCTCACAAAAGGAGTAGGGGTAATCCTGTATTACCGAAACGATTTACAGTGCAAATCCGTCGAAGATTCAGACTCGCAGTTCCTCGACTCTCTTTGGTGTCGGTTGCAGTGAAAAGGCAGGGACGCTTGCCTTATTGTCTTGGTGTACCGCGCCCCTTTCTCAACACCCAAAACGGACTACCACCTAACGGCTGCTTTAAGGTGCAGTTTACAACAAAAGTACACTCACATTCTTATCATGGGTAATTTCAACGTACATTGTTTAGAAGCCCCTGCCACGATCGGAGAACAATTCAAAACCGATCTACAAGATCTAGTAACTACTGTTCCTCTTTACGATCACAGCACTTTGCCCACTGGGTTCAGAACTGGTAACAGGCCATCTGTGCTAGGTCTTGTGCTTACCAACGAGGAGCATATGATTGATGCGTTGGTTTTAGTTTGCCCGTTGGGTCGCAGTGATCACGCAGTCATTAGTTTCAACTTCGTCTGCTATGCAGAATATCTGAATGATAAGGATGAGACTGTGAGCACCATCACAAGGTACGACTGACTCGCCCAGCTAGTCAGCGCCACCACTTGGTTTTTACTCGAAGAAGAACCCCCGGAAGTCGCCTGGCTCGAGTTCGTCAACACATTCAGTCAGCTTATTTCAGAGGCTACAGAGATAAAAGCTTGCAATAAGTGCAAATCCGTTTCTTTCGTTAGGAGCAGAACTCGAAAATGGATGACAGTACGCAATGCAGCATGGCGAGTGTACAGAGAAGCTCCAGCACCAGAAACTTGGGACAACTACGTAGCCCAACGTAACCACTGCACTCAACTGTTAAGAGAAGACAAAGCCGCTTATTAGCAGAACATCGCAAAAACCTTCAGTGCTAACCACAACATGCTGTACAAGCTCCGTAATAGCCTGCGAAAGTGAGGCAAGGATTTTCTCCACTCAGGACGGCTGATGGCCCAACAAGAACGGCTGTGGAAGCAGCAAACGCGCAGCAGATGCAATACGCCCCCACGTTTCAAAGAGTCGTGCCACCAGGCGATTTACCAAGCTTTACCTTCTGCTCGCCAGGACTAACCCACATCACTTTTACCGCAGAGGCTGTATTGCAAAAGCTGACGCCTCAACGCAAGCACACTTGGCCGGGTTTTGACACCATTCGTCCAGAGGCATTGGGAGCAGTAGCAAACCAACTGGTAGGGGCTTTAGCTCAATTTTTCCAGCGCTGCTTAGACCAGAACCAAGTTCCCGCCATGTGGAAGCGTGGAATAATAACCCCGATTCACAAAGGTGGCAGAAGAACGGATCCCTCCAACTACCGCCCAGTATCCCTTCTTCCTATACTCTCCAAGTCATGGAATCCATAGTTGCCGATGCACTGGTGTGCTATCTGGAAAACTGCAACCTCATCACTCCTGAACAGCACGGTTTCCGTTGACGGCGGTCATGTACAACGAATTTACTAACTGCACGCAGTAGTTGGACCGAGGCAGCTGACGCTGGAGAAGGTGTTGATGTGATCTACCTGGATTTTTCCAAGGCTTTCGATCGTCTAGACCATCGGATACTACTATCCAAGCTGCAGCATTACGGGATCAGAGACCCTCTTTTAAGCTGGATAGCCAGCTTGCTACTTCAACGGCAATTAGTGGTCAGAGTTCGGAGCTCTTTATCGGACCCCATACAAGTCGAGTGTGGTGTGCCGCGAGGCGCAGTTCTAGGTCCACGTTTGTTTTTGTGTTTATTAATGATCTTGCACGGGGAATCGCTTCAAACTTCCTAATGTTTGCCGACGATATCAGATCTGGCACAGGATCCAGGCGAACGCCGACCAACTTGGGCTTCAGAGTGATTTAGATACGATGTATCAATGGTCGACCCACAACTTATTGCATTCCAACGTCAGTAAATGCAAGGTGCTTTCCATCCGACATCAGGGCAGCTACTCATGCCGACTCTGAAGGAATATACTGCAACATTCAACTCTCGAACGTGACTTGTGTATCCTGGTTCACGATGACTTGGGTTGCTCCAGGCAATCCGGAAAGGCCTCGAAGACCGGGAACCAACACTTCGGGCTGTTGAGACGGGCGTTTGGACAAATAAACGGCTCCATATTTCGACGAATGCTCAGTGCGTATGTTCGCCCCTATGTCGAATACGCAATTCAAGTCTGGCATCCATGGCTGAACACGACCTTAATGTACTGGAGCAGTCACAACGTCGGACATCTAAGAACGTAATTGGAATGCGCAATCTTTCATACGAAGAGTGGCTGCAACGACCGGGATTTTTCAGGGGAAGATATCGCAGACTACGAGGCGACCTGATTATGACATACTTGATTCTGCGAGACCCATATCACGTGTGCCGCCCTTTACTGCAACTCAGCAGCAATACAAACCTAAGGGGCAACCCACTAAAACTCGCAGAACAATACAGTCGTCTGGAGTGCAGCAGAAATTTTTTCCATTCGCGTCTGTCATCCGTGAAATGCTCTCCCAGAATCGGTCGTCTCTGCACCGATATTAACAGTAGATAAAAAAGGTTGGACGAAGCAATCATCCACTTACACTTTGTTACTTAACACTAGGTCTCCATCCTACACCTGGAGTATACAATGGAAATATTTGTTGTTAACTGTGGGTGCTGTGAATCTAAGAGGATGGCAGGACTACAGCGAAGCAAACGATAAGTCCTTATTTTCATATTTAAAGTATTAAATATTTTATTATCCTTATCATCATTATTGCTATGTTGATATCCCCACCAACTATCTAACGAGACCTGTAAAGCAACGCTTCTTAACCCATATAAATTCATTGTTCATTATAAGATATACTTCAAGATTAAGGGTCAAGAACCACTTGGTGGCATGTCACCCGGGCTAAAGTACAGATTACATTCAATGTCGACGACATCTGAGAGTGCTGTCTGGATTAAATTTGGTTGGTATGGTTACAAACAAACAAACAATCAACAAGGAATTAGACAACTACCGTGCTAACATAGTCAGGTAAGACATCAACATTTCCGCGCAAATAGAGTGACGATTGAAATTTGGATAACTAGGACTTCAGGACACAGCGCTTACGATGACGCAATAAAGCTAACTTATCCAGTGGATTTTTTGAATCACCTAATGAAGGACGGGCGATTGGCGATAGTTTACTGCAAAGAGAAAACCTTTGTTCAAGAAAGCGATGGTCTCCTTCAATACTCTTTTATTCTGTTTACAGAGTTGAGGACGGACCCAACGTTAGGCTGACTTTAGCGGTTGCGGAACGGGATTCTCTACTGACTATGCAGAAGTGCCGTTTTACAACATCCAAACTGATGTATTGGGAGAGGTTTCTTCTGACATCACATAATTTACGAGTTATCAGTCATAAGATATTAATGATTGTTTCTCTTAAAATAACCATTTGAAATATTTCTAACTTGTTTCCGGGAATATGTCTACGCAGAGCAGGATGCGTTTATAAATAAATAAATAAACAAATAAAGTGCCAATTCCTCGACTATGCAAGAAGCTGTTCCCTAGACGGAGCAGATCAAAATTGTTACATCTTTTTATGCCGTTGAATTAAGAATATACAAAATAAATGTAGGCACAAATTTCAAAAACAAACTACTCAAAACCATTTTGTCACTTTTTTCTCGTTAAAGTAGGGTTCTGTATATTCACATGAAAGATGTTCGGGCCGGGAAGAAAAATACAATGTAATGAAAGGTTTTATGGTTCCAAAATTTATAGGTATGTTTTGCTCGTAATTAAGTCGGGCGCCATCGATACTGTTGTCGAAGGGGTTATAAAGGGATTGTGATGCCCGGAATACATTATTCGCTTTTTGGATGGTTAGCTACTCAATGATCGCAAGTTTAATATAAAGCAGTGTACATCATTTTTTTGAAATCTATTGGAAGTTTGTACCAAATCCTTGAGTAGCGGATCAGAAAAAGCCTTCTGATCCTTGTAGCAAAACTTACAAAGCTAAACTTTATCTCTCTGTTACGGATCAGGTATCTGTTGTGTAAAGACGCATGAACGCCTTCCTCAGAAGTTTGAATTTGAAGGTTTATGATTTTGTAACGAAAACACTTTCAGGTCCATTATTCGAAGCCACACTTTGTCAAAACCAAGCTTATCACAACGGGCTCTCTATGTCATCTTTGAGGAATAACCGCATAGCTTTTCGTGAAATGTCGCTGGACCCTCTCAAGAGCATATTCTTCAGACATTCGCAAATTCGATTAACCTATTGATCAGCGTTCCATACGAGGCAATGCATGTGCTTTGAAAAGCCAGATACGAGATTCGGTGAGTTGAAAGTGATGGCATATGTATCGATGCTTTTAAAGGCCTTCGAAACTCGATAGGCCCAATGTTCAGTAAAATTAAGTCACTGAATATCGCACACCCGTCGCAAATTGCCCTGCATTACGGGATGTATGTGCCTTGCAGCAAGAGACTGTCTATTGATACTTGGAAATTGTACGACGAAATATTACACTTTTTTACGACAAATGTTATCTGCCGTATTTGACACGAAGACTCCAGTGCAGATCGATCATCCTGAATGGGACCAACGGCTGCATGCGTATTTGCCCGTTCTTGTGAGTATACAAATTTAATATCATCAGCAAGCATACACGTAACGCCAAATCTTATTCGCTGTAATGTGTCGTTAACATATATGAGAACAATTAGTGGACCCAGGACCCTTTTTTGAATTGTGCCCTTTTTGAAGCGCTAACCTTATGTGAGCCGAGAAGTCTGAAGCTGAAGGGTTTTCAAAGACTACCGTTCAGATAATGAAAAGGATAGTAAATTCGTGTCATTACTGAATTGCTTTTGGGCACAAAATTAATCAGGGTGATAAACGGGCTGGTAGTATTTGACAAGAAAGTCCGCTGGGACCGCATACAAATACTGTTTATATTTGGTTAAAACATGCAACAAGTGAAATATGTTGGTCTCGCTTCTTTAAAGAAGGTTAACCCGAAATTTTTTATTAATCAGATGGAGATACTGCGGTGTTTTTACTATCTTGAAACGAAAACTTTCGAGAGATGTAGGATGTCTAACGATAAAGAGATTTAAGCCACCGCCTTACTTAAAGCGCTCGAGACAGGTCGAAATGACAACATTATTGTATTTCTTTATTACTACTTTTATTGCTGAATTTTGTAAATGGCGTATGCTAAAATATTTATAACGAAAAGTAGTTGTATCAAACGTAATTTTTCAAAAAATTTGCATATAATGGTTCCTGCTTATACATCTTTACACATGAACTAGGTGGTAACTCTCTGTGTTGTCCACATGAGCCACAAACTGTTTTTCACCTACAGAGCACTGATTCTTCGACTTGTTATCCTCACAGTAACCGTTCTGACACTGCCCACGTTATCTTGTCACATGATTTTCCGACTCGGCAGAGATGTTCGGCTTACATCCGGTTGTCACGTTCCGTGTCTCATCCATGTGTCCACGCTGTGCTTCCGCACAACCATCAGATATGACTGGCGGGATAATTGATTTTCGCAAACAATTTCATAGCTTATCCATTAAGTAAAGCCTGCCAAATCCATCACGTTGTAGAGTACTTGGACCGGCCATATTCGAGATGATTACTTGACAGAGTGCTCTTGTAATTTGATCGAATACATCTACCCCATACTTCCCAGTATTGTAAAACCCTCTCAAGCTTCTTTTCCAAGTGCTTAAATGGAACAGAAACTAGGAAAGGAACTACCGTCCTATCAACACCAATTGTTTGGAAGTGTATTGTACTTCCTTGTTTGATACAGGAACTTCACTAGAGGATGCAGAAATGGCTGTTACTTGTTTATGGTTTTCACCTTCATCGCTCTGCCCAAAATGAGTGCCACTGTCGTAATTTTGATTGACGAGCTCACCTTGTTACTATCAAAAATATCAATCAACGATGGCCAATGGGAAATTGTTTTGTAGGGAATATATCAGCGAAACGCTTGAAATATTGGAATGTTAGATAATTACCAAGACACTTGGCAGCTTCACGCCTCCTCAGCCACCTTGTAGGGTGACTACGTCATTACGGATACTTACTTTCTCGTATGTTTAGCGGCTATTCGAATCAAAGAAAGGGACAGTCATTTCCAGCTATAAGCATCTCTAACTGTCGAGTCTAGTGTGTTAAGCTCGTGCATGTAGAGGCCAATTAATGGCAACCTTTTTCACCGAATATTCAACTTTACACGATAGCAAATTTTCAGTTAGAGTGGCTTCAGCATGGCGCATAGACAGTAAGATTCCCAGCAGATAACCAAATAGAAGGTATGTGTATCCCAACTAAATGAAGGTAATTATGTCATATTACTTCACAGCTATCGGGCAGTATATGCGATTCGGTGATAAGCTAACAGCTACTTACTCACTAGATGCAAATCAGTAAACCTTTTTAGGGATCCGTAGGACAGATTAAGAGATAAGGAATTCAGCCAAGCTTAGAAAAAAGCGAGGTGCTTGTTCCAAATTCTATTTCTTCACCGGAGTTCTGTGGACTTTCAAAGTACCTAGTAGTTGAAACAACACATGCATACATAGTTCATATGTCAAACCATCTCCTAATTTGTAAAATTGCTACTCTTCACAACTTTGTGTTCATGTCAGTCTGAACTCGATAAAATGAAACTGTTAACAGCACTTTTCACAGAAAACCGTTAACAGGAATGGGATCTAAAGAAACGCTATAGAATCCTGACTAGTTACCCCTAGCTCGTGGACTACAATATGCACACATTCAGTTACTGCCATAAATGGATGTTTTTCGGTTTATAAATCAAGGTGTAAGAAATTAAACTCTTTTATACAACATCTCATCCTTTCCCATTGCTGTGATTGGCCAGCTTAAATGTATGTGAATTGCTTGATTTTTACACGAAATACAATATTTTTAACAGTTTTGAATACATTATACGCACCTAACCTCAAATCAGATTAGCGCCGTTTCCTCCGAGATCGGTATGAAGAAATACTAACACGCAGTTGTCAAATATTCTGTCTTAGTACGTAGTTGAAGGAGCCCATCGTACCAAAGCAGAGAAGACCGCCCACACAAATCCATAAAAGTACCGATGTCACCTGATGTTACAATATGACCGGTCCACTTATACCAACTAAGCAGACGATAAATCATCTACCTCCTAATTTCTGTCCACTGCAGGGTGGTCTGTATTTTTGTTTCAGATCAAATTTCGCAATCGGAAATCTCTCATATCCGCCCGTCGAGTGCAATGGATGCAGTGACTGAGCACAAACTTTGTGTTCCAACACAATTTTGACAGAATTTAATCAGAGAGGTTTGCTTGCATTGTGAAGCGATATAACAGCGGGAAGAATTCAAATGCTGGCTTGTTGCTCCTCCTCGTTTAAAAAGGCGCCTTCATGCATTACACTTTTTCCATAGGTCTCAGTGATTAAAGGATATTTTAGGTTGTAAACATTTGCTGAGAATCCGTTTTCTCAGCTCCTGTTAGATTACCCTCAGTGTAAGCAAAAATATTAATAGGAACATGTGAGAATAAGCAGCTGAGACACCTGTCGTCTTTGGTCGCGTATGTTATCCGCTGCGATATGCGACTGGCGGTTCGACGCAATTCGATCTGTATCCGAGCAATCAAATGCGATTTGGTAACTGCACTGCTTATCTTGACTTAACTTGTATTAACTACTTCAGTAATAGTCTTCTGGTATTAACTTTTCCTACTACAGCAACATCATTCTGGATTTCGGGGTAACATAAATAAAGTTGATTTCAGAAACAATGAAATTGTGTCCTCATGTGGATAACTTTTTGACGTGACTAGGAAACCACAGAGTGAACTAATTTGCTACATAGTCGCAACTATAAACCCTTCAAGTACAGCCATAAAAAGTAGCAAACTTACCTGAATAACTGGCTTTCTTAATGCGTAGAACACAACAAACGCAAACTCACATCAATGCAGCATGCAGCTCACACAAACTGTCCACAGATTCAGCCAGCTAGTGACCGTTTGTTTGGATGAGATGAGACGTCTGTCTAGTAACCGAAAGGTCAGCGTTTTATATTTGCGTAGGTGCGGGCGACTTCAAGGACTACCCGGACCGTAGTAGGGCTTCAGAGAACGATGGATGCGGCGTACCAGCGTATTGCTGAGGCCTTTCTTTACCCTTTTGATGAAGAATGAACGTATGGCTAAAAGGATTTTTGTTGAGCTTGGTAGCCAAAAATAATAGAGAAATTGTTAAATCAGGCTCATCTAATTATTGCACTAGCAAAAATGCTAACCAGAGATATAGATGCGTTTTTGATCCTTACGGTTATGAGCCGCCGTATGAAGGTCAAATACTTTCGTTATATATTGTAATCAATATCACCAATATATAAGTGTATTCCCACAACAGTATCTAAGCTGGAGTTTATATTGATACCATAGCAATTATGTACCGCATACCTGGACATATAAAGGCTACCGGTTTCTATTGAATAGAAGAGAACCTTGGGTTTCCCACCATACTTACCCAAAGATTATCAGGTAAGTGATCCTGTTCCGTAAATCTAATAAAGGTGGAAAAGCTAGCATACGGCCGTCTGCATAATAAGAAGTAACAGAGAAAAGAATATTTTCGCAGCAACCGCTTAGCAGCAGCCTACGTTTGATGGCTCTGCCAATATAAACCTTGACTATGCATAATGACATACCCAAAATTGCTTGACTGATGTTAGATGCTGTGTCAACGCTACTGCCTTACAAGTCTGACTTATCATAAGCCGTATGCACGAAGATGCAGTGTCTCAGCTTCTTCAATTTGCATGCGAACTCCTGATTAATATTAACTCATGACCTTTACCTGTTCAATCATATCGTCATTGCGAAGGATATGACTCTACACTTTGGCCCAAGTTTACACAGCGAACCATGGAAATCCTAGCTTATAAATCCAGACAATTCACACAAATACTTGAGCCTCTGATAGGCATTTCCTTGGCGACCGGAAGTTGATCCGGACATATTAGTGATTAACTGGATTCGGTCGACTGACTTGGCTGTCACGACATTGCTTACAAATGCGATCACTGAGAGCATGTACTAACTTCCTGCTATGTGCCGGAGCCATTAATTCACACTGTTTCTATTGGGAACCAGTAGGCAATTTCCTGCTACTAATGAATGTTAGTAGCCTAACGTGTCAAGTACATTGGTGCCTATTGTCGAAGAACTCGGTCCTTTCAGAGTGAACGGATTATGGAACAAACCAATCACATAAATGACAGCGTTGCTGGTCTGTAGAAAAAATAAATGTAGAAAACTAGGCCTCCTCCAAAGCATACGACGTTACTGCATTTAAAGGATTCTTTCTTTGCTTTAGCCAAACAAAAGCAAGTGCAGCCAAACGTTAACCAACTAACGTAAACACAGAATCGTCTAAGCAGCTACACAACGAGCAGGGACTTTGTGTAGTCTAGCAAGCGTTGCTTTACATGCCATGTTAAGTGGCTTGGTGGAGTAAACGAAAATGGTTAATAAGAGAGCAATGAGAACTTTGCTGTTAGAAGAATGGAATTCTCGTTTTGAATGCAGTAGCCCTGCATTTTGCGCGGTATCACAGGGGCAGTAGGCGACAAAAGAGAAGTGCAATATGTTTCCGAGAGTTGGCTGAAGAGATAGTACTACGTGACAAAGTGTAACTGGCTGAGTGCGTCATGTAGGTGCAGAAATGACCGCTTCGGGAAGAGCATTCCATAATCATCATCCTCATTATACATGTCAGCTAGAGATTGGAAACACCTCAGCTACTGTGCCGCAATACATAAAGGAAAAGGAAAATAAATACAACAATTGCATACCAGCTGAGCTACCAGCCGGCTACTAGGCAAAAAGAAAAATTATTATGTAAAATTATATTACGCTATGGAATGAGATCATAATTTCCTCCAGCGAATAGAACAAAGGTTCTACGGTACGCCGTTGTTCATTTTTCATTACTGTGCTCTTCTGCTAGTTTCAAGGTGTGATCCCTCAAGCTTGTGTAACTGCTGAGTTGGAGTAAAGTGTGGTACATAAGGTTCAGATTGTGTAAAACCAAGTGTGTCATTAGCAGTTCGCCTCAAAATCAGTGATACCATCGACTGAACGCTTTCAAACTTTTCAGCAACTGTAAGTATCGTAAACTGCGCATTCCAGTGACCTACTTGGTGGTCAACGTTGAAGCCACTCCAGTGAAGTGAGGTCATGCTGCTTTTGTTTACGACGATCCAGCTTCTTTCTTCGTCACGTAATTCAGTCTCATCCTCCAACAGCATAATCCCATCGCACCCATGATACTACTTTTGTTGAACCTTACGTTTGCTATCCGCAACCGGGATTAGAAGTGCGTATTATAACACCCAACCAGCTTGACAGGAGGCTCCTTCGCATACCCCATGCTTTACAGAGTTATCAACCGACTTATTCAAGGCAAAATTTGGCTACCTTACATCGCTTTTGTGAGAACGATTCGCGAATATCAGTCACAATCTTAATCGTGCTTTACTAAGAAGTAAAACTGGGTTAGTTCGGCCAAGCGACTTTCACTAAAACAGAGAAATGAATTGAGTTCTTTCACTAATGTCTTCTCTAGGTGCATACACTATGTAAGTATATTCGGGCTTGGTCCCAACCTTGACCCGGCCATCTCTAGTTCACCTCTTTCAAGTAAAAAACATTACCAGCTTCTGCTGAATTCATACCCTCATAATTGCCGGCTATGTTATGGCGAGTTCTTTGCACGAAGTCCTAAGGTTATCATGCAAAACTTGGACCACGGATGCTGTCCACCAGTCTGAACGTAGGTTGTACAACGCAACTTATTGAAGAGGAGAACCAAGGCAGTTACTACTTGGCTGACGCTGGTTTTCAGCAACAGGTAGGTAATATTTCCAGGATCACCATCCTAGTTACAGTGTATTAATGCCGGTTATGGTAGGTGTACATTTGCCTTACTACTTGTTCAAAATCAAATTCAATGAGCTCCAGATCACTTATAGCTATTCGCAAGAGGCCACGGGGCTTCGTGTACAAAGCACAAGACCTACAACGGCTTATTGTTGTCCTATAGACAAGCAGCATCGTATCACAAATAGCAATCAGACAATGACGTCCGCTGGTGTCATGGCATAAATGCCGTACCTGCCAATTTCTTGACAACTAGAAGGTAAAAAGCACAAAGCTAACAAGCCGAAACTCTATGAATCTACCGCCTAGCGTTTCTCCGAATGTACGAATCGCTATCTAACTGAGATCCTGTTTAAACGCAGGTTCGTCGCCGAGAAGTAATTTGACTGCAACCGAAAATCCAGAAAATTACTAAAAGCGCTCCGTCCCATTGGAACTCGTCAGTAACGCGTATTCGTCGGATCCTACTAAATCCATACTTGTTGCCTTAATCATATGCTGATGCGCCCCAGCAACTTACCTGCCACCACGATTCGTGGCGGTTTGCAAAGGAACTCCCAGCCAAACATTTTCTTCTTCACGTCCATAAAACGCATGCTAGTAATGGATGAATCGCGCCATGTTTCAGTAAAATTTACTCGTGGCGATTCGTCGCCATCATCCATGTCTAGGCAGCTTGGATCGCTGACTTGTAACAGTTAGGTCGCAAATTCGGATCGGTCCAGACCCACCGCATGCCGTTACTGCAAAGTATCAGTAAGACGAAGTGCTTTCATGTAGTTATGGTGGTTGTCTGACTAAGTTCAACTGCGACAACGCTTCTCTAAAAGACAGTAAATCACCTACTGTCAGTTATTTTCCTTGGCTTTGCTCTAAGAAATCCTCTGTCATCCCTGCCGACTGTGGTGTTTTACAGGGGCGATCCTAACACCTTTTTATTTTCCTTGTATGTTGACCATTTTCCTATACAAACCATGTTTACATGGTGTAAATGTGATGATGATGATGATGTTGTGTTGGCATGTATGTCTCCCACTAACCAGGATTCCTTATCACTTCAATTTGGGTTGGAAGCTTTGGTGGAATGGTCTTCATCCAGATCTCTTACACTTAATGCTTCTAATTGCAATGATGCAATTTGTTCTTTTCTACGTGGCGATAAGTAGCAGTCCCTCATAGCTCTCTCCGTCACACTTAGTGTGAATGCAAATCCTATACCCAGCCCTTCCACTGTCAAGTATCTCGGCGTATTTCTTTCCCAGAACCTTCCTTGGTCCACGCATGCCTGTAAAACTTTCCAAAAACTAAGAAAACTGTCTTTTAATGTCCTCAGACTTAAGGTGATTTCAGTATCTCATACATTAATATTCAGCTTTGTAACCTCTAGTATTATACTCCATTGGTTATACTGCTCTCTTCTCAAGTTCCCTGGGCTGCTTCAGAAAGACTACACCCAACTGGTGCGATCTATAAAGCACATTTCTTGATGCAGCGGCTTGTCTAGAGATAATTTAGTTGCTCATTTTTAGACATCTTTATACTTGCAATGATTTTCCTTCTAAGGGGCCAACTGATCGATTTCATCCACTTCATAGTGATCTTTCCAAAACCTTCAACCTACGTTCCCATAAAAAGCTAAGCCAATGTTGTAACGATTCACCTGGCCTGAAGAAGCTCTTGTGTCAAGGGCGAAACGTTGCCACAATAAAACCCTACCAAAACCGATTTGTATTCAAACCTTCTGAAATCTTACCAAAACGTTATCTTTCGCTTTTATTCTTCCAAAATTCAGAATTTTGTTCTCCCGCACGTCGTCGTATCGTAATACTGTTTTTCCTTATCTCGCAAGTTGGCATGTTGACACAGCAAAAGTCAATAACATGCTGCGCGAGCGATTGTTGGAGTAAAGTTTCTGATTATTTCGCAATTTTCTACCTAAGCATGCATTATTATCATCCAGATGTCAGTGGTGGTGGTGTAAATGCTGAAAATGAACCCATTAAGGTTCATAAAGCTTACTTTGACTTTGACTTTGAACCCAGAAACCTGTTTAACATTTGCACTGGCGTATTTCCTTCGCAATAAAGTATACAAATAATAGAAGTGCCACAGATGTATTTGTTTCCTTCGATTGTACTTATCAACCGTTTCGAATTAGCATTGTAGCATAAACGTTGTACAATTTCAAGAAATGGATTATTTTGCTATGAGAATTTGAAGTGCTTGAGACATAATTATAAGTTGGGTCCCACTTGAATTACGTATCGTTCATTCAGAAAATAGAACTACTGTCGAAGCAGAATCTTCATTGTCCCAGGCTCCCTACATGGTATTCTGTAACTAGTTGTGTCCCTGATTCGCTTCTTGAAGAAGTGATTACCTGAACTGGGATTGGAACCTGTAACATTGTGGTTCATTTTGGGCGCATAGGTTCCTCGACTCACACAGAACCTGCTGGACTCCATTTCTGTTTATTAAGAGTTAGTGGAAGTGGCTTGCGACTGCTTTTGCTTAACATCGTTACACTCTGTTTTAATAATGCAGTATATCGTTCTAAGTGGATGACTCGTGTTGTTATTCCACGGCACAAATCTGGATCCAACCATGACGCTAACAATATTCACCATGTTAATCACACTTTATTATGTATTGAATGATAAGAAGAATCTATGAGATGAAGTACTTTTTGATTTCAGGTTTGAATATTTCTTTTTGTATAAGTAAAACAACATCAGCAAGACCACGAGAAATGTCAGTGGGACTTCCGTAACCACCAAACGGCTGCCAAAGATGACGGAAACAATGTTATGGTCCTGTTCTTGAACATACAAAAGCTTTTGACAGAGTGTCTCACCAAAGTCTTCTCGGAAACTTTAAAGCAATAGATATTGGTGTGCCAAATTTTCTTGGTTTTCCTGCTATCTATTTGGCAGACAGCAGGTAGTGATCATTTGTGAACACTTCATTAAACCGATAGTATTCACTTGTAGAATACCAAAAGGATGTGACATTAAACCACTACTTTTTCTCATCTAAATACGTTATATATTTCAGCGAAAACATTGGACACATCATTTGTTTGCTTATGATATTAAAGTCGCCCATTAATACAGAAGCCCTAATGCCGAGGAAGCAATACTCCTTATTTAGAACGATCTGACTGCGCTTAAATTCTGGTACTACCTGTAGCAGTTGCCATTTCTCTAGACATGTGCAATATCCTGTAGTATAAGTACAAAGTGTAGCCATATATTCCATTATTGCAAGATATGCACATTTCGCAGTCCAAGACAGTTCACGATTTGAATGTGCAATATTCTGTTGTTCTTAACTTTTCTAAACATCGTCATTTTCAAGTTGTGAAAGTAATGAAATCCGTCAGTTAAACTGATGTAATTTTGTCCCACTGAATCGCGAACTTGGCTCTTCAAACCGCATGAATTACTGAGTATAGAATACTGTACACTGGCACAATCAAACCTACAAATTTCTAACGCGCCTACTGTTGACGGAGTCCAGCGAAGTCTCACGAAAAGCTAGACGGTTATTCCTCAACAATGGCTTACAACAGGCATTGCCGTTAGCTTGGACTTGACTATTTCTAGGTTCAAGGAATGAAGCAGAATAGATGTTTTCATCTCAAGTTCTTAAATCATCATGTGCGTAGTTTTGATACCGGTGTTCAGAGATCCCGCAACACTAGATATCTACTACGCAACCAAAAAAACAAAGGCCATGATCTTAAAGTTTACTATTAGAATCGGTGAACTTCTTTTCTAATCCACTACGCAAATATATAGAACAAATTTTCGTAAGATTCAGGACATATTGCGCGTGACGTAGATTCAAGTTTGCGATTACCGTCTTGTTAGTGGTTCAAAATGCGGCTAATACTTTTTGGAAAACACAATCCCTCAACTCACTTAATTGCTCAGAGAAGATTAAGCCGCACATCAGCACAGCATGACAGAAACCTTCACTACTAACTAGCAACTATTGTAAAAGCCCGTCAATGGCCTTCGTAAAGTAAGGCAGGGCCTTTCCCTCTGGGCTTGCTGATTGCAAATTAAGAACATCCACAGAAGCAGCAAACGCGTTGCGGGCGCAATATGCCCCAATATTACGAAGGGCACTGCCATCCGGCCATTTTCTCGCTTTTATTTCCATGCTGCCAGGACTTCCCAACTTATCTTTTGTCGCTGAAGGTGTATTGCCGAGGCTGGTGTCTGCGCAACCACAGCCCCCCCCCCGAGTGTCGATGCAATTCACACAGAGGCACTTGGATCAACAGCACGATAAATAGCGGAACCTTCGGCACACTTCTTCCAGTGTTGCTGAGATTAGCACCAGGTTCCTGCCATGTGGAAACTTAGAAGAATGACTCCGATACACAAAGGCGGTAGCAGGACCAGGCCTTTAAACTAACGCCCAGTATCTTTAATTCCTGCAATGTCCAAGCTCGTGGAATCAATCACCACCTATTCGTTGGTGTGCTATCTGGAAAACTGCAACCTCATTTCTCCCGACTAGCATGACTTCAGTCGACAGAGATCACGCGCAACGAAGTTACTAATCGTACGGACTAGTTGGAATTAGTCAGCAGACGCCAGATAAGCCGCTGATGTGACTTGATTGGCTTTGCCGAAGGCATTCTATCATGTGTATCATCGGATACGACTTTCCAATTTCCAGTTATAAGGAATCGGTGAACCTGTCTTGAGCTGAATCGCAAATTTTCTTCAACGACAATTGGTGGCCAGAGTGCAGAGCTCCTTATCTGCCCCCATACGAATCGAGTGCGGCTTGCCACAAGGCTAACACCTAAGATCACGATGGCTATCGGTCAATGACCTCAGACAGAAAATCGCTTTGAATTTCCCCCTGTTTGCGGACGTCAATATATGGCTGGGGATTCAGTTGAATGCCGACCAGTATCTACTACATTATGACCTAGACACGGCAGTTCGGTGGTCAATACAAAATTTACTGTATTTTAACGTGAGTAAATGCAAGATATTCTCCACACGACGCCAAGCTAAGTACACATACAGGCTCGGAACGCATGTACTGCAGTAATCTTCCGCCGAACTTGGTCTGGGTTTGTTGGTTCAAGATAAACTGGGTTGAGTCAGGCAATTCCAAAAAGCAACAAATCTGAAAACCAGCACCTCGGGCTGTTACGATGGGCGTTCGGGCAACTTGATATCAATATTTTTCGACAGATGCTCAATGCGTATGGTTGCCCCATGGCGAATACGCAATTCAGGCCTAGCATCCATGGCTGAAACAAGATCTTAATTCACTGGAGCAGCCTCAATTTCGGGAATTTTAGCACATCATCGAAATGCGCAATCTCCTACACGAGCAAAGTCTTAAACGATAGGGAACATTCAGTGGACGGTATCCCCGATTAAGAGGCAATCTGATAATGGCCTACTTGGTGTATACAGAATCAAAATCATGTGTGCCGTACTTTACTGCAACCAAATACACCACTCTATTGTCCCAGGTATCCACGTTCCCACAGTCAACTCGCTGAATACTTGTGCTGAACACCACTACTGCGTCGAGACCCACAACATCTGGTACCTACCGAAGAGATCAGAACCTTGCCGTAAGATCCCGAGGCAGAACCACCGAAAAGCTACGCTTACTCGTTCTGCGCAAACCCGTGAAACCCGTGAAATAGTAACACTAACCTGAGAATTTACTCTTTGAAACTAGCAGAACAGTACAGCTGTCTGGACTACCACATAAATTTTGTTTCTATTTGTGTGTGTACCTCCTGGAATGCTCTCCCTGAATCGGTCGTTCCTGCACCAACGCTATCCACTTTTAAAGGAGGATTGCGTAACGCATTCATCCACTGATACTACCTTACTTAGCACTATTACTTTATTCTGCTCTGGGGATTTACCTGGATTAATTAGCTGCCACTTGTTTGGGTAGCGTAATCACGGGGAGTACAGGGCTAAAACATAACAAAAGATAAGTACTTCTTTTGACAATTAAGGTACCAGCCTTTTTATTGATTTCCCTTCGATAACCCACCAGACAACCCAACGTGCCATGTAAAGCAGTGCTACTTAACCCGTAGGAAATCATTCATGACGCTTCAATAATCGTATTGTAGGAGCCTGACACCCTTTTGAACAATACAGGTATCGGGACTAAGTGAATATGTACGTATAGTACTTTGGCAAACAGCTCGTTTCTTTACGTTTTCTTCCGCGTCCGAATATATATCGAGTTGTTAACTACTTCGGATAACCTTATGCCATTCACGAAAACGAAGTTTGTACTCATTTTTTGTGTTATTTGTGCATTAGTATGTTATGATTTTAGCAGTTTTGTGAAGTCAATCCTAGTGATAGCTCCTCGCAACTTTGAGGAATATATACGTTTTTAAGGAACCCAACACACGTCACTTACAAGCAATTACAAAGGAAACTGTTTTGAAACAGATCTTTCTGTTTATCGAGCCTCCTGTGTGCAAAATTGAATAGCATTTGAAAGCCGTTCAGTTGAACAGTGTGCAATGACCTCATGACGACAAGCAAGCTGTGTTCTGGTGTTTATCCCAAAGGATGAGATTAAGCTCTAATCTGTGGTCTGCATGAATCCAATGTTGCGGTTGAGCTGCTAACGATACGCCGAATAGACAGAGATTTGTCTTGAAAAAATATATTTGAATATACGTCTTACAGAAGTGGGTGATGTAGAAGATGAGCGGAGTCCAAGAGTTGAAAAACTCAACTTCAATTCACGTAAAGTTTGTGTTGTTAGCCGCTATCATACTCTGTCCACACTGCACCTGAATGTGATAGTGTCCAGTGGGAGTTAGTTTTGAGCAACTACTCACTCGGACACACTGACCTGG
The DNA here is from genome assembly GCA_944474145.2 of Dicrocoelium dendriticum. Classification (NCBI taxonomy): domain Eukaryota; kingdom Metazoa; phylum Platyhelminthes; class Trematoda; order Plagiorchiida; family Dicrocoeliidae; genus Dicrocoelium; species Dicrocoelium dendriticum. Next base: position 35,292,659 of record OX104064.1, read on the forward strand.
TCTGACCTCGAGCAAACCCAACGGAATAGAGTATGCAATGTGATAAACACGCCCTACCGGTGGAGTGGAGAGATTATGACTATGCTCAAGAGGACAGTGGACAATAAGCTAACGCCAAGATGAATGAGAATTCTGTTTCTCGTTACTTCACATCTATTTGAGTTTGTGACTAGAAGAAAGAAACCCGCTTGCCAGCTTAGCGGCACTACAACAATCGGAGCTGGATACCGCTAATTAAGTTAATCCGGGAAGTTTCGTTCTTGGCAAACCACAACAAGCGCCCATCTGGCTGGCACATCTTATACATTAAAATTGGCGTCCGCTTGGTTGTTTTGTCTCCCGGAATCGTGTTATCCCCATACAAAATCGGTTACATTTTATTAAGCCAATTGTAAACAAGTCTCTGATTTGCATGCGTCAACTTTGCACCTGCCGTGCTTCATTTGTCAATATATTGTTCGGCTAGCATATCTCATTGGATGAGCTGCAGGTACTGGTAATATTTCCCATGGGCAAACAAAAAGCAGACGGTCGAGCAGAAAAACAAACAACCATCGTGCTACATAGCCCGTTGCGCACGTCCGTTGCGAAAGACTGAGCTTGCCAATCGCTACATGTTTACACAGAAGATTTAGTCACACCGTAGCTCACCGGATGAAAAACTGGAGCTGACTTGAAACTGTTGCATTGAATACCTGACCCACATCGGTGTTAGCTCTGTAACAAAAGCCGCATCAAAGCAATGAAATGTAGTCATTTTCCTTGGGTTTACACATCCACCGGCAGCTTGAATCATCACTCATAACAAAACTCAGTACATCAGAAACGCTAATGAAACTGAATTCTAGATATCTTATCAGTAGGTTCCACAGAAACCTGGGAACAACCGCGCATCCGGTTATGGGGTCACACCACATATGGCATAAAGAACACCGGGAATGAAAGCTATCAAGCAATAGCGCGCTGCTATTACCGCCCATGTGTTCCCAAGACATTGGACCTGTATCTTCCAAATGCCGAGTTCCACATGTTCCGGTACACACAGAGATTTTTGTAGACCAAACTGTCGGACCAATATAACTATATGTGAACGGAAAGCACATGTCTAATTATGTGATTAACGTTGTTTTGAAACAATGACTACGCTACGCAAGAAATTTCAACTTTATTCTGCTCCTTTGTTCAAAGTATGAATTCCTATTTCTTTGTGTTCCAAATAAATAGAAAGTGACTTTAGTTCCAAAACTTTGCTTTTATGGTCAGACAATATCTTTTGAAGTTTTTTGGTATATTTCAATCTCCGTGCACATTCACTGACTGATGAAAAGTTCCGTAGAGGTAAATACTACGGACGTTCTAAGAATTGTCTATAATTCGCTAACATGAATGAACTGTTTTGGCGCTTTCTAGATCCTTCCGGCCCAGTCTAGTAGTGACCAAAAAACTGCCTTAAAAGTGGTGTTTCGGTCAATCTCGTTGCCAAGTAAGAAATTTTGTGAACACCAATTTATTTGTTTTAGATGGCATCCAGATGCAGTTTTCGCCCTTTGCCTCTTGCACCCTGCAGATGCACTCTGTTACATCTGTAGGCATTTTACAAAGAAGGGAGCAAAATATGCCCCTTGGAAACTTCTGTAAAACTATGTGCGTCTTATAACGCAAATTTTAGAATTCATGTCGGTGGTCAAGGTAAGTCAGGGGCACCTGATTTCACATTGGAACCTTTTCAAGACAACTCTTGAAGGTAATATGAACAGTTGCTGCTAACATAGTTGGAAACATTTTAGTGGTTACAACATATTATTTAATGTACTCTAACTGAGTTGCGGCTTTGCATATTTTCAGACTTTTGGTGAAACAAGTAGAACTGAGCATCCGATGACTGCGTTGCTTTATGTTAATATCTTGCACCATAGTTTATAATGTGCATCCTATTGTGCTTACAGGATGGCGCATAAGAGAAATGAGAGGTATGAAGTTTGCTGTCCCCATAATATTTAGAGAATAAACAGACCACTTAAGCAGTTTGCACTTCTGCATGGCGGGCCCTGCCAAATGTTTCAGATATTTCAGATATTTCTTCAGATATTTCAGATATTTCTTCACCCCTTACCTTTGAACCACCCTGTTCCGGTTTTCACATTCCTCACCCACCAGAGAGGAAACACTTATCTTCAGGAGACTGTAAACGCAGATCATAATTTTGCAACTTCAGCTGAAAAGAGAAAACCATACTTCCTCACTCAAAAAGACCTTACGGTCTGAGTAGAGTCTTTAGTCTTACCGTCTTATGCGGTGTTTCTGCCATCTAGGCTTAGGGAATGGAACTTGTTGGTTGAAAGTGTGAAAGCCACAGATCAGAGGATGCGTCACAAACTACTTTTCGATTTCTTTTTCAAGCTGGATAAGTTATGATTCTGGAACAAGGTTGCGATCTATAAAGGCTATATGATTTGTCAGAAACCCAACTGATTGGCGATTATTTATAGACAGTTCATCCAGGAGCATCAAAGCTGTGTTGTTTCAAAACAGAAACAATTCCCTGTCTTCCACTATGGCTCATGTTGTGCATATCAAAGAAGACTGCATCGGTGTTATAGTGTTACTGAGTGCCTTGAAGTATAGTGATTACTGTTGGGAGTTCACTGGAGAACACCATGTGGTGTTCTTTTCTTATAGGACCCCAAACTGTTTTCAGCAAGTTTCCTTGCTTTCTTTACCTCTGGGACAGCAGTGATACAAAGCCGCACCATCCTAGGAGGGATTGGCTATGGGGAACATAATTCTGGGCAGGAAAAACAACTTCAGAGGTGAGTCTCTGGTAGACCTATAGAAGGTTCTGATGTCACCGTAACCCATCAAGTTAGGCCTTAACGAACAATTTGTCGGGGCCATAGACGTGGAGCCGGCAGCTTTCAAGTAACTTCAAGTTCCCTTCCCACAGCCATCCAAGCCAAAGATCAAAGCCGATATTTTCTTTGGGCCATGGATAAGAAAGCTTCTAGCATATGTTGTATATGGATATAAACTGCACAGGACAGAGGAAGCTGCTTGGGATTGTCCTCTTGCGGTGGTTCACGGCTTTCCGGGTATTCACGTACTTGCAAACTGTGAGCAACAGAAGAGCGACGCCAAAATGGAAGGCAGATATCTCAAACATTCTATCCTTAATTAGCACCTCCATAATTTCAAGGAGCACCTCGAGCATCTTTCAAGTAGCAAGGCGAACTTCTTGACCAGCATATACTGGATTATGAACACCGTTCCCATGGACCGTATAACGAAAGCATGATTGAAGAATCTGTGCGGCCTTACTCGAGAAAGTAGTTTCCACCATAACTGCAAATCCAGAAATGGAACTCATTTCTGAAAAATTTTATGCATTATACAGCATTGTATATATCTATACTAGCACATACACAATTTGTCTACGAAAACCAGAAAGAAATTTGCTTTGATTGAATAAATTCGAAATTTTGTAAGCTGTGGTCATAAAATCAAAGTAGCTAACAAATACAGGATCTTCTGTTTTTGCTTTAAACATGAGTAGAACCCAGCAAGAAAAGCACGTTACATTGTGTTATTTCTAACTGACGCGGAAAACTTAAACATAGATGTTGAATGGGAACCGGGGGTATACATGCACTGAGTAACTCAATTCTTTTGACCAGGAAATATTCAAAATATTCTCCTTTGAGTTATAGTGTTGTAGTGTTATCATTCCTCCGAATGTATTCATACCCATTTGTGGTTTGTACAATTTGCTTAGAAGAAGTGAAATTGGTCTTGAAGGAAATGGGTTAACAGTATTGTTGCCTGGTTATAGAGGTCATGCCATTCATGCAGGACCATAAACAATCCCGGATGTACTCCGCTGCTATTTTAATTTTATTTATCCCCCGATTTGTCTTTCGTAAGCTTCTAGTTTCACGTAGCTAGGTGCGATCTCTGCAGATGGTTTTTGTAAGCTTTTGTGATTGACCTGCCAATGTTTTAAATCTACAGTAGTCTAGATCGGAACAACTCGCTCCTTGCATATGCTAAAAATAGCCCACATCAGAAGCAGGACATCTATCTGAATCCATCATAAAAGCAAGTTAATACGTGTGTTTCTTCTGCAATAGCATTACAATCGGTACGCTATATGAACTTTTAACAAAGGCCGTTCTTCTTGACTGTCCACCTTACAACAATGCTTCGCTGAGCTAATAAATTGAGAGCATTGCACCACTGAGAAGGTTTCAGATCTGATACGCCGGAAGGCTATCGATGACAATGACACTCATCTATGTAGATTTGCTAAGCGGTAGTGAAACACCTACAGAAGCGCGCCAACTGATAAATCATACTAAGTGGTCTTGTATGGGATTCTCTCTCTCTCCCTCGCATTTTAGCTGGATTACAAGGCTGGCGTTTTGGCCATTTAAATTGCACTATTTAGCTGCTAAGACATGGAGTATGCGGCTGTTGCGGTTGGCAATGGTAAGGAAGACATTAAAGGTAAAGCGTGTATTCGGGATTGGATTACTACGGAAAACCTCGTAAGTGGGTTGTTCAGTTGAGGAGAAAATCTGTCCACAAGAGGTGGACATCTTGCGACCCAATATCACTACCGGGTCCAAGGTTCAAACTGTCTCCTTCACTGAAAGAGTACTAACTTGGTCATTATAATTTGTAAACTTCGCATTTCGATCCAACAAAATCACCAGTCTCACCTTCCATGTTGTTCTAAGCATTTTAACCTACGTTATAAGCCAAAAGAACGCCTCATGTAAGATGCTTCCTCAAGTCAGGTTTTGAATTCCGCCAACGTTGGAGCGGAGGTGACAGAATGCAGAAGTAACTTTCACGGCTGGGATGCACAAATGGAGAAAGAGTTCTCGTGGTCTTCCAACCAAATAAACCGTGGGGCCAAATTTAAACGGTGCCCTCTCAGTGAAGTGATGTGGCTGGGTTTTATCATAGTTTGACATGGGTGGTTCGCATTATGAAATAGCGAAAACAACAATATAACCATGTCAAATTAACTGATATAGATTATTGAAAAATCCCAGTGTCTTTAGTCTAAACTGGTAATGAATATGGAGCAATCCCTTGACAGCGTGAAAAGTAGGTAGATTCGCTGTGTTTTATTGAAGACTTATCGCAGCTAGACTCAACTAGGCAGCTACCAAAACACAAGGAATCCTCTACTATTCAATGATATTCACTAAGCGCGTTAGCAGCTTACATGTCACCTTGCTTGCGGGCGGTTTGTAAAGGAACTCGTAGCTCTGGGAGCCAACATTGGAAACTGCAGGTTCACATAATGCATAAGAATGGAGTATGAACCGCGGTGAACTACAGTTTAAATCAGTCATGGCCATCCGCTGCTATCACCCATGACTCAGTGACATAGGTCTCCGACTCGTAAGAGTAAGTTCAGTTCGAATCCGGCTGGATTCGGGGGGTATGCGTCAACGACGCTTCCCAACCAGTCGAAATGGTTGCCTAGCGCCTTTCTCTATGTGTGGTGGCTGTCTGGCTGAGCCTAGCGGCAACGAATCTTTCTCGAAATCTCCTACCATGTTTTACCGTCCTCCGTAATGAACTCTCAAGATCAGTGAGGACATGCTTTTGTCATGGGCGCCACACCTGGATGGCACATTCTACATGGAGCCTCACGTACTCCTTTAGCATTTGCGAACCGAAGGCATGATCAAATCCGCCAAACGCCCTCCTCATTAGGCCTAAGTGTTGGCTGGCTTTTTGAATTGCTATTTCGGCCTGTCTTGAGCATCTGAGATCGCCCCGAACTAACATCCGAAGGTATTTTTCTTGAAAGAAGGTATTAAAACATCTGCTCCCAAGGTACGACTCAAGTAGGTTTTGAGTCGACCACTCGTAAGTCCTGTTGAGACCACCCTGCAGGGTTATGTGGTCGTCCACTAACTTGACTGCCGTCAAACATTCGAGACCGTCAGCCAAGGGTAGAAAGTTGGACAGCGACATTCTCGCGATGTCGTTTATGAACACCAGGAATAGCCGTGGTTCTAGTACCGAGCATTGAGGGACGCGAAAGTAAACCTCTATCGGGTCAGACAAGACGGTACAAACTCGCACATTCAAGCGTCGCTGGAGCTGGAATGAATGCTAGTCCAGGACGGGGTCACGGATCCCATAGATCCGAAGTGATATATACTTATCTAGCCGATCCATAGCCCTCAAGAAATCAAGGTGGGCAGCGTCGAGTACTTCGTCAGCATCGACGGATTCCGCCCAGTTGGCACCGGGTAACAAAAGGTACATGGTACATGACTGGTTTTAGCAGAACCCGTTTGGTGGGGCCAACAAGTTGGCCGTTGCTTTTCTCCATGGGGATACTTTTTACTATAGCTACTGATAATGTTTCCATTTCACAAAGCACTTGAGTAGTTTCTTTATATGGAGTATTTCTTGACCTCGAGGTTATCCCATTCTGTCCACATTTTCCAATCTCTCAACGATACTGTTCACCATCCGCGTATCATTCAATATGCTTTTAAAGTACGAAGGGCGCTTAAACGAGCTATGCGAAGCATTCCCGTAACTTGAGATAACGCTGTACCGACTGGCACGTAATTCTTAGACGTCGCTCAGTTAACAAGCTACAAATTCCACTGAAATTATCCAGCAATATTCGAGCATTCCTTTGAAAAATGATGAAGATTACTGCTTTGATACATCAAATTGAATGTGCGAATGCAGCCATTTTCATACTTCAAGAAAGCTGATTACCTCTTGATGTGGCAGATACTGTTATTCAACATGCTGGTTATCTTCCCCTCAAAGCCGAGTGCCCCGGAATGTTTCAAAATCGTGGAGGGGTTGTCCTCACCTATGTCCATCAACGCTGGTGTAACTCGTTACCCACAATTTGCTTGACAAGTCCTGCAGGATGGTTTGGCAAAACTACAATAAGCAAAAGATATGCGAGTTGTCTCTTTGAGCGTTTATCTCGCAGACACTCTGATGAATAATGGTAGTATAAATGGGAATCCTATGCGAACGACGAGGCAACATGGGGACAGTTATAGTTGATGTGCTCCGTGAGAAAAGTAAAAACGAGAATACTCACTTCTGTACCGCCTCCTCAGGTTTATGTAACATGTTAATCCGGTTTGGAGGGATACTTATTATATTCCAAAGTTGCACAGTTTAGGCAACGAAGTGATGGGGGCCAAGGGCAAGATTCCATCGTTTTTTGAAAATATCCAAGGTGGGGAGGAAACAACGAAGTTTGGGAGAGAGTTCCAGGGTTGGCAAACCCGAAGAGAAAAATAATTCCGCCGGCATTCCAGGCGGCTATACTGTGCACACAATTTCAGAGGGTTACCTCTGAGATTGGTGTTATGGCTGAGTTTCAGCAAGTGACGGCATACGTGATTAGGGTCACTCAATATTTGGTAGACTAATATGAGATCGCCGCGCAGCCTTCGGTAGCGGCCACTGAAAACTCCCAGTGACTTCAGCCTTTGATGGTAGGACAGATTTCGTAGGCCCTTGACGTTCTTTGTGGCCCTGCGTTGTGGTTTCTCTAGCACTTCTAAGTCGCGCTTCAACCAAGGTTGCCAAGCTTGGATGGCGTATTCAACGTGAGGGCGCACGTAAGAATTGTGCATCATGGGGAAGATGGATGGGTCGAATCTTCCGAATGCTCTCCGCAGCAAGCCGACGTGCTGGTTGGCTCTCTTCGCAGCTGCCTCTGACTGCTTTGAACAGTTAAGGTCACTTTGAATGAGCACACCAAGGTCGCGTTCTTGGGAAGTTGTTTGCAATACATGTGACCCAAGCCCATACACGTAGTCATGCCTATGGCGCAATTGAACAGCGTGACATTTTTCCACATTGAACGGTAGTGTATTCAGAACTGACCAGTTTGAAATCGTGTTGAGGTCACGCTGGAGCTTTTCGTGGTCGTTCGGTTCTTTGATCGCTCGCCATAACTTGATATCATCCGCGAAGAATAGGAAATCGGAAGTAATTTCCCTCGCCAGATCGTTTATGAAAATCAAGAATAGACGGGGCCCGAGCACCGAGCCTTGTGGTACGCCGCACTCCACCTCAATTGCGTCGGACAGGGATTCTCGTACTCTCACTTCCAACCGACGTTCGTGCAGGAAATTGCCTATCCAACGCAGCAGTGGGTCACCAATGCCATAGAGCTGAAGTTTATGGAGGAGAATTCGGTGGTCTAAGCGATCAAACGCTTTTGAGAAGTCCAGGTAAATGACATCGACTCCTGCTCCACCATCAACTGCTTCAGTCCAGCTATTGCGTGCAATTAGCAGGTTCGTAGTGCATGAGCGCTTTTGTCGGAAGCCATGTTGCTCTGGTGCTATCATCTTGTGATTTTCCAGATACTGCATGAGTGCATCAGCGATGATAGACTCCATAACTTGGAAAGCACAGGGAGTAGCGTTATAGGACGGTAATTGGTTGGGTCAGTGCGACTACCTCCCTTATGAATAGGAGTGATGACCCCTCGCTTCCATATTGTTGGAATATGGTTCTCCTCCATACAGCGCTGATAGAATATAGCCAGAGGTTCCGCCAGATCACTGGCTGCTGCCTGTAAAGCCTTCGGTCGAATGTTATCGACACCAGGAGAGCTGTGGATACGCAGGGACAACAGTTTCTTTGACACACTTTCTGCAGTAAAAGTAATATTGGATAAGGCTGATGGTGGGACAATAGAAACAGGGATAACCGTTGGGCCCGTTACTCTCTGGAACGTTTGTGAGTAATGGAACCGTAAGAGATCGGCTGCTTCCGTTGCTGATCGCGTGCATCCGTCAGTCGTGATCAGTGCTGGAATTCCGCGTTGCACCTTACGAAGGCCATTAACATGCCTGTATAAGAGTTTGCGGTTCGTGCAGAATCTCTTCATTAACTCCTGCTGATGCGTCACCTTGTCCTCGCGGATCAAACTCACACAGAAGTTACGCTGTGCCACATAGGCAGTCCAGGTTTCGGAATTCGGGGAGTCCTTGTGAGCTCTCCATGCTAAGTCCCTCAAGGACATGCATTTGCGTGTTCTGCTCCTCAGAAATGACTTCCTTCTCCTTTGACGATGGAAAGATTTTTGCTCCTACGTGTGCCGTACCAGTGTAGCAAATGTCCTTCTGAAAGTGACCCAGTCGATCTCTGGGGGGAATTCAGTTAAGAAGGTCCTAGATGCCTCCTTAACAAGCGCGGATAACACGTTGTGGTGCTTGACTGTATACTTTTTATCATCCACTCCCTCAGGATATTCCGCATAACATACACAGTTAAACAGTAGAGTCACATGGTCAATGAGACCCAGTGGTGTGCCTATAATTATTCCCTCGACCGCGATTTTCTTCGTTGGTGAGTACAAGATCAAGTATGGACGGCTTGTTAGCAGTTCGAAACCTGCTGGGAGTGGTCACGTGGTTGTACAGAGAATAGCTGGGAATCATCTCTTGTAAACAGGCATTGAACTGCATGCTATCTGTCGGCGCTATTTTAAAGTCCTATACATTAAACTCGCCTGCGATGAGAATGTGACTGTATGTCTTGCTCAAAACAACCTGAAGAACGCGGTTTGCTTCCGAGTCCAATAGGACTCCAAACTAAACCACACATACGTAGAGTTTGGTGAACGGTAAATCACAGCCATAAAATATGTCTTTGTTCCGCAACCATAGCCGGCACCAAAGCGAATCCAGGGCATGGATCGCTGGATGATCAATAAGTTCACATCGGAGGTTAATTTGGTAATAAAGAATTACGTCACCACGTCTTCTAGCTCTGTCATTTGGAATCAGTCACTTGACAAATAAAGTGACTTCAGAATCTACTATCTCAAGGCTTAACCAGGTCTCCGTAATCATAATGAGATCCCGCGGTTGTGAAGCACGGCGTTTAGTTCAGCCAAGTTAATAAGAAGACCTTAAGCGCCAGTGTACAAACTTGCTAGTGGGTTTGATGTAAGAATGTCGTGAGTGGACAACAAATTCGTGCTTAGTTTTAAGCCAACCGTTTATCGGTCGGCCACTAACCGTTTTTTGCTTGGGTCATTATTTCTTGAATTTCAGGCAGGCTGCAGGGTAGAGCGGCGCATCCCAGCTCGAGATGTTCCCTCGTGTGTCTTCCTGTCCCTTCAGGTGTCGCTAATGCCATGTTGTCTACAACTGCAGAATTGTAGAGACAAATATTTTACTGGGGTTACATGTTTCAATGAAGTAGTGAGACCTAGTGGCCTTGCGCCTTCCATTATTAGCCTAATCTCGGTAGGCAACCTGGAGCGATGCTTCAACCAGGTAACCAGTAGGACTTCGTTAATTCCTTCGGTGTGTAGCACGACTTTCAATCTTTTTGGACCACAGCCCTTATAATTTGGTGATGAAGGAATTCTCTTTGGTGATTTAGCTATAACGTCGTCCAGCGAGAGTGTTTCGAGGAGGTAGCATCATCCCGCTCGGTCATGTTTTTGCGCTTCGTGATAAGGAGAGCCCAGTAGTCGGGAACATTTTGAACAAATACGGTTTGCTTTCTTTCTTTCATAGAAGGGCCGTCATGGTTTTCGTTTACTTTCGACCGTCCTTTCCAAAGAGTATCTGGTAGTATGCGTACCCCGCTCTACGAGCTTCGAAGGTGAACTGCTGAGAATATGACTGTCTCTGTTTCCTCAGTTGAATTTAAGGTTACTAGAAGCAATCGAGGTTCTCCCTAGGGCTCCAAATTTGGATGAAACGCTACGCGTCGTAGCGCAGTTGGCTCAACCCGAATACCAATCGCAGCGAAGATGGAATGTCACTAGTTACGACCACCTACAACTTTGTCCTTTATTGTGCCAGATCTGGACTCAGCAAAATTAGTGCAAACGACCGTTAGCATAATGTGTTTCAGTTTGGCGAACGTTGGTTTGAGTGTTGGGGCTGGTAACCTGAATTGTTTGGCGTGCACTGAGGAATCTTGTGAAAACCGCGCCGCATCGCTCATGCTTGGTACAAAAAATAAACGTATGGGTGCCTATTTAGGCGTTTTTATCAAAGCTATCGATTCGTATGTTACTCGACTATGGACTGCCGGTGTTATGACTAACTCGTGGGACATGACATCTACGGATGAGCTGGCTAGCCGAACAACCACGTGTGCTAGCTGGGGGGTTCGGGTTAATCCCCTTCCAGCGAATAGTTCGGTGCCAGTGTTCCAGGACGTGATGGGTTTTCGCCTGGCAAGTGTTCCTCCCTATAAAATACCACATATGTCCGTTTAACAACACTGCGACGTGGCGAATGTGACTCGTCCCTAAATAAAATCACTGCCCCTTCTCCCTCCGAAGGCCCTTCACTTCACGAACATCATCCAATTCGAAGAGTTCCATTGATCCCTTCATGCGATGGCGAACACGGCAAACTCACGAATTCAGGCACACTTTACAATTTCACTCACAATACCCACGTACATTTATACAGACACATAAATCCAGTATGTTACTGGTCAACATGCTGTACTTTGCACAATTATTGACCATAATAAAGTCACAGCCTACAACTTTTCACAGTACGCTACATCCACATGGACGCAAACAATTGCCACTTCACCTTTGATGTTTTCCTCACATTTACTTTCCCCATTTATGCATGCAACACAATGTGCCTACTGCGAAACATTGTCTGTGAAACTCTGATCATGCCTGATAAGGCGTGCCTCGTGGCTACCGAGAATAAACTATTTATTTATTCATTTAATAGCCGTCGTGCTGGTTGTGGCTTGCCCATTTAAAGGGTTAGTAATTTTTGGAATTGGTGGAGCAGATGCCATCGGAGTGTTAGCAAGCCTGACTTTAGCCCTCGATTTAGGGACAGAACTCTGAGGGGTTTGCTGTAGAACAACATCGGTGTTATTAGGTTCTAACGGCAAAGCCCTGGAGCTCGCCATCTGCTGGACTGTTTCAGGCAGTTTTTCACACTTTTCACGAGTGAAATTATACACTTGACTAGTGTGATTGCCCCGCATGTTTGGCAAAGCCAGAGCGCATCAGTCAGGTTGAGTTGTCTCTTATATTGTAGTCGACTTAAACCAGCATAGAGGAGGTTTAACGGGAGGCCGCAAAAGTCGCAAATACTGCCTCTTCTGACTAAGAGCTTACAATTTCGTTCATCACATTTGTTAGGCGGAATCAATTCCACTGAGGGTCGTTGTTGCAAAAGGACGCTAACCTTGTCTGGTCACGTGAGGTAGGGGGCGAGTGACGCTCACGCAACAGTGTGGACATAGGTTACCGTAGATGAATGTGTCACGACGAGGACACAGGTACACGGAGTTTGGCTAGCTTATTGATCCACATTGGTTCCTGTACGGCAAAGCCGTTGGAATTGGCTCGTAGTGGGTGGATGACAGCGAAAAGTGCCGGTGAGGGGCGAATGCAATGGAAACCACAGATTGAGTCGTAGCTTCGTTAGAAATGATCCTATGGATATAATTCTATGACTACCAGATAGCGCGGAGAATCCTTGATCGATCGCAGTGTCGCAGCAGTGAAAACCGTTAAAAATCAACAGAGTGGCACGTCTGGATAGAAGCACGAAGCGTGCTAAAACAATTTGGGTAGTACAAATCCATTTCCGTAGAAAATAATACAGCAAAAATATGTCCACTGGACACGGGGAGTTAATCCTATTCGAATGAGTGTCTGATGACTGCGTTAGGTGAAGAGAAACACGTGAAATTGTGACAAAGAAGATTACGTTTACTATGCAACCAGTCAGGTGAATACAGATAGGTGAGTTCTGTTATACTTCACATAAAGCATTCACAGCCTCTTCATTGTCACTGCTTTTGTTCTCTGGCTCTTGTCCAAAAATTAAATTCCAACATGTTGAAGTCAACCGTGAACTCAGGAGTCTGAACTCAAGGAAGGCTTGTGGACCTAATGCTTTATCACCAGTTGTCTTGAAACGTGTGCTAATACCCTTACCATGCCCATGACGGGTCTTTTTAATCAGTGTCTACACGGTGGAATTAATCCAGATATTTGGAAGCCTGTCAGAATAACGACAGTGCCAAGGAAGGGATCCACGAAATTTCATCCGATCGTCTGTGCATCCGTCCTGCTGAGAGTCCACGAACGACTAGTTGTACCTTAGATATCAAGAAGCGCTCCAGCAGTGGACGTATCTTAGTTTGCGTACAGACCTCGAGGTTCCCGGTTAGATGCCGTAGCATTTCTTTTTCACTCTATAGCATCTTTTTGGATACGAAATGCAAGAATGTGAGGCTCCTCTTTTTTGATTACGCCAACGCCTTAGGCAATGTCGGAAGATCAGTCTTGCTTAATCAGCTGTCTGTGAAAGGTGTTCTATTAGCCCTGTGCAACCAGATGAGCAGCTATTTCGTACAGCTAACTCATTTCACCCAGCTAAACGATAGAAGGTTTCATAGCCCTTATGATGACTGGGGTTTGTTACAAGGATCAATCCCCACCCCCTTGCTTTGCTCTCTGTACAACGAAATGCTTCCAATTCACCCCAAGTTTATTGAATGTAAGTAAACTGACGACTTAATCCTAGCTAGCATTGCTTTAACTGCTGAATCATCAACGGCTTTGTAAATGGGACTGGACGAGCTTCAGCGGTGGTCGTCGTCCCGATCCCTTACTCTTAACGTTTGCAAATAACGCGATGTAACTTTCTCTTTCCTCCACATTGACAAACGTCTGACTGCGGCAAACACCTATCTCCTATGGTCGTAAGCGACCACAATATACTGAGTTTATTTATTGTTAACTAACCTGGTGTATATTTTCTCCCAATCTACCTTAGTCAACACACATTGACGAAAACTTCCGCAAGTTACGGAAATTATCATTATCTGCTCTCAGACTCAAAATGCCTTAAGTACCCTGCGGTTTAATTTACAAATTCGTGACCGCATGTATTATTCCCCATTGGTTATATTGCTCGCTTATCGTTTTCCTGGTTTTCTACAAGCAGACTTCACATTGATTGTGTATTCCATTAAACTCAGTTTCTAGTTGAGTCGAGTGTCCAGAAAGTATCTGGTTGACGTCATCGTTACTAAGCCCTTTAGTGTATGTGATAACTTTTCAGAAAATATTTTAATTGACTCTTTACACTTCCCTTCAAGCTGAGTTAGCTAAAAGCTTCTCCTGCCCGTCCACTCGCTCTAAATTTAGGGTTGTGTTTTTTTGCACAACTCTATCATATCGTATTTACCCCGTTTTCCTGTGGACTCCAAGAATCTTCTCAGCACTATGCGTGAATACTTACTTGAGTGATGTGCATGTATGTGTTCTTCTTTTTACGCTTTTGTGGCAATTCCATGCTTACGTTATGTCTTACTACATCCGCAGTGCTGGTGTGAAAATGCTGAAAATGTTCCCATTCGGGTACATAAAGCCTATTTTGACTTCTGACTTACCTTGAATGTGCTCTGAAATGCTTGTCAACAGTTTTGGTCCAATCAAACTTTTCGGAAATCATCTTGGCATAATGAATCATCCAAACAACAAAACGGGGGCTTCCATTTGACCAAGCTTCAGCGGTTTGGCGGGTGAAGCACAAATCATCATTATACACGTTAGCTAGAGGTGGGAAACACAAAAGCTACTATGCCGCAATAAATAGAAGAAAAAAGAAGATAAAACACAAATGAGGCACGCGAACTGTCTATTGCCTTCTGTGCTTTGCCTCTGGGAGATTAGTGATCGTTCCAAATTTACCCTGAATGACTTTGTGAGCAACATGATAATTCCACAGGCTGATACCAACAACTGATGAGAATATTCAAGTTGGAATTGTATAAGTATCGCGTCAACTTGTAGTTCGTTCCTTGTATTTTGGAATTTGTCCACGAAACTTGTTGTGCATGCAGTAGTTCAAGCCATACGCACGGAAACAAAGCATGCTGCAGCGTATTAAGCATATAAATCAAATGTTTATTTTCGACTACGTGAGGCACGCCTGCACTGGCACCATCATGGCAAGAGTACCAAAAGGTGCTCAGTTAAAGTACAATGGAACAATAGGGTTGTCACTTATGCTGATATATGAATGTATGTATGTGGGCATGTAGGCGTGTGTAGCCGTGTTTATGGGATTTGTAAATGATTTCCTGCACTTTTGCTCGTGTTGCCAGTGTTTCATGTTTGTGGACTTGAAGCTACTGTTCGGATAAGCAAGGAGGTAACTTTTGTTGGTGGCGAGTCACAACCACCACGTCACAGTGTTGTTAAACAGACACTTGTAGCTTTTTAGAGGTAGAATGCTTGTCAGTCGAAAATCCATCACTTGCTGGAACACTGCCGCCGAACTATTTGCTGACACCAAGAGGAGGTTGTTCAGCTAGTCGGCCTTCAAGTCCGACAGGAAGAAATTGAAACAGTTCAGGTTTAGCGGAATGTAAATGTTTACCTGCGTCTACCGACCGACTTGTAGGCCCGATGACAGTTGACGCTCTCAAGGATTATGCTATTCGCGGGAGCAGTAGGCATACCCCACTTCACAGGAGCATAGTACCTAGATTACCGTCTTGTACCATCTTCTGATTACCATCAGTATGAAATTGATTCTCCCCCTAAGTTCATACATATGCGAAGCCAAAGGAAACAGTAACAAAAGCTTGCCTACGATCAATCCGAATATCATATTTACACGCACGACTCTGTGCTTATGATTTGCTCTCGTGACCAACGGTAATACATTGATTAACTAGATGTTTTCCATCAATTGTCCCAGTTGCAATATGACTACTAAGTTCTATTTAATATAATTCTGTGCTTTTCAAATTCATCTTGAAACGAGTTGTAGCAGCTGGGCTTGTCGTTAACTTTTCGTGGGTCTGGAACAACTTTCTGGTTGCCAGATTTACCCAGTAGAATTACTGCGATCCTCTCTAACCCATCAGACTGTGGAACTGAGACTTCTAGACAAAGTACACAGCTTGTCAGACAGTGAAGTTGGTGAGTAGCAACAAGTTCCTTGTGCCGCGACATGACTGAAAGTGGTTGATGGTGAAGATGCGTACCCAGTGGACTTCGCAGCTTTTGTACGGAATGCTATTAATCGTGATCAGCTTCAGCACAGCTCGGGATTTAGGAAAGGCGGCCCTTAAAACGAGAGGTAAGTTGTATGGGAGAAGCACACGTTTATCATGGTGGTATGCAATTGGTTCATTGCCATTCAACTACCGGCACAGCTACCCTTACGGAAGTAACCATCTAGCAAGCAAACTTGTCACTTCACCCTTCTCAAAGTTTCCAAGCACATTCAAGGAAGTCATCGCGAATCGTGTCGAGTGCTACCAGCGTTTTGTGAACAGGAACTGAATTGAAAGCTTTACTATCGTTGGTTGCGTGAAGAGGACTGTTTTCCTCAGCGGTTCGTTACTGAAGTCCATCATATCCCATTGACAATCGAGGTAAGTCTAATCCATGTGAAACGTGCCCACCACGAGTCTGCAACAGGTCAAGTAGTTCCGGTTCATTGTTTCTGTTCAACAATGTTAATGCGCTACTGTACAGTCGTGAGGCCAGTTTGTGTCCTTGGGCCATGCAGTTTCGGCACGTAGGTTAAGCTTAAGCAGAAAGCCAACGATAAGTAGGTAGCGAGTAGGTACCATTTTTCTATATTACTGATAACAATCTGAGAAACCATACACGGAATGCGAGTCGAGAATTTATTCACAGAATTAAAACATGACGAATGCGTAGTTGTTCCATGACGGCTACAGAGCCATCCAGAGGCTTTGGTTAAGTAAAGTCAAAATCAGTCGGCGCATCGTGAAATTTCATCACGTGCACCACAGCGATGTCCCTAAACGTCGGACCAGCATCGCTATCTCCGAGACAAAAACTAGCATTCCTGATGTCTCGGAGTAACTCTAAGCCTTTCATTGTGCAACGGAGCAACCGAAACGTACTATATTTTTCTTCAGCGTATGCATAAAACTTCAATTAATGGGAAACAAATATCACCACAGTGACTCGTTGGCTTGGTACTCGCCAGCACTGAAATAAAGGCGTGGTTAGTTTTAGCGCCAGTTTTATAATTAATTCCTAACAGTTATGTAAAAGGCCAAGTGAGTGAAGAAAATTTTGCAGGTGTATACTTTTCGTGGCATCTGTTCAGTTATGATAACTATAACTTGAAAGTATCAATAGATATTGGAGGGTGAAAAAAACACCCAAACCAAAAGGAGGGGTAAGAAATCTTGACCATACGTTGAGCACAACCAAAGGCCGATCTATAGACGATTTGTACACAAAGCACAGGTTTGATTCAGCTGTAGTTCTGACATGTGTGAAATCCTGCTTAGAGGAGGTCGTGGTTGTTAAACACGTGCAGAGTAATCAACGCGCTAGTAGACGCAGCGGCGACCATATGAATCTGGATGCCATCGATACCATTTCATGTTACTGAAGAAAGCTTATTGTACGAGTCAAACATTAACGTTCTGTGGGCAGCGTACTCTTAGCATCGGTTCCGTAAGACATCGAATGTGGGTGGAACATATCTTCGAACTGTTTGCCATGCTTCGTAGACAAAGTCGTGAGGGGTAATTCGCTAACAAATCAAGTAAATTCAGGAATGTTTCATGCACCTATGAATAATGAATAAACAGTAGCATGCTCGCCACGGACGGAGATAAATAATGAAAACCAATGGTACATGAGGATAGATATAAACCAAAATCGTTAGACAGACGTCATAGAGCAAACATCAAGAGAGTAATTTACCAACCAGTTCTTGATTTGATGAACTTTTTCGCTCAACAAATCTTGACTAGTAAGGAACTACCGATGTACCATAGGTGTTTGTGCGGGCGTATATAGCAGTGTACCTATGCTGGTCGATGAGGTGGCTAAGCATGCAGAAAACGCTCTGTGGAAGGGGCGGCTAATATCTGTGTATTTTAGATGTAAGCTTGTTACCGGGGTTGTATGGGTAACTTTAACGATGTTAACCAGTTCCATCCTTGAAGTGCCACTACACTGGGACAGATGTTTGACTGACCTGTCACTTACTTTGTGGTCCCTATTCAGGAGACCAGAAACGATCACGGGACAGCAATAAGTCTAGTAAGGTAACACACATGCAGTATTGAAACGCTGGTTCAAAAAGCGGTGTACGGAAATAGACCTAAGATGCGTGTGATAGAATGAGAGGCTCCTAACTTCGGTGAATGTTTCGTTCACATGAGGGGACCACGTAAGTCTACTACTAGTTGTCACTCGTAAGTATTTTACTGCAGTGGAAAGGATCAAACATTCACCGTCGATGCAAAGTTGCAGACACTGTGTTAGGATTTGCTGGTAGCGGTTTCCTTTAAACAGCATAGAAAGACATCATTACATTTTGAAGTGTGCAACAGTAGCCAACGGGATTTGGACCAAGCTGTGAGGTTGTCCAGGATACTGTGTAGTTTGGCGCAGGATGTTTTCCGCATACTTCATCAAGATGGATTCTTCTTGGAGGTAAATTGTGGCAACGTAAGTGGAAACCCGGAATGGGGACGAAAGGTCTCTCGAAAGAACACCAGAATTCGTGGTGAGTAAAAATGCGATTTTTTCCAAAAACCTAGTACACTGGGCAGGCCTGATGGACTAATCATTCAAAAGTAGAAAAAAGAAATTTTGTACTCCAAAACCTACCAAATGGCGCAACCGTAGTCCGCGGTTCACCCAAACAAAGCGTTGCTGAAATCCAGGAAGCAGCTGCGGTTGGATTTGTTTTTCTTATCCAGTGACGAGGGCACATTATGTACCAGTCATGCTATCGCATCAAAGCTGGACTTTGAGCTACGATGAGAGTCCTCCAATTGGGTCTGGGTTGAGATTTTCAAAAAAAGCCATTCAAATGCCTTCAGTGCAACCGACATGCAAGCGATCAGTCGATATTTGCAAGTTCCTTTCTTTGGCATTGGCGTGATGCTTGCGCTTTGCAAACTGTCAGCCATCTTGTGCTGCCTGAAGCACAGTGTGTACAAGTCAGCGGGGGCTGTGTCAAGTCATCTGCACACTCTTTGGGAACCAGAAGAAACAATTTATACGAACTTGGTGCTTTGTTCAACTGCAACCCGATTAATTCCCTGTATACTTATAGGCTGTTCACAGAACGTGGACTATCTAAAGCCATTTGTAACAGTAGATGTATATCAGACTGAAGTACTATACCTGTCACAACAATTAGAGTTGGTTTTTCCACATGCGGAGTAAAATGAGTGACCAATTAACTGCCAGCATCTTCCATGTTTCTTGGTGATTATTGTTTCCAAGTATGGTTTGAAGGTACATATGGTTGAGGCGATGCAATTCCATTTATATATCAATCGAGAGAAACTTCAGTGCTGAAATTTCATTGCGTTTAAAAGCTTTACCTTAAATTTTCCTTCCCTTGGATAGAACAACTAACTTCATTTAGAAAATCCCATGTAAAGGTTGTGAACAATTGCAAATAGGCCAAACGGCGAGGTAACTACGTACAAGAATTTCAGAACATAAGCGACACATATCACGACCTCCGTGGAATGAGCTCTAATATAGAGCTCTGTTCAGAGACACGGCGGTAGCAAAGCATGCGCTAGATGCAGGGCAGGAAATTGACTTCGCAAAAGTCAAGGTTATCAGGAAGTGGTTGCGATCAGCCCAACAAAGGCTAATTGCTGAGGCGATACAGATAACCAAGACTAACAACCGAGTGAATAGAATAGACGGAGTAGGGGTGTCTAGTGCATGGCGTCCAGTCTTACTCTGGCCAGTTTGCTAAGCGTCAGCGGATGGAACAAAGTCGGAATGGGCTATCGACACCCCTCCACCAAATTACAAACTATCGAAGATAAGTGCCATCCGTCACCAATCTCCTTCCAACGGTCCGAATAAAGATGGCCGACCATACCTGTACCTACCCTCTGACCAGTGTCTTTAGTTCCCCATTTACTCCAGCTAAGACCAACGAAGTTCACACAAGTCGATTGACCTTAGACAGCTGTAACCCTTTACTGATGAACTGCAAGTTAATCAGCCTCAATATATATATATATATATATATATATATATATATATATATATTGCTTACTGATGATTGATGCACAGTTTCAGTCAGTTTTAGGATAATTCACTTTCCTAAAGAAGCTTTCGAGCCAAAAGCGAAATCTTGTACACCATAACAAATGCATCAACTGGTCATCCGCTAAAGCCTTCTAAAATGTTCAATTTGGATAGGTTCCAAATGTATTGCAAGCCATCAAGCCTTTTCTTTAAACCTATGCAGTCGTTTGAGGCGATGAAACGAGGATGTGTCAGTACGGATGTAAATTGTTTCAACGGGACAGCAAATGTTGAAGCAGAACTTTTAATGAACTGGTTAATTGGTCACAATAAATAAACTAATATCTATGGAGACAATACTTTCACGCAGTTGCTCAACGTTTGAGGGTAGGATTTATCTACGCTTGAACCTTCAATCTTTGTAACCGATAAGATATTAGTTGACCGTTTTGCTAAAGATAACGGGAGATAACGTTGTGCTGGTTTAACCTGAGTTTCCAGGCTGCGTTCATTTACAAACAGAAAACACTTTCAGGTTTTTAATGTATACCATGTCAATTTTTGCATCTAACCAGGTTGGAGATTGAGCTATGTTCGATAGCCTGTTGGGTGGAGCGTGGGATACTAATCGGTACTCAATAACACGTAAGAGAGGTGTCAAATACTTTAATGTATAGAAGTGGGAGGTGACTGAACCCAACGTATATTGTGCAGGCTACAAAAATAGAGGATGAATCAACCAGAGTGAGAAACGGCGCAGCAAGGTACTCACGAAAACGCTTTTTGTGTCAACGGATGTAACGTCAGTAAAACAAGTGGACGTTTTGGTTAAAACAACCGTAAGATCCAATGTTGCAAAATACTGGAAGAGCGTGTTTGCCGGTACACTAAAAGGGCCCTCCCCTAAAAGGCTGAAGGATGGAAGCCTTCGATGGCGCTGTTAATTTGCGAGACGGAAGGTGAGAATGGGTGCGAATAGTTGCATGGGTTTGAACAGGGGCTCCCAAGATGGGAGGGTGTAGTAGAGTTCGTTGGGTCCAGGTTTTTGTTATTAATTATTTAGTATTATCGTGTCGACCAGACTGCACCATCGATGGGCTGTCGGGGCGGGCTGCTCGGACTGCAAATACTGGCTAGTCCAGCAAAATGGCTTACAGGACATTCCCACCGCTGCAGACCCGACGGTGCGCTTGGAAGGTGTGGCTCGCCCCACCGCACTCCAATCTACGGTCCTCTTCCGACGAATAAATCCAGGCGTCCTCGTCCCATGAAGAAATCCGGCGTCCTAGTCGGTAACACTTAGCCAGGCGTTTGGGGACCAACCTGTTCGTGACTGTCTGCGGCCGAGGGCGACTAACTGTTCCTTGGATGAGGAAGGTGGCCTTGGGTCTGCTAGTGAGTCACCCGGGGGTTGCGTTGAGCCGGTTGGCTAGTCACTCGAAGGTTGCCTTGGCAGTTCCGGCGGTTGAGTTTTGGAAGATAGAACTCAGAAGGGGTGGGCAAGCGTCGGGTGGGGGGTCGGGAACAAATGCACATTTAAAGTTTTCAAACTATTTTGGCTTTTTTGTCGATTTCGTCAAACGTTTGTGAACAAGGCGCTCGATTACCACGAAAGACGAAAAAGGCGTTAATGAAAATGGCAAACGTTTACAAAATCTGAAATACGGATCGGACCTTTGACCTGTCTACCGCGTCGGACGGTTGCCTGGGGTTGAGGCGGGGTAGGCTGAGGGTCAAGGGGGACGGAGGGTTTCGGGATATCCAGTGCTCGGGAAGTCACCGCAGGTGCGGGTGCTTGTGTGATAGCATCAGGATGGGTTTCGAGTGGTTCGTCAAAGATGGCCACTTCGAGGCGATCGATGGACACCGTTGTTCGATGACCGTTCTGGTCTACAGTGAAGTGTTTCGGAGTCCGTTTCAGGACGCTGAAAGGGATAGTGTACGGAGGTTGGAGAGGGCACCGCACTGCGTCGGTGCGGAGGAAGACGTGAGTGCAGGTAGAGAGTCCTCTGGGCATTTGCACATCTCTAGGCTGCTCAAGGAGTGGAGTGAACGCAGACGTTGAGCCAGGGAGGAAGCAAAGTTAGGCGGAGTCATACCTGACGATGCGGAAGGTAAAACGAATTCTTTTAACAACTTTAGCGCTGTGTTGTAAATCAGCTCTGCTGGTGCACATTGCAAGTCAGCTTTGATGCTGCTGCGAATGCCTAAGAGTACGACCGAAACATTTTCTCTCCAGCTAGGGTCGGAGGAGGTGCAGAGCGCGGCTTTAAGCTGTCTATGGAAGCGTTCAACTGACCCATTGGCTGACGGGTGATACATTGTGGTACGAATGCGGCTACAGCCTAAAAAGTTGTTGAAAGTATCAAATTGTGAAGAGCTGAAAGGCGTTTCTCGGTCAGTTGTAATGGTGGATGAGCATCCGTAGTGCGCGATCCACCGAACTAAGAAGCCCCGGATAACAGTCTCAGTCATGCAGTCTATTACGAAAATGGCTTCTGGCCATCTTGTGAAGCGGTCGACACATATAAGAATGTATACGCATCCGTGTGAAGGAGGCAGTGGACCTACCAGATCTACGTGTACGTGCGAGAACCGAGAGTCCGGCGCGTAAAATGAACTAAGAGGACTGCGGGTGTGACGATGTATTTTGGAGCGCTGGCATTGAAGCCAGGCGCGAGCCCAGGTACGAATATCTTTGTTTACGCGTGGCCAAACGAAACGTTCGGTGACCAGTTTCAAAGATGCGCGGATACCGAGATGTGATATTGGGTGCAGTGCGTCAAAGACTGTGTGTCTGAAAGAGACGGGCATGAAGTGTTTACAACAAACCGTGGAAGTGTCACAGAACATGGTTCCTTCCGTGGTTTGGAGAGGAACAGGTTGCACATACAGCTAAGTGGACTGCAGAGTCCGTTGTATGTCGTCATTTTGAGTCTGAGCCGATGCCATGGCGGCAAGATCGACGGTAGGCAAAGACAGGACAGTGAGGTTGACGCATGAGAGAGGGTCGGTGACGGGATTGTCAATACCTGCGACATGCCGTATGTCAGCAGTGAACTGCCTGACAAAGTCTAGGTGTCTTGTTTCTCGTGGTGAATATTCGTTGCAAACAGAGTAAAAGGCAAAGCTAAGGGGCTTGTGGTCAGTGTAGACCGTGAAAGTGCGGCCTTCGAGTGTGTTCCGGAAGTGACTAATGGCTAAGTAAATGGCTAGCAGTTCTCTGCCAAACGTGCTGTAGCGGGATTCCGCTGGCTGCAGACGCTTGGAGAAAAATCCAAGGGGTTGCCATGGCTCACCAACGTGTTGTTGGAGAACGGCTCCTACCGCGACGTCTGAGGCATCCGTCGTAATAGAAAGGGGTGCAGTCGATTCGGAATGAGTGAGGAGGGCTATGTTGGAGATAGCATTATTGAGATCGGCGAAGGCTGTCTGTGCTATGTCAGGGAAATCGAATTTATGTTCATTCCCTCTGCGTAGCTCAGTCAGAGACTGAATGATCTGTGCGCCAAGCGCAATGAAGCACCGATAGTAGTTGACCAAATTACAATATCGACGGAGGTGCTTGAACGAAGTCAGAGCTAGGAAGTCCTTGATTGCCTGGGTCTTATCAGGAAGGACTTCCGTACCAGACGATGAAACGAGGTGGCCTATGAATGCTACCGTTGATTTGCCGAGATCGCACTTAGTCGGGTTGACTGTGACACCGTGTTGGGTCAAGCGCTGGAAGACAGTTCGAAGATGCTCGAAGTGCTCTTGTTCCGATGAACTGGCTACTAAAATATAATTGAGGTAGGAACAAGCAATGTCCAGGCTACGAGTGACATCGCGGATAAAGTGTTGCAAGGTTTGTGCGGCGTTGCACAGTCCAGATGGTATTCTTAAGAATTCAAGCAAGTCGAACGGAGTGATAACGGCTGTTTGAGGAATGTCATTTTCTTCTACATGTATCTGGTGAAAGGCGCGAACCAGATCGATCTTGCTGAAGCTCGTCTTACCTGTGAGACATGTGGTAAGGTCTTGCATGTGTGGGATGGGATACCTATCTGGGATGGTTAGCCGATTAAGTGCATGGTAATCACCGCAAGGGGGCCAATCATAAGATTTCCTGGGGACCATCTGCAGAGGTGAGGACCAAGGGCTGTCGGAAGGGCGAATTATTCCAAGTTCAAACATGTGCTCAAACTCCGCACTTGCTACCTTTAGTTTCTCGGGCTATAGTCGGCGTGGACGGCATGAGACTGGTGGGCCTTTCGTCCGTATGTGGTGCGTGACTTGGGATGCCAAGGGCAAAGCTGTATTCATTGGCTGAAGGAGCTTGGAATACTGAGAAAAGAGGTTGGCGTAATCTGGCGAGGTCTGGGGTAAGGCGTAGACTGGTGCTATAGATGCGACATCGGCAGTGATGCCAGGTACATTGAGTTTCGTTGCAGTGTCGACTATCATCTGGCGTTTCGCATCGACCAAGAGGTCGAAATGCCTAAGTAAGTCCGTGCCAATTATGGCAAAGGGGACTGAAGCGACGGTGAATACCCAGTGGAACGTGCGCCGAAGACCTAGAGCCAGGGTAGGCGACTGATGACAGTAGGTGGCTATTTTCGTGCCATTGGCGGCACTTAGGCTTGTCGACAAAGAAACAGCTGGCTCACCTAGCACACGGGGAAATGACGCTGACTTCCGCACCGGTATCAACTAAGAACTGGGTCTCAGAATCATAATCCCTAATGTAGATGAGACGATTTTGGGCTTTGCTGACACCTTAGTCGCCATTACGGGCCGGTCTGGCAGACCATCTGTAGCGGAGTAGCTACATGGCTGTACGCACTTACGGGCTTTATTACCGAAACTCGAGTGGTAAAAACAGTAACCTGGGCCACCAGGTTGCGTTGCTTACGGTTTAAAGTGAGTTCCTCTATCTGGCGCTGAAGCGACGCTATCTGTGATGCTAATGCGTCTATTGCTGACTGTTGGCGAGTTGCGATTGTCAGTATGGTTGCGCCGGCACAAAGCTGGTTGAATGCTTTGGTTTTAGTCTCTGGCTGGTGCCGTTCGATGATTCGACCTGCCAGGTCTGCAATTGCTGTGATTGGCAAGTCACTTGCTACTGCAAGGATAGCCTGAGTGCTATCAGGAAAGCGTTGCATCCACAGCTCGCGGAGAATCCCTACGTCCATGTTGGACGTACTGATGAGTTGTTGCCTTTCACGCAACAAGGCTGAAGGCATCCTATCTCCTAGTTGCACATCACTAAATAGTTGCTACAGACGGACCTTGTCAGAAAGCATGATTCGCTGAATAATAGCCAGTTTAATAGTCTCGTATTTCATTACAAAGGGGCAAAATATGATATCTCTAACCTGTGAGGATATACTCTGTGGAAGGCAAGATATTAGCTGATTATACATGGTGAAAAAGTCGAATTCTAGGTGCGAAAACTATAACGAAGGATCATTATCCAAAAAAGGAGGGGTTAACGCAACAGACTTGACCATGACAGGCTCAACGGCGCTAACCGCGTATGCAGATGGCTCATCCTCTAGATACTCACTTGTAAAAAGTGAATAAAAATGTGGTAGGCGAGAAAACAATATGACCACAAGTAATGAATCACAAAATCATCGGAACGAACACATCAGAATGAAAATTCAACATGCCGAAGGGCGTGTTCTTGACCGGGATCGCCAATTGTTGGGTGGAGCGTGGGATACTAATCGGTACTCAATAACACGTAAGAGAGGTGTCAAATACTTGAACGTATAAAAGTGGGAGGCCACTGAACCCAACGTATATTGTGCAGACTACAAAAATAGAGGATGAATCAACCAGAGTGAGAAACGGTGCAGCAAGTTACTCACCAAAACGTTTTTTGTGTCAACGGATGTGCCGTCAGTAAAATAAGTGGACGTTTTGGTTAAAACAATCGTAAGGTCTAATGTTGCAAAATGCTGAAAGGGCGTGTTTTCCGGTACACTACAAGCCCAAGATTCACAATGAAACCAATGTCAGATCCGTTAACGTCGATGACAACCATACACAGGGAGCGTTTCAGTTATTCGATGACTGCAGCTAAAATCCGGCTTGAAATTCGTCAGCCTTGTGGCTTTAGCAGTTGGGGAATATAAACATTAACAATAAAATCGAACGATAACTGTTTAGCAGCATTGGGCTTCATTTAATGTTTAAACAGCTACTGCGATTTAAGCTTTATTGAAAAATGTTTTTAAGCGACGTGCACCGGGAATAATTTCAGTAAATTATAACGTCATCACCATGATTCCACTGTGTACTTTAGCAGTAACCAAGAAAAGATCTAAGCCCATCGAGTTCCAAAACTATATATTTATATATTGAACCTCAACGTGAAGCCAGGTGTCCTGAAGCATAATGACTTTGCACGACACTTTCGTTGGCACAATATTTCTCAATTAGCCATCAAATGTTAGCACTGGGTACAATTGGAAGGCTCATAATTTCGATACGTTTCCTTTGAAGTACAAACCGCCATCTTGCATGACGAAGTTTGTGAAGCTTCCCATTGTCTCTTCGTGATTTATTTTATTTTGTTTTGTATGACTCCATCAGGGTTTTGATGCAGTGACAGAAAACGTGCATCAGTAAATCCTTTAGTTAAGAATTACAGCGCACGGCGAAAGCTGAAGGACCCGACGGAGCTTTGAAATGACGCTAGTTCCATGTGGAGTATCAGGCCACCTAGCGCCCGTCCGATTGGTCGCAATGTTTTGACCTTCCTCTATTTCGTATCTTTACTAATAACAAACCTGGCGCACATTTCTCAACTTAAACTCATGCAACTCCAATTTACTAGTGCCATCCAGTGGATTTACGAATACAGGGTTGTCTTTCATGCATTAGCTCTGCATTTCTTGCTGCAATTTTAGCAGGATATTTACTGCAAAGTACGCGCACATAATCTTGCTTCTCGAGTGCATACCATAACTTTTACCGTCATTCGATGGAATGCTCCCAGCGCTATCCATCAACTTCTATTCTACATCAATCTAACATTCCGTTTTATTACCGAAGCTCATTTAAACGACACCACACACCACCCAACACTCGTAAACTGGTGTGAAATCAACTGCTGTATGAATGCTCATCACTTTTCCCTAACCGGAAGTCCGACCGATGGACAGCGAACTTTTCACTGTCTATAGCAGACAGTCTATGTGTTACCTCAGCCAGCCTTGTTTGCCCCTGCTGTCCGGCCCGAAGTAGATTGTCAATTGAATGTGTGCCTGTCCAGTCAAACGCGTTGAGCTAAAAGTTTCTTACCAAACAGTGAACCTACTCCACAAACGTGACTGACGCTAGGCATCAACATGGTGCTCAACATTGCAACACGGAATCAAGGGTCTACACGATCTACGCCGCCGCAGCTGAAACTCCTTCGCGATTCCAACTCGTGTTCCAGGAGTAATCGAAGTAGAATAACATGCAACTGCAGTAAGCAAGTCCATATTAAGTACAACCAATTTGTGTTATTAAAGAGGAAAGAACGACCTAAAAAACCAGATTCTATTTGGGTCTGCAGAGAGTTCGTTAGCAACATGCACGTAAGTTGCGTCACCGTGTTGGCACATAAATCTGATGGACTGATAAAGATTGTGGAGGGTGCGGTGGCTGGGAGACTGGTTGTATCAAGACCCGCAACATCAGGACTCGAATCTAAATGTCTAAAACTAAGCCCTGTTTTGAAATACATTAACCAAACCAAACGTATGGTCGGTAGCGTATAGCCGGGTACCCCAACCACGAAAACTTCCAGACAGGCGAGCAGCAAGATACTACCAACTCCGGTGAACACAATCTTGGCTAGAGTTGTTTCTTACGGGAGTGTCTATGGCGCAAGCTGCATCGTTATATCCTGGTTTATCCACCAAATTCGAGGACCTGACAGTACACGCTTCTGTTGTCGCTGCACCCAGACCCAATGCAAAGTTAAGTGTCGAACCTGCACCTGTCCCAAAAGTTGTAAAAATGTCAGGAATTCCAGTATGCCTGCGAGAAGGCGGTCTAACGCACTGCCAGGGAAAGCAAACCCTTAATAAAATTACAAACACCAGAAGGACGGAGCATTTTATGAACAGGATATGTTTTCGTAGAAAGTAGAAACCACGATTAAACTTTGTACAGTAATCTGCCTTGACGGGGAATCGAACCCCGGACAGGATATGCTCTAACGTGCCTGAATAAAAGGCAAACTGCTAGACGACCTGAAACATTGGGAATCCGTATGTCAAGAAATGGGAATTCAGACCTAACACGCTAGTTTGGTTGACATAATCCACCACCCAATATCAGTACAGTATAGCGAACCAATGCAAATTTAGGTAACATTTCAGTCGGGTGACGAAGCGGTGACCGATCTTTTGTCCACTCTCCGTCTTCGTGATTTGGCGTCCGCAGTTCGTAGCATCACTGACTTCTCTTGGAGTGCGATTCGGCGAACGATGCATATCCAAGAGAAGATTGGAATTGACACGACGAAAGATCGTCCTTTGTCCTTGGTGTTCCCAAAAGCCAGTCTTCTGACTACTTACACAACCAAGCTCATATATTAAAAGAATGGTGCAACCTTTGTGTGACTTTCTTTCTCAATGATGTGACTGCCATATCAACGTCCAGGCTACTTTTATCAGCCAAATAAAAAGGATGTCCCACTCCAAACAAATGTTAGAAACGGTGCTCGAAAGCTGGCACAAGTTACGCATCAAACTGCCATTAGAAATATGTCTCAAGGCGGTCAAATCCAAACTGTCTTTGGTTAAGCTAACACAATGAACCATGAACAGTGAATTTATACGTGTTAAGAAGCGTTGTTTTACAAGTCCCGTTGGATAGTTTCAGGGGATATCAACATAACAATAATGATGATAAGGATAGTAAAATAGTTAATACTTTAAATATGAAAATAAGGACTTATCGTTTGCTTCGCTGCAGTTCTGCGATCCACTTAGATTCGCAGCACCAACAGTTAACAACAAATAATTCCATGGTAAACTCCAGGTGTAGGATGGAGACGTAGTGTTAAGTAACAAAGTGTAAGTGGATGAGTGCATCGTCCAACCGTCTTTTAAATACTGTTAGTGTCGGTGCCGAGACGACCGATTCTAGGAGAGTATTCCTCGGGTGACAGACACGCACGGAAAAGGTATTTCTGCGGCACTCCAGACGACTGTATTGTTCTGCGAGTTTTAATGAGTGGCCCCTCAGGTTTGTATTGGTGCTGCGTTGCAGTAAAGGGCGGCACACATGATGTGGGTCTCGCAGAATCAAGTATGTCATAATCAGGTCGCCTCGTAGCCTGCGATAGCTTCCACTGAACAATCCCAGTCGTTGCAGCCTCTCCTGGTAGGAACGATTGCGCATTCCAATTACGTTCTTAGATGCGCGGCGTTGTGGCTGCTCCAGTGCATTTAGGTCGTGTATCAATCATGGATGCCAGGCTTGAGGGCGTTTGGTGTGGGCCCAGTTGTCTATATTTCGGAACCGGAACGCAGTAAAGTTCCCAAGCCGTCTGAAAAAGAAACAGGTACTCTTTAAAACCTGAGTCTGCAAAGCTAAGTAACAGGTTTTTGTAAACACTCAAAGCCGGACCCGGGCGGTAAGTCACAAATTCATCTACAAACGATTATCAGTTGACCCCATATGAGTTGACGCAAAGTTGCTGGGAAAGTTTGTGTACGGGTAACCTTCTGGCATCCATAGCTCTTAGTTATTCTTATACTAACACATAAGGCCTTCTCACAAATTGATCGAGCTTCGACCTTGTCAAGCCTAAATGTATTTTGACCTCATTATGAAAATCAGACATGTCTGAACGACATAATTACGAGTGACGCGATCTCACTACCTGGTATGACACTCTTGTGCAACGACTGCCAAAGGAGGATGTAATTCCTCACTATAATTCCAACCTACTTGTCGATCACGGCAACGAATTAGGGAATCAAGCAGTTGACTCGTTGTGGTGCCGACTACACTTTAAGCACAACGAAATATGTTTGTTGGCCATGGTATACCACCCAGCAATGTCCATTCGGTCCATCTAGGTTCTAGATTCTGTTAACATAAATCTGCAGATGGGTCTTAAAAGTAACGTCCTCCTGGAACACTCGGTGAACAATCCAAAGCGGGACATCAACAGCCAATCGCTGGTTTACCGCGGTACAACTATGTCACTTCTCCAAAGCGTTTCAGGGTAGGAAACAAACTGGCTATCTCGGACCTCCCGTTCAGCAACGAGAATACCTGGGTAATACACAGAAGCCACTGCATCAATTTCGTCAAGCTGGATATCATAAAGTACTAACAGGACTTCTACTGAGCACTTATTCTCACCACAAGCTACATTTCTGGCACATGAATAAACTCTGCGCACAGGATGTGGGCTAGCACAAACGGCACCGAAATATACGAACTCCCTTGGACAGCAATTCAGCAATGCGTTTTAAAGATTACAGTCATCTTACATCCTGCGTTCCCTAGTTGAGGTTACCACTTACCTTTTATCACCATAGATGCACTGAGGAGGCAGATGTCCTTGGCGAGTACAGCTACCGCGGTACAGACGGCATTCGACCATAGGCTTTGAAATTGGCTGTCGTGAATATAGCCGAATCATTAGGCACGTTCTTTCAACGATGTCTTAAAGAGAGGCAGGTTCCCTCAAAGTGAAAGCACGACATCATCACCCTAATATAGAAGGGTGGCAGCCATGCTGCACCAGGGGACTAGGGCTAATAGCATTACGTGCAGTGATCTCCAAGTCTATGGAGTCCATTTCTGCTTAGGTCCTCATGAAGTAGCTGGAGAGTGACAAAATGTTCGCTTCAAAGAAGCGCGGAATTCTTCAGCATCCGTCATGTACTACTAATCTACAGATGCTCCGTGCAAGAGAGGGATCAGATGCATTCGACTGCATATCCCATGGATTTCTGATTATATGGACCATTACATTCAATTTCACAGGCATCGGATTTATGGAATCAGATATCCCGATCTGGGCAGGATAGAAAAATGCTTCGTTCAACCTCAGGTTAATGAGACGCTGCAGCATAAGAACGTCACACGGTTTCGAGACGCCTATCTTTGGGACATGGGGTTGCTATCCGACCGGAGGTATGAGGGCTGAGTCACGCGGGAAGCTGATGATCTCAGACCGTCAGCACGAAGCAGGTTGCTACCGGAGATGATAGATTGTGACATACAGTGGTGCTTATCTTCGGTCTAGCAGATTTCGGTGTTTTGTTTTGTCGCCGACTGGGTTGGTGTGACAGAGAGCAGATGGAAAGCAAGGTTACAATGCAGGTAATGACGAGGGTTCACAATACTCCGTCCGTCCTAATAGAAGTCTATCTTAACACGTCAATTTTTGGTACTTGGACAGCGGCTGTTCCGGGTCTCCACAAATGACCTTCCGAGTGTGCTTTATTCGACTTTTCTAATATTTGCTTACGATCTAGTGGAGGATCCAGTGGAGGATCACATATCCCTGAAAAATGATCTGGACAAAACTAACACATGTTTACCGAACATGCGCTTCAGTTAAACAGGACCAATTGCAGTTCTGAGTGGACAACATCAAAGAGCTTACGACCACCGCAATAAATTCCACTGCGCGTTCGATGAGATCGATTTTGGAGTGCTTGCACAATATGACTGTCCGTTTTGAAACAGAGGAAATGGTTAGCAATAAAGCAAATCGACACCTCAGTCTCCTGCACTGGGCTCTCAGAAATTCGACGCTCCATTATTTACAAAAGCAGCCCTGACGGAAGTAAGACCTACAGCGCTCCAGATCGCCCAACGCAGAACAACAAAGAGGGACAATTCAGGCGTAAAAAATCTAATGATGTACAGCGGACGTCATCGGAATCTACCTTACGGTCTCACAAGAGTTTGTCATATTCTAAACCCCCAAATAAGGCTTGCTACTATATTTTGACACTCAGCTAAATAACATATCTGAGGGGATATCAGCCTAAGCTAATCATGCTGTGCAGCCGACTGGAAGGTGGACGAAATGTCTTCTCCTTCCGAGTGTTATAGCTCCTGAACCACCCCCCCGAGGCATGTAATTACTTACCCCATATTATCACTGTACAAAGGACGCCTTGAGGATACTTTGGCTCATTTAACTTACTTGATATAGCCCGTGATCGTCAACTAACAGCTTTATCGCAGCGTATGCTTTAACTTATGGGAGAAAGCCACAAAACTCCAGGCAAGAATACTCAACTTTGCTACTGCAAACCTCATAGTAAGTTATGTCATTGGAAGGTTATTTCATCAACACCATATTTTCACTATGTAATGTTCACCTCCATAATTCTGCGTGACTTGTCAAGTTATTTCCTTTCTACTCATTATAGCCCATTGCTTTATTGCGCCAGCACATGAAGTAGGGAAAAGGTCGCAGCTGGTCTTCAACTCAGGTGAAAACCGCCTTAACGGAAAAGTAGTACAACCAACTGTAGGCTACTTGGCTGACCTTTTGAAGTGAAAAGCGTTTTCTGGGCCATAAAAGTATCAAATGCACGTTTAGTTTTAATGTCTGCCTCCTCTGGTGCTACTCACGATTAATAATATTTGTAAGCGTCAGCCCGGATTAGATGCAAGTACACCAACTCAAGATTACGCCAATAATCGTGTTCAGTAAATTAATATCTTTTAATTACGCGAATAGAGCAATGAAGAGGGGAGGCTAAATACGTGTGGAATTAGTAACCCCTTGTTCGATTACTTTTGTGATATTTTCCAACAGCTGGTGCACTTATCGACCTCGAATCCAGTCACAAACTAATCGTTCCCAAGATATCCTGCTTTTGTCAACAAACAGCAGCTCGATAGCCAAGCTCTTCACTAAGCTTAACACTTCGTTGCAAACTTCTCCTTCGCACTACAGGTTAAATAGTCTATGCGCCACAATCGAACGGAGCGGAACACTGCTTTTGTGAGTTAGAGTTTGGGAATCAGGCTTGTAGTTTTTATATGCTATTGTAGTTGATTGTTTGGTCAGTCAATCGCACTGACTAAGCTGTTTGCCAGTGACCGACTGCTAATTGGTCATTGAAGTTGAGCTCTCCGATTCCTGTCTGGTTATATTTGTCGTTTATCTCCTCAGACGAAACAGTAATCCAATCTGTCCTAATATTTTCTTCCTTTAGGATCAACCGATCCAACCTGTGAACCTCTGCTCTTGGTACTGCTTGCGGCTCAGTCTTCCGGTTTATTGAATTCGTAGGGGAATACCATTATTCAGGGAAAATTACTTACCTTCTTTCAGCTACTATGTGCCAGAAACTTTACAGTTGGCAAGTCCGAATGGCGAGCTTTTATTGTCCACAAAATAACATTGATCGCATTTGTTTCTATGTGTTCTAGCCTCGATGAACATTGTACAATGATTCCCTCTAGTAGGTCTGTAGTCGTCTTCTCCACACTCGTTTCATCTGATTCCTTAGCTGATGTTATTTTGAACTTCTTGTTTGGGTTTGCCCTTTAGTCGTGATGCAACACTCTCAGGTTATCAGTTGGTTTTGCACTGCTGTGGCTCTGTGCTAATGCTGGCAGCGGGTTATAAGTTCGAAAACGGTCTTAATGTGAAAAATCTCCCCATTTGATTTAAGTGTCACTGGCGTTGCTTTTATCACCACAGTGTTCGATCCTTCATACTTCTTCCAATAAAGTGTAGGGGATAACCGTCGTTCTACAACACAGGGTGTAGATGATTTTCTTACTGCCGCTGTGCTGCGATGTGCTTCCGCCGTTTTGAAATGACACTGCGTACAGCGTATTCTCGTCATTCGTTAAATGTTTTCGGTGACAACTTAGTGATTGTTCGGTTTTTCCCATACACCCAATTTGGTAGTGTTACCTAGGTAATACAATAGACCAGTGTGTCAAGGAATGGTGATTATTTATTCTTATGCAGTTCGGTTGTGAACTCGATATTCTCAACTTTTTAGGGGACCATCTCATGTGTATGTAGTGCTGAACCACGTTTTTTGTGCTTGGTTGATGATTTCGTTTGTGGCTTGTAGTTTCTTCATTACTGCTTTGATTTGAATGGCCAACTTTTAGCTATGTTACTGATCTATGGGGCCGTAGGAAGCCGCGTTATGTACGACCCATTGGGCTTTTCGACGTAATATTGTTTTGTCCAAAATCCCTGTCACGTAGTCCTTGTCCGCCAACAAGATTACAACGCTATCACATTTTCCAGCTTCCTGTCCTTCCTAAGAAAGACTTAGTGTTTTTTTGGGTAAGCGGGGAAACAGCTGTGTTTTGAATTCGCTACCACCATTCTCTCGACAGCCCGTTAGTTTGGAAAACATCTGCTGAAGTAGCCAACTGCCAGATCTGAAAATGTTCCTGTTGTTAAAGTTGACTCCTTTGACTAAAATATCCACTTCGTTAGGTTCGGGCAGACAGTGGTACATTTTTGCTTCCTCTTCCACAGTTGGTGTGGTCAAATGTTTTTAATGCATGTACCTGTTCACCAGTTAAAACGCATTTTACAACTGTTCAGTTTGTCGTCTTTCCTTGTAGATTCGGTGTATTTACAGTTTTACTACGTCTGCCGAGGTGAGTTCACCGGTGGAAATTTACTTTCGATGACACCTTTTCTATATTTTTTATATGCACCATAACCATCTCAAGAATCCCCTTAAGTTTTGGTTTATTTTGCATGTATTAAACCATTGCTCCATTTCTTCGACAATGACAAGCCCATTATTTAGGGACTACTAATATTAATCCCAAAAATCAGCCCCCTTCGGATCTCATCATTAAATGCGTAGTGTAGGTCTACAACGTCTTTTCGCAATATATTGATGGAAAATCTTCTACTTGAGCAGAACTGATATCCACAGACCCTTGGCTAATAGGAACTCCACCGCGCTAATATCTACACTACGTAGTTATTCGTTAAGCTCGCGGCTCCTACAGGGCATACAAATTGTACCTGATCGAACCCACGCACGACTGATATGCTGCTGTAGATACCATCTGTAATCGATGAGTAAAGTACACCCGGAGAAATTTATGTTCTCTCGAATGCGACTGATGGTTCCTGAACGACGCCAATTATCGGCATCACACATCTCGTGTGTGACCTGAAAACGGTTTAGTGCCGATGAATGATAGCCCATTGATTAACTGTTCTTGTGGCATGCTTTAAAGAAGGTTGATACACCTCGGAAATCACGTTCAGTAAGCCTGTCACAATGAGACTGGTTTCTAGTTCGCAGTTTTCTTGATGCTACATTCGTGGAGATATCCTCGGGATAGGAGGACAGATAATTATGGAATTTTAATCGTGACTTCTACTTTCTACAAACTTTACACTTCTCACAAGCATCCAAAAACTAATTGTGGATTCACCTAAAATTCCTTTAAATGGTGTAATGATCATGTTCCCGAAATGAAAGACGACGATTTCAGGAGTTTACTTCACTCGTTCGGCAACATGGTGACGCCTGTTGGCAACGTTGTAATAATCGATCTCTAACAATCCATGCCATACTGACTGTACATAAACGTGCGCCCCAGGGTCAACACCTTTTTTAACGGGAAATAAACACAAAACCTTCAGGAAATTGAAAGGAAAGCGAAGGTATGCACATCATAGACATGGCAGATCACTGCAAGGACAGTATAAGCTGTACGGTATGCAAACTGTTCTATTGCTACTTCGTATTCCAGCGTTGGAAAACCTCGTTATACATGGGCTCCGAAAGCATTCGAAATGCAATTTTTAACTATATTATAATGTGTGCTAACCAGTGCCGCTGAACACGGTCCTTCAGGGACAAACGGTTTATTGGACAAGGTTGGCTCAACAAAAATAATAGCATGAATTGGCTGTAGAAGCCTTGATATAAAAAGGTGGGTCATTCCCATAACTATCGGCGTTGCTGCATTCATGAGATTCTTCTTTTGAATCAGTCAAACAAATCGACTCCGGCACCGCCAAGTACGAACCAATCGGCGTGCAGACGAAGTTGCGTGGACGTCCAATCATCTGCTGCATTCGCATGCAGCAACCTCGCCGCTTACTTCGTCATGTACATTCGTACTGTTTTTCTGCTTGCACAATCCCATTACATCCTTTCTTGTTTCGTGACCAGCCGCATTGATATCACTGAAGACCAATTACGGTCTTCCACTCCACGTGATTAATGCTGTCTCTGTCGTTGTGAGCTCACCGAAAACCATCGTGCTCCTTGCTTCAACTTCGCCTCCTCGTTCCTATATTGAAGCAGCTGCATTCGGTTCATTCTGATTATCTTCCTTCCAATATTGACCACATAAGTTCTTCCTCCAGCTCTCGCAGTCACTACACCATTTTATCAGCTCACCGACCGTGATTCGTCATGCGGCGTTTGTATGTTCATTAACATCACTTGGGGTGAACGCAGACAAAGGAAGAAATACCCAGGAGAATACTGCAAGCAAACCGAAAAAGATCGATATTTGTCCATGGTTTCCCTCAGATCCTGTCTTCCAAAGAGTCTCGGTCCCAAGCTCACGGCTTGAAAGAGTGGCAGTACATCCGCGAAGCACTCTTTCTTCAAGACGTGATTGCCAACTTAATGTCAAGCTTACCCCCATCACGCAGCTATAAAGGAACTTGTCCAAGGGCGTTGAACCTCCTGCTCTACTCCAAACAAATGGCCGAAAGAATGTTCGGAAACTGGTACAAATCACGCACCAAAATGCCATCAGAGAAACCTCAGAAGGCACTCAAAGCCACGTCACTGTTGGCAGAGAGAACACAAAGCCAGCGAGAATTTGTCGCGATCCCCGCTGCTTGTTTTTTCGAACAGGAGCACAGTGCATCTTACCAGCAGTCCGAATAGGAAGGCATAGGCAATCCGTTACAATTCGTCTCTAAAGGATTAGGTAGTGTGTGCTCTATGAAACAGACCGAAACCGCTCCGGTGGGTTGACAAAAAATATCTCCGAAAACGATCGTCAATCAACCCCACAAGGATCGGCATAAATTCACCGGAAACGTTTGTGTGTTAAAATACGCTTCTGGGTTCCGTTGGTCTCAGTTGTTTGTATACAAACTAGCAAGGACTTCTCGGCAAATTGTCCGAGATTCGATCTCGTCAAACCTCAGTGTGTTGGAACCGCATCATGGTAGCCGTGATATGGCTGAATGACGTGATTACAGACACCCAGATCACATTAGCTGGTATGTTACTATTTCGCAACGACCGGCCCACAAAATGAGGCAGTGTAGTACATTACTATTATTCCTATATACTCATCGAGCGCATAAACGACCCTGGGGTTCAAACCGTAGACGATTTATGGTGTTGCTTAGACCTAACGCAGGAGGAAATATGTCAAGTGGCCAGTGTATACCGCCTGCCAATGTCCACTTAGAAATGGACCGCGACGATTTTACCCACCACATTCTTCTAGTAGCAGACTTCAATCTGCACGGCCTAGAAACCCCCGAGACTCTGAGTGAAAGATTAAAGACGGAACTGTAAGAGCTAATCGTCGGTTCTCCACTATGCTATCGTGTCACCTCTCCAACACGTTTCTGGACTAGAAACAAACCCACCATCAACCCACCATTATCAACGAGGAACTGATGATCGTCGTAGTAACGACGTGCACTCTTTTGGGCCGCAGCGATCATACGATCCCAGAGTTCTAATAGTTGTAATATGCAGAGTATCCTAAATAACATACCGAGGAATGTCACATCGTAACCACTTACGATGATTTCTCCGAACTCATAGGTGCAACAACCTGGTCTTTCCTAGACGATTAGTCACCTGCGGTGGCCTACGGGAAATTTCTCAACCTATAATACAGTTTCGTGGAAAGTACACCTAAAACAAAAATCTACTGACCCAAACCGATGAAGTCTTTCCTGAGGAGCAGCAATCGGAAATGCATGGCACTGAGAGACTTGGCATTGCTCGCCCACATAGCGTCTCCAAACGAGGACACTTGGAACATCTACACAAAACAAAGGAACCACTGTGTCAAACTCGTCCAGGAGGATAAATTAAAGTCACAACAAGACCTTGTGGCAAAATTTTGCCCTAACCCTAGACTCCTATACAGACACATAAACGAACTTAAACGGGTTAAGTGCAGAATTCCTGCTCTGCACAAATGGCACAAAAGGCGACAAACAGGAGGCACAAGCGACGTTCTCGAACAACAATTTGGTAGTACCTTCCAGTGTGCAAGTATCCTACATCATGCCTATGCAGATGATGCCGCCAGCAGGCCTTAGCCACATATTTTTTTACAACTGCAGCTGTAGTTAAACGGCTGATGCCCTTGCGTGAAAACAACTACCCGCATGCGGACGGTATTCGCCATGATTCTAGCTGAACCGTTAACAATACTCTTTCAATGATATTTTAACGATATGCACGTTCTCACGATGTGGAATCACAGGATCATCCCTCAAAACTTTACAATTGGTAGCCATGCTGAACCAGGGAATTATCGCCTGATAACACTCCTTCCCGTGATCTCCAATATCACAGAGTCCTTTGTAGCTGAGGCGTTCATGCAGTATCTGGAGAGTAACAAAATTCTCTTTCCGGCGCGGAACGGATTTCACTAAAATTGGTCCTGTACTACTACTCATTTGATAGTTCGTGTAAGCTGGACGGAATCCGTGAACGCTGGACTTCTCAGACATATTCGACCTCATGGACCATCGCATTCTACGGCACAAACTCCAGAATTATGGTATCAGCGATCCCGTTCTGGGTTGGACAGGCGACTTCTTCGTTCAAGGTCACATGAATGTGAGGGCTGGCTGGCCGAACAACCTCTAAGTGGTCTCAGCTGGGTGGTTCGGGCTAATCCCGTTCCAGCGAATATTTCGGCGACCGTGTTGTAGGTCGTGGTGGGTTTTCGCCTGGTAAGTCTTCTCCCTATAAAAAGCCACAAAGTTCTGCTTAAAAACACTGCGACGTGAGGGATGTGACAAGGCACTACATAAAGTCACTGCCTCTTCCACTTTGGAGGTACTTCTCCACTTCACGAACTTCATCCAGTTTGAAAAGTTGCTTTGATCCCTTTATACACTAACAAACACAGCAAGCAAACTCACTAAATCAGTCACACTTCACAAGTTCACTCGCCATGTTAAGCTACACAAAGACCTACCCATATACATACACAAAACTCCAGTAAGTTACTTGGTAAATTGCTATACATTTGTACAATTATCAACCATACCTGTTTGTATCTCATGCTCGCGCACTCACAGGCGTGCCTCGTCTTGTCGGGAGTAATCCATTTATTTATTATTTAGTTGTTTACCCTAACGAGATCAATCGCAGTTCAGTGCGGCGTACCTCAGGTGTCCGTAATAGCTTTTGCCTGTTTCTCGTCTTCATTAATGATCTCGCAAGCGTGCTGTCATCAAGCTGTCTGCTATTTGTAGATGATCTAAAGATGTGGCGTGCTATCGCCTCAGTGGAGGATCACACAGTCTACACGATGATCTGGAAAAAACGTACACTTGATCCATCGAGAACATGCTGCATTTCAATAAAAGAAAGTGCAAAATTCTGAGCACACGCCATCAAAATACACAAGTACCGCTTAGGACCAGAAATTCTACACTGAGCTTCTCATTAGTGTGATCTTGGCGGACTTGTGCAAGAGGACTTTGGATGTTGGAGGAAGACTGAATAGACATCAAAGAAAGTATACGGGCATTTCGGTCCTCTTCTTAGAGCCTCTGGAAAGTTTGACGCTTCAATCTTTCCGAAAACGCCTTACGCGTACGCGAGGCTGCACGCGGAATACGCTATCCAAACGTAGCAACTCTGGCAGAGGCATCGTCGCACCATGCTTGATGCGACACAATGCAATGTGACCAAGAACGTAAAAGCTTTTTCTGGCATTGCCCAGATATTCAGGCAGCAAACTCTCAAATGTACGGTAGACGATGTGGCTGTCTGAAGGGTGTATCAGATGCTGAAAAACCCCAGCCATACATACCATACACTTTTGAAATGCAGTCAAAGCACTTCTCCAAGGGGTCATCAGTTTAAGTTGGCCACGCATTGTATTCCACGGGAATGTCAAGCAACATTTTCTCTCTCCGATTGTCACAATGCATGTACTAAATGCACCTACCTTATCCCTTTCCAAAAAATGCCTTAACAATACCCTTGCACATTTACACTGTGATATAGCCTCTGACTATCAGATGATGGCATTCGTCGATGGTGTCATAACCACCATGAACTCCAGGCAGGAACACTCGCACATATGTTACTCCCAACCTCTTTGTGAGCCATATATTTTCCACGTTCTTCTCCTGACACTGTTTTAGTTAACTTTTTACTTGTTACCCTAACTATCCTACGGGAAATAACACGCGTTCACTTTTATATCCGTTACAAACCATTGCAGCACTGCTCCATTCTAACGTGCGTTGACACCCGGTATCGGTTTAATCCACATGTCCTCATTTACTGATAACCCAGGTAGCGCCAGGATACCGCGGTCGTAATACCGTCCCTGATCAGTTATCTGTTTTCTTATATCCCTTTGCAGTTGCTTTAGCGAAGTCAAGACCGGGTGTAAAAGTTCAGCCGATGTAGGCATTCAGTTTCTTGTCCTTCTTCTGTACAGACGTTGAACTGGATCGAGACCTATGTTCGGTGACTGCGAGTTGTGAATTTCCAACATCATATGTGGGTCCTCTTGAGTAGCTCTAGCCTGCAAGAGCAGCGCCTTGGTTTGTTCGACCGCTGTCTCCGCTTTCCGGTCAGACTGACTGTGATACGGGCTGGCTGATGCGAAAATTCACACTTGTTAGCGTAGGTCTGGAACGCAGCAATTGTCACTTGTGGGCCATTCTCAGAGATCTGTCTCTTCGGTATTCCGTGTCTGGAGAACAGACATCTAAATTGTTTGATGACAACTTCCACGATGGCAGCGGTGAGTGGATCGAGCTCGAAATACTCACTGTAATACTCCACTCTGATTAAGTATTCTTTCCCGGTGTCACAGAACAAGTCAATGGCCACTTTCTACCATGTTCGATCTGGAATCTCACGCAGCACCATTCATTCTCTGGCTTTGCGAGTCTAGTGGGACCAGCAGGCTGATCAGTTTGATCAATACGGACATCCCGTGACCGGTTTCGTCCTCGTTTGGACTCATCAGTTAGAGCCTGAGTTGGGAATGGAACTCTCCTTGATGACCGGAAAGATGGAAGTCCCCTATGAAATGAACCGAGGTCCCAATAGAGACTGCGTGTCGTAACCCAACCACACAGCGGGTATCGGAGACAAATTTTGAATTCCTAACTGCCGTGCCAAGCAATGCTCACCTATATATATCAATGGTTTGATGATCAAGTCGTCAGCCGTTAACTACTAGGTCCTGAGTGCAACTTCCAGCTCAGACTATCCCCACCTGACGAGTCCAAAGGAGGACGAAACCGGTCATGGGATGTCCGAGTTGGGAGAAGCAACACCAAATCCTTCCACTTCAGACATGGCCCTGGTGAAGAGATTGCGCGTCGAAATCCAATTAAACAGCAGTTAATCCAGACTTTGAATCTTCTGCTTTATCTCAATTCCAAAAACCGCGATTTCTCTCACGACTTCTTCATGACCTATGCTATCGAGCAGAACAATGAATTCGTGTGCCAAGTTACCTAGAAACCGTGCTGCAACCGAACTCATTTGGATTGCGCATCGGTAAAATGTATCGAAAATACGAAAATGCCTCGTTGGTCAAAAGAGACGGTTATTATTAGGTGAACAAACACCAAGTGGTAAAATTAGTGCTTTTTGACACAGTGTTTCCATACAGTTGGATTCACTTTAAGTCCTTCTAAACAGCTTGGGCCGGTCTCGCTTCCTGCCAAACCTTTTGACTGTAGTTTATGTGTAAAGTAAAAGGTTTACTAAGGAATCTTGATTCTGAGGATATATCTGACCCGCTGAGTAAATAAGGAAACATGTGTGGTTTTATTAAAAGCATCATCATTTAATCAAGTCAATGGGCATAGTGGAAATAGGTAAATCAGAAAAATGGAGCCACTGGTTCACGCGGTTTCTTGACAATGAAGATCAACTCACTAAACATCTTGTTGGTTGACTGCGTAAATCCGTCATCTAGGTCAGCAACATCAAATGAAATTATTCAGTCCCATAATATCTTCCTCTTTTTCGGGTTTATCCTTTAGCTTACTGTATCTAACCGTAAGCGGGACTGGCCGCAAAGCAGATATGCGGGTGGCCGATGTAACGATATCCGCTCAAATGGGGAGATATTAAGAACGAGCGGCGATGAGGGAAAATATTTCCCCCGAGGGGCACGGCGATTTTAGTAATGTTCGAATGAAAAAGAGTGAACTTTTTCCAAGTAGGATTTGGGGATCCATAACGAGGCACCTGTCCACTTTAAAGCGGACACTATGGTAAGATTTGGCGCGCTGGTTTTCAGCTGCTAATCATTAGTCAGCAGAGTTCAATTCCGTTCTCAGTTAGTCAGAAGATCAGGACTGAATTGTACATATGTGATAGTTCAGCTTTCAGGTTCGCGTTCACAATCTTGGTTTGTCAGGGTACTACCGCGTTAAGCTGTTTGAATGCATGTGTGGGCCTAGTCATAATTTACAAATAGATCGAGTATAGCGCCAGCAGGAAGATGAATTAATGTGGCAACGAATGCGTTTCTGTTAGTTTGTTGCTCGCATAAAAAGCAAACAGGGAAAACCGTTGTAACGGCAAATTTTCACTGTTTCGTTTAAGATCCCATTAGAGGGACGTTACCAGGACTGACCACGATTAAGATTTATCGGAATGCGTTACAGAATTCCAAATAGGCCGTTGTATGTTGCTGAATAGACACGCAAGTATTTCGCCGTTCACTGTTTACAGTTACACACCTGGACGAGATGCCTCGGCGTTACCAACTTCTCTTTGTCACATTCCACGCCTATGAGCGGAATACGTATCTCAATCCCATTGGAAGTAGTGCAGCTCGCCTAACAAGATTACTTTTCGAGTTGACGCTTGATCAGTGATTGATGAATTCAATTTCTTCATTTGCAGTGTAAGATGTTTCGGAGCGTACTGTAGGCACGAAACTGTGGCACTGTCTGGACAAGTGACACACATAAGCAAAGGCTTGTACAACAGTGTGAGGCCGCTTTTGTGACCTTGGTTTGGTTCCCTGCACAACGAAGATTCTGTCGTCAAATATCCCTGGATATATCTAAGACTTTTTTGTATGGAAATTGGATTCTGGGGGGGGGAATCAAAACATGGTTTAAGCACACAATATATCATTACGCTGGAGCAGTTGGGAACACATACGTTTGACTACAAACGTAGACAATGGGCTGACAATACCCGCAACGTTTTACACATAGCTAACGGTTCCGGTCCCGCCCCTGTACTTTCAGGTGCTAATGAGAGTTCAGCCTACAGTGAAATGTCACCATGGTAATCTTCCTGTTAGTCACGTACATAAAATAGGACAACACGGACATTTCCGATGTGTGAATTTCAGCCAAATGTGTATATAAAAGATACAGTAGATGAGTTCTCGCTCGCATAAACCCGCTGGGAGCGAAACAGTACATTCAGACACACTCCTATCATCGGAAAACAAAGGTGATTTTGGAAAAATCTTGACTACTCTCCTTCGGCTTTTAGATGCATAAACATACCACAACAGATCTAATAACTGACCCGCTCAGATTCATGTTACATTTCACCCGATCAAATTATCGATGGTTTATGAGTGCCGAATATGAGACCTGACACTTCTCGTTGCAACGTTGCCATTTGAAGAGGTTGAGAACAACAATCTTTAATAACTTCAATAATACATTTGGTTTAACTATGTTAGCGCAATTGTCCAACAGCTTCGCTACATGACTAGATTTCTTTATTAAACACCAAACTCAACTTCCCACGTAGCGTGCTCTCATCGGTCGTTCGAACCCCTTCATTGCAAAGAGGTACTTCATGTCCTACAGTAAGACTGACAACATTGCGCTTATGAAACCACGTCCCAAACTATCAGTACACGTAGCCATTTACCAGAAAACACCGCAGCTTTTCAGTCGACGCTTTATTGCACTGATTTTTAATTGACACAGGTGAGGTCTTGTCGCCTCTATGTAAGCAGCTTAATGGATAGTGTTGGGTTCTTGTAGTACCCGTAGTGTGTCTGGGTTGCAATACGCAGTCTTAAGAGAGGCTATGGCTGGCTATGAAGCCACCCTCTATCATTTCAAGCACTGACATCACATCCGAAGTGGAGAATTTCGGAGCTTCCTCTCTCTCCACACTGCACTCCACGACGGACCCGGTACGTCCTGATTTGGACTCCACAGGTCGACATAAACTGAGCTGAGAGCGGAACCCAAGACCAAATAGTTAAACAGCCATCCCGTAGGATGGCTGGGGTGAATCCAATGGAGTAGAAATATATGTGCCTCATCTACCGTGCCTCTATCGAGAGAAAAGCCTTGATAAATAACGTTAGTGTAAAAGAAAAACTCGAGTAGAATCACACAGAAATACACGGGTGAAATGTTCCTTGATTTAAGCATGAGAAAAGTAAACGGTGAAGGCTCACTTACGCGCTGCCTCTTTGGGTTCTTAGGACGTGTACATCTTGTAGAAGAGAATGATTAAGGTAATTTACAATAGCGTAGTTTAGTTAACGAAGTGCTG
This sequence comes from Dicrocoelium dendriticum, assembly GCA_944474145.2. NCBI lineage: Eukaryota > Metazoa > Platyhelminthes > Trematoda > Plagiorchiida > Dicrocoeliidae > Dicrocoelium > Dicrocoelium dendriticum. The sequence continues at coordinate 35,337,452 of OX104064.1, forward strand.
AGAGCTAAAAGCAACATAAAATCTTGTTGAAAATGTCCTAATTAGTGGAGGATACAACTGACTTTGGGATTGTCTTGCAAGGTTGGCAAACCTGAAAGGAAAAGTAATTCCGTCGACACTCTAGACAGTGCTATTGTTCTCACAATTTCAAGCAGTTATCCCTGAGCTGCGTTTTGTGGCTAAGTTTCAGCAAATGACGACATACGAGGTTGGGGTGACCCAGTATTTGGTATGCTAACTGGAGATCGCCGCGTAACCTTCGGTAGCATCAGCTGAAAATTCCCATAAACTTCAGTCTTCGGTGGTTAGAATAATTGCGCAAGCCTTCTTTGATGTTTGTTGATGTTTGTTATGGTGCGTCTAATGTCTCTAGGTCATGCTTCAATCGACATTGCCAAGCTTGGAGAACCTATTAAGCATGAAGGCGCACGTAGGAATTGTACATCCTTGCTAAGAATAATGGGTCACATCTTCCGAATGTCCTTCGCAGCAGGCCGACGTGCTGGTTGCTACTTTTCGCAGCTACCTCAGTCTGTTTTGTACAGCTGAGGTTACTCTGTCCAAGCAGACCAACGTCACGTTCCTGGGATCAGGTCTGCAATCCGCGTGCCCGAGGCAAATACGTACACTCATGTCTGTAGTGCAGTTGAACAACTCGATACTTGTCTACGCTGAATGGCAGGGCGTTCTGAACTGAGCAGTTCGAATTCGTGTTAAGATAGCACTAGAACTGCTCGGTGGCATCCGGCCATTTCTTGATATCATCCGCGAAAAATAGGAAATCGGAAGCAATTGATTGCGCTAGTTCGCTTATGAACGCCAAGAATAAACGAGACCCGAGCACCGAGCCTTTTGGTACACCACAACCCACATCAATTGCAACCGAGACAGAGATTCCAGGACTCCCACTTCCAACTGAAGTACGTGTATAACACTGCTTTTCTAACTCAGGACTGGGTCGCCAATGCGGTATTTCCAAAGCTTGTGAAGGAGAATTTGATGGTCTAAGCGATCAAACGTTTTTGAGAAGTCCAGGTAGATGAGCTCGACTTCTGCTCTATCATCAGCGGCTTCAATCCAACTATTACGTGCAATTAATAGGTTAGTAATACATGAATGCTTTTGTCGGAAACCTTGTTGCTCTGGGGCTATTAAGTTGTAGCTTTCCATATACTGCATCAAGGCATCTGCGATGACTGATTCCATAAATTTGAATAACACGGGAAGTAGCGTTATTGGACGGTAGTTGGTAGAGTTAGTGCGGCTACCTCCTTTATAGATAAGAGTTATGACCACTCGCTTCCATACTAAAAGAACACGGTTCCCCTCTAGACGTCGATGGTAGAAAGCGGCCAGTGGTTCTGCTAGATCACTAGCTATCGCCTGCAGAGCCTTCGCCAGAAGGATGTTGACACCAGTATAACTGTGGATACGCAAGGATAACAAATTTTCAACACAGCCTCCGCAGTGAAGGCGATGTTGTCTAAACCCGACGGTGAAGTATTAGAAAAGAGGAGTATGGAAATATTTGGGTGTTGTTCCTTCCAACATTCCTACACCACCAATGTCAGTATTAGGAAGAGCAACACCCAAATATTTCCATTTCGCAAACTGTCCTAGCGATCGGAATGACCGAAATTTACCTCAAAGTGAACCGAGGTCTCAATAGAGGTTGTGAGTCGCAACCCAGCCAAACAGCAGGTCCCCAAAATCTAACTGTGAAAAGAGGAGTGTATTTGGGTTTGTTACCTGCTGGAAGTTTGGGAGTGATGAAGCCGTAGGGGATCGGCTACTTCCAATGTTCACCGCGTGCATTCGTCAGCCGTGACAATTTCTGCAACTCCGTGCTTCAAAGTACGGAGGTCGTTAAGGTGCCTGTACAGAAGTTTGCGGTTCGTGCAGAATCGCTTCATTAACTCCTGCTGATGCGTCACCTCGTCCTCGCTGATCACCTTCACATAGAAGTCAAGGCGTGCCATGTATGCAATCTAGGTTCCGGCATTCCGGGAGTCTTTGTGGGCTCGCAATGCCAAATCCCTCAGGGACATATATTTACATGTTCTGCTCCTCAGAAAGCACTTATTTTTGAGTTTACTTCGGAAGAATTTGTTTGCTGATGCGTGCGCTTCCAGTGTGCTAAACGTCTTTGTGGAAGATTTCCAAACAACCTCTGGGAATCATTCGGTTAAGAAAGTCCAAGTGGTATCTTTAACAAATGTAAATAATTGGTTGTAGTGCTTGGCATCATACAAATTATCATGCTCCTTTTCAGGATATTCCGCATGGTATATATGGTCAATGTGACCCAGTGACGTACTTGTGACTATCCCTTTGACAATGAGTTCTTTGTTATTTAGCACAAGATCGAGTATCGACGGCTTGTTAGAAGTTCAAAATTTGGGGGGAGAGCTTACGTGGTTGTACAGAGGGTGGCTAGAAATTAGCTCTTGCAATCAGGCTTTAAACTGCGTACCGTCGGTTGCTGGCGTTTCTATGTCGTGCACATTAAAGTCTCTAGAGATAAAAATGGGGCTGTAGGGGTTGATCAAAGGAACCTGCAAAACAAGTTTAGCTTGGAGTCCATTTCACACGTAGTTTTGTGGGCGGTAAATTACGGCTAGTAGACATGAGTCCTTGTTTCGCAACCATAGTTGCCACCAAAGCGAATCAGGAGCGCGGATTTCCAGGTGATCGATAACTTCACATCGGAGGTTTGTATTATAATAAAGAATCACACCGCCACCCCTTTCAGTTCTATCGTTCCGAAGCATCGACCCACGGGGTAAATAGATCTCAGAATCGGTTATCTCAAGGTTTAACTCAGTCTCTGTAATCATGACGAGGTCACGCGGTTGAGGCATGCAGCTTTCTAAGTTTGGCCGACTTGGTAAGACGGCCTTAGAAGTTTGTGTACAAACAGGATAAAGTTTTATTTGTTACGAGTACGTTGACGGATGCCGAATTTGTGTTCGTTTTTAAGCCGGTCGTTAGATGGCCTGCCTTTAATCGATTTTTGTTTATAAATTTCAGTTAAATTGCATGGCATCGTAGTGTGTTCTTGAAAAGAAGTTTCACTCGTACTGAGCTCTGTCCTGTTGTGTGCCGTGGGTATTCTTTGTCGACCTCACCGCAGGACTGTGTGGGCAAATAATTTACGGGCGGTTGCTAGTTCCATCGATTTGCTGACCACTCGTGGACTTGAACCTGTCGCCTTTAGCCGGATCTCGGTTGGCAACCTGGCTGCAAACTTTGAACGGTTACTCAATAGAACTTGCTGAATACTAAATACTGTAAAGTAGAGCAAACAGAAATGAATTCTGTACAACTCTTTCGAAAAATTGTCAGCCGTGAATATCGTTGTCGTTCTCATGTAACATTTAGAATACCTGACTCACGATAATGCAGGACTCACAAATGTGATATGTCATCGTAAGTGTGCAATCGTTCTCTGAATTGAATAGTGGTAAAATATAACTCTAACAACGTTTTGAACTGCTGCGCAGATGTTGCCTCGATCACATGTTCAGGTAAACTGTTCCAAATATTTAATCCTCTCCGTGCGAAGCACAGTGTGTGGGGAACAAGTTTGACATCCGGCACGACAAATTTGTATCTGTGTCCGCGAGTGCCGCATGGCCCTCGTAAGTGCAGAATTAGCCTTAGCATTGGGAAGTCACCGAGATGTAGAATACGGTAGGTCATAATGAGGTCCACTCGCACCCGACGGTAGAACAAGGTGTAGAGTCCTAGTTTCTCGCACCGGTCTTCATACTCCAACCCACGTAAACTCGGGATGAGCTTGGTAGCAACATGTTGGACCCGTTCGATCTTTTGTGCCTCGCCTCGGGTAATCGGAAAGTAGGCGGACGACCCGCATTCTAGCATTGGTCTAATGATGGAAGAGAAGAGGGGAGTGGCAACCTCTTCAGACCATGTTCCGAAGCTACGTTTGAACGCCCAAAGCATGTGCAGTCCGTTACGATATAGCCTGTTCGTATTGTCCACGGACTTCAAATCATAGCGTGAGAGTACACCTAGGTCTTTCACGGAAGGTGTGGGATATAGAGGTTTGCCGTCAAGGGTGTAGGTTCGGCCGTCAGCACCCTTCCCCAGGCTCATAAATACAGACTTGGCTGGGTTGACAGGGAGAAGAACTTCTACAGACCATGTGGATAGGCGGTTGAGGTCTTGCTGAAGTAGGCCACAGTCAACGGTAGTGTCGATTTCTCTCCAAATCTTCATGTCGTTTGCAAACAAGGCATACGGCGACCGGAGAAGCTGCGGTAGATCGTTGATGTGGATCAGGAACAGAGTGGGCCCCAGCACAGTGCCTTGAGGCACGCCAATTGTAGAGGGGTACCAGTCAGTTAGATGGTCGTCGACCTGTACCCTCCACCTTCTTCCAACAAGAAAGTCGCGGATCCACCGGTGCAGTGAACCACCAAGACCACACATTCTGAGTTTGTGAAGGAGAACCTCATGACTGACCTTGTCGAACGCTTTACTGAAATCGATGAATATCACGTCGACAGACTTCCCTTTACTTATTGCCTTCAACCACTCATGCCTCGTCACAAGCAGGTTCGTAATGCATGAGCGACCTTGCATAAAACGGTGCTGTGCGGGCGTCAGGACCTCGTTTGACTGAAGCAACTGCAGCAATCCCTTCTTCACAATTTTCTCAGCAACCTTTGCCAAAACAGGTGTCAGACCAATTGGCCTGTAGTTGTCTACTTTGCTAGGGTCGCCACCATTCGGAATAGGCTTCACCACCGGACATTTCCAGTCAATCGGCAACGAGCCTTCGGACAGCGACCTGTTGAAAAAGTGAGAGATGATGATCAAAAAAACGATAAGTCAGTTAAAACCGCAAGCTGCGTTTCCGAACAATCCCGAAAGGTACGTACACAACTTTTCTAGCGTGAAACTGGACACAACTTTAATTGAAGTTCTATCGCTCGGTATAAAATTCTGTGCACCTAGACGTAGAGACAACCAACTTCATTACGAGTTGCAATTCGAAAACTTATATGACCAAACGAATGGGTTAACACCTACGTCTAATATGGATCTCGAACGCTTTAAGTGCTTCTTGGTACATTGTTGCTATCAATATCGTAAACATCGTGTCCATAATTGTGGCCCATTAACAAGAAAGCACTTAGACGCGCTGAAGGAGCTTAAACGCAATGATGAGGTCATTCTGTGCAAACCGGACAAGGGTGCCGGTATTGTGTTATTAGACAGAAAGGATTACATTGATAAACTCACAACCATTCTGAGCGATAAGACGAAGTTTTCCTGCGACACGAGGGAAGCTGACCAAACGGAACAGATTGAGAGACAGATCACTAAAAGCCTACAAGAGCTTCGGGCCAAGGGGTACATAACCGATGTATTGTATGACAGTCTTAGACCTTGTGGCACAAACGTTCCGAGACTTTACGGCTTACCAAAAGTCCATAAGGCCGACATCCCGCTTCGTCCTATTCTGTCAATGGTTAACTCCCCCTACCACGCAGTTGCCCAGTGGCTTGTAGGAATTCTTGAGCCGGTGAGACAACAGCTTGTGACTTACAGCCTGCGCGACAGTTTTCAGTTTGTCGAGAGCATCAAGGAGGCCAATATTAATGAGAAAGTGATGCTCTCCTTTGATGTTGTCTCGCTTTTCACCAACGTCCCGCTGATCGAAACCATCGATTACATTTGCGAGCAGATAACGAAGTTAGAAATTAAGATTTGTATACCTGTGCTTGAATTGAAAAACTTATTGCTGCGGTGCACATGGAATGTGCAATTTCTATTTAATGGAAAATTTTACCGGCAAAAGGATGGCGTAGCCATGGGATCCCCCCTCGGTCCATTGTTCGCAGATATATTCATGGCCAAATTGGAGCGAACAAAATTGCAGGCTGAGATAACATCTTTTGATCACTATCATCGTTATATGGATGATATATTTATAGTGGCGGATAAAGACATAAATCTGGATGGGGTTCTCAATCGTTTTAACCGGGCTCACGCAGCATTGCAATTTACCTATGAGACAGAAACTTGCAATCGGCTTCCATATCTAGATGTCTTGTTAACTAGGAGGCCAGACGGCTCCATCCAGCGGAAAGTCTACAGGAAAAATACGTGGATTGGTCAATATACGAATTTTCACAGTTTCGTCCCACTGAGATATAAGCGAAACTTAATCCACTGCCTTACCACAAGAGCACGTAGAATTTGCTCACAGGACACCCTGGATGAGGAACTAGCCTTTATAAAGAATACGCTGCGCGAGAATGGCTATCCTGATAGATTTGTTTCAAAGAATTTTGAAGAAAAACCCAAGCCGGTACCAGTTTTAACCGCGGCGAAGAAGGAGTTATTTTTAAGAATACCTTTTAAAGGGGATGCCGCTGCCGAGCGCCTAACCAAAAGTCTTTCAGCGGTAGTCAAGTCGACATTCCCAGCAGCCAGGTTAAAGTGCACATTTTCTACTGAACCACTTGTTTGTTCACGCAATAAGGATACACTGCCAATGCTGACCTCATCTATGGTTATTTATCAGTTCAAGTGCGTTTGTGACGCTACTTATATTGGTCGAACGGCAAGGCACTTGTCCAAACGCGTGAAGGAGCACTGCCCGCGCTGGTTGCGTCAAGGAGGAACTGGGGCCATTAGCAGCGCCGTTTTGGCCCACATTGTCGACACGGGGCACCAAGTCGATCTAAAGCGTGCCTTCAGGATAATTTACAGGGTCCCCCATCATCAATCAAGAGGTTTACGCCTCCGTGCGCTCGCGACAGCTGAATCGATTTGCATTCGGTTGTTGCAACCTTCATTATGCTCGCAAAAGAAGTTGCTTCATGCTTTACAGCTTCCCTGGCCAGCTAGAACGAACGATACTGAGGTCGATTGCCACCAACCAAGCTCGATAACATGCAATCGACCAGTCAGATCAATGATCAACTTTTAGCCTCCCTCACTGATCTGTTAATTAACTATGTAACTTGACCCAGTGAGTCGATTTCAGTTCATTATTTTACTCTTAAATATGATTGTACTGGTCTGAAGAGAATCATCGAAAACAATTGTTCACCTATGGTCTCGTGTTCTTTTGATCAAAAGTGACTTGAGAACCAGTGGGTGAAGCCCATCAGGTCCGGCAGATTTGGTGCCGTCAAGATTGGCGAGTAGTTGACATACCTCTTCAAGGCCGCAATGCAGACTATCGAGTTCGGTAAAAGCGGAACACGTCGAACTCGGAACAGACATCTGGTCATTCGCAGATACAGAAGGGAAGTGGGCCGCCAACGCGGAAGCACGCTCAGTGCTAGGGGTTCGGGGCTGTCCATCCGGGCCATCCAACACCGGCACATCACCTGCCGGCTTCAGGCGTCGCTTCACGTCTGCAAATATTCGCTTGGGGGCGGTCTCCGCTGCTATTGCGAACTGCTCTTCGAAATGTCGGCGCGTATTCTTTGTTGCACTGTTGCAGAGGTTCCGCTGACATTTATACCCTTCGTAATCATTGGCAGAGCCAGAGAGGAGAAATTTGTCCCACAGTCTGCGCCGCCTCCGAGCCAGGTTTCCATACTCCTTGTCAAACCAATGAGGTTTTTAATCGGTCCAACCTTCCGAAATTTCAGTGGCACAAATTGGTAACACAATTATGTCAATCTTTCTTTTATAAATATCCAACAGTTTTCCACAGATGCAGCTTGTGACAGAGACCAATCCAGTTGGCTCGCGGCTCGAGCTAGACCATCGAAGTCCGTTTTCCAGTAGTTGGGAGCTGGTTCCAGCAGACGTGAATACAGCAAAGTTAATTCCATATTAGCTATGAGGACTGAGTGGTTGCTTGTAGCCAGGGGCTCCAGGATCCTAACGTTACACACTCGTTGTTGGTAGCTCGTTAACATCAGGTAGAGACAGGACGGGGTTGAGCGTGTTGTTATGCTTGTTGGTTGGCATATGTGTTGCGATGCACCAGTTTCAAGTACCAAATCCACGAACTTTGCTTCAATATCACTATGTCCAGGCATCAAATGCACATCAGACCATCGTACTCCAGGACAGTTAAAATCGCCCATAAGTAGAAAGTGTGGACGACTCATGTGGGTTCGAAGATGGGGCAGCCAATCCAAAAACGACTCAGGGGGCTGCGATAAACTGCGCCCACAAGCAGTTCTCCGCGCCTGAGGCGGATGGAGCACCACAGTAGCTCACAAAGGCCATCGCCACTTCGGTAGGTGCTCACAAATCTCCCACGCAGGGAAGAACGGATATAAAGTAAGACACCACCGTGGGCATTCTTTAGTCTACGGCATCGGAAACACGAGGAACCGTTGAGTTCAAGTTCTTGGGTTTATAACTCTGCATGCAGCCATGTCTCTGCGGGTCCCAGTACGTCTGGCCGCTCAGAAGCAACGAAACAACAAAGCTCATCGCGCCTATTTATAACACTGTAAACGTTTGTGCAGGCTACTCGCAGGCCGCAGCAGAAGCCGATGGGCGTGCTTGAAGTGTAAGCAGCCTGTTTATCCTGATTCGCAGATTGTTGGAAACCACCCGAAAAATTACGATACGAAGATTTGTTTCCCCTTCACCAGTGGGTCTTTTCAAATCAGTGATGGCAGACTTGAGCCGCTCCGTGTATATTGGGTCCAGGTCTGGACGAACATGAATCTTCAAACCTTTCAGCCTAGTTAGGCGGGACATGATCAGTCTTGGACTCGCTTCGTCCACAAAAGTGATTCTCATTAACCGATTTCGTTGGTCACCTTGCTTTCCAAGACGGGTAATTTGCCTCACTTTTACCGAGTACACACCAACGTCGAGGAGTCTGTCAATTAGACTGTAAAACCCGACATCATGATCGTAGCGCACTTGGGATGATGAATCACTGGACTCCGGCGGGTGTAAGATCACGAGATTTTAACGCCTCTGGTCGGACGAGGTTGACCTTGCAGGACGAAGTATACTACCAGCCTCACGTGGTTAGGCTAACTGTTGACTTACAGAAGTTAGACGCCCAACATCCCTTCCTAATTTCTTTCTTTGTTCTTTCCACTGGTTTTCAGCACTCAGTGTTTCACCTGATGGGACGTCAGTGTCCGTTGGATACGACAAAGGCAAACAATTTATGCCAGGTGCAACTGGGCTTCTGGCAACGGCTGGACTTCGTGTCGGTGATCTTGCACGGGTAGAGGAGGACGACTGAGTTGAACCTGAAGGCTCTTCGCGCTAGGTTGTTGGACCCAACACACGGAGCTGTTCGCAACGAAATGGTGAAGCCTACACGTCGGCTTTACTCTTTCTGGCTGTATCATATTTCGGCAATTTTCACATATAGTTTGAACGAAATCGTGTTGGATCTTGTAGCGCCTTGACGAATGCTACACAAGAAATTCGTGACACAGTAAGACAGAAGACGGCAGGATATAAAGATTGTCTTGAGAAAATAGCTATGTACAATAGCTATGTAAATATAGCCTGAGGACAGCGAGAGAAAGAGGTGAAGCAAGGAGTTACACCACGTTGGAGCGCAATAGCCGGCAACGCGCGGGAAAGATGGCGGACCTGGTTCAAAATTGCAGTCCAGTATATATAGGCTTTGTATGGGTGCAAAGTAAAACGAAATGTGTACAAGTCTGAATGTGATGTTTAATGGAGTAAAATGTCATGGTCACTACAATCTCGCGAAGACGATGAAAAAGCTCAATTGATAGTCCAACATATGAAATGGGGTATTTAACTTGGCACAAAACACACTTGAGGGCATTTACACGGTATCCGACTAGCTTGGAGCAAGTACCACAGGGTGACTGCTTCGGCATTGTAAATAATCCGAAAACACGATGGCGGCCAAGTAACGGAGAAAATGGCGATAGCAAGATCCCCGAAACCAAGCGACGAAAACACAAGTATTCCTGGTCAGAAATTTTGGAATCGGAAATGAAACTGAATTGTATCCAAATTTCCACGAAATACTTCCAATGAACAGCAAAGCCAGCACAAAGGGATCTTGTCAACAGCCAAAAATAACCGACCGGAGGGCGCTATCCGCAGTCGTGCGGCATTCCATCAGTGTACTACTACTTTATTAATCTTGGACTGTAGCCCTTGCAGTTAGATGATGCAATTACATTGTCCAGAGCGTGCTTCGCTGTCGGTCATGTGTATGCGTATCGTGATTCGGAGAATACAGAAGCTCGGGACACTATCGTTTTCATGCTATAGCTATTAGGATTGCCACATTGGTCACCCGCTCCTTTTAGGCGATCATTACAAAAAAATCGTGTAATATGCGCACCCTGCTTAGTGAGTTGCAAAGATGAAATGCTGAGAATAGCACAGTCTCTGTCTCATCTGCTGAGTTCAGTGGTTCTCGAGGAATTCGCGGTTCACCAGAGTGCACTGAGGTCGGGTACTGCGCTACGCGTCTCCGCTCAACCCGAATACCAATCGTATCGCAGATGGAACTCCACTGGTTGCGATCGTCTAGCAGCTTGCCTTTCATTTTGTCAGATTTGGACCCAAGAATTTTATTGCACACCAAACGCAGTATGGTTTTATCTAGCGTCTGTTGGCTTTAAAACTTGTTATCACTTTGGTTGCTTAGAAGACACCACTGGATTTGACGGTGGAAGCTGCGTCGCCCCACTTGTGTACGGTACAAAAGTTGGACCTACGTATGTCACTCCCGGGGTGTTTATCTAGGCAATCGATGAGTACGTTACCTGTTTATTATATTCACCAGATTGCCCCCGGCTCTGAGCTGTCAGTGTCATGGCCAAATCACCAGGTGTAGCGTCAACGGTTGGAGGAGTGGAAGCAGGCATGTTTGAAGCTTGTTCGCTTTGAGAGGGAGGTGACACAGAGGATTTGGTGACACAGACGCTACAGTGCAGTAGCAGCGTCTGGCTCTCTACCTCGGCCTTGAGGCGGAGCTTGCGTTGGCCGGTTAAGGCGTTAGCGTGGCCATATTTATCTCCGAGGGAGCGATCTTAGTATTCACTACATGCGCGATTATCTCAGTCATCCTATCGTACTTCATTTTAGCAAAGATAAACATTTGGTATCTGTAATGACCTGACAAGTTGGAAAAAGCCAAAATGTGTCAGCAACTTTGTTTATCTGCCTCACTTCTTGGACGGCTTTTGATACCTTACGGATGGTATGATCTAATGCAGATAGAATAGGTTACCCGGATCTTAAAAACTACCGCAAGTACCTGAAGAGTATACGCGGCGTAGCACTATGTTTGGGATGCTGGCTGCACCGTCGTTTGCAGTGAGGCGTGGTTGTGGTAATGGCGTTTACGTTTGCTTAATGTTCTCTGAGCTATGCGTTCACGTGATACACAGACACGTCAAAGCACGCTCACGGGTTGTTATTTAACCCTGGGCCAAAGGCAGCCAGCCAAGACATATGGATGTCTCACTGTCTCACTCGAGGTTGCGCGCAGATTGCCGGATTCAGCGATCTATCGTCTCGCGGTTGAAATCACACACCCACACAAAGCGGCGGCGTTTATTGATCTAATTAAGTGAGGTTCTTCGCAGTCAGTTTCCAAATCACATAGTCGTCCACATGCCCGGAAAAGCACTAGACTGCAGTTTCAGCCTGTTGGGCATCATCAGTAGTGCGCATCCATCGGATCCATCAGGATTCGAACCCATGACCACCAACGGATTGAACCGCCAGTCAGCAGCTTATGCCACTGGGCCACGGGGGACAGCTTCGGACCGTCGTGATTTACAAGCTAACTGCGATATAGCGCGTCTTATCCTCCACTGCCATGCAAGTTACGAACGTTGCAGAGGACAGGGTTGGCCCCGAAAGACACGACGTCCACTAACAGTAGCTATGTATGACATAGCATTTAGAAACTGTCAGGGCAGGTATATTTCGATGTACTTTATTGATCTGCCTGTTTTAGGTGACAATAAAATTGGGGTTTTGATAAACTTCCCTAAGTGTCTCGGACCCGATGTTTAGTTGAGGAGCTAAGCGAAATGTAGTCCCAGGGAGCTAAATGGTAAAGGTTGGCTTCATAGTCAACTGTGACCTCAATCTGGATTGCATATTACAATCCAGACACGCGACCAGTACTCCAGAACGCAACAGTGGATTTCTAACCACTGTGTGAAGCGCTGCATGCGGGGTTCCGGCTTAGTGAGAAAGGTGTAGGCTGTCAACTACGATGTGTTGGGCACCATGCTCACATCAGGCCATCTCTGAAGATTCCAACTTAAGACGAAACAGGTCGGTCGTTGAGTGCAGTGTTTGAAAAGAGAGCAGTTCCAAAAATCTTTACTTAACCGACAACAATAATTGTTGTCCTGGTGTATGTCAACAGCGGCACTTAAGAAAAGCGAAATGGTAAAGTGCAAACTAGCGGCAGTTGTCAGCCATCGTTATGTCGCCAAAACATCTGGTAGAAAGGCCAAAACAGTTTCTACCCTGAGATCGCTTGTGGAAATCATAACCACCGTGGTCTTTGAAAATTAATAAGTTTAGTAATCATTTTTACAGCCAACTCAGTAGTTCGGATGTGAAAGTCAGGGCATCCTCCAACTGCACACTACCTCGGATAAATTCCCAGGTCTTCCTTTATCAGCTTCTGTTTGATTATAACATCGTTTATAACGGCCTCATAAAAGGAACTCAAACAAGGTTAGTGATGCTTCATCTTCAGTCGTTTTGATGGACTGTGCGGGGTAGATTGGTTTGTAAGTTCCAACTACTGCTTGTGTAATGTAATTGCGACTAGCAATCTCCATGTGGACCGTGAATCACATTGAAGGGAAACGGTCAAATTCTTTCATTGGGACCGTAGTTGTAGCAAATGGCATTGGGTGTTGTCTGTCGGTGAACACTATATTCCACAACTCTGAGGTAGATCATCAAACGTGCTGAATGAATGGTATCAAACATTGGCGTCACTTACTTCGAGACTAGTCGCAAAACCATAAAGTAATATCAGCTAATACAAACGATACTAATGTTTAACTGATAGTGGTACGTAAAAATTAAAGGGCTTACTGCGTGTTCATGTATGGTTGCCCTGGGCCCAGGTCAGATCCTGTGCGGAGTTAAGTACGACAAGTGGCACTCATAACGCAGATGGGGAAACGCGAGTAGCATTTCCAGTCATTAAGTCACGTGTTGTGCGTCTTGGAGTTACGTACATGTTCTTTTTGCGAGCGGGCATGAGATAAACTACTTCCTCATTCTTCCATGGTTGTCATCTGCTTGGACACGTATAATGTGCTAATGGATATACATCAAACATTGTTTTGTCGTATGCGGGAAGACGTGATAAGTGTATGTAAACCACGTTGTGTGCAGAATAAGCATTGTGCTAATGATATGGGAAAGTTGGTCAGATAAAACTTACAATACAGAAAAGGTGGGCGACTTAGATGCCGCCAACACTGACGTAGCATCAACCCCGGCCTGTGAAACCTGCCAGACCAACTCAAGTACCAACGAAGGAATCGCAGAAGTGTCGTCTTATCGCATGCGGTCCGTACTGATAACTTTCCAAAAGTACTCCTCCATCGGTTTTCCTCTAGCATCCCCTATGCTTACCTGTAAGCCCACCCGCATGTTATTGGATAGCGCTTCTTGACTTGCATACTCTATTACATCAGCACTAGATAAAACTGCAAGGCGGTACGATTGTTATTCCTTGAGTGTACAAACCTTTTGGGGAGCTGCAACAGGTCTTTCAAAGATGATGTCGTCCAGAAAAATAAATCCTATTACGTAGTTATATTACAAAAAGTACATAAGCTACTTATTTATGCGGTGAAGACGATTCTATACATCTAATTGTGGTATTTTGCAGAAGACTACCATACATACTTTTAATCTTCTCTTCGCGTCTAACTTCATCCTATATCGTCAACATTCGCCGGATGTAACTAGGCAGATAACTTGGTTCAAGGGGGATAGCCCATAACATCAGAGGAGCTTTGTAGCCTATAGGAGGACAGCATAAGCTCTTCGCTGGGTTTTGCATAATCTCATAAAATGCTTATCATCACTCTACCTTGCCACGCGCCTTTTCAAGTGTTATAACTTGTCATCTTGTTTTCTCTGTGCTGAAAAATTGCGAAAACCCTATCGACCATTTCCCAATTAGCCGCGTACGTTCAAAGCATACATCGCTCATCTACATTAGATTGTAGCCGTATTCCCTTGTTCAATAAGTTCTCCTGATTCCAAAATCTTCTTGACATTCTTCAAGTAATCAGATAAGCACCATTGTTACAATCTACATGTCAAAATTCACTATGTACCCAGGACCTCTGTTATTTTCCCCAGACTCCTTCAGGTTCATCATATGGCTGTTAAGCACTTAATAAATAGTCCCTGTGCTTTGCTTTTGGGATGCCTGTTTGGTTTGATCGTTAGTAAGCATTCCGATAAATGTGAAAACTTTTAACCGGGGATCTTAACCAGTCATTTCATTCACCATATTTTGATCTTCTCGGCAAGTTCTCTGTGCCAGCCATATAGTTGACTTTCATTGTTTTATCTTCTCCTTCCACAAACCCCTGGTCAAGTTGTAGAAAACCTACAGCGTGGGCACTGGTGTAATGGGCAGTAGCTATAAACAGGTTGAATTATATATTTCGGAACACTGGTAGCTCGGGTTGATGATTCAATTGTTCATTTGTCCTCCGAGCTTGGCGGTTTTGTTGCAAACGTTTCACCACCATGTGAGGTGGCATCCTCAGTAAGATTGCCCACCGCATGTCGCTGCACTGAGGATGCCAGCTCGCATAGTAGGAAACGTTTGCAACACCACCACCAAGCTCACAGAAAAAATGAACACTTGTGGTTGAATTATACGTAATACGCAGAACTTATGTGAGTCATTTAAGCTCTGGAGTTGGTCAACGCAACTGTCCGGTGATTATCCAACTGGGGAAATGTTTGCTACTAAACAACAGGGCTAGGAAATGGGTTCATTTAGTTTAGAATTTGTAGGGCTATTCAGTTATGAACTCTAAAGTCAACACGAACTATCAATTTGCTACTCGTGCTTTCATAATAATAGCATGTTAAGGGCAAATATCCACGGGAAATGTATTGTATTTTATCCTCATCAACGATTTCTCCCGTGTCACTAACTGAATGTTAAGTTCGATTTATGATCCATCGGACCTAGTCTACGAAATACCTGGTTGGAAATGAAAGCAATCAGAGGTCCTGGACGCTGTAGCACTTCATGGACCCAATTTTTCGATGCTACTTCCCAATTCTCAAGCATACACCCTGGAGTTTTCCACCTGCAAGCGAAAACATGCCTTAAATTCCATATTATCGCATTAGTAACAGAACTGATGCCAATACCTTGTGAACGGAAGTATCGACACGTAAATAAGGATATCGTTCTCGCCAAGTTAACAAAGCCTTTGACACTTTCCTTTGCAAAATTAAGGAAGGTAGCCAATCTTACAGTTTTGTCCGGCCTTGTAATTCGACATTCTTTATCCAACCTTATCCCTAGTGACATTCCCGGGGTCTCATCTTAACTGATGACCGAATACTCCGGTAACCGGGAAAAAGCAAACACTAAAATGCGGACGCATAACTTAAGCACGGATAAATAACGCAAACGAAGGTTGCGTACACGCAAAAGAGCGCAATGGGGGAAATTGAGCACACGAAAATTGCGCATGCGACAATTGGCCAGTTCGATTGCATGGCACAAGCCGACAGCGCGTTGTCATAACTCATGCTGCCAACATTAAAATTACCCACGACATGAGAGTGGTTAGCTCTACACCCCGCATTGTAATGGGAAGTGTTGTCAGCGCTGTAGCGAAGTAATAACCCATTTTCCCAAAAAGTCATCCCATAGAAGCACTCATCCGAATAACAGAAATTCCGGCCATATACTTTGTCCAAAGGCCATACCTTTTGTTATCCTGAGCAGTACTGCGAATTAGTACCTCACGACATAGGTGTGTATGATCCAGACAGAATTCTTGCATTAAGCGATAAAAACTACTACTTGTATAACCTAAAGACACAATCTACGGGTAGGGACTTTCTGTAAATTTCCCAACGTAGTTTATCAACTCCGTACCTGGCACAAAAAAGTGGGTAACTGTTATTCACCCTGTAATCACATCTTGCTGTATAAAAATACCGGGACTTAGGATGGTCGAATTAATTAAGTTGTTGGTTCCTGAGCTGAAACCTGGGAAGATTTTGCTAGATTTTGAGAAGGCTTATATGGATACAGCAACGATTAAGTTTTCAGACGCTGAAAAAGAAGGCTACTGTTTGCACCTGTGCCAAAACCTCATCAAGAAAGTGAGCAACGTTGGTTTAAAGCCTACATTTGAAACGGATGTAAACGTAAAAATCACAAGTCTCTGACTGCATGAAGTTTGTTCCGATCCGTG
This sequence comes from Dicrocoelium dendriticum, assembly GCA_944474145.2. Classification (NCBI taxonomy): domain Eukaryota; kingdom Metazoa; phylum Platyhelminthes; class Trematoda; order Plagiorchiida; family Dicrocoeliidae; genus Dicrocoelium; species Dicrocoelium dendriticum. Next base: position 35,353,876 of record OX104064.1, read on the forward strand.
CTCTAATAAGAGTTTTGATGAACTTGTCACAGCTTCAAATGAAAAATTTTATAACTCTGTATTAACATATACTTCTCTATAAACATTGTGGGTGCAGCAGGCAGACAGCCACATTTTCCACTTCAAACGTGGAACCGTCATGATGTAACCGTTGGGAAGTCGCCGCAAACTACAAACTGTATTGAAGGATTCCACAATGCCTTCAACCCCACTATTTCACTGCAGTCATCATGGCATCTGGTGTTCGTTTGGTGGACTACCAAATGATGTGGCCTGTCGACAACTAGCACAGGCTAATGCGCGTGCGGGTCGCCTGAAAGTAAAGTAGTGTAGATATGATACAATGCAGCACACGGTTGCATGTTTTGTCAGAGATTATGAACTTGCTGCGGACAAGCTTCACTACTTATTACTACTGACAAAGTTGCAATAAAGAACATTGTCGAGAGCGCTGGGGTACAAACTAGTTATTTACTCACGAAGATCGGTTAGGATTACTCGTACAATCAAATTTGTGCACTTACTGTATACTTTAGTGTTTCTATGCCATCTAACCTCTGAGGGCAACATGTGTGTCTCAGTAACAAGGCTTTACGTGACACATAAATGTGAACTTGGGCATTTTGCTACGAGAGCATTAGATGGCGACAAGCTCAAGGGTCAGGCCAGAGGAAGGTAATCATGAGGAGACACGCTCTTCTTTTGCGCATATAAGTGTGATCAGCTATAGTACAACTTTGGTGCGCCGTTCTGGCTAAGAAAACGGAATTAGCGGTGTGCATTGCTGATGTACGAGAGATCCGGCGTTAAGTGGGTTTTTCGGTTCAGTCAGATGACCTGAACTTACAGGAAAACTTTCACATCGGTGGAGTAAGTGTACCATTAAGTTAGGTTACAATTTTAAACAACATACCCAAGCAAACAGGGGAAATCTCTAGACCGCTACCTAGTTTCCACGCGCAGTACCATTCGTTAGACACTAGCGATCAAACGTGCAATAGTTCATACTATTTCACGTCAGAGTCCCAGTTTGCGTGGCGCAATCAACCACCTCGATCTGTTTACACCAAGTGCGTTTGATCCGCCGAATCGCAAAGGCGTCGGCAAAATGCAGCAAGCGATAAGGGCACTGTTTGTTAAATATTACAAATTAATCACCTGGATTTGGCAGGTAGAGCAGTCGGGTATGTGTTATGCAAGCGAACTGGCATATCTCCCTGTGCGCAATGTTCGTGTGCACTTTCATCAGGGAAGTGAGTATTCCATGTGCACTACGTAGAATCGGAAGTTGACGACTGCTTCTGTTTTACACCGCAGTGCAGAACAGGTTTGTGAGACGAGTTTTCCCATTTGAATACTGATCTTGTTATTCACAATGTCATGTATCAAGCGGTTGATCGTTAGCATCGTCATGCTGCAGCCAACATACTCGCCAATCAAGTCAGTAGACTTGAAAATTCGCTCATAGAAATGACAGTTGAACCCGCTTGCAATTGAAGTGATAGAAATGCATCACAGCAGACCGCATTGGTTTCCCACTGGAACCATTGATTTGCATAGTGTTCGTACAATATTTGATTAATACCCAATGTTGTCAGCTTCGCCGACAAGTTGATGAGCGTATTCTGCGTTATCGGAAACTGCATCGAATTGCGGCTGGGTGTTGAATCTGTTACATACGAATAACTGAACTTGAATTTTCCTCAAGTCCTGCGCTTGATTTGTTTACTCTTATAGTGTTATGGAGCACTTTATCATCAACAGTGAACCGAAGTATAAAGTCCATGTTTTATGTTTCACAAATAACCAGCCTACATTTTGGTCAGACGGAACCGCATAGTCCATACTGTTCGTCAGGAATTGATTGTTTCAATTGGGTGGGCAAATAATGATCTCACTGGAAAGTCCTGCTTTGTTTTCTTGCTTTAACCTATTTTCTGTTGGTTTCTTATTTTAAGGACACTTGCCAAAATGTGAACTAAGGCACTGAAATAGCCTATTTATGGTTTCTTGGGCTGTAAGGTTATATAACATATTAATACCCAGTATTTTGAAATCAATTTAGTCAGCCTAAATTTATTTTTGCAAATAAATCTGCTTTGTTTGTGTGACTATAAATTCTGGAAAAATGAAAAACCGAAATATTAAGTGTACGGCAACTAACTTTATGGAAGGTACCAACTTTCTGCTATATTTGTGAAAAATTATATGTCTAGATTCCATTTGCACATATAATGACATAAAGTGTGTGATAGCGTTTGCATCTATGAGCTGCAACCAATTGTACCTTGTTAAGAACATCAGTAACCAATGGTACCGTGACCTATATCCTGGGGTAACCAAATTGTGACATGAATGAAAATGTGTTCATTAGTTCTAGATGTTCCGATATGTTAGGGATATATTATGAAACATTATTTGCTGTTATAACCTGTAATTCCTTCATGTCATATTTTTTAAATGTACGTAAACGAAACCCAAACTACTTACGTCGTTCTTCTTTAAAAGGGATCTTTACTCTATGCAAGATGTTATTACTATGGTAGAAAATACTGACAATGTCCTGGAAGCCAAATCCTTTGGAAGGTACTTCGTGGGTGTGGATACTTTCTAGGGGTACTTTAGGTCTAGGGCATCGGTTACTTCACGATGTCTCACCAGATCCTGCAGAATCCCAGTGATATTTGTCTTTTATGCAATACATTCAAATCACCTACCGGAGAAGCCACCAGCTTAAGTTTGGCAACGCAGTATACCCCGCTATAATGTCGCATTAACATCTTCTTTCTGTGAGTGGGCTGGCTGTGGAAGGTTATTTACTGGTACGCAATCTCAGTCCCCACTGCACCGGAGCATAAAATTTAGGCTCTGTGTTTACGACCTTTGTGTGAATACACTCACGAGCATTTCGTTGATTGACTCCACTCTGTATGTCCACACCCATAAAATATCACCACAACATCCCAACCATACTTACCACCACATCTTGCCTAGCAGTTTCGACAGCATGAGCGATAGTTAGGGCTTAAACCAGTACCGCGACGACTGCCACCGCCATTTCAAACTTCCTACGGCTAGGTCAGTCAAATTGGAGCGTTAGCCTGATGTGACCAACGCGGCCTTCTCGTTCACACGAACCCAGCGCGGTAGGCCGTTGCATTTTTGAGGTTGTCATTGTTAGTGATTCCAGCGACACACACTGCGAGCCGACAGGAATCGTTTTGGCTAGCTTATTACCGTGTCTCCCAGCGGGCATCAATCGATCGTGACAAGACCACGCAGTGCAGTGCGGGCATTTGTCACTGAGTTCGTGTGGGTTGTTCTATCTTGCCATGCATCGTTATTATTATAGCCGATACTGGAATGTTGGCCTGGCAGTTCAAGGTCTGTGTGACAACTTATGTCGGCCTTGGTCTATTTGTCTAACTGACGTCAGTACACCAGTACCGAGGATGCATTCCCGCTGGCCTGGTATTCCACCAGCAATACGGTAGTTCACACCTCTGTAGCTGGGTGAGGGAAATTTTGAGTGGCCAAATTTTATCATTGGACAGTTGGCAATTTAGTGCGCTCCAGTGTCACCCTAGGTCGTGCAACTTGTTCCCCGGGCAATGAAGTAAAAGCGGCGGCTATTTTGGAACACTTGTTATTTGCTTGGTTATCAAAATTCTTACCCCGATACGTGCGCAAGTGTGTGTGCACGTTCCAACGCAAGTGTCTTAAAAGTTTACTCAACGCTTTGACCACATGGGGAGGATCGTGATAATTTAGACTGCCTCGGTGGATCTCGTGTGGACCGGCCGGTGGCCGAGTGGTCTGCACGTTTGCTTTGCAACCATAAGCTCACCGGTTCGAATCCGCGTGGGGGTGGGTGTCCGCGCGGTATACTCAGCCCGCGCGCGACTGGTGGTGGTCGCGCGGCAGCGAAGCGTCATTACGGCGTATAAGCTGACACATTTCAATTTCATTTTAATTTCCGAAATAAGTTTTGGGATTAAAGTGGAATTTACGGATTTCAGTATAGGGTGTACCGATGGAGTCGACATTGAATCACTAACCGTGTGTAGGAAGCCGATTTTACTAAGGTAAAGCATTCATCTAGGAGAACTGGTATGTCAGACAATTGTTGCTGAGTTTACTATACCTTAGTGTGAGTGATTTTCCGAAACACACTAAAGGAAGTGATTGATTTTGAAATACACCTGTATATAGGGCATCGTGTGACTCGGGTGCACAGTGTAGTAGATTGCCGCACAGAGAGTGTGAATATTTTGAGAATGAACCATTTATTTATTTTTTAACAGATAAGAACTCAACAAAACTAACACAGCATTAAGTAAATTCAGCTTTAAATGGTTGTTCCGGAGCATATTCATCATCTACTTCGCTTGTTGCTCCTCAGTTGCTTGACAGCCGGTAGATTCCACAAGCGATGAGGTTGCCGTCCTTAGAGAAGCTCCACACTGTCAATGGCTGTCAAGTCTTCCAAGTCGTCGCAAACTTTGTTCGAGCCCAACTTATTTGCAGTGAGATTCCATGAGTGTTCTCCTGGTAGAATATGATAGGTGACGATGCAGTTCTCAGGCTTTGTTGGCAATAGATTCGACGAGACGACCTCAACATGCGGACGCACATTATCATGATGGCAGACTATTCGCTCCGTTGAACACGGTTGTCCTAACATGCTTGCAGCATGAATGCGGTCTAGTTGAGTCGCTGTCGATATTTAATTGCCAGCTGCAGTATTTTTGAAATTCGCCACTACTGGCATTCAGTGTCGTCATTCTTGCTATGGCAAATCCCGGTTGAGATGCTTTCCGACCAAACGGATCTCATTGTGTTATTACAATGAATAAATTTTGGTATTCCTTTGGGTGTGACACGCTGAAACACAAAATGCTTTTCTTTTGAGGTTTTTGAGACGAAGCCACGCTTCCTTCTGCTTGATAAGATTTTGCAGCAACGGAGTTTGATCATTTAATTGCGGCAAATAAGTGAAAATGCGCGCACCTTCGGCTTTATTGTTATCGAAGAGTCGTTAAGTACTTACTACCCAATTTTTCATACTTTTCCAAGCTTTTTGCGGCGACCAAATGGTTGAATGGTCCATATTAGGATCTCCGGCCAATATTCCCGATGTCAAGCTTTCGCGCACTTACACGGTAACCAAAAGTGCTTAGTCGAGGAAATTTGATTTTGTTCCTTTTCTTATTCATCTGCTAGGATTTTATCGCTTGATTTCAAGTCATTCAACTTCGAGTTAGTGATTGCTAATAGTTAACTCACCAACTCGCGAAATGGTTGTGCTGCATTCCAACTATTTAAAATGACAAAACACCATGGCGAAAAGGGATAATATTCTCGATACTGACGTTAGCAATTTGTAAAGAGAGGCTTTCTAATACTAAAAGTCAGTTTGAAGAAGAAAGTATCGAGCAAAGTCGCTGCAATAATGCTCCGATTAAATAATAAATTAAGTTGAACACTGTTGCTTTAAGCAAAATTTTGACTGCACGTGCTCATGAGAAATTTAGAATTCAGCTAGACACGTACATAAATACTAAACGACTGGTGACGCCGTTGTTGGAAATTGCACGAATGATGCAATTTTTCTAAGCAGGAATATTGCGTCGGCAGTCAGTCTGGTTTCATATTCGGCTAAAACAGCAATGAATGTTTTTCCATCAAGCAATTAGTCCGGTGGCAACATAAAACCTTACCGTCCGAGAACAGTGGCGGACAGCTTTATAATTGTACAAGTGATATAATACCTCAGAATTGGCTTGGAACCGACTGAGATTTCATGATTTCAGTAGGTTTTGGATACGAATATAAAAGATACAAAATACTATTTGTATTCAACAACCTGAACTGCGAGTACTTATGTTCCAGAACTTGAACAGTGCTAATCTTAGTGTACTCGTTGCATAATTCTAGAGAGCATACGGTTTTCAAGTTACTTACCCTGTGTGCCATGGCATAATTTCTCAAAGGGCTGATTCTATTTAACTGGTTGAAACCTAAGATATTCTTCTACAAAGCGTGTACCGGTACCCGAGAGAAAAGCATTCGCAACACTATCATTGAATAGTGAAAGTTTTATTGGGTTTTGTGAAGATTCATAACAGTTAGACTCAGACAGACAGCCACCATACATCCAGAAAGGCGCTAGACGGCCGTTTCGTCTTATTGGGACTCGTCAGCAGCGCGCACCCACCGAATCCTGCCGGAAGCAAACACATGACCTTACTCTGGCGAGCCAGCGATTTATGTCACTGAGCCATGGATGACAGCAGCTGGCTGACATTATTGCTACCTTACTGCGATACAGTGTAGCACATACTCTATTGCCATTCATGTTATGCACGTGCAGACAACAGGGTTGGCCCCCGGGCAACGACTTACTTTGCACGCCACCACCAATCCAGGTGGCATGTAAACATCAATTTCGTTTCCGGAATGCCAGCACCTGCTGGCGTACCATAGGTCCAGCTATTTAAAGAGAAAAGCAATAGCCTACAGTCCCAGGGAGCTCCGTGAAGGCACAGGTGCTCGCTGCTTTGCAGCAACCTTAGAATTTCCCACCGCCTACTTTCACTTAAAGACGTTTCCATTGTCTAGGTTCAGTTTTACTTTTCCCGTTGATAGTCGAATACCATGTGACCTTGAAACTGCATTGCGAGAACATATTAGAACTGGACAGCGCACAATACTGTGTTTATCTGTATTTCCATACACTAAACTAAGACATATTTAGGAAAACCTTTCTATCAATCTAAATGTTTTTGATGCTTATTTGGAACTGGTATGACCCAACACTATTCTTGATGTCAGTTGGATTCATTTTCACTTTCCATTTGGTCCGTCCACGGCGATGCTCCATAGGTTGCGTCTGTTACCGACGACGGCTTCTACAGGTCCGTGCTCTACCTAAGATAGGTAGCCAGTAACTTCGACGTATGTTAGATAAGTACCAGTACGGCCAACGACCATACCTACGGGAGCACCGCAGATTATCATTGCGTCCTATAAACCACCTTAAATATTCCGCTTTAATCTAAAAACAGCACCCTGAGTGAAATTTAATATTGTTCCTGACTAGATGTGTCAATCCATTGCTCTACCGCATGTGTAGTGTAGTCTTCAGTCTTGGACCAATTGTACTGCCCCAGACAGAGTGAGCAGAGGTTTCCGATGAATTGGCCAACGAGTGCAGCATCCATGGGTATGCTCAGCCATGCTCGCTGTCGAGTAGTTTGCTTGCTCTTTATACCGCCGCATGATCCTAAACAACGTCTAGTCCATGAATCTAACTTTCTGGCGTCTTTTATCTCAGCAGTACGCTGCACTATCGAATGCATGTAAAGTGTAAACAAACGCTTTTTCCCCTATACTGCATACTCTTCTCTTATATAGACTAATGCTTGAGCAATTGCTACTGTATCTGCATTTTAATTTCGCAAATGCATGCTGGTCCTTCTGTGCATTTGAATGAGCCATAGCTATCGAGAAATGACCTCATTTGATAGCTAAACAGTAATGTTAGTTTGTGGTTGCATTTCAAAAGAAATTCCATCCTCTGGTATGAAAATTTGCAGATTCAGCAAAGCAGCGCTCAGGAAGAAGGAACTAACATTGCAAATAACTAGTCTAGTTCATCTCGCTCCATGGCTGCTAATATTTATGACACTGTTCACATGCTTACTTGGTTTTTCCTGCGTTTCAATCGTAGATGGCGATCGAATTACGCCTGAACCTAGTGTCATAAGCCAACAAAATCTAGTCATCTTTGCGTTTTATCTTGTTGTATCAGCAACCGTTATTTTAACAGCTGAATTTGTCGTCGAGTAGAAGTTACAACCACTCTAGTATTTCCAGATGTACTTGCGGTGGTGCTGCCGATTCGCGGCGTGACTTTTCTGCCTTGTACTTGAGTACTAATTCTTTTCTTTTTTACATTCGACTGCTTTATAATCGTCAGGCTAAGGTCGTGATTTTAGGACTTGTTATTTCATGGTAGTGTAATTTTGCTTTAATGTGATGGGATTTCACTGTCTTATCGCACACTGGTAATATGCACCTCTTCATAATAGACCCGTCTTTTTTCAACGAGTAGACCAAGCACGGCAACACTGGCACGACCTCACCCATTCACATCCATAGATATATGGATCGCATCTCAACACTGCACTTGCGATGGTCTAATGTCATTTGTTCCAATAGTGATCGAGCTAGTTTACTCTGTGTTGTCTGTATGATAAATGAACGGCCTCAAGAACTAGAATCTGCTTCCACCTTGTACAGACACAGAAGCAAAAAGTGCTTTCTTTTCATTGGCTAAATAATACAATGCTGCTGCCGACAAATTTCTGGAGGAATTTGCTATAACACTTATATACTTGTCCCGGATTTGGAGTAGAATGGCTTACAACCCAATGTTTGTAGCGTCGGTGGAAAAAATCGTAACGAGCGCCACCATTCGTCTGCTGCTGTTCGAACTGGTTGCAGAAACTGAAAAAGTAATCTCATACAATTGGAGCGCAATTGCAAAACAAAGCAGGTTTTCGTCATAATGACTAATACAACAAATAGTTGATCTGTTGTAGTAGTATTTGCTTCAGCCAACTAAGATGCCGAGCAGCTTAATACACGCACCATATTGTAAACTTATGAAGGGAATAGATATGTACTTGCGATGATCTATGCGATGGTGGGCTGTTGCCCTTAGAAATTCTGGTCCGCAACGTGAATTGCTCAGAATCGTTCGTCATGCACTTTCTGGCATATCTTCGTGTCTAGCGTCCTTACAATATGGGTAACGGCAAAAGTAATTAAAGTAAGCATCTGGTTTGATCATCGTAGTAGCTGCTCCAAGGCCACATGTAATGAAGCAGACATTACAAATCCATAAGCGCACCAGAAGCCTCTCTATCCCGTAGGGAATTGATAGCAGTTTAATTTCCATCGATTCCATGTGGAGCTACGATTCGAGAACCGAATCTTAAAGATTGGTGTTTAATACCGCTGGACTACAGGGGATGTGCGACAGACACTATCATCAGCCTTTTAGCTGTGACGTAGGAAGTGGGGATAAAAGTTGTTTAATGTTTAACCACATGATATTCCTCGTCGGAAGTAGTGGCAATATATAACATTTGTTTGCAGACGTAGGAGACGCAGTGAGACTGTCTGCGTCATTTGACAGAAAATTAATGACTCTGGTGTTACGTTGTTTCCTTCAAACCCTACCTTCACACGGGGATGCGGTAATGAACTTCTGCACAACGATATAACACCGAGTGACACTGTCTGTCAGGCAAGTACGTGCAGCAAGAACGAGGTGTATTTTGCCGAGGTTTGAACACCTTCAGCTACATGTTTACCACTGACGTGGTGTGCAGACTCCTAGTGCGGGAAATGATGCCGAAACGCAAACCATTACCTATGCTGTCGGACAAACGCCGTGATTTCGTAGCGGTTCGACATTTCACCTTCATTCCAAAGACACGTAAATTATCGCACCAAATATATTGACTGACGCGGTGACATGTCTATCCACAACATAAGCTTCCCACCGTCCAGAAGTCCTCCGAAATCTGACAGCTTGCTAATATCATATCTACAACACCAAGCCGCCAAGTTGGATGTAATAGGGTTAACTTTCGAATTCAGCCGAAAGCCTAATTAGAAAAGCAAGTCCCCAGAATGTGGAAGCATAGCATAATAACCCCAGTTTTTAGGGGGGGGGGTAGCTGTCCAAGTCATGTAAACTATCATCAGTGCCTCTCCTTTCTTTGCTCCCAAAGTTGTAGGATGTGGTCGTTTCTGAGGCTCTAATGGATTACCCGGAAAATGCAACATCTTGGCACTGGAGCAGCATGACTTCCATCAACATCATCTTATGCACCACCAAACTGCTAATGGCACGAAGTAATTGGACGGAAGTGGCTGGAGATGGGGTTGGAGTTGCCGTTATCTATCTAAAGGTTTTAAGCATTCGACCACCTAGATCACCGTATCATACTTCATCGGCTACAGAGCTACGGAACTGGAGATCTTGTTCTTGGTTGGATTGACAACTTCCTTCACCAATGAAACCTTCATGTGCGCCTTAGAGGATTAGTCTCTCTCTTTGGCCTGAACGCACAAACTTCTCACAAACTCTTAGCACATACTTTCTACGGCATGTGGAATAAGCCAACGAGACGTGGAGCAGTTGTAAGAAACAGAATCTTGTTTCCCTTGAGACCCATCAACAAAGGGCACGCAAGAACATCCACGGCATCTTTCATCTGCTCTTTTAGCTTCGAATGAAGTTACTGTGACTGTACTGTAGTCGTTGTCGGCGCTTGCGAGGTGACCTCACAATGATTTACCAGATTAGGAAGAACGCAAGCCACATTTGCCGCCCGCTACTGGAACTGAACCACAAACTTGACAAAAAAGATCATCTGAAACTGACAATACAATACAGTGGGCTTGAATGCAGTAGAATTTTCTTTTCCCTCCGAGTGGGTCAGCCTTGGGATGCTCTGGTAAATAATGCTGTCTCTGTCCCCCAAATCTAAAGATAGTTGAAAAGCGAGTTTGCGAAATATCTAATTTGCATTTCATTTTATGACTTGTTAGCCAGGCAGCTACAAAATACAATCAAACGATGTTCCACCAAACTACTAAAAATGGATTTCTACTTTTATGCTTTTACTACGCGAACCTCTCCGTTCTTCTTCATATGTTTATGGTGAGTCCATCAAAACGCTTTTTATTTACAATTATTTCCATCTTACGGGACTTGCTAAGCATTTCTTCCCTCCTCCCGTTATTCGCCATCGTTCCATTGTTCCATTGATCCTCAAGTTACACGAGACGCGATGTGATCTAACGGCTAATTTGAATAACGTAGATATTACTTTCGGTGAAATTCAACTAGTGCATTTGCAGCTGCTTGCTATGTGCCCAATGGATTCGTTTCGTTTTACAGCCTTCGTATTAACCCTAATTAGATTCCTGCCAAAGTACTAAGCATCGCGCACGCGTGAGATTTATGATGTACCTGCTTCTTGTTATGTTTCATCAACACCAACTCCGTGGCGTCTCCCTTGTGATCAACTATCTAGTTGACTCGTTTAAAATGTTAACTTCAGCTCGCTTTTCTTGTTGCATGAGCGGTTTCCCTTGTGTAAATATATGCATCGTGATATTTTTATACTAACGTTGATATCCTCCAAGTACTTGGTTGCATTACTTTTTCTAACGGAATGCAAGCATAACATTAGCCCCATGAATTAACTTGACCCAGTCTTGTTTCCCTTTTGCGTCAACAGGAGACAGTCGGTTGTTGCTGAATGGGACGGGACGCACGGTCCTTGTGGCCATGTTAGGATCAAAGAGTGGTTTCATGCACCCAGTGTGGAGCGGACTACGGTCAAACCACCGCCTTCTGTGTTCTTGATTTTTAAATAAGCGTGCTTGTGTTTTGCCTGTGAAAGAATATGGGCTGACTCCTATGAGGAAACATGACTCCCGTCCACGTGTTTGCCGGTCTTATTCCTTCGGGTTTATACTGGATATGGGGTCTGTGGATGGAACTGTGGTGGTGCAGCGCAAGCCACCCATAGTCCCTCTGTACGCGCAGGCGTCCTGTGGCTGGCCACAGTGATAGGCAAATCCGAAACCGGATGCCGCCATCCATTTACCAATCAGAAATTGTTAGATATGCCCCTCCACCTGCACTTTGAACTCACGAGATTCGGATAAGATCCCCTAGATAATATAAAGGCATGTCCACTCAAATTTGTTATTACGCTTCGCATCTCATTTGCAACTCAATAATAGCCATTTAATGCTAACATTACCCAAAATACCTACCTCGATTGTTAAAGTGCACGTCTTTAGTGTATTTTTGGTGTACTGCCTACTTCTAGCTTGAGTCACAAACCGTTTGCGTTTTTAAACGTGTATGTATAAGTAACAATAAGTGAGGCAAATACCTGTTACCCGGATTAACTTTCATATTGCATATTGCCATTTGATTTTTTGCCTGAGGGTTTAGCGCCAATGCGATCACAAAGCTACTTTCACGGATCTGGGAAGAGCGTAGGACAACCCCGGATACCTCAATTCCACAAGCTAAAACTATATTATGATTAAACAACAGCAGTATTCTAGTAGCGATACGGAGTCCTTTATTTTATATTTAGGACATGTGCACAGCGATGTGGTATATCAATGGCGCATTACAAGCATAGAGAGACGGCGTCTTTGTCTCAATGAAGTTGGGGAGTATGCTCGATTAGAAATCCCCAAATGCACTCGAACAAAATCGACATCCAGTTGGTAAGCGTAAAAGCAACCAGCTCAGGTCTTACAATAACGCGTAAAGGAAGTTTGCTAGACGACACTTAATAATTCTTGCGCTGGGTACCCGCTTGATATACTGGGCTGCAAACGAGTGTTTGCAGATAAACTGATACCGTTGACACATTGCCACGGGCAGTCACTGACGGCGTCGCTTGCCTATTGGACGCCTGAGGTAGAACAACCGTCGTCTAGAGTTCTGTTTATCACAAAACATCAATAAATAAATATCATTCCGTGCCTCGTGCCTATTTATTGCCCATTAATTTGTTATGCTTTTGCTGCGGGTGGCAAATCCGGAACTTGCTTTATCAGCACTCAATAAATCAATCTGGCCCAACTCAAGTCTGTTGCTTTATTTATGCAGCTTGCATGCTGAGCGACTCTCTCACCGTATAGGCCTTTACAAATAGGCGATTAAACCATAACGCCACGAATTTCTGTCTGATGCTTGTGGATGATAGCTAGTGCTTGTATTCTTGCCCAACTCTTAGGGTTGATACAGGATGGATTTATGAGCTCAAGTTCTTCTTCGTCTGAAACCGACCAGGCTAAACTTGTTCATTTGGCGAAAGCCAACCATTGTGAGTTTCAAAACGGAACCCATCTGTGCTAATCGGTCAGTGATCATTGTGCAGTAGCCCCACTTGGTCCCCACACCACTAGGATTAGACACCTTGCTCTTTAACCAGGTCACCGATGTAGCATACGATTTGATGGGTGAAATTAGTTCGCAGCAGATTTCACTGGTTTCTTCATTGAAATCACAAGGAATGCTAGTGATTCCAGAAATAAACCAACTACTCGACTTCGTCACCATTCCGGTGGTCGAATGAGGGCGAACGTTTCAGCTGTAGGCTGATATCAATACACCCTGTAACTAAACGATTGGTTGTTGAAGCATGGTTTCCATTATAATGTGCTGTAACTAACTGAAGGATCATTTTTAAGAATCAACAATGTCAGATGACCAATAGTTAGGGGAAGCGGGGGTTGTCTCGTAGCTATTCACAACGCGGCTTCATCCGACAGAAGCCAAATACATAGTCCCACTCGTTAGTTCTTCAGACGAGATGAGAGGGATGACCCAAGAATAGGCCAGTCACAAGTTACAGCCAGTGGGTTCTCTAAAAAATGCTTTAACAACTCTGTGTTTGTAAGCGCACAAGTTGATGACCACCTGTTACTCCTCGGATGTATATACATGTACCCAAATTCCAACGTCACCTAAACTAACACACTATAAATGTGTTCTGTTATTAAGCAGACTATCAAACCAAATACAGGATAAGTGGTGGGGCTTCAATGTGCCGGATTCGACATGGACCTCAAGGCGTATACTTGCCAAATACGCGATTCGTATCCTTTCTTTATATTTTACGAATGGATACAGCATGTCAAATCTCCAACTAGAAATGATTATATCTTGGATTGAGTATTCGCCATTGGCATATCATTAGCGTTCATCCATGTTACAGAGCAGTTTCTTGGTAGTAATCCCACAGCATTATAGATTTTATTTGGATATCACACAAGTTACGCAACATCCGCTGTACCCAAATTACAAACACTTGTCAGGAAATATGCAGCAATCGACAAGGGCTTGTTCGTCAAATTAAGCAGTACTGCCCAATAATACAGCTTTTTCCTTACTGCCGAAATTCAAGCTGTAGCATCTGTCATCTACAACAACATTAGTGTCTTACTGATGCACTGACTCCCAGAGTACATCGACATTCTCCTCATAGGAACAAAACACACGTAGCGTAAACCGTCAGAAAACTCAGAAGTTGCAATCGCAATACCGCAAAAACAAATGAACTCACTTGTTAACTACAATAGTAAAAGTGATCTCAGCTCTATAGCTAGTTTGTCACATGAAACAGATTCCTTATTAAAATAACGAGCCCTTTCTATAGAATATAAAACAAGCGAACTAGTCGGCCGTTTAAAGTGCGGTGATACTAAGGGTTGCAACAGACAATCGCATACAAACTAACCTATATTAGCCTTGATAATGGTGTGGGCTAAGTTCACGTGTGCACGTGTGTGTATGCGCGAGCACGTGCAAATTTGTGTATGATTTTTAATTTTACAGTCTGTTCCCTGGACTTCTAGTGATCCTCGTGGCGCGTGAATGGATATCAGCTTGTGTGGCCAAAGCTGATAGTCCACCGATCGACTAGCATTTCCAACCGTTAGCTTCGGCAATTATGGTGAGGCATCTACACTACACTCACATCAGTGAAATATTTGGTCAGTACTACTGCGTCACATTAACGTAGATACTAACCACCCAAGATGGGACATACCACTATCCACTGTTGATCAACACACCCATGTCAAGCTTGGTATTCTCGACCTACAGACGCTTGAAGAATGTAGAAAATTATCCTATTTCGGTGGACCAGATAATGTACTTCATGCAGTTATCAAATTCGAATTTGTCCACATCTCCTTATTGCTATTGGATTTGTTGACTATGTCCATGAACCCTGCCACCTCACCAACACAGTGGAAGGACGTCCTTGTCAAACGGTGACATATATCAGGCTCCATGTTTGAAACAAAGTGGTACTGCTCAACAAACCAAAAATCTATCCTTTAGAAAACGATGGAGCGATATATGAAAGACACAACGGTCGACTTTCCACTGTCACGAAATTAATCAACAACCCTCAGCACGGTTCCCTGAGTGCACTTTGGTGCATAACGTCCCAGCTTGAATTTCTGCATCATCTAACTGCCTCAAAGAATAACGGCAAATCTGCAACCATTAGTAACATCGACATGCTATCGTGGTTCAATTCGTATCTTACATATCAAACGCATGTAGTAGATATTGCGGAACACAAAACGGAACCAACAGAATCACAAGTGGTGTACTAGAGGGTAGTATCCGTGATACGCTTCTGTGCTTGGTGCACGTTGAGGTTATCTTTGACGGATTGAAAAGTGGAACGCCATGCGCTTTTGTTGACCACATCAAAATTGTTCACTTTTCATGCTGCTAACACGAACAAGGTTTTAAACATCTTCCAGATTGACTTCCAAGCGCTCGAACCTTGGTATTCACAATGGAAATGTTATTTATAGTGAATAAGGGTTACGCAATGCCTTACGAATGCAACAGCATAAAGTGGTCTGACCATTTGTGAGAAGCAAATTGATGTAGGTCACACCGTACGGGACCTAAAACTGGGATACTCATGTTTATTCAACCTACCCGATTCAGTAGTTTATGTTAAACCGAAGCTTGGTATGTGGTTTAGAACATACAAATTAAACGGTTCTATAAGCTGCGTCTACCCATCACTCTCTCATGACCTATTAGAATACTGCTCAATGTATTACAGCAGCAAAAACAAACGCGACCTTACTGTATTACAAAAGGCCCAACGAACATGCATAGAGTGCTGGTTAGTTGCCTAATCAAATTTAAAATTTGGTCCCCTCTGTCTAAGGCCCATGAAGCACAAACTAGGCGTATTCCTTAATGTCCTGCACAAGGAAATGCATTTTATCGATCTTAACATAGTACTAATACAATCCTCCTTACACAGCGTACGAAATTAGGAAAATTTAGTGGTGGAGTGCAGTTCGAAGATCACCAGATCCGCCAACTTCTTCCTAAACAGATAAACCTGCATCTGGAAGAAGGTATCTTTCGAGAAACGTGCTTACACTTCAGAGCACGAATTCCGCGATAGGTCCAGCAGACTTTTAACTGTGAAAAGCGTGATCCACTTACTGTGAAGTCATATAACAAACAACCAAGCATACAAACCATGTTCCGGATTCATATACTTCGGAAGACAATTGCAAACAGAGGGGATATATTGAAGTGGAAAGGCCTCTGCGCTCATCGCCATTATCTTCTTTTCTTTGCTACAAGCTTATGCCCCAGTGTTATCACCAGCAACTGTGTGCTGAGAGAAGGAATCAACTGAACACGCCCATATATTCTCCGTCTCCAACGACGAGGTTCCTATTACTCCTATAGCATTCCGCTCCAACAGATCCGTTTGAGAGGCGCCGCGCTTGCTCCAGTCTCTTGTGGCTGCCACAATCAACATTCGATATTACAGAATTGCCTTGAGTAAAACAGCCTTCACAGTGCACATACAGAAAATTTCTACATACTTTGTTAAACCCATTTTCCTACTATTTGAAATTATCTTTCACGCTTTCTGGATTCACATTCTCAAGGGCTTACCAATGCCGGTATGGACAATCTATGCGACATCAAACCACGCACTGAAGAAACAATCAACTTTTATGCTCTGTTAAAATTGAACATCAACTGTCATTTCTGCTTTACATGTTGCAATCATTCGTGGTCATTGAACTAGAAAATGACTTTTATTTACCTAAACGTACCGTCACAAGCGCGTCTCGATGAAAAAGAGATCATACAATTTATTATGATTTAAAAGTTGTGTTCATGTAGTTGAACTAATAACTTAATTGTCCTATGCCCATCTCAGCAAATTAAAACTACTGTGTGGTGAACGAGTGTAACGTTGGAGCATACGCAATTTATCTCAACTAGTTTAAGTTGCCAAGAGTCGGGCAAGATTGCTTGCATTCTGTTTAGGCTACTGCATAGTCCTCTTTGGTTAAAATTAAAAACAATTTAGAGAATACTATAGTGGACTAATTTGGGAGGTGAACTTTTCTATATCAATTGCGTTCGTTGTTAAGGCATATAGCTCTCAGACACTCTTGATTACTGAAGCAAACGTTACGCAGACTTCTTGATTCATATGTCCACAAATCTGATTCTGTTAGCTTAAAGATCTTACAACAATTAAATTGTAGTTAAGATTCAAGACCTCCGTAGTTTTCAAATTTAATTAAGGTAAACACCTGTTCGACTAACTGCTCTTAATAATGTAGCAACAGTGATTTCATAGAAAGTATGCCACCCCTCGGAATGAAGCAGAGAACTGATCGGTTGTGAACTGCAGCTATTCCTTCTAACTAACTTCTTTCCACGGCTCTCCTTTGATGTGACTTTTGTCGGCATGGGCCAGTCAATGTCGGACGACTGGTGGACGATAAGAATCAGCAGAATGCATCGACGCTCATGGTAGTGATTACAGACGGAGTCAAAAGCAGCTTGCGAAAGCCCGCTGCCATCCACCATATGAGCTAACTTGCACCGTTTCCAGTGGCAGCTGATCTGTGAACTCCGACGGAGACTGTAAGTGAACGGAGGGAAGTGATATGGAAGTGTGATTTCGTTTACCACTCTAGATAGGCATTTGATGCACACTCTCACTAGGTAAGTCAATATAGCTAAAAGGCTCTCCGATGTAGGTCATCTTTCCTAACACATCGGTCCTTCTCACAGCTATCATCCGAATTACTGGGTGAAACTACAAGACAGATCGTGAACAAGATTAAGAAATACTGTCATCAATACACGGTAATCGTGGCCCTGCGCTTTCTCAGCTGCCTGAACTTGCCTGTGAAAGTGTGTCAGGTTTTCGAAGAGGAGGGAGGATATACTATATCCTCATAGTAACAGGGGGGATGATAGACAAGTAGACTGAATCTCGTGTCCACTCTAGGTAATTTCCATGCTTCGTAGCATGATGCTGATTTAACACCACAAATTTTACTCTGTACAGCAGCAGAGTCGCACACACAAGCAAAGGGTTATGCATGAATCTAATCTTATCTAGTCAGTCTAGAAAACAAGACCATAAAGCAGAGCTCAGTTTGGTGCAGCAGGATATCCACAAAACGACCGAAGAAGCGGCAAGTTGGTGAGCACATAGCGCAAAGAATAAACAAACCGTTTATTTCACGGCAATGTGGGAAAATGTTTCCTTATTGGGTCAGGTCAACATGGACTGACTAGATGGAAAAGATCAACGTGAGATAAGCAAGCGTGATTCAGGAGTCGTGTGATTTGCAAAATAATATTAAGAACTACGATTTATCACAGGTAAAATTGCAGATGTTTGAAAATTTTAGTAGAGCGGTTGGAGTAAAAACTACAAAACCAAAAGATAAGGACCTACAGAGTTAATATGCTGCTGTATAAAAATAGTGTAAAATGAGAATTGGATACAAGCATAACAAACACCATGGGGAGTGGGTATAATTGACGTACTGTGTCAACAAAATAACAACTAGGACACTCACTCAGGTGATGCACAGATCCGGCATGAGAGCATCATAAAGGCATTCCAGAGTAGGGCAGCTTAGTTGACGAAGCAGTGGGAGCTAAGGGTAACATCAAATCGTTTTTAAAGATTTATAAAGTAGAAGAGAAGACAACTGAGTTTGGGCGACAAGTCGAGTTATCAAGCTGGAAAAGAGATACCAGTCCGCAGACATTTTAGACGACTTTATGGTTTGTTCGGTTTCAGGCAATTACCTTTGAGGTCCATGTTGTAGCTGAGTTTTGGAAAAGAACATCATACGCAGTTGTGTCATTCCATATTAGGTAAACTACTATGAGGTCACCGGTGGCTGTTGATAGCTCCCCTTAGAGTCAAACTTTGCTGGTAATAGTAATTGCATAAGCACGCCAATATTTTCAGCCTGCTTTGTGTGTCTCTAGCATCTCCAGGTTATGCTTCAACCAAGGATACCAAGCTTAGATGGCGTATTCAACATGAGGACGCAAGTGCGAATTGTACGTCTCTGTGAAGCTTGACGAGTCAGAACACAAGAATGCACTTCGCAGCAGGCTTACGTGCTGGTTGCCTCTTCCCCCAACTGCCTCAGACTACCTTGAACGGTTGAGGTACGCACCACGATCGTATTAAAGGAAAATGATCCGCAAGCGGTGTGCTCCCAACCTACACACCTAATCAACGAAGTTTCTACTTTGCATAGTAGAATATACCGAACTAAGGAGTACTATATCGCATCAAAATCGTGCAGAAGCACATTGTGGTATTCAGCTATCCTAAACGCTGGCCACATATTGATATCACTTACGAAGAATCCGAATTCAGAAACAATTGCCGTCTCTAGATTATTTATGAAAGCCTTTCTTCCTCCTACACAGCTACGACAACTACAAAGTTATGACTAGTGTGTACTGCGGAAGGAAGTCAAATGAACGCATCCCTACATTCATCGTTTTCATCTCAGATGTTCTCATTACTCCTTATTGCAGTCAGAGTTTACCTTTCCCTCTACTGGGCGCTGCTCCCGCTTCACTTTCTTGTGTGTGCGACAAGCAAAAATCGTTATTATTGAATTGCACTAGGCGAATTAACCACCACAAAGTGCGTATACATCATTCATACATAATTCACACTTGTTGTAAAACCATTTCACTCTCATCCAATTCTGCTATTAAGCTTTCCGCATTCATAATCTCAAGAAGTCTACAAGTGCCGATATAGACCTCCTGTGCAACATCAAATAGCGCATTGAAAGAGCAACCAAATTTTATGCGTTATCAAGACTGAAAATTGAAGTGCATTACTTTTGCACATTTTCCCATCTTTAGTGGTCTGAACTAGATAATGCTTTTATTTACCTAAACATGCCGTCACAGTCATCTCTCGTTGCTTGGATTGCGACGCGCAGTCTCAACGTGGATCGTGATTCCCACTGAAGTGAACCTCGGTCATTCGATCACGATGAACTTTACTAAAATAGATGGAAACAAGGTGCTGCGGCCTTTTCAGGTAAACAACACCCACTTTTCATCCTTTAACAATTTTATATTTTAATTTACGTTTACTTTCATGGAGCACACAATAAGTTAAGCACTCTGCACTGTTGAAATGCTACTTTACTCAACTATTATAAATAGCTGATGTATCCGCGAAACCACTTTGGGGTTGCTTGCCAATCCTAACTTCATTCTGCCAGATGTGTTCCCCCTAACGTATCTGTAGCCTACACAAATGCACCTACAGTGCTCGGATTTTGACTTAAGAACTCATTCCTCCGAAAGGTAACAAGGCGTACATTAGCGATGAGCTAGTTTTATGACAAGTCCAAGGGCTGCAATTACCACCAGCTGTGTAGTAAGCTATGGTGCTATTGCACCATGCTGATATGTCAACTGGCGATCTGAATACCAAAGCTAAACTACTGAAGTTTTGTCATCTGTTGGTAAACCGTCAATATTTCCCTACTAAAATTTGTGTTAATTTAGGGCTTCAGCGCACAAATAATATGACATAGGTGTAAACAATAATCTTCCGATATAATGACTATTTACTGTCGATGAGTTTGGTGTGAAAACGCAGCACGTATCTAAAAGAATGAGTAATGGTAGCCAAGCAACACTTATACGACGATTGTTACATTAACATTTTCCGGTCCAGTTTCGCCGGACACTCGCCGAAATGATTTGGTACATACCGTTGTCCGCGTTGGCTATCAAAAGAATTCGAAGCTAATTGGTGATAGACTAACGGACACCTAGGGTTTGTAGAGTGAGATAAGAGAGCTTCAATAAATGCCTGGAGCTCCGCACAAGTTTTCTCCATTTACCCGACATTTCTGTTTGTAAATGTGAAAATATTTCTCACCGTCGTTACACTCACTAGAAGGACGGCGTAATCACCAGTGACTAAAGATTGCAGAGAGGATTTAACAGAATGTAGGCCTAAATAACCATATCGTGCAAGAGCTTCTCGCAAGCGACCTTCCAAAATAAGGTGCATTCTGGCTTCTGTTAAGAAGCCTGCGCACTATGAGTAGCGACTAGCTACCGAACCGATCGAGTGTCTGCCCTAGAGTCTTCAGTTTATGATCGTCATTATCATGTTGCACACTTCCTTCCACATGTATTTCATCTAAACATGCAGCTGTCATTATCTCCAAATAGCCGAAGAGGCATCTCACCCAAACCAATCGTGTCAATAAAATGTATTTGAAAAATGTCATATTTGGTCCGTTTGTTCGAATGCTTCAACAAAATCAACTATGGCTTCGGTGATGGTACTGAACACGGTTTACCGTTATGTTGTACGAAATGGAATTAACCACAAATTGTTTTCTCTTCTTCCACTTAGGTTACCTCTTGAGTACCGTACCAATTCTCATTGTCCAGCGGAGTGTATATACGGTATCAATGTCTGTATTTGTTGAGCGCCTGAAGTTGCCGGACTTACCTCAATACTATTTGAGACCTATATTTTTATGAATACTTCGAGTGGTTGCAGTTTTTCTATTATCCATAGGTACAATTTGAATTTGAGAACCATCGGGAGTGTCATGTATTTATCTTTATTATTCTTTCATTCCATCGCTGAACACGACTGAACCGATCTGTCGAGGTGACGGATTGAATGTTCACAGATGACTGATATACCACCGCAATGCCATTTGCCTAAAACTCATTGGAGAATAATAAAGTGTAAGAAGCGCGAATTGTGAGGTGGAAGTACCGGGGTGACAGGTAAAGGTGGCCCCAAAACATGTGTCAGCAATGATGGTATACTTACTTTTAAGCAATAACACACAACCAGATGAGACGTGAAATATCAGGTGAAATCTTGTTTGGTAGAAGTTCGCATGGTCGTACATCCTCAAGAGATGGTTCAGCGGATAGTCGTATTACCTTGCTTGACAGGATGGATACAGGTGCATCTACTCCCTTTTGTTACTTTGGACTGATTGAACACAACAAAAGCACATATGAGGAATATTTTGGAAAACTCAACCGAATTTCTACACCATCCGATTATATTTTACAGTATTATCAGATTACCCACTCGGTCTGTGTATTGCACTATCGAGAAATATACGATTGGTTGATATATTGATAGTTGGTATTGCAAAGCAAATCCAGTAGCCGACACAAGTAGCGATTTACTTCGGTTTCATGCTTGTTCCGCATCAACTGAACTGCATGAAATTCAAGTCCAAGCGAAGGATTTGCTTTACCAAAGTAGCTTGCATTAGAGCTAATGACACCGCAGACTGTGTGGGGGGTCGTGATTTTGCACGCGACCAGCTGGATATGATGTGGTGAGGAGAATTTGATGAAATGGTCTGTGAGACTTTATACGCAAGTTAGACGAGGATAAATTCATCAGCAAAATAAGAATTCATGGGAATCGCAGTTCTATCACACTCCACAAGCTTGTTGCGAAGTCAAAGTCACTCGGTAGAAAATAGCACATACCATTCAGAATGAAGAAGCCCGAATCGCAAGCAACTAGTATAGCTTGAGCAAATTGATAGTCCATTGTGAAGTTACTGAACTTTGTACGTTGGATGAAGCGATTTGGTCACAGTAAAGACTATGTTTAGTTGTATTCATCCTATTCTGAACTCTGTAGTTTGTGTAAAGATTCCGTTGAATTAGAATATGAGAACGGTTAGGAATAACATTTGCTGGATGACACCATATGTAGATGCGTTGTGAATCGCGCATGGCGTCAAAACGCCGTCTTTTCCCCAGGCATGATGACTACCTTGGATTCGACGACAATATAGCAAAGACCAATACTGTGGGGTTATCACAGAGCTTTATGCTAGTCATCTTCCCTCAGTGCCACGGTTACTTGGATATCCCAAAGATGCATAAAACTACTTACAAGTTCTCTGTGACTGTTTGTCTGTCTCGAAATTCCAAAAATACTGCGTTTCGTATTTTGATTGCATTGATGAGGAACGGCTCTATTTTAATCAATTCCTCTGAAGCAGATGTCTCGCAGTTTGTTCGAAGTCTTGTAACAGTAGCAAACAAACTATGCACCAACATTACCAACTTAATCTTGTTGATTCACATCCGGTATCAACTTTTAAACATCTTTCCCCGGGTTTCAGACAATGGACACTATGTTCGTTTGCACGAAACCCCAAGCTAGCGCGGCGCTTCTTGTGGTAAAAGAGAAAAGTGTTTGCTTTACCGGTTGTTATTGTTGCATATTTTCCTCCCACTGAATTTCAACGAACCAGAAGCAGGGAACTTATCTTCGGTTATACGAATGTCCCACAGCTAAGTTGTGATTATTCTGCAACCTCGTTTACTATTATCCCCACTTAATTAATGATTACTTACCTTGTACTGTATTTTTCAGGTTTTTCAAACTCAACTGAGTGGATTTTGAGACAAGTTTGACTTACTAAATAAAAAATGCGGTTGGCCCTTCACAGCCCTACGCTAAACCGTCCCCGCTCACGTAATGTCAATCATTCAACAGGAACGTAACCCATAATATCGTTTAATTTTAAAGTTGTGCATTTTCCTCATCCTGAGCCAAAACGGCATTCCCTAGAATTATGCTTGTTACGGATAGTACTTTCCGTGGATACATTACTTCCACACATATTTTTTCGCATTGTAGCAAATTCTTGTGATATTTGGTATTCCTTATAAATGACCGCCTGTTTGTACAACACGGCTGCGGCGTAAGTTGCGATGTTGACCCTATTATACTCTCACTAAATTTAACACATTTAAGCAAGTATAGGAATTCCGTGCTTGGAAACGGTGATGTGCTAAATTGTCATTTATATTTTTGGTCGAGGTCCGTCATATGTGACACCAAACTGGAAGTCTTTATATCTAGCGAAGAGCAGTGCAAGCAATGACAACATCAAATGATTTGGCTTGCAGTGACAGACTGAAGAAAGCCATTGAACTTCAACAAACAATAACTGAACACAATGGACTGCTTTAAAACTACTTCAGACTTTTGGACACACGCATACTTTCTCGATTACACGAATCTTTGCCAAAGCAAGTCCAAGTTGAATGCGAAGTAACAAAATGATAGTGTAAGAAGGCGGAAGGCAGCGTTTGCCCAAAAGGACGGTCTAGACCAGTAAAACGGAGGCCGACGAATAGAGAGACCGATGCAATGGGGGCGATTCGCTGGAGAAACCCAGGCCCAATAGCACGAGACGGAAACGGGACAGGAGCGGCATCCGTGGGTGAGCCCGAGGCAGACAAAGCAGGTGGGGAATTTGTTGAAGACGCAATAAATCGGAGACAAAACCGCCGGTATCGCATCTTCAAGAACAATCCCGGGGAGAGTGATACACCCACGGTCAAGCAAAGCGCACGCTATCGAACGACTCCGGCCTTGCCAGAATCGGAGGTGTGGAAACGAAGATACACGGGCGAAACGGATACAGAAGATGCGTTCCCGTACTCCAGAAGGAGCATAGAAGTGTCACGAGCGGAGGCCAAGAGGGATGGTGCAACTTGGGAAGGAAATCTGACCCATTAATGTGTGCCCGCGTGAGTGGGTGGACAGTGTGTGTTCGCTTAGGTAACCCAACCGTCGGAGCAACTGTTTGATCTCGGTCGATGGAGCATTTCAACGGTTTTTGAATGACCTCTCACTCGTTAAAATCTAACATGGCTTGGAGCAGCTACAGACCTGACAGCAAATTTACCTAGGTGTTCCACAGGTCTAAGCACAAAAATTCTAAACTACACCCTCTCGTAATCTGCCCTATGTTCACGCTGAAACATTCGACTGGCACCTCAAAGCGGACAGTCTGCTAGTATACGACTGTGAAGTGAATGCTGTAATCTTGGCGCCAACGTCAGAAACAAAACAACTGCTTACCGTCGTGGGTGAGTCATTTTAATGGTTCGTAACATTTCTCAACAAACGCGATACTCAGTGTGTCACAGTCCAAAGACCCATGTGGATCATGTGCCAAATCTGTTAAAGGGGACATTCCGGATCGAAAGGCTTGCTAGGTTTTCCATGCGAGGTGCGTCCTTCTCACATCTAGGCAGGCCAAAGTAGTAAACGAACCAGATTCTCTATGGTTCTGCTTGAAATACACACCTATCTTACTGATAAAATGCCTGTTTCTATTGTCTCAGAATTACAACCAGCTACTATCCAAGTTTGAGGAAGTGGTGACCACCAAAATCACCATGGTTGGGGTAAGCATAGAGGACTGTGCATCCCTAGCTTCCCTAGTAAGTAGTGCTTCAATCCTAAAGAGAACGGCTAGTAACACTATGGGAACAACGAAACCAATAGCCTAGAAAATTAGCTGCTGCTCTAATAACACACGTGGTTCACATTCGACTAATGCGTGCTTAGTTCGATCGCAGTAACTACAATCAAGGCTACGTCCAATCACCCGACAGAGTGCAGAACAAAAGAACAAGCCGGTACTAGCGAAAGTTTGGTTACGGTTGCTTCCAAGAATAGCCTACGTTTAAAGTTAACAGCTCTCCCAACTGGATCGGAAGCTCAAGAGCGAAGCGGAATTATTTGGTACTAGCACTACGTGTTTCCTGCGATAAATCCCCGAGTATTCCAATCACTATCCGCGACGCGTTGAAAGGTGTAAAGAAACAGCAACCTGTACTGAACGTACTGTGTTCCAATGTTTTAGCATCAGTCGATAATAATAAGAGGCATGCAGCTAGACGATCTCAATCAGTGGGAGGTTATTAGTAAGCTAATCGAAGTTATTCTGAAACCTATACACCTAGTGCGAATTACGCGGTACCCAGACTCTAAGCATTACGGCGAGCCCAGACTTATGAGCATTGTGCTGACCCCCAGCACTGAAGTAGAAGCAGTTCTACTGTTGACAGGTGGACTAAGAAATGAATACTACTCCATCCGTGTCCTTCCAGACATCACATGGAACGGACGTTTCGAATTAACCGCAACCGGAAAGGAAATTTTAACCAGAACTATTCTTGTTCACGATATTCCTGAAACTAAAGCATGCGAGGTGCATGAAATAACAATTCATGATAAATAACAATGGTGTTATATGCATGAAAAAGGCTCTTTGAATGACGTGCCAATGAAATCGGTGTCACGGCTGCGTACCTCATCGAACTAAAAACGGTGGCTTGAGAGTGTTTAAAGTGGTCCCACAGTCATAACACGGCTACTAAAAAGTGGTATGTGTTGCATTGTAGGCTGTCATTTGATCTTGGACCGAAGACAGTCAGCGTCATACCCCTTATATTTGATAGGTCACGCAACGAACCAAACACTAGCGGAACCACAAAAGAACAGTGTAACAGTAGTGTGTCTAATGAACATTTACAGCCTGTTGTAAAAGACAGTGACCAGACGCTTTATGCTGTACGGAAAGATTAGCTACTGGGATAACTACGCGGACGATGAATAAGACGTCGAACCTGTGGCCAAGAACTCACCGAAAAACGATTAGTCTCAAGCCACTCACTGCTCGGTGAAACGTCACATATCAGTTGCACAACCTCCCACATTGCTTAAACTTGCGAAACTTTCCTGTATGTACAATAACGCCTAAGGATTTATCAGTAAATTTCCCAGACTTCGGGTAATCCAAGTAGCAAATGCTTGGAACTTAATTCCCAGTACAAAAAGTTACTTGCATCAGGAATTTGCTAACGCTGTGATCAAGCTTGCAGGAATCTCACACATCCGGAAGGACCATGCTGGAAGTAGAGGTGGGGGTCCTTCCCTACTACAGCAGCGACCTGCAGTGTGCAATAGTTGATGATCTGGAAACACCCCCTATGGACTCACTCTGGTGCCGCCTCCGACTAAGGCACAACGACACATGTCTCGTAGCTGTCGTTTACAGCCCCCAACGTCCACTCCGGAAATGGATTTCCGCTTCATACGTGGCCTGAACAGAGTAACACGCACTAAGTACAGCCACATTCTCATCTGCGGGATCTTCAATCTACACGATCTGGAGATACCGACATCACCCAGTGAACAGTTCAAAGCAGACTCGTATTGAGTTATACCTAATATTTCCTTGTACAATAATGTCACCACGCCCACTAGATTTAGGTCGGCAAACATACCGTCCATAATGGACTTGGTGCTCACGAATGAAGAGCGCATGATTGACAAGTTATTAATAAAGCTTCCATTAGATCTCAGCGACCAGGTAGTAATAACGTTCAACTATGTTTTCTATGCAGAGTCCGTACCTGCACACTCGGAATTAACTCATACAATCACACGCTACCAATTCTTGAAAGAAGTCGTCGATGCAGCTGCTTGGGAATTCTCGAACAAAAGTCACCCTGACAAAGTTTGGACAGTTCGTCGAAAGACTAAGTGACAAGGTCAACAGAGCTTCAGGGAGCAAGCCCTATCGCTCCGCAAACATGCCTTCGATGCGGAGGAGTTGGACTCAAAAATGCATGGCGTTAAGCGATGCTGCATGACGTGTGTACAAGGTTGATCCAGATTCAGAGACGCGGGGCAATTTCTTGACCCATCTTAACCATTGCACCACACTTGCCTGTGAGTGCAAAGTAATTTATCAACACTGCCAGACAAAGTGTTTCCGGCAAACAACAAACTGTTGCATAGGCCTGTCAACAGTCTTCGTAAAGTAAAACATAGCACCTCTCCATTTTTCACAACAGGAGATAGATTACATAGAACCGAAGAAAGAGCTAATGCCATGCGGCTACAATACACCCCTATTTCCGAACTCACAGCCTGTCCCTATCACCTAACTCCATCTGCTTAACCGGCTCCAGGTTTTACACATTTACTTTTCAACCCGGCATTTGTGCTAAGGAAGTTAATCTCACAGCCTGGACATAGCTCTCCGGGAGCAGACAACTTCCACCCAAAAGCACTAAGCCAGCTATATCACTGCTACAGTTCTTCCAAACGTGCTTCGATGCGCAGCAAGTCCCCAGAATGTGGAAGCATAGCATAATAACCCCAATTTTTAGGTGTGGGGAGCTGTCCATGTCATGCAAACTATCATCAGTGCCTCTCCTTTCTTTGCTCCCAAAGTTGCTGGATGTGGTCGTTTCTGAGGCTCTAATGGATTACCCGGAAAATGCAACACCTTGGCACTGGAGCAGCATGACTTCCATCAACATCCTCTTATGCACCACCAACCTGCTAATGGCACGAAGTAATTGGACAGAAGTGGCTGGAGATGGGGTTGGAGTTGCCGTCATCTATCTAAAGTTTTTAAGCATTCGACCACCTGGATCACCGTATCCTACTTCACCGGCTACAGAGCTACGGAATTGGAGATCCTGTTCTTGGTTGGATTGGCAACTTCCTTCACCAATGGAACCTTCAAGTGCGCCTTAGGGGATTAGTCTCTCTCTCTCTTTGGCTTGAACGCACAAGCTTCTCCCAAACTCTTAGCACATACTTTCTACCGCACGTGGAATAAGCCATCGAGACGTGGAGCAGTTGCAAGAAACAGGATCTTGTTTCCCTTGAGACCCATCAACAAAGGGCACGCAAGAACGTCCGCGGCCTCTTTCATCTGCTCTTTTAGCTTCGAATGAAGTTTCTGTGACTGTACTGTAGTCGTTATCGGCGTTTGCGAGGTGACCTCATAATGATTTACCAGATTAGGAAGAACGCAAACCACATTTGCCGCCCGCTGCTGAAACTGAACCACAACCTTGACAAAAAGGATCATCATCTGAAACTGACAATACAATACAGCGGGCTTGAATGCAGTAGAATTTTCTTTTCCCTCCGAGTGGGTCAGCCTTGGGATGCTCTGGTAAATAATGCTGTCTCTGTCCCCCAAATCTAAAGATATTTGAAAAGCGAGTTTGCGAAATGTTGTCTAATTTGCATTTCATTTTATGACTTGTTAGCCAGGCAGCTACAAAATACAATCAAACGATGTTCCACCAAACTATAAAAAATGGATTTATGGTTTTACGCTTCTACTACGCGAACCTCTCCGTTCTTCTTCATATGTTTATGGTGAGTCCATCAAAAAGCTTTTTATTTACAATTATTTCCATCTTACGGGACTTGCTAAGCATTTCTTCCCCCCTCCCGTTATTCGTCATCGTTCCATTGTTCCATTGATCCTCAAGTTACACGAGACGCGATGTGATCTATGGGCTAATTTGAATAACGTAGATACCACTTTCGGTGAAATTCAACTAGTGCATTTGCAGCTGCTTGCTATGTGCCCAATGGATTCGTTTCGTTTTACAGCCTTCGTATTAACCCTAATTAGATTCCTGGCAAAGTACTAAGCATCGTGCACGTGCGAGATTTATGATGTACCTGCTTCTTCTCATGTTTCATCAATATCAATTCCGTGGCGTCTCCCTTGTGATTAACCATCCAGTTGACTCGTTTAAAATGTTAACTTCAGCTCGCTTTTCTTGTTGCATGAGCGGTTTCACTTGTGTAAATATATGCATCGTGATATTTTTATACTAACGTCGGTATCCTCCAAGTACTTGGTTACATTCCATTTTCTAACGGAATGCAAGCATAACATTAGCCCCATGAATTAACTTGACCCAGTCTTGTTTCCCTTTTGCGTCAACAGGAGACAGTCGGTCGTTGCTGAATGGGACGGGATGCACGGTCCTTGTGGCCGTGTTAGGATCAAAGAGTGGTTTCGTGCACTCAGTGTGGAGCGGACTACGGTCAAACCACCGCCTTCTGTGCTCTTGATTCTTAAATAAGCGTGCTTGTGTTTTGCCTGTGAAGGAATATGGGCTGACTCCTTTGAGGAAACGTGACTCCCATCCACATGCCTGCCGGTCTTATTCCTTCGGGTTTACACTGGATATGGGTCTGTGGATGGAACTGTGGTGGTGCAGCGCAAGCCACCCATGGTCCCTCTGTACGCGCAGGCGTCCTGTGGCTGGCCACAGTGACAGGCAAATCCGAAACCGGATGCCGCCATCCATGTACCAATCAGAAATTGTTAGATATGCCCCTCCACCTGCACTTTGAACACACGAGATTCGGATAAGATCCCCTAGATAATATAAACGGATGTCCAATCGAATTTGTTATTACGCTTCGCATCTCATTTGCAACTCAATAATAGCCATTTAATGCTAACATTACCCAATATACCTACCTCGATTGTTAAAGTGCACGTCTTTGGTGTATTTTCGGTGTGCTGCCTACTTCTAGCTTGAGTCACAAACCGTTTGCGTTTTTAAACGTGTATCTATAAGTAACAATAAGTGAGGCAAATACCTGTTACCCGGATTAACTTTCATATTGCATATTGCCTTTTGATTTCTTGCCTGAGGGTTTAGCGCCAATGCGATCACCAAAACTACTTTCACGGATCTGGGAAGAGCGTAGGACAACTCCGGATACCTCAATTCCACAAGCTAAAACTATATTATGATTAAACAACAGCAGTATTCTAGTAGCGATACGGAGTCCATTATTTTATATTTAGGACATGTACACAGCGATGCGGTATATCAATGGCGCATTACAAGCATAGAGAGACGGCGTCCTTGTCTCAATGAAGTTGGGGAGTATGTTCGATTAGAAATCCCCAAATGCACTCGAACAAAATCGACATCCAGTTGGTAAGCGTAAAAGCAACCAGCTCAGGTCTCACAATAACGCGTAAAGGAAGTTTGCTAGACGACGCTTAATAATTCTTGCGCTGGGTACCCGCTTGATTTACTGGCCTGCAAACGAGTGCTTGCAGATAAACTGATGCCGCTGACACATTGCCACGGGCAGTCACTGATGGCCTGGCTTGCCTATTGGGCGCCTGAGGTAGAACAACCGTCGTCTAGAGTTCTGTTTATCACAAAACATCAATAAATAAATATCATTCCGTGCCTCGTGCCTATTTATTGCCCATTAATTTGTTATGCTTTTGCTGCGGGTGGCAAATCCGGAACTTGCCTTATCAGCACTCAATAAATCAATCTGACCCAACTCATGTCTGTTGCTTTGTTTATGCAGCTTGCATGCTGAGCGACCCTCTCACCGTATAGGCCTTTACAAATAGGCGAATAAACCATAACGCCACGAATTTATGTCTGATGCTTGTGGATGATAGCTAGTGCTTGTATTCTTGCCCAGCTCGTAGGGTTGATACAGGATGGATTTATGAGCTCAAGTTCTTCTTCGTATGAAAGCGACCAGGCTAAACTTGTTCATTTGGCAAAAGCCAACCATTGTGAGTTTCAAAGCGGAACCCATCTGTGCTAATCGGTCAGTGATCATTGTGCAGTAGCCCCACTTGGTCCCCACACCACTAGGATTAGACACCTTGCTCTTTAACCAGGTCACCGATGTAGCATACGATTTGATGGGTGAAATTAGTTCGCAGCAGATTTCACTGGTTTCTTCATTGAAACCATAAAGAATGCTGGTGATTCCAGAAATAAACCAACTACTCGACTGCGTCACCATTCCGGTGGTCGAATGAGGGCGAACGTTTCAGCTGTAGGCTGATATCAATACACCCCGTAACTAAACGATTGGGTGTTGAAGCATGGTTTCCATTATAATGTGCTTTAACTAACCGAAGGATCATTTTTAAGTATCAACAATGTCAGATGACCAATAGTTACGGGAAGCGGGAGTTGTCTCGTAGCTATTCATAACGCGGCTACATCCGGCAGAAGCCAAATACATAGTCCCACTGGTTAGTTCTTCAGACGAGATGGGAGGGATGACCCAAGACTAGGCCAGTCACAAGTTACAGCCAGTAGGTTCTCTAAAAAATGCTTTGACAACTCTGTGTTTGTAAGTGCACAAGTTGATGGCCACCTGTTACTCCTCGGATGTATATACATGTACCCAAATTCCAACGTCACCGAAACTAACACACTACAAATGTGTTCTGTTATTAAGCAGACTATCCAACCAAATACAGGATAAGTGGTGGGGGCTTCAATGTGCCGGATTCGACGTGGACCTCAAGGCCTGTACTTGCCAAATACGCGAATCGTATCCCTTCTTTATATTATTACGAATGGATACAGCATGTCAAATCTCCAACTAGAAATGATTATATCTTGGATTGAGTATTCGCCATTGGCATATTATTAGCGTTCACCCATGTTACAGAGCACTTTCTTGGTAGTAATCCCACAGCATTATAGATTTTATTTGGAAATCACACAAGTTACGCAACATCGGCTGTACCCAAATTACAAACACTTGTCAGGAAATATGCAGCAATCGACAAGGGCTTGTTCGCCAAATTAAGCAGTACTGCCCAATAATACAGCTTTTTCCTTACTGCAGAAATTCAAGCTGTAGCATCTGTCTTCTACAACAACATTAGTGTCTTATTGATGCACTGGCTCCCAGAGTGCATCGACATTCTCCTCATAGGTACGAAGCACACGTAGCGTAAAACAGTCAGAAAACTCAAAAGTTGCAGCCGGCATACCGCAAAAACAAATGAACTCACTTTTTAACTACAATAGTAAAAGTGATCTCAGCTCTATAGCTAGTATGTCACATGAAACAGATTCCTTATTAAAATGATGAGCCGTTTCTATATAATATAAAACAAGCAAACTAGTCGGCCGTTTAAAGTGCGGTGATACTAAGGGGAATTAAGACACGATCTCACTGGTTGCAACAGACAACCGCATACAAACTAACCCATATTAGCGCGATTCCTATGTATATGACGTGATCAGAACCTACACAAGAATAATACTAAATGTGCATAGTTCGTATACAATAAAGTTTATAAATTAATACAACAGGAACAAAATAACATCTGACTTATCTATGGTTCGCTGGGTAATCCGTTGCTTAGGAAAGGCCTGTTTCAACGCACGGTTGTACTGGACAGAAAGCCTTGATAATGGTGTGGGCTAAGTTCACGTGTGCACGTGTGTATGCGCGAGCACGTGTAAATGTGTGTATGATTTTTAATTTTACAGTTTGTTCCATGGACTTCTAGTGATCCTTGTGGCGCGTGAATGGATATCAGCTTGTGTGGCCAAAGCTGATAGTCCACCGATCGATTAGCATTTCCAACCGTCAGCTTCAACAATTATGGTGAGGCATCTACACTCCACTCACATCAGTGAAATATTTGGTCAGTACTACTGCGTCTCATTAACGTAGATACTAACCACCAAAAATGAGACATACCACTATCCACTGTTGATCAACTCACCCATGTCAAGCTTGGTATTCACGACCTACAAATGCTTGCAGAACGTAGAAAACTATCCTATTTCGTTGGACCAGATAATGTACTTCATGCAGTTATCATATTCGAAGTTGTCCACATCTCCTTATTGCTATTGGATTTGTTGACTATATCCATGAACCCTGCCACCTTACCAACACAGTGGAAGGACGTCCTTGTCAAACGGTGACATATATCAGGCTCCATGTTTGAAACAAAGTGGTACTGCTCAACAAACCAAAAATCTGTCCTTTCGAAAACGATGGAGCAATATATAAAAGACACAACGGTCGACTCCCCACTGTCACGAAAGTTAATCAACAACCCTCAGCACCGTTTCCTGAGTGCTCTTTAGTGCATAACGTCCCAGCTTGAATTTCTGCATCATCTAACTGCCTCAAAGAATAACGGCAAATCTGCAACCATTAGTAACCTCGACATGCTATCGTGGTTCAATTCGTATCTTACATATCAAACGCATGTAGTAGATATTCCGGAACACAAAACGGAACCAACAGAATCACAAGTGGTGTACTAGAGGGTAGTATCCGTGGTACACTTCTGTGTTTGGTGCACTTTGAGGTTAGCTTTGACGCATAGAAAAGTGGAACGCCATGCGCTTTTGTCGACCACATCAAAATTTTTCACACTTTTCATGCTGTTAACAGGAACAAGGTTATCAACATCTTCCTGCTTAACTTCCAGGCGCTCGAACCTTGGTATTCGCAATGGAAATGTTATTTATAGTGAATAAGGGTTACGCAATGCCTTACGAATGCAACAGCATAAAGTGGTCCGACCATTTGTGAGAAGCAAATTGATGTTGGCCACACTGCTCGGGACCTATAACGGGGATACTCATGCTAATTCAACCTCCCCAATTCAGTAGCTTACGTTAAACAGAAATTTGGTATGTTGTTCAGAACATACAAATTAAACGGTTCTATAAGCTGCGTCTATCCATCACTCTCCCATGACCTATTAGAATACTGCTCAATGTATTACAGCAGCGAAAACCAACGCAACCTTATTGTATTACAATAGGCTCAACGAACATGCATAAAGTGCTTGTTAGTTACCCAATCAAATTTATAATTTGGTCCCCTCTGGCTAAGATTCATGAAGCACAACCTAGGCGTATTCCTTAATGTCCTGCACAAGGAAATGCATGTTATCAATCTTAACATAGTACTAAAGCAATCCTCCTTACACAGCGTAAGAAATTAGGAAAATTTAGTGGTGGAGTGCAGTTCGAAGATTACCAGATCCGCCAACTTCTTCCTAAACAAATAAACCTGCATCTGGAAGAAAGTATCTTTTGAGAAACGTGCTTACAATTCAGAGCACGAATTCCGCGATAGGACCAGCAAAATTTTAACTGTGAAAAGCGTGATCCACTTACTGTGATGTCATATAACAACCAAGCATACAAACAATGTTCCGGATTCATATAATTCGGAAAACAGTCTCAAAGAGAGGGGATATATTGAATTGGAAAGGCCTCTGCACTCATCATCATTATCTTCTTTTTTTGCTACAAGCCTATGCCCCAGTGTTATCACCATCACCTGTGCGCTGAGAGAAGGAGTCAACTGAACACGCCCATATATTCTCCGTCTCCAACGTCGACGTTCCTATTACTCCTATAGCATTCCGCTCCAACAGATCCCTTTGATAGGCGCCGCGCTTGCTCCAGTCTCTTGTGGCTGCCACAATCAACATTCGATATTACAGAATTGCCTTGAGTAAACCGCCTTCACATTGCGCATACAGAAAATTTCTACATAGGTTATACTTTGTTACACTCATTTTCCCACTATGTGAGATTATCTTTTGCGCTTTCTGGCTTCACATTCTCAAGGGCTTAGCAATGCCGGTATGGACATTCTATGCGACTTCATACCACGCACTGAAGAAACAATCAACTTTTATGGTCTGATAAAATTGAACATGGACTGGCATTAGTTTTTTCCATGTTTTGATCCTTCTTGGTCATTGCACTATAAAATGACTTTTATTTACCTGAACATACCGTCACAAGCGCGCCTCGATGAAAAAGAGATTACACCATTCAGTATTTTATTACTTAAAAGCTGTGTTCATATAGTTGAATTAATAGCTTAATTGTCCTATACCCATCTCAGTAAATTAAAAGTACTGTATGGTGAACGAGTGTAACCTCGAAGCATACGGAATTAACCGAAAAAAGTTGCAGTTGCCAAGAATCGGGCAACATTGCTTGCATTCTATTTAAGCTATTAAATAGTCCTTTTTGGTAAAAATTAAAAACAATTCACAGAAACTATAGTAGACTAATTTGGGAGGTGAACTTTTCTACATCAGTTACGTTCTTTGTTAAGGCATATAGCTCTTAGACACTCTTGATTATTAAACCTAACGTTACGCAGACTTCATGATTCAAATGTCCACATATCTGATGATGTTAGCTTAAAGAGCTTACAACACTTAAATAGTAGGTAAGTAGATTCAAGACCTCCGTAGTTTTCAAATTTAATTCAGGTAAACACCTGTTTGACTAACTGCTCTTGATAACGTAGCAACAGAGTTATCATAGAAGGCATGCCACCCTTCGGAATGAAGTGGAGTACTAATCCCCTGTGAACTGCAGTTATCCTTCCTAAATACCTTCTTTCAATGTGTCTTCTTTGATGTGACTTTTGTCGGCGTGGACCAATGAATGTCGGACGACTGGTGGACGATAAGAATCAGCAAAATGCGTCGACGCTCATGGTAGGGATTACAGACGAAGTCAAAAGCAGCTTGCGAAAGCCGGCTGTCATCCACCACATGAGCTAAGTTGCACGGTCTCCAGTGGCAGCTGATCTGTTAACTCCGACAGATACTGAGAGTGCACGGAGGGAGGTGATATGGAAGGGTGATTTCGTTAACCATCCCTAGATAGACATTTGATGCACACTGTTGCAAGGCAGGTCAAATTGCCTAAAAAGCTCTCCGATGTAGGTTATCTTTCCTAATACATCGGTCCTTCTCACAGCTATCATCCGAATTACTGGGTGAAACTTCAAGATAGATGGTTAACAAGATAAATACTGTCATTGATACACGGTGTAAAGTTTAAAAGCAACTTCGATGTATCCCCCAAACTGGATTGCTTACATGAGGACACGGTATCTCTTTTCCCTGATTATCTTGCACATTTACACTGCTTTACTGTGTTTTGCAAGCGGTTAACATATATTTATTTCTTACACTCGATCACTGACACATCCTTGAGGTTTCAAGGTCATTCTTATTATTATGTTGCTGTGACACTGCCCAAATACCCGATCCGCCCCACGCTGTACAGTTTCTGCCCACTTGCATTACGATTGCAAACATATTCGTAAGTCATGTACTGTATTTATTATGCCTTATAGAACCACGGTTACAGGATAATTCGTTTTATTCTTCTGCCCAGACCGTGCGTTAAGTCTAGGTTTATCTGTTCGTAGTGTCTAGTTTAGTTTCGTACGACGTGCTTAGTTTAGGCTTAGTATCGTTCTTACACGCGGTAAGCGTCGCCGTTCGCTTTCTCAGCTGCCTGAAGTTGCCAGTGAAAATATGTCAGGTTTTTGAAGAGCAGGAAGGATATAACATATCCTCATAGTAGCAGAGGGGATGACAGACAAGTAGACTGCATCTCTTCTCCACTCTAGGTAATTTCCGTGCTTCTTAGCATGACGCTGCTTTGACATCACAAATTTTACTCTGTTCAGCAGCAGTGTCGCACACCAGTCAACATAGAAGGAAAGACCATAAACCAGATCTCAATTTGGTGTAGCAGTTGGTACACATACCGACCGGAGAAGCGGCAAGTAGGTGATCACATAGTGCAAATAATAAACAAACCGTTTATTTCACGGCAATATGGGAAATTGTTTCCTTGTAGGGTCAGGTCAACATGGACTGATTAGTTAGAAAACATCAATTTGAGCTAAGCAAGTGTGACTCAAGAAATGTACCATTTGCAAAATAGTAATAAAGGACTATAATTTATAACGGGTGAAATTGCAGACGTTTGAAAATTAGCGTAGAGCGGTTGGATTAAAAACTACAAAACCAAAAGATAAGGACATACAGAGTTAATACGCTGCTGTATAACAATAGTGTAGGATGAGAATTGGATACAAGCATAACAAACACCATGGGGAGTGGGTATAATTGACGTACTGTGTCAACAAAATATCAACTAGGACACTCACTCAGGTGATGCACAGATCCAGCATGATAGCATCCTAAAGGGATTCCAGAGTAGGGCAGCTTAGGTGACGAAGCGATGGGAGCTAAGGGTAATATCCAATCGTTTTTAAACATATATAAAGTAGAAGATGAGACAACTGAGTTTGGGAGACAAGTCCAGTTATCAAACTGGAAAAGAGACACAATTCCTCAGACATTTTAGACGAATCTATTGTTTTCTAGGTTTCAAGCAGTTACCCTTGAATTAGGTGTTGTGGCTGTTTTAGAAAATGATATCATTCGCAACTGTCACCCCTTATTAAGTAAACTAATATGAGGTCGCCGTGTAGCTTTTGATAGCGTCCGTTGAAAACCCCTTAATGTCAAAGTTTGTTGGTAAGAGTAGTTGCATAGACATGGCGTTATTTCCAGCCTGCTTTGTGTGTCTCTAGCACCTCCAGGGTATGCTTCAACCAAGATTACCAAGCTTGAATGGCGTATTCAACATGAGGACGCACGTGCGAATTGTACGTCATTGGGAAGATTGACGAGTCAGAACACCGGAATGCACTTCGCAACAGGCGTACGTGCTGTTTGCCTCTCCTCTCAACTGCCTCAGGCTGCCTCGAACGGTTGAGGTTCACACCAAGATCGCACTACGGGCAAATGATCCGCAAGGTGTGTGCTCCAAACCTATACACTTAATCAACGAACTTTCTACTTTTAATGGTAGAATATTCCGAACTGACGAGTTCTATATTGAGTCAAAATACTGCCGGAGCACATTACGGTAGTCTGCTGCCCTGATCGCTGGCCATATATTTATATCACTTGCGAAGAATTGGAACTCAGAAACAATTGCCGTCTCTAGATCAGTTATGAAAGAATTTCTTCCTCCCACACGGCTACGGCAACTACGAAGTTATCATCAACTAGTGTGTACCGGGGAAGGAAGTCAGCTGAACGCATCTCTACATTCATCGTTTTCATCTCAGATGCTCCCATTACTCCTTATTGCAGTCAGAGTTTACCTTTCCCTCTACTAGGCGCTGCTCCCGCTTCAGTTTCTTGTGTGTGCGACAAGCAAAAATCGTTATTATTGAATTGCACTAGGCGAATTAACCACCACAAAGTGCGTATACATCATTCATACATAAGTCACACTTGTTGTAAAACCATTTCACTCTCATCCAATTCTGCTGTTAAGCGTTCCGCATTCATAATCTCTAGAGGTCTACCAGTGCCGATATAGACCTCCTGTGCAACATCAAATAACGCATTAAAACAGCAATTAAAATTTGTGCCCTATCAAGGCTTAAAATTGAAGTACATTACTTTTGTACATTTTCCGATCTTTGGTGGTCCGAAGTAGAAAATGCTTTTATTTACCTAAACATGCCGTCACAGTCATGTCTCGTTGCTTGCATTGCGACGCGCAGTCTCAATGTGGATCGTGATTCCCAATGAAGTGAACCTTGGTCATTCGATCAGTGTGAAAGTTACTAAAATAGAAGGAAAAAAGGTGTTCGTTTTTTCGGGCAAAAACACCCAATTTCTATCCTTTAACAATTTCATCTTTTAACTTATGTTTAAGTTCTTGGAGTATACTATACATTACGAACTCCCAGGTTACCCAGTACTGTTCAAATGTTACTTTACTCAAATATTGTAAATAACTGATGTATCCGCGCAACCGCTTTGAGGTTGCTGGCCATTCCTAACTACATTTTGCCAGATGTGTTCCTCTTAACTTATCTGTATCCTACACAGATGCACCTATAGAACACGGTTTTCGACTTAAGAACTCATTCACATCAATGGGAACAATATGTATATCAGCGTAGAGCTAGTTTTACGAAAAGTCCAAGAGCTGCAAGTGCATCTACCGACCACTGTGTAGTAAGCTTTAGTGGCATTGCACCGTGCTGATATGTCAACTGACGATCTGAATACCAAGGCTAAACTACTGAAGTTTTGTCATCTTTCGATAAACCGGCAATATATTCCTACTAAGATTTGCATTAATTTAGGGCTTCCTCGCAAAATAATATGAAGAAGGTGTAATCAATAA
This sequence comes from Dicrocoelium dendriticum, assembly GCA_944474145.2. Taxonomy (NCBI): domain Eukaryota; kingdom Metazoa; phylum Platyhelminthes; class Trematoda; order Plagiorchiida; family Dicrocoeliidae; genus Dicrocoelium; species Dicrocoelium dendriticum. The sequence continues at coordinate 35,393,321 of OX104064.1, forward strand.
TCTTCCGATATAATGACTATTTACTGTCGGTGAGTTTGGTGTGAAAACGCAGCACTTAACTAATGGAATGAGTAATGGTAGCCAAGAAACACTGATAAGTGAGCAACTATCCCAGGTGTAGACATCAGAACAAGAGTCAGCGAACAAGCTCGTTTTCGGTGGATCTCGTCAGGCTGGTACACCACAAGTAATAAGAATGAAATGAGTTAAAACATCAGACGGGAGTAAAGTTCAAAGGGCAAAAATTAAAAGGTCTAGGTCATCTAACTGATAAGGTCAAGTGCTTGGTTCACAAACGATCAATGGCATGTCAGCCGCAAGTTTCTCAGCAGGGGTTACTGTAATAGGGGGCCAGGGAAGAGAGAGAATCTGAACGAATCGTTTTGTGCACATAAGTCTGGGTTCTGGAGGCGGATGGCGATCGCTTCGGCTATTGCTAATAGGCGATATCTTACCGCTCGTGTGAAGCATCCAGATACGCGGTAAATTGGCTGAAAACTTTGGTGCCTATCAATCCGGTGGTTAAAATCAACTAGATGTGCCAACACGGAGCTTGTCACTGTTTTAGTCCCACCTGTACATAGCCAACTCGGGCAATGCTCACGGATTCTCTCAGACAGTTTCCTGGTTGTTCTTCCGATATAACTTGCTCGACATGAACAACTAAAGGAGTATACACAGAAAGAAGTACTTGACCGAGGAAGTCTGTCCTTGAGTTGAAGCCTTACGATTGGTGTTGAAGTAAATCTTAATCGAGGCTTGCCGCGTAGTACGTACGATTTATGGCGTCGGATAGCCTTCTAGACGTTGCCTGTGCTATTCCATCCCCTTTTGAACGGCAAGGACAGATAAACCAATTTCTTTTCAACCGAATCGGTTTTAGCCCTCGTTTCTCGGCACTCCATATTTCACCGAACAAACTTTTCGGGATAGCCGTTTCTCTCAAAAAGGCCAACTAAGAAATTCAGCTCATCTGAAAGCGTGTCCTCACTACATATCCTTCTTGCCCTTTCGCTTAAACATCTAATCAAGTTCTGCTTCTGACTTAGTGGAACAAAGCTGGCAAAATGTATGTATTGTCCATTCCACGTGGCTTTTCTGTGCACCCTCCGTTGGATCGACCCATCTGATCTTCTGCAAATTTGGACGTCTAGGAAGGACATCGTACCATGACGTTCAGCTTCCAAGGTAAACTTAGCGTTGTCGTGCGCTGAGTTAAAAAGGGATAGAATTTGCTCTGTGCAGCATTGGCTGTCTGTCACACAAAATATATCATCTACATATCGGCCGTAATAGGGTAATACCCTAATGACTCCGCTCAGGTAGTTCTTTTCTAATTTGCTCATGAATACATCTGCCAACAGCGGTCCTAGCGGTGAGCCCATCGCTACTCCGTCTTTTTGTCTGTATATTGCCCCATTAAACACTGATAAGACGACTGTTACATATACACTTTCCGGTCCAGTTTCACAGGATACGTACTGATTTGGTACATACCGTTGTCCGTGTTGACTATTACGAGATGTCGAAGCTAATTGGTGATAGACTAATGGACGCCTACGGTTTGTAGAGTGAGATGAGAGAACTTCAAAAATACCTGGAGCTCCGCAAAAGTTTTCTCCAGTTACCGCGACAATTCTGTTTGTAAAATGTGTTTGTAAGTGTGAAAATAACCCTCACCGTCGTTACCGTCACCAGAAGGATTGCGTAATCACCAGTGACTAAGCATTGCAGAGAGGATTTAACAGAATGTAGGCGCAAACCACCATATTGTGTGAGAGCTTGTCGCAAGCGATTTTCTAAAATAAGAAGCGGTCTAGATTCCGTTAAAAAGCCTTCACACTATGAGCAACAACTAGCTACCAAACGGATCGAGTGTCTGCCCTAGAGTCTTCAGTTTATGATCGTCACTATCATGTTCCACACTTCATTCCACATGTATTTCATGTAAACATGCAGCTGTCATTATCATTGTAATCTCCAAGTAGCCAAAGAGGCTTCTCACGCAAACCAATCGTGTTAATTACATGTATGTGATAAATGTCATACTTGTTCCGTCTGTTCGAATTCTGCAACAAAATCAACTATAACGTCGGTGATGGTGTTGAACACGGTTTAAGCTAGTGTTCTACAAAATAGAATTAAACATCAATCGTTTTCTCTTCTTCCACTAAGGTCACATCGCGAGTACCGTAACAGTTCTCATTGTTCGGCGGAGTGTATATACGTTGTCAATGCCTCTATTTGTTGAACGCCTGTAGTTGCAAGATTTACCTCTATACTTCATGAGACCTATATTTTTATGAATACTTCAAGTGGTTGTAATTTTTCTATTATCCATAGGTACAATTTGAATTGGACAACCATCGGGAATATCATTTATTTATATTTGTTATTCTTTCATTCCATCGCTGGTCCCTACTGAGCCGATCTGTCGAGGTGGCGGATTGAATGTTCAAAGTTGTCTGATATACCACCGCAAGGTCATTGGCCTTAAACTCACTGGAAAAGAATAAAAGTGTAGGAAGTGCGAATTGCAAGGTGGAAGTGCAAGTGTGGCATGTAACGGTGGCCCCAAAACATGCGTCAGCAATGATGTTCTACTTGCTTTTAAGTAATAACACACAACCAGATGCGACGTGAAATAGCAGGTGAAATCTTGCTGGGTAGAAGTTCGCATGGTCGTAGATGCTCAGGAGCTGATTCAGCAGCTGGTCGTATTACTATGCTTGACAGGATGGATACAGGTGCATCTACTCCCTTTTGTTACTTTTGACTGATTGAACACCACAAAAACACATATGAGGACTATTTTGGAAAACTCAACCGAATTTCTACACTATCCGATTATATTGTACAGTATTATCCGACTACCCACTGGGTCTGTGTATTGTACTATCGGGAAATATACAAGTTGTTGATATATTGATAGTTGGTATCGCAAAGCAAATCCAGTAGCGGACACAATTAGCGATTTACTTCGGTTTCCTGCTTGTTACGCATCAACCGAACTGCATGAAATTCGAGTCCAAGTGAAGGATTTTCTCTACCAAAATAGCTTGCATTAGAGCTAATGACACCACAGTCTGTGGGGGGGCCATGATGTTGCACGCGGCCACGTTGATATAATGTGGTGAGGAGAATTTGACGCAATGGTCTGTGAGACATTAGACGCAAGCTAGACCAGGAGGAATTCCTCAGAAAAATAAGAATTCATAAGAATCGCAGCTCTATCACACTCCACAAGCGTGCTGCGAAGTCAAAGTCACTTGGTAGAAAATACCACATACCATTCAGAATGAAGAAGCCGGAATCGCAAGCAACTAGTATCGCTTGAGCAAATTGATAGTCCATTGTGAAGTTACTGAACTTTGTAGGTTGGATGAAGTGATTTGGTCACAGTCAAGGCTCTGTTTACTTGCATTCATTCCAGTCTGAACTCTGTAGTTTGTGAAAAGATTCCGATGAATTAGAATATGACAGCGGTTAGGCATAACATTTGCTGGATGACACCATATATAGATGCGTTGTGAATCGCGCATGGCGTCAAAACGCCGTCTTTTCTCCAGGCATGATGACCACCTTGGATTTGACGACAATATAGCAAAGACCAATACTGTGGGGTTATCACAGAGCTTTATGCTAGTCATCTTCCCTCAGTGCCACGGTTACTTGGATATCCCAAAGATGCATAAAACTACTTACAAGTTCTCTGTGACTGTTGGCCTGTCTCGAAATCCCGAAAATATTGCCTTTCGTATTTTGATTGCAGTGATGAGGGACGGCTCTATTTTCATCAATCCCTCTGGAGCAGATGTCTCGCAGTTTGTTCGGAGTCTTGCAACAGTAGCAAACAAGCTATTCACCAAAATTACCAACTTAGTCTTGTTAATTCATATTCTGTATCAACTTTTAAACACCTTTCCCCGGGTTTCAGACAATGGACACTACGTTCGTTTGCACGAAACCCCAAGCTAGCGCGGCGCTTCGTATGGTAAAAGAGAAAAGTGTTTGCCTTACCGGTTGTTGCTTCATATTTGCCTCCCACTGTGAATTTCAACGAACAAGCGGCATGGAACTTATCTTCGGTTATACGTATGTCCCACAGCAAACGTTGTGATTATACTGCAGCCCCCTGTTTTCTATTATTCCCACTTAATTAATGAGTACGTATCTTGTGCTGTATTTTTCAAGTTTTTCAAACTCAAGTGAGTGGATTTCGAGATAGGTTTGACTTATTAAATTCAAAATGCCCTACGCTAAACCGTCCCCGCACTCGTAATGTCAGTCTTTCAACAGGAACGTAACCCATAATATCGTTTACTTTTAAAAGTTGTCTCGTACACTTTCCTCATCATCAGCCAAACCGACATTGCCTAGAATTATGCTTGTTAAGGATAGTACTTTCCATGGATACATTACTTCCACATATCCATTTTCGCATGGCAGCAATTTCTTGTGATATTTGGTATCCCTTATTAATGACCGTCTGTACAACACGGCTGCGGCGTAAGTTGCGATGTTGACCCTATTATACTCTCACTAAATTTAACACGTTTAAGCAAGTATGGGAATTCTATGCTTGGAAACATGACGGTGATATGTTAAGTTGCCATCTCTGTTTTTGGTCGAGATCCGTCATTTCTGACCCAAACTGGAAGTCTTTATATCTAGCGAAGCGCAGTGTAAGCAATGACAGCATCAAATGACGTTGGCTTGCAGTGATAGACTGAAGAAAGCATTGAACTTCAAAAAACAATAACTGAACACAAAGGACTGTTTTAAAACTACTTCAGACTTTTGGACAAAAGCATACTTTCTCGATTGCACGAATCCCTGTCAAAGCAAATCCAAGTTGAATGCGGAGTAACAAAGGGATCGGACTTAGAACGCAGTTATTGTTGATGCTTGTCAAACTGCGTGCTTTATGCCGATACTAATAAAATGCGGAGGGCGATCAATAAATCAGAAGATATCGTACTACTTCAAGCCGACTAGCATAGGATTTACACGTGGGCAATCCAGAATAACCTTCGATACAATTTGCAAAAATGTAGAGTGGTGCTCCTGCAATCTCAGCAACCAAGAGCTTCAAACGTCTTCAGCGAAAAAGAACTAGGTGTTTTGGCCCAGCCTGAAATTGGATACTCTAACCAGGATGAAACGGCTTCAAGTATGGGCATCCAAAACGTAGTCCTCCTGAAGCGTGCTTTCGGACGATTCGACCGCCCGATTTTTCAACGGCTTTTCAGCTCACATTTACGGCCACATCCGGAACACGCAATACTGGTCTGGCAGCAATCGCTGAGAAGAGATCCCACCACCTTGGAGACACCCCAACGCCACGCAACCAAAAACGTCAAACGTTTGTATAACGCTGTATAAACGAAGGTCTCGTTTGCTCGGAGTCTTCAGCGGACAATAACAGCAATCACATGGGGACCACCTTTTTAGCTTACCAGATTTCGTGAGATCCCGACCACAAGTGCTGGCAATTGATAGAGCTCAGTCACAACAGTAATTGGAGAGGTCAGCATCTGTAGCTGGCAGAGTAGCATGGTCGCTTGGAATGCCATCAGAATTTCTTTTCCAAATGCGTTTGCAAAATGTGGAATACTCTGCCTGAATCGGTCAGCTGTACTCCGAAGCTGGTAGTGTTCATAGTCCGAGTTGTACTCAAACTCATTTCCCTGCACCATATCACATAACTCACTCTGCATACCTAAACCCGAGTGTCTGTAATTTCATTGCCGGTCAAGTCACAGAATACGTTCCATGTTTCCCACCTGTCTGCGTTCACCGGGAGGAGGCGCAATGCTGAATATGGTCTCATTTGTCGTTATTCCTTATGGATTTACATACTAGCCTACGAATATCATGGTGTGACCAAAAGTGTAAGCCTAATTTTGTCGACATTTTGTCTATATTTTGAATTTTCACTATGATCATCTTACGGGACTTGTTAAGGTTTAGTTAGTTTACCCATATAAAACCATTGTTCCGTTGTTCCAGTTGGTTCTTGGATGTCAGACGATTATATATATACATATATATATATATATATATATATATATAATCGTCTCGGTTAATACGCCTTTCGTTTGGCTGGCTGTCAAACAGGGGGCCAATGCTTCCAGTAATTCAGCTTCAAGCTGAATGATTACGATGCTCCAGCAAGGTGAAGCAAGGGGCTGTGACTTTATTTAGTGGTGAGTCACGTCGGCCACGTCGCAGTGTTGTTAAACGGACATATGTGGCTTTTTTCTAGAGAGAACCCTTGCTAGGCGAAAGCCCACCACATCCTGGAACACTGCCGCCGAATCCTTCGCCGCAACGGAATCATCCCGATCCACTCAGCTGGCATCACGAAGAGGTAGTTCGGCAAGCCAGCCGATATGCTGAAACCAGCCTATCGTCTACAACACTTCTAAACGAAGATGCAAGGGAGTACAGTTCATTGTTCCTATTGGAAACTCTAAGCATTGTATTGTGGGTATTTGCACTGCTCCATCTACTTCGACTTGCACCAATTCTCAGATGGCTCCAAAATTTTAGATAATGTGCCCATGGCATCAAATAAATAAATACCAATATTCTAGTATCCAAAAAGAGACAGTGCTAATCTTTCGAGATCTAAACTAACTTTGATGCTATTGATGTCACTGCAGGATTATCATCCTGAATAGCAATCATTCAAATCTAATAACAGGCAAATCTACAAGTAACTTATGTTACCGCAGCCATTGTTCATCAAATGCGATAATAACACCACACTGACAAATCTAGCAAGTGGGTGCGTTCATTCCCATACATCGTCAGGTCACCCAAGACGTCAGAAAATCATCCCAATTGCCATGCAGACAACGACTCACAATGATAAAGATGGAACAATGGTTCACACGGGTAAAAAAGCTAAAGCTTAACGGGTTCGTAGGATAGGCATTGTAAAAATTCAAAATATAGCAACATTGTAAGTGACATTAGGTTTACAGTGGTGAACTCACTGAGGTATATGAAGTATAAAGTGCAACTCGAAGGTAAATCCACAAGAAATGACTGCAAAGGGATGTTGGCAAAAACGTGTCTCTCATTGTTGTACACAAACAGAAGGTAAAAAGTGGAAGGAAATCTAGGAATTTCCTACCAGTGAACTCTCTTACAGACACTGGTGTTTATCCATGGTTAACGACTCGTGTCAGACAGTGCAAAGTAATCTGTACACGGTCAACTCGGGCTTGGAACGCTACCAGCGTGGGAGCACATATAACAGATTCCGTTAGAGTAATCCACATTTTGCAAACACATACGGAAAAGAAATTCTGACGGCATTCCAGGTGACCGTACTACTCTGCCAGCTACAGCTGCTGACCTCTCCAATTACTGTTGTGGCTGAGCTCTGTCAATTGCCAGCACGTGTGGTCGGGATCTCACGAAATCTGGTAAGCTAAAAAGGTGGTCCCCATGTGATTGCTGATATTGTCCGCTGAAGACTCCGAGCAAAAGAGACCTTCATTTATACAGCGTTATACAAACTTTTAACATTTTGGTTTGCACGGCGTTTGGCTATCTCCAAGTTGGTGGGATCTCTCCACCGCCATTGCTGCCAGAAAGTATTTCATATTCTAGATGTGGCCGTAAATGTGAGCCGAAAAGCCGTTGAAAAATCGGGCGGTCGAATCGTCCGAAAGCACGCTTCAGGAGGACTACGTTTTGGATGCCCATACTTGAAGCCGTTTCATCCTGGTTCGAGGATCCAAACTCCGCCTGGACAAAAGCTCTCAAATCCTTCCGGCCAGCAGAGGTTCGGAGTTGCTAGTTGCCGAGTTAATAGGAGTACATTACCTGGTTCCTAAAGGGCAACACGCTGGATTTTTCCACATTGACATGGTGCAGCTTCTGGATTGAGCACCCGCATACCCTATTCATTTCGGCTTGAAATACTGTGATATCGTCTGCTGTTTCGATCGCCCCCACACTTTTGTCATCGGAATAAAGCAGTCAGTTCGAAATTATGAGGGGTGTAACAACTGTAATATACCTAAAAGCATAACCGCGGTTCTAGTACCGATCCCTGTGGTACTCCGCATTAAACATGAATGGGACCTGAAAGGGTTTACCGCACTCGTACTTCTAAGCGCCGGTGTAGTATAAAGCTTTCAATCCATCCTAGTAGATTATCACTAATATAAAAGGTCTGAATTTTGAAGAGCAAAATGTCATGGTCTAACGGACAAACGCTTTGAGAAGTCAATAAAACTACAACAGCTTCTGTAGCAGAGTATTGCTTCAATCCTTTTGGATTCCAGTGGACGCTGTCGGAATTTGCCCGTAGACTTTATTAACGTTTACTAGAATTTAAGGCGGCCTAATTAAATTTGCCATCACTAGTTGAAGCTCAGCCTCAGCAGCCGACTGAGACGTCACTGTCCCCAATGGGAACAACAACACAGGTTTTTGAAGCATCTTCTGGACTTCCACTTACTGAGTAGTTGCCACGCCTAGAATTCCAGGCCAGATTCTTCCCGTTCAGCCTTACTCAATCAGCATAACGACAATGAGCTGCCCTCGTTACACTACACCATTTCATGCCCATGACTACTACATACATCCGAAAACCAAACCACATCAAAACCACACCAGTTTATCTTATAAAACCAAGGGCGGTTTCCTTGCAAATTGCGTACAACCAATCGTGGACGATTCAGGCATAAAATATGTATCCGTAATATGATGACCATCTATCTTATTGTTCTTTTTTGATTTTTGAATCTTTCAACTTCCATCCGGCGGAATTAGTTTAGCTTCGGGTTACTTTTCCGCACTAGTCCATGGACCATTGTTCGTCGCGAAGAAACGCTGCCAGTTGTCCCATGTCCCCACGCCCTCTGGACAATACCCTGTAGAAAAATCTGATGCCCTAACCGAGTTGGAAATTTCAACTCTAAAATGTGTTCGTTAGAACGGAAGTGCCGAAAAGTAATTAGGTCTCGGGCTTCACACTAATGTATTTTCCGTAACCTGAGTTTGCTTTTCTACTGACATACTGATTCATATACTAGGGAGAAATGTGAATCTCTCGAAGCGCTTTATCAGCATTTCCCACAGACTTCATTATCAATTGATTAGGCCGAATGAGTTACAAGCCAGAATAGCTGTACTATCGAGGTGAACAACTTCGCCGGTCTCACGCGTTTGTATCACTGAACACTCTACTCTTCATAATCTGTGCTGCTGAACAAGAGGCTGAAATTCAGTCACATGTATTTTGGTTAGCCTGTCCTAAATTTTCTTTCTTAAATCCCTTTGTAACGATTATTATGTATACAAATATAAGAGTAAGCTATTCTGACTTTTGACCGCCAGTGAATTGCCGCACTTCGTTACTTAGTTATGCCATTTGTGGAGTTATCTTTTAATAACCCTGAGCTTTACAATAAGATGTACGCATGTTCGTACATTTCAGATGGAGTAAGAGCAGGATCTGGATGTGAGATTTGACAAACAGTCCTCAGAGTTTAAATAACTGATTACTTGTTCAGTATGCTACACTTCAATTATGTGCTGCACTACTGGCATATGGTGGGTAAATAAAAATCAAACGGCCAATAGGCCGTTGTTCCTGGGTAGTACAACATGGTGAACATTGTAGTCAAGACTATGGCATACAAGTAATACACAAACGGACCCGAAAACCTCCACTTTGGGTACGACGCCAGTGATTGGAATGGCAAAGATTTACTTCAAAGTCAACCGTAGGTTCAATTAAGACATGTGTCTCAATTAAGACACAGAGTATGTGCTCCGAAACCCGAGTGTTATGAGGGCTAAATACCTGAAGAAGTCAAGCAATTAATTAAAAAGAAAGCCAGTGTATTGTGGACCGCCGAAGAAAACAACAGGTAAGGGTTGAAAGGTGAATAAATAAGTATGAATCATGAGCGATTATTGTCTGAATTAAAGTCGAAAAGATAAAGGGTTGTATTAGCAAAACAGATGGCATCCGAATGACCGGACTCAGTAAGCTGTAACTCAGCCAATGGTCTATCCGACGTGGTTGCAAAGAACTTACTCGCTAGCATTTCATTGTTGATGTGCTTGGAGTACCTGCCCCTGCCTATCCGCGCTTCCAGCTGCTCAGACATGACTTGAGGCAGCTAGAGGCCGAGTGAGATGTTCCTCAAGTCGTCGAGCGAACAGAATGTTCTCAGTGTCAAATGCAAGATCCCAGTAGACTAAGAACACTCGCCGTCTTTACTCCAAACAGCCAACATGTTTCGCGGAACAAATTTGTGACCAATGGAATCAGTTTCCTTGGCAGTCGGTTAGGATGTTGTGAATTTTAACCCGTACGATAACATTCAGCACCGTAACGACTATGGAACCGCGCGCACGCAGGGATAAAAGATCATGTAGGCTTTCACATGGAAGCTGCGACACGTAACCTGGACGACGATGACGATTTCGTCAGATGTCTTCGGGTATCCGTACAAGCACACGATCCTTACACACAGAACACTTAGCAGAAAGATGGTTATCACTTGGTCGCATATCATAACATCCTGGCAAGGTAGCCGCAATACATGAACGTTTGTTTGCAAACGCAGAATTCATTTTGTCACTGCGTACTTAGCTAGACATGGGCCTAGTGACTCCATTGCTGCCTTGGCGCTTCCGAGCCCCATCCACCCTGCGGATGCGATAATGAGTGTTCAACACTTGGTGTTAGTGACCGAGTAACGTCATCCGTTAACCACGCACCTACAGCATCAAATGGTAGACAATGTTCAGATGAGAATACCAGAAGGACAAAAGGTTACTTGCCACCCGGCGGGTCACGTCCACCCCTTTGTGAATGTGCGGTGCACACAGCGGTACGCTGAGGCTGCTGATGTGCTCCGACAGCTGCTGTAATGTTGGAAAGCTTTGTCGATGCCGCTTTCAGTCTACAAACGTGTAAATCGTCACAGGAAACATAGTGACTGATGAGATGTGGTTAAGGTCGGCTATGCGATGTTGGTAAAATCCCCCTCGCATCCAACTGAGTCCTGCAGATGAGAACTTTCGTAGCTATTACTCTGGCCACAATTTTGAGTTTGACCTTAACGGTGACTCTAATTCTGAGAAAACTGTAGCCTATAAGGAATAATTTGATCTAGTGAGACGGTGCACAGCGGACATCACAACTAACGATAGTAAAGCTATCAAGGAGCAATTATACCTTAGTATAACACCTCTTTTCACACAGTGTGATACAGTAAATGGAACCTAATTTACCGCGAAAGACAAATTTTTTGTAGGGTAAGGTGTGATTGAAAATTGCTGGAAAGGTAAGTGATATCGTTTTTCCACTACAAATCGTCTGACAGTCTCAAGAATTGCACGTGTGAACAATAAGCGCCTGAATAGTTTACGGTAATCGCTGGATTTAAGGACGTTATAACTATGTTTGCGGTAGCTTTGTTTCACCTGGTTGCAACTTCCGGATGGTCAGATAAGTTGATGCTATAACCTATGCATATGCAATTTTTGTTTGGAAAGTGGAGTTTAAAACATGCTGAAATTACACGGACACCATGACGAATAACGATGAAGTATACTACGATGTAATTGCGTTAAGCATATTTTTCAAATGCATCCGTTGTGCCTATTTCACATGTTTCACATGTTTATAGCCATGGCAATGCAGTGACATCAACACAAACTTCTATCCTAACGGTCCCAAATTTGTCATCAGTCAGCTATTACAATGGCAATAGAAAACGTTTTATCTTCGCAAATTTGGAACCTTCATGAATGGAGAATATTGATGGTAGCTAGGTTTATCTTTCTGTAGCAGATGTGAAAAACGTTTCACTCGACAACATAGCTGAATAAAATTATATTAACATACAGATCATTTAAAGATTAATTCTGGTAAGTGAAGCGGCTGAATCGTGATCTGTCTACAAGTTAATTATCTTTCCGAGAATTTACGCGCTGAATTTGGAAAAGAGCACAGTTTCATCCGATGAGACGTGCATATGTGTCCGGATGAATAGTTATTCTTGAGCAGTTTGTTGGAGCTAAGCGGTCACTGTAGTTCCAGTATTTCAAGGACACCTTAGATGAGCTCGTCGATTTTACACTAACTTTTATACTCTCAGATACAGCTATGGCAGTGCTGTAAGATAAATAACCCGAGATTACTCTGCTAAAGCTAATAAGTGTAGATACGCGACTTTACCCTCCTTGTTGTCCCCCCAGTCAAGCGAAATCTTGGTCCTCAGACGACGAGATTCTACCCGTCATTACCATTAGCAATAAGTTAACTCATTTCCATCGCAACCGATGCTTCACTGACTATCGCGATGTCGGCTACTGATCTACGGAGCCTTCTTTACTGATTGCACGAATAATACCACAGGTACACGAAGATGTAACATGAAGTTCATTTGGTAAAACATTTGAACAGGGAGGAAACAACGGCTGGAATGTATAGCGCAAGTTTCCAGAAGTCCGAACACTCCCCTCCAACAGCAATATAACTACGTAACAAGAGAACTAAATGTTAGTAAATAGCAGGCTATTTGCAATAGTTGTTATTACCTTGGCAGTTCTGGAAACATTGGAATCCACAATCTGCCTTACATTGTTCATATGTTGCCATTTCTCTCCATGATTTACTTAATGAGTCCAAAGGAGAAGAACGCGGTCATAGGCTGCAGTGCTTTTGTGAGTAACATTTCTAATTGCTTTCCCTACCTATGGTGGCAGTGGCCGACATTTTGAGGTCTCATTCAGTTTAAGCATGACCCAACTTAAATTCAAGTATTTTCTTCCAGTATCCGGTGGGTAGTCAAAACCTAGCGATATCTGCGCGACCTTTGCGAAAGGCGCGAATATGGACCTTCTCTTCGCAATCCCAACAGCCTTGTCTCCAGTCTGAGTCCCAGGCACGTATATTATCTGACGAAACGGAATATGATCAAAACCGATCATTGATGGACTCACGTCGTCAGACTAACGATAAATAACAATGGTAAGAAAATGAGGTTGAACACAAACAGAATAAAAATGGAATTTATTAGGATAGAAAATTAACTGCTATATGCAGGAAACCAAATGCAGGAACGCCAACGACTGAGTGCCTGCGCCATGTCTAATAGAGTTTTCAACCACTGATGTGGCGCATCCCGAGGCCCCATCCACGAAGACGGCGCGAAACAACCACACCGTCTCTCAGTCAATTTCTTCAAGTCTCTATGCCACTTCATGGACTGGCTACCTCGCGGTTTCGCCCATCATCTTGCAGCAACGGTGTATAATGCACGCCAAGGAAGCTGGTCAACGGGCATTCAGAGGACATAACCTAGCCAACGTAAGCGGTCAAGATTCAAAAAACTCGAGTGAGGCAGCGGAAGGTTTCTTGACAAACACCAACTGGTGCACCTCAGCATTGCTTACCCAGTGTTCTTACTAGACGTGAATGATACTCCACAGGCACGGGTGATCGAACACAGCCAGCCGTTTAACGTCTTTACTGCGAAGTGGTCAGATCACTGATCCAAACGGTAGCACTGGCCTTATCATGGTGTTACACATCCTACCTTTCACTGCCAAGCTAATATCACACCATCTCCATATGTAATGAAGCTACTTTCCAGTAAAAACTATTCTACGCAATCCATTCAGTTGTTCCCAAAAAACTATTTCGTTGTGGGTTACTTTGATGCCTTTCATCTAACTCCTCCTTCAAGCTATGTGTGCAGCGAAAAGAACACTCTAAAGAGGTATCAAGCAGCACTGGGTTTCCTTATTTGGCTTCAAGGTGTATTCGGCTCAGCGTCTAACGTGAAGTTTGCGAACATTTTGTCACCTTTGTGTAACTTTCAGATAGTTCGGTTGCTGACGAAAATGCCTCACCTTGGACAACCAAACTGTCCTCTGATGCTGTAACCACTTACTCACTTACGGTAACAGCTGTGTTAACAGCCACGTCCAATTACTTTGCACAGGTAGTTGTTTCAGTTTCGTTCCATGGTAGAGTTAACTTTCATACGAGAATGACGTTCCTTGTGACCCATTTGTACTTTGTGAAACACCGGTTTACAGAAGTCCCTTGTCTAAGTTGAACATAAAGGAAAGCAGAAGCCACTGATATATCTTACTCAGTAACCTCAAGCAAAAGGCATTCCCACTTTACCGGTCACAATGAAGGAAATTTCATAACGACATCTGAGTCTCTCCGTACTAACCACTGGCAAACTCCCCATCGCATATTTGTACACTCTTGGATACCGCGCCTTTGCTCTGCCGCAGATTATCGCACACAACCGGACCTATGATTAGTCGGCTTGAATTGACAAGCACAGTTACCGAGTAATCTACATTTACTTTGCAGAGCCCTACTCAGCCCGTCGGGATTTCTGCCTAGCCATATAACATGTTGACGGCGGACAATCACTAGACAAAACCACTAGGCTCCATCGGCCAGGCCATGATGCGATTACAGCATAGTCACAGCCGCACTGTGTCGACACGCTAGCCGAACTTCATTTTTATTACACGTTAGCTGGAGGTGGAAAACACCTCAGCTATTGTGCCGCAATACAAAAGGCAACAAAAGAAAAAACAAATAGTGGCACGCCCGCTGAGTCCCCAGTAACGGATGGACATCGTTCCCGAGAGCTAACAGCTGGCTGTCGTAAAAGAGAGTCATATTACGCCTAACAAGTGAGATCGGGATTGGATGGGGATGCTAAACAGGAGGGGGATGGACAAAGGAACTCACAACACAAACGCCATTGGGGTCGGCTCCAAGCCATATCAGAAAGTGTGTCCAACCAAACGTGTTCACCGTCCTTAGGAACCCAGCCAGGCAGTCGGGATGCACCAACCGACGCCAACTTCGAAGTGAGGGTTTTCATTTCTCTCGACCAAGTCATCATTTGGCCTCCCCTCCTCCTCTTCCAACCGCACCCACAACGCGCAAACAATGCACGTCGCGGGCGTCCTTGTGCTGGCATGCGCAACACGTGGTCCAGCCATCGAAGCCTGGTGCGTGATATAATGGTGCTGAGCGGTTCACTCGCTCTTCCTGCACCAAATACGCGACGTCGAACATGCTCATTGCTCACGCGGTGTTCCCACCAGACATGAGCTAAGCTGCGAAGGCAGCGATGCTCGAATGTGACGAGTCTCTTCATGTCTGTCGACCTGATGGGCCAGGTTTCACAGCCATATAGGAGAGTTGAACTGACGGCTGCGTTGTAAACTCTGCCCTTCACGGCGAGAGTAATGTCGCGTCTGCGCCACAGGTGGCTGAGATTGGCAAAAGCACCTCCAGCTTTTGCTATACGGTTCGTAACCTCATCTTCAATCTCACGGGTGCTAATATAGCTGCCCAGGTACTTGAATTCCTGAACGACTTCTAGCAGACCACCATCAAGCGTTAGCTCAGGGTTGGGTCCCTGCCAATCTTGGAGAAGTACTTTGCATTTCGATGGAGCAAAGTATAGCCCAAAACGATTGACAGCCAGTGCTAATCGGTCCAGTGGTGTTTGGCATGTTTGGGAGCTGTCACAGATTAGGGTAATATCGTCCGCATACTCCAAGTCAAGAAGTCGCTCACCAGGAAGTAGCTCCACACCTTCTAGGTCGCGTCCAGTGAACACTGTTTCCATGACTTCATCAATAGCGAAATTGAAGAGGAAAGGTGACAGCGGGCATCCTTGTCTCACACCACTGGTGATACTAAAGGGTGGCGACAGTTTGCCATAAATCCTCACCCTGCCAGAACTATGTACGTACAGCGCTTTGATAATGTTTACATATTTATTAGGCACACCTTTCCTCAGCAGATGGTCTCAAAGGGCACATCGATCGACTGAGTCGAAGGCACCCTTTATGTCAAGAAACACGACGACGGTGGCTCGCCAATAAACATGGCGGTGCTCCAACACTTGACGCAATGTGAAGATGTGGTCGATGCAGCCCCGACCTTGACGAAATCCGGCTTGCTCTTCACGAAGCTGGCTTTCAAGAGTGCCAGTCAGTCTGTGGAGAATGACAGAGGCAAGCAATTTAGAGGCAATCGAAATCAGACTGATCCCTCTATGATTGCCGCATTCCAAACGAGAGCCTCCCTTGAAAATTGGGACAATGACGGAATTGTTCTAGTTTGTCGGGACTGTTTCCTGCTCCCAAATTTTACTAGCAACTCGTGTAGACCATTTACTAGAGCAGGTCCCCCGAATTTGAAAAGGGCTTGGGGGAATTCTATCTGACCCTGCGGTCTTATGCAATTTCAACAGGCTGATCTCATGTTTGACTTCTGCGCTTGAGGGCGGATCCAAGGACATGGCCCAGGGAGAAGCGCGCTCAAGGCGCGAAAAAGAAAGCGATAACACAGGTTGGTTAAATTGCCTTACAAAGTGTTCGGCCCAACGCTCCAAGCGTGTTGACAGGCTGTGGATCGACTGCCCACTCTCGTCGCGTGAGGTCTCGCTAACACCAGGTCTCCTGCTACCTGTTTCCCGTATCACACGGAATAACTTACGATGATTACCAACGGCAGCAGCTGCTTCCATCTCAGAAGCAAGATGAGACCACCAGGTTTCGCGGTCCTTCTTCAGGCTAGCACGTAGTTTTGCCCTGAGAATTTTGCGAGTCTCATTGTATTCGCTTCCAGCCGGAATACGTCGGCGAACATCCATAAGTTCCAAAGACTGTGTAGAGGCCCAATGTCCGGTTTGGCAATTTGCTTTGCCACATGAAGACATACCTGCTAACAGCAACGCTTGACGAATATGCGACCAGTGATCTTCAACGGTGTTTAATGGGTGCTTACTCAGCCCAGATGTCAGCGCACTTTGGTACACCTACAGAACATCTGGCTTCGCCAGCTGGCTGGTGTCAATCAGTTCACCTCGACGTTGCGGACGTCCACCGAAACGCACCAGGAGGTCGGCACAGACAAGTGCGTGGTCAGAATCCACGCTCGTGCTCCAAATCGAGCCACAGTTTTGGACACAGCCTCTCCAGCGGTAACTGATCGCAATATGATCGATTTGCGTCCATGGCTGGCCCGAGGCTGGTGGCCGCCAAGTCACACTTCTGCGGGTGCTGTGTCGAAAGTTAGTGCTTGCGAGAAAGAGGCAAGCATCTTCACACAGCTGTATCAATCGCCCACCATTATCATTACGGGAGCCTACACCATGTTGGCCACCCAGATGAAGCTCATCAGAGGAAAATTTTCCGGCTTGGGCGTTTAGATCGCCATTCAAAAGCACAGTATCCGTGCTTGTTCTGTAACGAAGGAGCTCGTGCAGTTGCTGATAGAAATCATTTTTTACCGAATCAGTGCTACAGTTTGTAGGGGCGTAGGCCGCAATGACAAACAGGCACCGTTTTTCCCCGCGCGACTTCGTAGCAAGGAAAGAACCAGCTAATCTAACGGCGCACATCCTACTGTTTACTGGGATCCAATCAATCAGGGTAGATTCAGCCCGGGGACTCAAAACAATGCCGACGCCAGCTTGACCGGCATTTGAAACTGCATCATAGCCAGACAGGCGCAATGAGAATGTGCCGCCAGTGTCGCATGTGGGGGATTTCAGGGTAAGCACGGAGCTCGAACCTTGCAGGCGGGTTTCCGATAAACAGCAAATATCGATCGATAGGGTCTCTAGTGTGCGGGCAAGTGCTGTCTGTTGACCAATCTACAGCAAAGTGCGCACGTTGAGGCATGCTAGTCTTAGCGAGACACGAGGACTCCAAAGGGAAACGGATGAACTGACGTCCGCTTGGTTGAACATGGACTTGTCAACTGGATTGGAGCGAGGCCCTGCGATTGTGTGTGATTTGAAATTAGAAGACAAGCGACTATTGAAGTAAGCTGGGGGACGGCCAAGAATTGGGAGATTGAAAATGGGGGGATATAGGTAAAGTTGGAGCGGGACGATAAGGAGGAAGAAGCTCAAGAAGGGGTATAAGAAGACGGGAAGGCCTGTGCAGTAGCATCCATACCCCTATCCACCCTGATCGATACAGCCGATTGGATGCCGTTGATTATCATCTGCGACGGCCAGAGGATCAAGAAATTGTTGTAGGAAAAGTTCATTGTATTGCATGGGCAGAATACTGTCAAGTTGCCCAGGCCTAGACAGGAGAACGATAAGGGTTCTCAACCAAAGCCTTTGGTTCAAAAACCTTACCGCAAGGCAGCGGGTTTTGGCACTGGACCACAGAGCCCGTTTTATGAAATGAGGAGCCACCCCCATTCCAACCCCCAATCTGGAGGACCAGGAGGCTGAGTTTGTCAGGCCTCTAACCATTGACCAATCTGGTATGCGTGGCTCTGAAGGTGAAAGAAAGCACCACCCAGCATAGCTCAATGGATCTCTGAGGCACGCAAACCAACGGTAGCCGAACACTTTGCGATAACAACATAGACGTAATCCACGCACTCTTGTTTCAGTACGACAGTGCATGGCAGCTCTGACACGACTTCTACCTCCCACATATGCCTCAGAACCGTAATCTAGCCTGTGACCGGAAACGTGTGAGATTAACCTGCTCGGATAGTCCATGCGTCAGGTGACATTAACGGGATTGAAGATCCCAATAGCACACATTGCTTGCCCAAGGAAAAGTAAGCCTAATGCAGTTCAGTTGAACGTTAATTTTAGTACAGCAAACATATTTAGGGGGACGGATATGAATGGAATGCTCTAAATGCTATAGAAAATCCCATTCTTATTGTGCATGATTAAATCGAAGCGAATTGAAGGAGAGCCATAATAACATCGATTCCTTTTAGTTCTGTGGTTACTGCATTGCTATTCCACTCGTTAGTTGTAGAGCTGTGTTGGCGCAGAATTGCACAGACTAGCGCAGATTGTCGAGCAAGCAGCCTTTGTAAGTGCTGTCTCACTGAGGTCGGACGAGTCAGTGTCCTAAATTCGATGTCAAACATAAAACACCACTTCAGATCAGAGCAGTCAAACCGAACGTAAGAGAAAGAATTAGAGTTGAGTAAACGGATATGTTGGGTTGCTCCTAATGATAGATACGCAGTAAATGCTGCATTAAAACTCTGCGAGAACTCCAACCCGACCGAAGGACCGATAACGCATGCATCGGTTGTCTCTGTCCACATGACAGAAGTGCCGTCCATCAGAGTCCCGAGGACTGTCGAACAATTCTCACTTAGTGCTGCAACCGTTGTACTACGAAATAATACACACGCATTCCTCCAAAAGAGCGAACGATAGGCCACACTCCGATTTGCTACAAAATATATGCCCCAATGTGTCGGAATCCGAGACAAATTCTATCAAAGCCGTTAGAAGACTGCATACAAGAAAACATTTCGTGTCAACTAATAGGGATTCACGCTGAGCCGGTTAGTATGATGCGTCTTGTCCGTCATCCAAACATTATACCAGGAAGAACCAGGGTTGCCCTAAGTTGTGCTTCAGTCAGGAGACGATGCTGAAGCAACCACACGTCTTTGTACCACGCTTGCACTGTTCGAATTTTTGCAGTTGTTCCTTGGAGTAAAAGTCAGCAAGGGAAACAAAATCCTGATGCATTCCGTAAATTTAGTGCCTTAAAGTCGATCCTAATCCACTGTGTCCCCGAGCTTCATACCACAAACGAGCTAGTGGCCAAAGCATAAGACCGGAATGGATCGCGCTTCAAGCGTGAAGTTGCCTCACGCGAAAACGTTATCGCCAATTTGACGTCAGGGTTACCATCATCACCTAGCTACAAAGCGAGTGTACTTAATGTTGAAAGCAAGATTGCAATTCACCCGGGTGACAGAAAAGTGATCAAACTACAGCACAAGATGCGTAATATGCTGCCGTTCGAGAAGTGTATGTAAGCGATAAACACGCGGCCACAAATAGACAAGATAGTAATGAAGAAGAAAGTTACCTGTGCAAGTCCATCTACATGCAGTTCATAACCGAGACACCGAGAAAACTCCCCAGCAGCTGAAGTAGTACAAGGTTATCCTCTACTTGTTGACAAGGAGTACTCTACACGCCAAATCCGAACGGCTCTAGAGCAGGCATCGGCAGTCCTGCGAAAAACCGACCGGAAGCCGACCCATAAATGGTCGGTATAAACCTTCAAATACATTTGGCATTTTTAAAGGATTCAAAGCTCTGTAGCTTTTGCCTGCTTGTATATCAAAGCACAAGATCTTCCAGCAAGTTAAACGAGCTTCGTATTCGTTAGGTCTTTAAGCCCTGGGACGCAATCAAAACGTGGCTGCATAACGGCACCACCGGTGCTGAGATGGCTTTGCCAGGCGTGATTTCGCTTCGAAACGGCCAACCAAGCACAGGAGGCGGAATGTTCAAATATTACCAGTCTGACCTGCATGTTACTATCCTCGACGATCCAGATACGCAAGTTCTTGATTTTCCTTGCTATGGCCTGAATGTAAGATGTGTGTTTACTAGCATTAGCTTACCGCTCTCCATTGTCCACCCTGAAAATAGAGCACCGTCTAGCCTCTGTGATGATGTTGGTTCTGGCACGGTCACACAGTCACGTCCTTCTGGTAAAGCACATAAGCCTTTACGCAGTCAAAGTCACAGCATTACTCAGCTAACAAGTAACGGCTGAGTTGCAAGTGGTAATCGCCCGCGCATCTTTATACAACCATGTCACCAACCTTGGTGGATTCAGAACAGATAATGAAGTACCTGTTCTAGACCTCATTTCTTCCCAACGACAGACTAATCTTCAACACGGTAACCATAAATGTACCACTTGGTCGTAGAGCTATGCCGACGTTGCTCGTTTGTTACACATGCTAAGTGAAGTACATCGGTGACTACAAAGACAAAATCCACGTCGTCACCCATTGCAGCATCCTGCTCGACCGACTGGTCCTTACTAGCCGAGAAGCCGTCCAATGTTGGCTGGATAGGGTTTGGCACCCAATTCAGTAGGCTACTGGCAAAAGCATCGAAAAAGCTGTCTTTCACTAGAAACAAACAATATCCTACTTGAGGAGCCGGACCCGAAGATGATTGTCCTTAAGGGACTCAACCTAGTATGCTTATAAAGCCTATCAAAGTAATAACGCCTGGAATGTCTACATAACGAAACCACTGGATCAAGTTGGTCCGTGATGACAAAATCCGACACCAACATAACTTAGGCGCAAAATCCAACACTAGTCCTAAAATGCTCTAGGGACATGTTAACAGGCTCCAGAGCATGAAGTGCGTGACGCCATTTATAGGTGTAGCAGAGAGTCCGGTGCTAACTACACAGGAGGCGGCAGACGCGCATCGCCAACAATTGATCCGCACCTTCCAGACTAACGCGTCATATTATCAGCTTTTGACACAGCTCGCACAGCTTTCGGCGTTAAAGCACGTATCTGCCACCACAGCAAATATGATGAAAATTTTGTTGTCCTTGCGAGTGCATAGCTCCCCTAGCGTGGATGACATCAGACCGAAGGCATTAGTGACAGCCGTTATGAATATAGCGGGACCACTAACCCGGTTCATTCAACAATGCCTTAATGAAAAGCTGATTCTCACAATGTGGAGACAGCGAAAAGTCACGCAGATTGTGCGGAGCTCAGGAGATACCAGCTAATCATCCACCTTCAAGTATTGTCCAAACTCATGAAAGATATTATCGCGGAGACGATCGTGGTATACCCTGAGAGCAACAACATCCCAATAGCCCGGATTGCGCCTCGATCGATCTATCACTGCAAACCTTCTGCTAGCCCGAGTAAGCTGGACAGGATCAGGCAATATCGGAGTAGGAGTAGACGTCGTCTATCACCTGAAGCGTAGCGTATTTCTTCACAAGCTTCAAAACTACGGAATCCGGTGATATTCTACTGGGTTCGATAAGAAACTTCCTAAGTAAACATCAGTTGAATGTAAGAGTACGCAGCTCCATTTCAAGCTCAACTGGAGTTAAGTGTGGGGTGCTCCGAGAATCGGTTCCGGGACCTAGTTTATTCCTAGTATATATCAGTGTTATTGCTTAGGCGTTCTTTTTGGACTTCTTACCATTTGCGGTTAATGTCAAAATCAAATGTTACGGAAGACAGTGGACTATCACGTGGCACTACAAAGAGATCTCCACAGGGCCTATACCTAGTTAACCGGAAACCAGCTTCAGTTCAACCTGGAGAAAAGCAAACTCGTTATCATGCACCATCAGCTTGTCCAAGAATATCGACTTGGGGATTAACAGTTACCACGCCCCCCACCCCAGTAAAGCAACTTCAGGATAATCATAGTGGATGATCTTGGTTTCGCGAAACAAAAGGTGGACGCATACTGAAGATTTAGCTAGCTCCTTGGACACCTTCGTGGGGCTTTCGGTAATTTCAGGCTATCTATCTTTCTGCAAACGCCGAGCGTCTATGTGAGGTCGCAGGTGGAATACACGATCCAAGCCCGGCGTACTTGGCGCAAGAGTGACGTTGATGTATTTGGAGCTTCCCAACGTAGAACAACCATACTCGTTAGGAGATTGTTGCATCTTCCCTACCAATACACACTACAAGCCCTGAGACTGCACAGCCGTGGATATCGGTCTCAACATGGAGACCTCATCTTGGTTAACTTAATACTGTCGAACCTAAACCAACCTTTCACGACCTGTGTAAACTGAGCCAAATTACTATCCTGATGGGCCACAAACTCAAACTGGCTACCCTCTACAGTTGACATATTGTTTTTCCTTTCAAGTCTTTCGAACATGGCATGCCCTTCCAACTCATTTAATCCTTGCCCCTGCATTAACCCTCTGGAAAGAATCCCTTGACAATACGCTTTTCCAATTGCTTTACTTAATGTAGTCCGTTACCCTCGAAGGACGAAACAACGCAAAACCAGTCTATGTAGTCAACAAAAAGTTACTCCGCAACGTAGCGGTGTGTAAACCTGCGTCATTGTTCAACTAAATAACTTGGTGAGTCACTTTGATTCCGAATTTCTCCATTTGCTTAGCCTATTTTTACCTTTGACCTTATAATCTTCCCTCCAACCATCCAACAGAACTTGTCAAGCACTCGCTTTTTTAGCAAGTATGAATCATTGTTCAATGTTTACTGGTGTATTTAACGTATTTCAAACTTAGCTACGCTCCTGTAGATTCTTCATCTTTCCTGGCTACAGAGACCGCTAACTACTCAAATCTTGCTGACCAAAGAAGCAAAAGTCGACCAGGTAATTTTCTGTTATCGTTATGCATCGCATTATTTATCTTATCTACCATATTAGGGGGGAGGACATAGACGATATTGAACTCTCAGTGGCATCGCCGCCAAACGCATACAAATAGGTTTAATAAAGTCCAGCGAATTTAGAAATACAGACTATGAAATTTGCTAACTAGTGGCGGACTTCCATCATGATATTTGCATAAATGCAATTGCGGTGCGTAAAGTTTAAAGCGGAAAATAGACATTTCATGACTTGATTACTTCAATGATGCACTATTTGCTCGCCAAATTAGGCAGCTTTTCCGTAGGTGAGATTGCTTGTTCCGTGCAAGTGCCAACTGCCTTATTTCTTAATATTTCATTGTTACTTCGATTTGAAAACATAACCTGTCGCTGGCCAGTAATGGCAAAGACACCGGTCTTATGAAACGTATTCACCGGTACTAGCATATAGGAACATGTTTACTTAATCGCTTTTGGCGTGAAAGACTATCACGGCTTTCTAGCAGCTTACTGTCTTTGGTGTGCTCGCGGAGTTGGTAACCAGACAGCTATATAAGTCATTACAAAACACTCAGAGCTGATAATATTATCACAGTGCATCCTGAACGGTTGACAGTTTGCGACCGAAACGCTACAAGAAAACGGCTTTAGCTCCAGGAAAGACTAACCACGAGAAATAGACAACTTCTTATGCAGCGCCTTTACTCGGAAGTTGCCAAAGACCACACCAAATAACAAAGGCTTCTACTAGCTTAGATCACCTAAAAGGAAGCATATCTATCCCTCAATGTCTCAATCTTTTCGGCTAAAAGCAAAAAGTCACGCAATAGTTTGTAATTCCTCTTATCATCTGGTTCAATTATTTATATTCAGCTCATGTCCCCGCAGAAGTGGCATGGCTTCTGTATGTAAGGCGTCGAGATAGCCGGCTTTTCAAACATAGCTTTCGGGCGATAAATGCTACATAAGTTGTTAATGTATAGATTCCTTGGAAGAGAAATATCAATTTACTCTCTGAATAATTAACGTAAACTTAACCAGTCTCGTTATAGTAGCAGCGCATGTACAGTATTCCATGACTCATCTAGAAGAGTTAGAAACCAATCAGTTAATATAGCTTTGTCAATCAAGTCAGGTTGCAGGAGTTATGAAACTGTGTCGAAGGTATACAAACGGAAACACAGGGAAAATAAGAACGCTGAGCCGGTTAAGTAACAAAGCTCACGGATGAGCGGGATCACTGTCAGATACGGACAGAATTCTGGTTACGGCCGAGACAAACTGAGGGCTTGGGTTCACGTCCTTCACTTGTATAACTCAACTTGTAATAGTCTGAACGTCACTGCTTTTACAGTGGCCAGCAGGCGCGCTCTGAATTCTTTGGAGACACGCTTCCACATAGTGTAGACCACTTTGAATGCGTTCTCAGTCTGCATCTGATGCCCAGCATTAATCAGATATCTAAGGATATAGCGGTGGACATTCTCAGCCGTGCCATGTTTTGGACAGGCAGGACAGTGTTCCGTAATCCTCTTAGACGGACGCGTGGTCATATGTCGGAGGTACCTAGCACGCAGGTACAGGTGAATTGATAGACAAAAATGCTTCAGAGCGAGCAAGGATTCTGTCTTTGATGCTTTTGGTGAGAAGCAGAACACTCTTGGCAAAAATGTGTATTCTAGCAGCCGGAAATGTCTGGCTCATTGCGAAGTACACTTTTCTGCTCAGTAACTCGTAGAATACCACCTCCTTGAAAGGAACAAAATAAAAACGTACTTTTCCTTTACATCGGATACTGTTTTACGGTGATCACGAATAGCAGAATGCTTTTTGTTAAACGAAACGGGATACACATTAGTTTGTAGTGTCGCGTGAAGGCAATCCTTCTCAGTGTAAAGTTTCTGGGCTGTAGCTTCTTGCGGAGCGATAGTACAAACAGCACACAAGTTTATGCTTGTATTTCATGGACACAAAACTAAGAAGGGACGTATAATGGCCAGCCCATGTTGTCTTCCGAACAACTCTCCTCTCACGTGACCAGTCAGCCCGCCACCGCAGTGACACGTTCAAACACGGAATTTTTCCTTCTTTCTTTACCTCACAAGTAAATGTTACCGATGGATTCGCACTACTCAAGTATTCGCAAGCGATCAATTCGCGAATCCCACACTATGAATGGGTCATCCATGTATGGTCAATAGAAGTGATGAGAGGCGATAAGGTTCCGGAGATGTCCGCGCTCAATTTCCGCGCAGAAGAAATCCGCCAGAAGCGGTCCCAAAGGAAACCTAATTGCAAGTCCATCTATTTGGTGGTCCGTCGAAAAAGAATTGTTTGTTACATGCGCAGCGAAGGAGTAGTTCTTTCATGTCTTGGATAAAAATACTAATAGTAATGTAGTTGTCACTTAAGCACTCTCGAATGAAGTTGACAGTCTCCATCAAGGGAACTTCCGTAAAACGTGCCTCCACATGGAAGAAAAGCATCACAGAGCCCATCACATTTGCATTTCTCTTTGTTTTATAGATCAAATTTCTTACTTACAATATGAACTGACAATCCTTTGACCAGGGGTTGGAGTAATTCAAAAGTTATTTGGTGACAGTGTGTACGGCTGAGCCGGACATATCAATGATCGGGTGCATTGGTACGTTGGGTTTTATGCACTTTTGGTAGTCCCTTGAGGGCAGGTGTAGGTGAGGTGGACGAGAGCAACACGGAATTAGATGTTCGAGTAAACGACCATCAACATAGCTTCTGCGCTTCAATTCCTTCAGCATTCGCGGCGCCATCCTTTTGTGTCGGATCAAGCATGAGTTTGGTCGAGTCCTAAAGAACAGCGTACATCGTTAATAAATAGTTTGATTTGTTCATCAGTACCCAACCCAATCCTTTATCTGGCCGCGCGATGTCCTTTATAGCTTTCCTATGTTCTGATAATCATTCTTGCGAGTTGCGGCTTCTGATTCAAATGTTGCTGAGAAAGGCACACTAGAGTACTCTTGAAAGTATCTTTTGCATAGGAAGACGTAGGGGTTAAATCACTCGGTTGTTGTATTTCTACATGAATCTGCCCGTTCCCTGGACATGAAAAACAGGATTTTGGCCCCTAGGAGAGAACACCCAATTGCCAGCTCTTCAACTGTATGTTATCTAGTTTGTATACATATCGCTCTGAATGTAGTGGCAATTTCGATTCAGATAAGCTTGGTTCCTGGTTTTTCAGTAAAATTGGGTACCCCCTATCCACGACTTTCCTACATACATCATGCATGTAATTTTCAAAAAAAGTACAGTCAGCGGCGTTGAGCTCTTCTAGGGCTAATGGAAAGTGCGAAAAAAGCAGTTCTAACTCAATAACTTGTGAATGATTGGCTTCCATAAGTTTTATGGCGTGCCTTTTCAGAGAGTTTGTGGTCGGACTTACGGAACAGCGACTCAGAGTCTTCCAATACTTCTTGGAATATTGGTTGCGTTGAATACACTCTTCTAGGAATCAGGTCTCAGTCTTCACATTCGCAAGACAAGCGTCAAACTTAAACACATTTTCTAGTTAATAATTGAGGCGGGTTGTTTGCGTTTCTTTCAATTGTGTATTATGCCCATTTAGAAAATAAAAACTGCGATGTGATATCTTTTCAATAATTCTCAGCAGGCATTTACGTGTATGAGAAAGATTGCGAAACAGGGAAGCTAATTAGAACTGAGGTAATAGTGGTTAGATCACGAAAAGCTTCAGCAGGCCAAGAAAACCAAATTAAATAGTCGAGCCAACCGATAGTGGAGTCAGAGAGTTATACATTTCAATGTGTCATCTCAAATGATACATTGCGTGACAACAGTTTACAAGGTGGTGGTGGGTTTCCGCTGATAGTTTTCTCCATAAATAGCCACAAATGTTTATTTTACAACACTGCGACGAAGCAACTTTGACTCGCCACTAATTAAAGTCATTGTTTCTTATGTTTCCGGATAAGCTTACACAATCCACGGATATCAGACATCCAAGACGAAGATTTCTTTTCATCTCATCTCACTCTGACGACCCGACCGAAAAAATCACAAATGTGGTGTCATATTTACACATTCAAGCAGCGCATCCACAACCATTCATATGTAATTATAACTTAGATCCATGTTCTACCGATAAACTCGTAGTGTTGCTTTCGTTTTCGGTCCCTGGGGTTTGTAGCACGATGATAATTCCTTATTTAGACGTGTCTCGCATTGTCGAGAATAAAACAATTATCTATCTATTTATTATGTTCCAGAGTTGTTAACCTTACGATTTCATCACACGTAACTTCTTGTCAGGAATCTACTTGGTAACAGCATTCTTTTCTCTTTCTGACACGACGACGGCTGCCCATGTTTCTTAGATTGGTTGGATAAAGTCGTGATGACAAGACTCGATGGGAAGGTCTGCTACCTGTCGCAGGAATTCAGGAAAGTTCCCTTAGAAAAATGTTCACTCTCCCTGTCGCCGCTTGCATTAAATCTGCCAGCTAGTTCGGCGTTTGTGAGTCAGTGAACTTAATCTATCTACAATAACCCGGGGAGAAAGGTATAAACTTAAGGTACATCAACTAATCCAGGAAGTGGCATTGTGCTTCAGCATGCCTTATTTCGCATTCTGATCATGAACGTGCAGTCAGAAACAAGGTCAAACCGAGAGTTAATCAACAGTCCTGTATTGGCAAATTTGAACATAGAAATTTTCGAAAGCTGTGCCCCGACCAAACCTGACAGCTCACCTAAAATGAGACAGTGCTCAACAAATAGAATTCGGTGCTCATATCTGGGCGTATCTCGCCAATGTTTTGTCTTTGACTGAAGGTGGGCAGTAGGCTTCACATAGCGGCATAAAGAAAAGCAAATGTGCAACGTTCTCTTAACTGCAATGACATCAAGACACTCAAAATATCAAGCTCCACTCTCGAATCGTGCACGTCTATGACCCCTTTACCATCACACGTTTAGCTGCGGGTGACAGGAAGTTACTCTCACAAAGACCAATAAATCTATCTTGCCAACCTCATAGATGCTTTATTGTTTATCCAACTAGAGTCGGAACGACGCATTGTTGTCGCGGCCCTCTTAAACGGGCTACAGATTTATGGATGTCTCACCGAAGTGACAGGTGACAGTTGTCCTCCGGTTGACCTCGTAGTATTCAATAGCAGTGGAAGCTTGGAATAACGTGTTCCGCGACCAAACCGACGAACATATCCCTATTCTTTATGCTCAAATAAAACATGGAATGGTTTCGAAACAGCAGTCACCTATGATATTCGGCCGATAGTAGTTGTTAGTCAGACGTGCAACCCACATAGTTCCCAAACCACTTGAAATATGACATGTGGCTATTATGCTGGTCGTCCGCGCAGTGCTCAATATTGGAGGTTGGTATACTTTGCGCTGATTTCACAAACTTCCACATGGAGGCTGCGATAAACACCAGTGGTTATCCCCGGCAAGTTAAGTGCGCAATCACGTCGTTATTTATCAGCGGAAAACCGACCGCTTGCACGGTGCATGAAATTTTTGCTCTGTTCATCAGGTTACTAGGATTCAATCAGAATCTAAAATGCACACATTGCTAAACCATCTGTTACTAAAAAGTAACACTTGCTGACCATCAGTTTGTGTTCCCATTTTTGCAGCCCTGCGTTTATCTACCTTTCTCCCTCCAAACCAGCAAAGAATTAGGTCTGGTCAGTTTTGCCTATTTTTCACCCCGTTATCGTTGCTGTGTTACTGTTTCTCCACTTCGCCTATCATGCGAGCTAAACGTAACAATCATGGAGTTAAATCTGGGAAAACGGCTACTACTATCAAGGTGTTAACACCAGAGGTGCACTCATCATTGATGAAGGGGTACAAAACCGTTCTTCTTGATTAGTTGCCGGATGCGCTTGCTAGAATTAACTCCCTTGAAAACGAAATGAATACCCTAAAGAACGAATTGCTTTCAATTGCTGGAACTTTGGCAAAGACGATGCCACTAGCCCAACTGTCGGATATCAGCAAATCCGATAGCCCCATTGAGATGAAAGCCGCAGGAGAACTGCTCGCGACTATTGCCAGCGAAGTAAATAAAGGTGCTCACCGTGCCTCCAACGTGAACCTCTTCAAATTACCGGAGCAGGTTGCTCTTGACAGAGTGAAGTACATACTGCTAGGTTTGTGTAACTTTCCTTTGGACAGTTGCGCCTGTAAGCGACTGAGAAAGAAGACATCGAGACGAACCTGCTCCATCGTCTTTACCTTTAAAAGTGGAGAATTAGCCGAGAGATTTATGGACAGTAGGTTTAACTTAAGAGCCTAGGCGAACCTTGGCCAAATCATAGTTAAACCCGATGAGACGCGTCTACAGGGAGCTATTCTGTCTTTAAATGCGGCTGCTGCCGTGCAGTCTAGATGCTCTGCACCACAGTGCGCAAGCTTTACTAGAGTGACCAAAACGCCAGGCATAGATCTAAACTCATCCCCAAGCAGATAATTTCGGCCACAAGAAAACAAAGCAGCTTCTGGAATGACAACGGAGGTCGGTGATGACCCCGTAAAGTTTATCCCTCTTCTTGATAAGGTTGCTAGTAATGCGACTACAACTGTTGCCCAAAACATTAACCTCGACATGCAGGATGAAGGCAGTGGGCTTGAGATAGTGCCCCGCTTCATGCTACTGCAGACTTTCATGATGTTCAGTTACAAAAGTCTGCTCCATTCACCTGTTCGCCACAAGTAAAATAATACCTAAAAGACACAAGACATCCCTGACCTCAAGTCCTCAAAATCACGTTCGTCAACTCCACGAAAAAACCGCCTGTGCATCCCAAAAGAGACATCTACAAGGGCAAAAGTCAAACCTCGATACCAATAGGCCACACAATCACCCTGAACCTCTTATCTACTGGAGACACCGAACATGCCAAATTGCAATTGGTACCCTCCTGCTCAATGACATCAATTGTCGCTACATGAGCAGGCGCGAGTTAAATTGACTGTCGGACGGAACTATAAGGATACCGGAGCTAGACAAAGTCCCCTCCGTTATCCATTGGGTTCTGATCCTATACAACAACTTGGGGCATCTGTCTCAATCTTACCAACAACATCCGGACCATTTTTCTGGAATATGTCGGGTTGCGACTTGCCACACCAAATCCAAATGAAGTAAACAGTTGCCCTAGATTATTTAGCCAATATTCTATCTATGTATCAAACTCGCGCAAATTATTGGTATCCAGTACCTAAGTGTCTCATGCTAACTCCGCTACGGTAGATGACAAGCCCTGCAATGACAACGACCACATATGTGGCACCAGTCCATCGTCCTATCATCAAGCAGTTGCCTACAATCCCCCTACTTCTAGGCGTCACAACTACTCCTCCAAGGCATCGGTCATGCCTTTATCATCTACCGCGTCTACGGATGTAATACAACGCTCGCACAATGAAAGCGGCATCAAAATCTAAAACGTCGGAAACTGCAAATAGCCAGTGAGTATGGATAAACGTAACGAGGTGGAATTTGGTAGCCCTACCGCAGCCATGAGCCGGTTAAAGCGTTTCTCATTAGCGTTCTATCAATCAAACATTAGGTACACCTAACAGGCCCCTTTGTCTTTTTATCTGGCCCTCAGGTGGTTCTCGTTACCGAAACATGGCACTCCTCCAGCAAGCCAGAAACGACACATCACCTCCAAGTTTAGAGAACTTTGTGTAATTGACGCGTCACTAGCCGGGGTGGCGGATCCCTTATCTAAATCCATGAGGACTACCATGCCACTAAATTTGAAGTCTTGTCTATTGGTAACCCCGAAGACACAGTGGCAGTAGTGGACTTTAATTTGCTAAACATCAATTGCGACTCTCTGACAGGACCTGAAGAATAGATAGCTTTATGACGCACCATTACGGCATGCGACTGGACGCAGCATGTACGTGCACCCACTAGACAAGATAATGTCCTTGACTTGGTTCTGACAATAGGAATCTCTCAGGAATTCTACAGTGTGTTAGAAAATATCCCAGGTAGCGACCCTAAGGTAGTGGAGCTATCGTTTGAGATAACCAGAATGAAGGGTTACCCTGCAAAGCCAATGTCCGCCTATGTGATGGCATTGTCAGATCGGAGTGAGCGGATGGACCAACCGAGTGAGCCAGACAGCCAATTAGTGGCGGATGTAACGGATTCGATTATTTAACTCGGATTGGCCGATATTCGTGTGAGTGATTCACCGTTTGTTTAACTAATGCAAGGAGGAACGTCATCGACTCAGAAGGATCGTTAGTTATGGACTTGAACGTGCAACTTACATTGAGGTGTTTGGCTTGTCAAACGTTCTGTCATTTTCGTTGCGTTGTCTTTGCCGAGTAAACGACTGGTCCTTTAGGGACTGTGTTCTGAAACAGCCTACCGACCATTCTGGCGTATTAACTTGGATAGCCTCTCCAATCTCTTCAGATCCATAGATTGGAATGGATTGTTTCTTGTCATTGATATTCATGTAGCCACCAATGAACTGCACAGCAAGGTTGAATTCTGCCTGGGTATACGCGCACTAAAGTAATGCGGACGTATACTACGCTGCCAATCAACCGCAGTGATTTTAAAGACAATCTCAGTCAAAATAAAGTAGTGATTCAGATACAGGAAGACAAAGCAGTTCCATTTTGTTATGCACATCAAAGAAACCAGGCCGAAGTGGAGAAACAAACAGTTCTCGGTGAATTCAGCATGGAGAGGACCGCGATTTTAAGCTCAGATTCCTTTAAATCGCTTACTAACGGACTAAAG
This sequence comes from Dicrocoelium dendriticum, assembly GCA_944474145.2. Taxonomy (NCBI): domain Eukaryota; kingdom Metazoa; phylum Platyhelminthes; class Trematoda; order Plagiorchiida; family Dicrocoeliidae; genus Dicrocoelium; species Dicrocoelium dendriticum. The sequence goes on from OX104064.1 coordinate 35,425,327, forward strand.
CGTAGGTCACAACTACTACCGGATAAAACAGTGCTTGCTGACCAATATGCGAGGTTCTATACATATATATTTGTAACTCCACAGATCGTAGTACGACACCCACAGCTCACATACCTAGTCTTACAGAAGATGAGCTATCCAGCATTACCTTTGACTTGGCCGCTATCGATAGGGTGCTAAAGTCCCTCAAGCTGCCTACTACCCTGACCCCGACGGTTTACCTACTATAGTTCTAAAGCTAGGTGGTCCTGACGTTCCCTTGATACTCTTAATCACTTGCACCCAATCAATGAGAAGCAGCACCTTCTCTGCCGCCTGGGCGCATGCTGTAGTTCTACCGAGACACAAATGTGGGTGTCACCCGAATATTAACAACTACCGTCCAATCAGCCACACGGCCGTCGCGTAGCGAGTGATGAAGAAGATAATAAAAGTTCTGGAATTTCTGCTGTTGTGCAGCTTAATTAACAATTCTTAACATAGCTTTTTAGCAAATAAGTCCTGTCAGACGAGTCAGTTCGAGTTTATAGATCTTGTAACAGAAGAAATTGATTCGGGCCATGCACTTATCATTGTCTTCCTTGACATGAAGAAAGCTTTTGACCGAGTAACGCATGCTGGTCTATTGCCTAAACTACAGTCCTTCAGTTTATCACATCAGATGTTAGCATGCTCTTCGTCCTATTTGACAGGGCATACACAGATTTTACCGCTGGTTAGAGCGGAATCACAATATAGGTCCGTCACTAGTGGTGTTTCCGAAGGGAGTGTTCTGGGCCCACTACTATTCTTTCTGTACGATAACGACATATTTGATTACTCCGCCAAAAGAAGGCCTTTCCTATTTACAACTTAAATCAAAGTTCAATTGTTCGGTTGTTCTCCAAGCTTGGCGGATTTGTTGCAAAACTTTCACCACCATGCGAGGTGGTATCTCTTGTCAGACAGAATAACTTAAGATGGTTAACAAGTGCAGCCGCTACTTCCATTTCTGACGCACGATGAGATCACTACGCTTCGCGGTCTCTTTTCAGGTTAGGACGGAATTTTGTTCGGAGGTTCCTGCGAGTCTCCTTGTGTTTGCTTCCAGCCGGAATTTGCTGGCAAGCATCAATTAGTTCCAAAGACTGCGAAGAAACTCAATGTCAATATTTAGCGATTAGACTTACCACATGAGGATTTGCCAGCTGCTAGTAAGGTCTGGGGAACAGGAGACCAGTGAGCTTCATTTGTATCCAGCGAGCGCTTACGCAACCCGCATGTCAGCGTAAATTGATAGGATTTCAGAACAGTTAGCTTTATCAGATGGCTGGCCTCAACGCGCTTATAATGTCGTCGCGGGGGCCCTCCAAAACGCATCCGCAGGTCAGCACATACAAGTGTATTTCGGCGTCCACACATGTGCTGCGAATCGGGAGACAGTTCTGGACGTAAGATCTCAAGCGGTGGTTTATCCCAATGCGACTGATTTGCGTCCAAAGCTGGTGTGAGGCTGGTGGGCGCTATGACGGAAATTAGTTTTTGCAAGAAATGAGCGAACCTCTTCACATAAATGAAGTAACCGCCCACCGTTATCATTACGGGAGCCTACACCATGTTGGCTACCCAGAAGCATTTTATCAGTGCAAAACTTTTCAAAGAACGTTTATATCCCTAGCTAACACAACAATGTCCGTGCTGCATCTGGGGCTAAGGAGCCCGTTCAGCAGGCGATAGAGGTCGTCTATTACCAAATCGTCGCTAGAGTCTGCGGGTGCAAAGGCAGCAATAAAGAATTGATACATGTTAATCCCGTGCGACTTCGAAGCTTTGAACAAGCCAGCCAAACGCACGGCACATATCCAGCTACTGATTGAGGTCCAACCAATCAGAGTAGATTCAGCCTGGGGACTCAAGGCAATAACAACACCGGCTTGGCCGGTACAGGAAGCCGCATCCTCTCCGGATAGGCGCAATGAGAAAGCACTGTGAGTATCACCTGAAGGGGAATGTAGAATGAGTACGTATCGCGGGTCTGGTAGGCGGGTTAAATTTAGGAAGAGATATCAATCTAGTCCTTCTGAAAGCGTCGGACACCCGCTCCTATTTGACGGATCTGTAGCAGTGTGTGTAAAAATAGACAACTTAAGGCAAAATCAAGAGATCCAAATGAAAGCAGAGAAATTGAGCTTGAACGCTCGCTTGTAGACAGGATATGAATATAGATTCGCTTCCACTCGTAAGTTAAAATTTATATTTACACAAGCACATTAACAACTAGGGCTATTAGGTTCACTTGCTAAGAATCAAAATAAAGCGCTGTTCATTGAACTTCACGCAGGCATCCATTTCTTCTCTACCT
>OX104064.1:35427809-35449468 GCA_944474145.2 Dicrocoelium dendriticum
CCACCTCAAGGGTGCAACGGCGTACCGTGCTGTGTTTGTGTGAACAAGAAGGCCGCGTTGGTCACATGCAGACTAACACTCAAAGGTGACTGACCTTGCCGTACGAAGTTCGCAAAGGCGCTGGTAGCCGTCGCGATACTGGTTCACACGTTAACTATCACGCAAACTGTCGAAAATGCTAGGCAACATGTGGTGGTCAAATGTTGTTGAGATGATTTGGTGATATTTTATGAGCGTGATAAAACAGACTGGGGTCAAGCAACGGAATGATCGTGAGTGCATTCACAAAGCCTGAATTTTGTTCTCCGGTGCAGTGGGGACCGAGATTGCGTACTAGAAATAACATTCCACGGCCAGCACACTCACAGAAATAAGAGTATAATGCGGCATTATAGCGGGGTTTACTACGTTGCCAAACTTACGCTGATGACTTTTCTGCTGGGCGATATGAATTAATTGCATAAGTGACAAAGGTCACTGGGATTCTTCGGGATCTTGTAAGACATGGTAAAGCAACGGATACCAGCGACTTTGAGTACCTCTCGAAAGCGCCGATACCTATGAAGTACATCCCGAAGGATGCTAATATTAGATCATATTCACATGAGGTATGCTCTTAAGATGCTTGGTTTCATCTCATTTTGGAGTTTAGGCAGCAGCGAGACATTGTTTTCGTCGACGATGCCACACCGGGATGGTATATTCCACATGATGTTGCAGGCTGTTGACGACTTGACTAAATACAACAGAAGCGCAGCCAAGCGTGCTCAGTTGCACACAGAGGATGGCTGTAAGTAATGTCGTTCGCCAGGCAACGGAAGGCGGCCGATCGAGCATAGTTTAACATGGCGCAATTATGTTGGATGCATAAAGTATTGAGTTTGGAAGGTGGTTTCAGTGCTCGCTAAATCGAATTGAGAAGTAAGATCGTGGACAGTCTAAACGACTGCAACAGTGGCCTAATTTTAAGCTGTTCTGGTTGATCTTCAAAAAACGTTCTGCACCCGGGAGAAGATGGATGAATCTAACTGTCGAATGCCTTTGGAAAAAGAGCAACATACTGGCTGCCTGCTGTTAAATTGGACTCCGACGCTCTAGTACAACAACGAAAGGTAAAAAGCAGTTGGTAGGTTTCATATCCGCCGAATATCTAATCAATTAGGCATGATATAGATTTCTGCAGGCCTGGTCAGGTGCGAATTACCAAATGAATGTTCTTAAGCACATAACAATGATTAATGTTGATAAAAAGTCTGTTGTAAGTATATATCTCAATATGCGTGAAACATTTAACCGAGTTTCACACCTTAGATTTCGAAAGGGGTTACACTTTGTTGCTGTCTTGTAGTTGGATATATCCAACGACCTCCCCGAGTAGCCCACCATGAAAGCTGCAGCTAATGGACCGGATGAACACCAATTCTATCCCTACCTACAAAGTTGCAAATCATTCACAACATGCACCGAAATGACTGTAATGCATTTAGGGAACTGATCTGCACTATGAATTGGGAGCCATCATTCTGAATCCATAACCTGACCATGGCTGCCGGTGAATCAGTGGACAATGTTGATGTGTGTTCCGATGTACTATTTTATGTCCGGCTAAGGTATACCGATTTTCATTGACTCACCGTAAAGGGCTACTCATTGCGCGTCTTGAGAAAATCCCTAGAAATTCTAACGACAGTCCAAAGATCCAATCGGATCTCAAACAATGCACCTACGCACACAACCGCAGAGTCTGTGTACCCCATATTGCACGGCGCTGCACATGATGAGGCGCAGACTACGGATAATTGAACGATCGATCCATTCTGGTCAGTGTTTGAGGACAGAATTTTTCGCGGACCAAGATAAGCGGTGGACTTCTTATCATTTATCAGTTGGTCGCCTTCTCAGCAATGGAACACGAGTTTTCACTCCCGTCAGTGACGTTCCTGCAACCGGAATGTCGTGTTGCACCCGATGCTCAACGCGCTCAACTTCTTCAGCAGTATGGCCAATGTGACTTAAACGCCGCAAAAACAACTGGAAGAGATGACATTCTAAATGTTGGGAAGCTAGCCGTCAGCGGCCGATACGTGCTTGAATTAGTGAATAAGTTTCACAAAACTGTGAGTGCGTGCGCCTCCAGAAAACACGGACGACCATACACTAGTATTACAGATTTAGCAGCTTGCACCGTTGTTGGTGAAGTGTCTAAGAAGCCAGCTCTGAGGATACGTGGAATCGCCTAACATTGTAACACTACCTGCTACCCAGTTCAGAAGATTTTGAAAGAACGCAATCTTCGTCGGTTTCGTACATCCATCTTCAGGTATTGCATCCAAACGATCTGGATAAATTGAATAAATTTTACCGTTGGTTTTTGGATCATATGTGCATTCACTCTGTAATGTTTAAGGATGAGTCCGTTTTCTATTTGCATGGAACGGATAAATAACGTTTCTGGGCTAGTTCAAATCCAGGCAGATACACAGCGTCACCTATTTAGGATGGAGCCAAGCTGATGGTCTGGGCTGGAATGACTGGTCAGAAAATCATTGGACCGTTTTACTTTTCCAAGAACATGACCAAGAGTTGTTTTATATTATTAAACCATTACTTTTGCTAGCATCATCGTACAAGTACTTGCTCCAGACTCGCGTACTGGCACAATTGGAGGTGGACGGAGTTCTCAGTACCATATGGGTGCTTTCCCCCCGACATCAGGGCAGCTACTCATACCGGCTCGAAACGAATATACTACAAAAATCAACTCTCAAACCTGACTCGGATGTTCTGGTTCAAGATGACTTGGGTTGCTCCAGGCAATCCGAAAAGGCTTCGAAGACTGGGAACCAACACGTTGGGCTGTCGCGATGGGCGTTTGGACAAATAAACAGCTGCATATTTAGACAAGTGCTCAGTGCGTATGTTCGTCTCCATGTCGAATACGTAATTCAAGCCTGGCATCCATGGCTGATACACGACCTTTACGCACTGGAGCAGCCACAACGCCGGGCATCTAAGAACCTAATTGGAATGCGCAATCGTTCCTACCAGGGGAGGCTGCAACGATTGGGGGTGTTCAGTGGAAGCTATCGCAGACTACGAGGCGACCTGATTAGGGCATACTTGATTCTGCGAGACCCACATCATGTGTGCCGCCCTTTACTGCAACTTGGCAGCAATACAAACCTGAGGGGCCACCCATTGAAACTCGCAGAATAATACAGTCGTCTGGAGTGCTGCAGAAATTTCTTTTCCATTAGTGTCTGTCACCCGCGGAATGCTGTCACAGAATCGGGTGTCTCTGCACCGACACTAACAGTATTTAAAAGACGGTTGAACGATGCACTCATCTACTTACACTTTCACTTAACACTACGTCTCCATCCTACACCTGGAGTTCACCATGGAATTATTTGTTGTTAACTGTGAATGCTGTGAATCTAAGAGGACGGCAGGACTACAGCGGAGCACACGATAAGTCCTCATTTTCATATTTAAATTATTAACTATTTTACTACCCTTATCAACATTATTGTTATGTTGATTTCCCCACCAACTATCCAACGGGACTTGTAAAGCAACGATTCCTAACCCGTAAAAATTCCTTGTTCATTGTTCATAGCATGATGGTGCACCAGCACATTATGCGTCATCGGTGCGAGAAGATCTCTGCGAGGAATTCGACCAACGTTGGATCGGTCGTGAATGCCCCATCGAGGGGCCCGCACCGTAACTCGATTTAAACCCGCTAGCTTATTTTCTGTGGGTGTATTTGAAACAAAGGGTCTGCAGAAACAAGTCGATTTCTGTCGAGTGACTGCAGAAGAATATTATAAATAAATGCCACGCCATCACCACCGTGACTTTTCGGAAAGTGCTTACCAACTGCATCAAGTGATTTGTGTACTGTAGTCTGAATGCAGATGGACACTTTCAACATCTCCGTCCATGATACCTATGTCCGTCTAGCCCTACTTCTGTGAATATATGTATCACAGATTGCATATAACTTGAAGATTAAATCGGTGTCCGGACGAATGGTGCCAATGATGGGTCGGGGCGAAATTAATTCTGTGAGCATTGCCTGCTTCTGCAGCAGTCCGCGCCACCCTGAACGCCGTGATAATTTGGTGGTATCTGGTGAGTGGATTAAAGCTTACATATTGGCACCGTTGGTGCAAATGTCCTCCAATCCACACCGGTGCCATAAATAAGAGATAGTTGGGGTCTCCGATACGTCCTTTATGGACAAATCGGTTAATGATCATGGTGCTATTGCACACTGAGCTTCTTGGAACAGCAGAGGCCTCCGTTTGGGTACAAAGCAGCTTAGCAATCCGTATAAATGCGCCTAGTCTTTGCAACCTCGGCGATCCATATTTTGCTCCGTCATGTCTACGGTTGTGCGCTGATACGCAGATGACCGAGTGACTCGGTCATGCAGGTACTTCAACAACCTGGTGAACAACCTAGCTCAATCTATCGCGGTTACCCTAAGACTGGTTGAAGCTGTTGTTCCCAGAAATGGAACTGTGTCACATACTGAACCATTGCATCCACGCTGATCCGCCGCCGACGGAAGCCTGATCACCTACGCGTCGATTATCGTTGGGCGCAAAAGCAAAACTTATCGAATTGCCACGTCGGTAAACGCCTCAACGATCGCTAAAAAAATAGCAAGAGCGCTGCCGCGGCACAGAGAAAGCCGATTATCATACCACCAGAGAAAGAAAACCCACCTCTCTTTAGGATTGTGAACCTTAAACAGCAGCAGAACTCGCAAAAGATAATATGTTTACTGTATCTGAGTCGAAATCAAACAAATTCATGGGCAAGTTATCGGACGATCTGAAACAATGGGAACAAATATGTCAAGAAATGGGAATCTCACCTAAACCGACCAAGTTGGTTCGCATTGTGAGCTACACTAATTCAGCTCTCTATGAGGAACCACGATTAGCTCAAGTGGCACTTCAGTCTGCAACCGAGTTGGAGACAGATTTTTAGTCAGCTCACCATTTCCATGACTCGATGTTTACGGTGCGTATATGCCCTGACATCCCTTGGCGCGAGCGTCCGCAAAGGAAACATAATCCAGGAGACTACCGCGAGCAAATCGATAAAAGATCAAAATCTGAACAATGAACAATGAATTTATACGGTTTAAGAAGCAATGCTTCACAAGCCCCACAAGGGGTCAGGCGGGATATCGAAAAACTTAGTGAAAATGACAAGTGTTAAGCAATTATTGTTAAGTTTAATATTGTTAAGTTTAATATAAAAGGGATGGACTTATCGATTTTAACACATAGTCCTTTTCTCCGCACACATGCTTTGTGTTGTTTAGAATTAAGTATGCCATTATCAGGTCGCCGCGTAATTGGCGATACCATCAGTCAAACGCTCCCAAACGTTCCATTCTTTGCTAGTATGATAGATTGCTCATTCCGATGACGTACTTAGCTGCTCGACGTCGAGGCTGCTCAAGTACCGTAAGCGCGCGCTTTAACCATGGCAGCTACGTGTGAATTACCCATTTGACATGGGCGCGAACATATGCACTGACCAGTTTGTACGGAAGACATAAAAAACAGTTGGCCGTCTTTACTGACCGGGTCTCAGGCAGTAATGCACGCATCTGGTGGGAACACGGGGGGAGCAATGCTGAGGTCCGCCAGCTGCTTTTTGGCAAGAAACCCTCTGGTGCCTCACTTCAGTGCCTGTTGAAGTTGAATCGCCAACGTACGTTAAGTATTGTCCTCAGTAAACCAGTTAACCACCTACTTTGGCGAGCAGTATACGCCTTTGCTGCTCCAAGTTTGGCGAAACCATGAGGTGTTCAAGCGATGACTTGGCAGTGGGTATGAAGAAATTGACATAAAGGCTTGCTCAGGCAGGTACGTGCTGTCTTCATGGATGGGGGCCTTGTGCTAGTCCAAACCAATGGTTACAATCTCCGTCGGACATGGCCTATTGTCGGAGTCAATGCCGCCTCTGTATTCGTCCTCTTGCGTTTTACTGTTCATACTTCAATGCGATAAGCTTTATGCACCTCGTTCTTGTTTCCATTCTGCTAATACCATCCTGCTGAACACAGGCAACGATCCCGAGAACGGAATTTTGTGAGCACAATGGCATATAAACAAAACCACACCGTTTCGTCCAACTGTGGTTATCAGTTATTCCATGGGTTCCTACGCACACGGTATAATTGTGATCAATCTCCGAAACTATTCAAACCCCCACCCAGTAGTTCCGTAGCGGAAAGCTAAATTTCACCGTGCTTGCGTGCCACATTTCTGTTGACCAATGATCATGACCATCATCCTCGCAACCTTCCTGTATGACAATCACGTACCATTTATCCAACCATGTATTTTGCGAACACTTACCTCTATCCTTGTGTGTACATACGCTTGCTTTGCTTTTTTTGCTCTGACGACCACTTGATCACGCCTCTACTGGGGTGCCTCATTTCATCGAGAATAAAACTATTTATTTAGTTACTTATTTTAAGTCCAACCGCATATATGTATCATTGTTCCTTATTGCCAATCTGGCGACGTGAGTCATGGAAACTGCATCCACGGCTCTTTGGTGCCCGGATCATGATTTATCAACTGCACTGAACTGAACTGAAACAACCGTGTAATGTTTAAGTATTGAAGGTTAATTAGGAAAAAGAAATTCCGGATAGAACTTGGCTCACTCAACAAGAAAGCAAAATACTAAAAGCGAGAAAATACTCCTCTATCAAGTCGTTATTATTCCCATTGTGAAAGGTCTAGTTGAAAGAGGTGCCTTTTTTCCTACAGTGGTTCTTTGGAAGCTAATTTTCAGTCTACCGGCGTGCCCATCATATCTGTTTTAACATTATCTTTGAAACAAATACGGGCACATCGAAAACTTATTGCCCAGGTTTGCGGCAGTTGTGCATCACGTGTACGTTCTTCCGACAACGCGACGTCTAATGTTTCTCACAGTAGACCCTGTACGTACCGGTAACTTCATTGCTACCGCTAAACATTGGTCAGTACAGAGCCCACAGGCAGTCAGTTTTCCACGAAGCATTTGACCTCAAACACATACCAAGATGTTTCGACTGTACACATGTGGGTAGCCTGCGCCCCGTGGCGGAGAAACATGCAGCGCCGTGAAATTTGTGGTGGACAGATTCCTTGATTGTGTGCGTAGGTGCATCGTGTGAGATTCCATTGGATATCCGGACTGCTGTTAGAATTTCTCCGGGTTTTTTCAGGGCGCGCAAATTACAGCAATTTAGGGTACCTCAATGAAAATCAGTAGACATTTCCTAGACCTGCTATAAAACCAGCGGTAAAGAGCGGCTCCTATAAGTAACGCGGCAAACGTAAGCAACTGAACAAGGCCAAAAGCAAACTGACGAAATTTGGGGCTTCTTGTCACAGGGCCGAGATGTTTGCAACGCTACAACGTATACATTCAGGCATTTTAAATCTGTAACGGCTGAAGCAAAGTGCCGACGTCACCAATGAGAATCGGTGGTGAAAATATTTCTATCTTCTAGCTAGACATTTTCGCTCCATCACAAAAGAACAGCTCCTGCCCTATTAATAATAACTCTGCTGCCTATGAAGTCCTGCAAAGAATATTCAGGAGCAATGCAGATCACTTTACGTCACCATTGAACTGATCAACTTATTACAGTATGGATTTTTTTTTAAAGCCGCTCCTACTATTATTGCCAGCTACAGTTCATTCACCACGTCAAAACTATGCTTGAGAGTAGAATGGCGGTAATCATAATTGAGTGAAATGACAAACACGAGATTAACGGCGCTGGGTGGAAGCCATACCAATCAACCATCAGAGAGGTGTCGCAGGCATTCGATTTCAATGTGCCAACAAGGTACGGAATACCACAATGTGCTATCACCAAACAAGGACACTGCTTCAAATCGAAAACTTTTAGGCAGTTTTGAACAAGTGTGGTATCCAGAGGCGACACATTTCCCCGGACCATCTTCAGACCAACGGAATGACGAAACGGTTCAACCGGACCATGAAGAGGTGGATAAACTGCACGAACTTGGGATGGGAGGAAGCATTGCCTGAATTTCTACTGGCCTATCGAAGCAGCATGCAGTCGACCACCAAGGATTGCCATTCGAATTACAGTTTGGTAGAGAACCACGGGTTGCGTTCGATACATGATTAGCGAAACAGAGTGAGGGGAACATTCGGCACTGCATCACGCACGACGGCAAGCGATTGCTAGAAAAGGAACTAAAGCCCGACCAGCACGCAATAAGAGGAACTACGACGCAAGGCATGAGGCTCACAAGTGGACTCTGTTTAATATTGGAGAACAAGTCACGGTATGAAAAACCCATCGGCCAGCTCATGAAGGGCCAGGTGCAAGCAAGTTTAGGGAACGGAAAGGAGCAAACTTTCAAATTGACAGTGGAAGAACGAAACGCTGGGTAAACGCCGCGCTTCTACGACCATGGTACAAGAGGGGAAAACAACTTCGAGAAGGGGCGGTTTAGGGCGGCGGTAGCCAACGTCTACTCGTGTACCGGGAAGACAACTAAAATGGGGTAGTAGAGAATTACGTACGGGTGCAATGGATGAGACGTGACAAGGCATTGCGAGCCTTGTGGATCGAGCCGACAGCGGATCACGAGCGATGTCTGGTAACAAGCCTGGGCCCAGAACAACAGAGGTATTTGTCGAGAACGCAATGAATCCGACAACTACCTTACTAGCGAAGCCCAGAGGATTGAACGTGGGCCGATTGATGTAGCCACGGAAGAGCAAATCGCGCGCTTTCGAACGACTCCTGCCTGGCCAGAATCAGATGTAGCGAAGCGCAGGTACGGGATGGAGAGATGGAGGAGTTGTCTCGAAGCCCAACCTCGTAAGCAACTGAAATGGCCCGTCACACAATTCCTCATCAGCGCTGCGTCGAATGAAGGAAACACTGTCCATATCTGTACGGGTTTGTGAGTTGTCAGTTGTACATTGTTGTGGTAATGCACGGTCTGCCCCCTCACGCGTCCCTCTCGCTACACTAACGTGGCGGAATGACACTAGTCGAGTCTAAAACACAAGACAGTGCTTAGGAATATGCTTTGTCACTAAACAGTATCATGAGGCGAAAGATACCAAGAGGTAAGCCACCTTTCCTGCTGAATTATTACGTTGTGATTTTAGAAATTTAATTGGCAAACTTTGTGCGTGTGGCAGGTGAACCTACTGTCCAACATTGAAGACGAGCCTTACGGGTACGCGTGATAACACGATATCCAGAATCTATTGCTAGTATGCAGTTTGCAAGCTCAAGTAAAACAAATAAAGTAAAACCACCATGAAGCAACTCACTCATCCACTAACTTTTAGTGTTTGACGCAGAGATACGGGTTCCTTCTCGCTTGACTTGATGCCGACTTGGAGTGCCCACTCAAGAATATTATTTGCACAGGTCACCGCTAAAAACACTAAGAAATAGCTATTAGTCCCCCTTGCTTATGGATGGCGTACGAAAGTTGATTCGATAGCAGGAGTATCGGTTTCGGTCGATGTGGCCAATGAATAGCCCCATGGCAATGTGGTATTTCACAAGTTATGCATTCTAGATTACTTTTTACTTTTTAGTAGGGCAAGAAACAATAAAGTGACGCGGCGGATGACATCTGTGGAAGTGTGTATTAGTCAACGGTGTCACATTCACGTGAGGAAACTCATTATCCCTGCGTAACATATTTACGTGGATTGAAGACAAACGTGGCTATGACTTCTTCGTTGTCGTAACAACCTCTTTAACTGCAACAAGTTGGTTGTCAGTGAGTCAGTGTGACATTTACAATTGGACGCATTTGATGACTGCTGATCTTGCAGCATTGCGGAGGCTACATGATAAGGGAGAGAAAAGTGGTTGCATTTGTTCGCCATCCTATCAGCTGGACAATGGATAATAGTTTGAGGATAAATAAAGCATAGTATGCTGAATTGGTAGAATGCTTACAATCATTGACGTCACCTACAGGGCACGAGAATGATGATGATTCATGTTGCTCGAAACTCATATATTCCGTCAAACTGTTCATACCAACTCATTCAGAGGGTGGGGGTGGGCAGGAAATCCACTCCGAAACAGAATGGTACAGAACCCACTTCAATAACTCCAGTCGCATACTTAATTAAAAGCTTGTTTTCTATGCGATTAAAATATACCACTTCAAACAAGGAGCGCAGACCCCCGAATAGTCTGTGGTCTGTTTACAAGTTTGACCAATCAAGTCATACAACGTAGGAGTGTGCAAATATACCATTTTGTCTTTTTGGGAATAGACAAGGCATCTGCTAAACTGTGAGGATTAGTGAGTGCTTCCTCTAATTCCCTCCGAACTTCAGTCCAAAAAATATCGCTTGAATGGACTCCAAAAATAGTTCGGAAATCAGGATACTGAAAAGTACTAAAGCAATTAAGCTAAGTAGTAAGTATGATAGACGCCGGCCGCTTGTCGAGCAGGCGTCATTATCGAACGCTAGTATGGTGGTCATTAACTGCTAAGTATGTTGACAAAGATTACGAAGACGAAACCGTATCGACTGCTTCACGAATAAAGGAAATTCAGGGCTCCTTGGGGCAAGTGGTGCTCAAGGTAGTACGTTATGAATTATGCGAAGTACACGAAATTAACATTAGTAGGAGGTTGCACATGCATCCAACAACGAGAGTTAGGAAAGTTGAACGTGGGCCCCGGTTTCGTCTGCTCGAAAGGTAGATATCTTAATAAGAAAACTAACCTATTCCTAGATAGGTCATTGTGAACCTGATGAACTTGTGTTAAAGATCTAGCATATAACATTCATAGGAGGAGTCGGTGTGCAATTCCGTAAGAAGCACTGTGTTGTGAAGTGTGAAGTACTGCCAAACCGACGGGGTCCTTTAAAAATGTCTTCCAATTGGAGGCTCATTGTGACTGGTGTTGCGATATAGATCCTGGATTGCCTTATCTTTTATCCATATGTTCCCTGTAAACTACGAAGGCACATCAGATTTTAAAGTTTAAGTAGGGCTGATGACATCACTGTCTTAAAGTCCAACCCAAGTGAGATACAACCGAGGACGAATGGGATAACGTTCAGTGAAATATCATTTAGCAAGTGGTTCTGAACTTCTAATGGCGATGCGTTGCTGTGGCACATGTACCTGGCATTATCTATCACGGAGTAGCTGCTATAAGTGATTGATGGGCTCAATTATCTAGATTGTTATTCATGATTGATAATCAAGTCCCCGAGGAAGCGACTGCACCTTTTAATAACACCGGCCTGGATTATAAATTAACCCTCATCTGTGTTGACAGTGTGACCATAGCTTGTGTTAGTTCCTGCAATTATAACGTAGCAGTGCGGCCAAGGCTAGTGTATGCATTAGAGAACCTGGTATAACAATGGTAATCTTTATGCACACGGAGTCGCTTGTACCTGCTGGAAAAACGGTTTGGTAATCAACACTCTGGCGTTTCAATGAATTGCACCCAAACCTTTCATCTTGCTTAGGCTAGGTTCTTGGAGTCTCTAACGGTTTTCTACCACGTGATATATTATCAATGCATACTACACGCAGTGATATGAAGTCGCATAGTGGTCAAACGACGACCTATAAAAAAGCATGAGGAAACTGACGGCAGATTCTGGTCGGGCCGGTACATTTTGGCCTCATAGGTGACACACAGGCGACGAGTCGGATTAGAGGTCACGGACTCAATTTGACATGAGGTAGTCACAAAGGCAGCGGCGGTGTCGTATTTTCTCCATGTCCGTTAGGAGTACCACCTACCGCCTTCTCATGCCTTTTAATTGTCCTTGTTTGCCTGAGCGCTTTTTCACCTGTTTACTTGTTGTTAACTGGTTTTGTCACGTTTCAATGTGGCTACTAGCAACTGATTACGCACTGCACCTACTATTTACGAACCCTCGAAGGAGAGTGGACGCAAAGGAGGAGAAGTTGTGTAAGGATGAGAAGACGCCAGAGAAAACGTGTCTCAATGATTTTGATCCGGTATACAGAAGACTGCTTCAAGAAGCAAGCTGGCTATCTGTTACGCCTACGTCATCGACGGATAACTTAGCGGAGCTACAGCTGTAGGATGGCTGTGTGGTGCGCCGCCATGTTGACCAGATCCAGCTACGCTCGATAGAACCGCATGAGCGGGATCAAAAGTCTACTGTTACTGAAGCAAAAACGGACGGAGAATGTGCCTCACAAAACTAGGAACAGCAAACGGATGCGGAACAGCCTCAATTAAGACCCCCAAAATACACGCCTAAGCCAGTTGATCGGTATCAACCCAGAGTATGTAGTCTTTACCAGAGAAGAGAGGGGTGTCACGTATGCAGTTGAGTATAGATAGTGAACACAGACGCTTCATGATTGGTTGACACTGACTTTGCCTTAGCTTCCTTATTTCATTGGCATTTCCTTTCGGCATTTTTAGCCACCATAACGTAGGAAGCTTAAATTAACTGCTTCCATACTACACCTGTGCATTCTGTTCCGTCTATCGGCTACGGGCCATTGTTAACACTGCCGAAAGTAGAGTAGTAAGCCGCTTCGCGAGGGAGATGACACTAATACCAGGTGACTGGTTTACTGACTGAAACGTCGAGGCACACGGCGCCGTCGCTGGTTGCTGCTGTTCACTGGAGCTGCCCGTTTACCAAAAAAACAATGTCTCCCAGTAAGCTGTTAATATTCGCATAGCTTTATAGGCTAAGCCGAGCAAGGGATGAATTCAAATGGTGTTAGCCCTATTAGTATGATCCTTCGTAATTCGCTTCTGGTGCTCGACATATTTAGTGAATCAATTTGCAGGAATTTTACTCCACCGGGGTTCCGGGTTTGGAGCATTATCTTTCAACTAGGTGTGATCAGAACAGAAAAGATCAGCAAAAGCACTTGTCCTCAGGTAACTCTGATTGGCTCTTGAAGTGTTATGTGCGTAACCAGTAAGGCGGGGCCTTTGAATTGACCTTTGCCGCTCTCCCCCAAAACAGGGTTTTTGTGCTATCTACTGTAAACATATAAAGTTTGTATAAAAGGTTGATGAATACTTTGGTTAAACAATTTAAAGATCAATGAGACAGCTCAACTCTACCGATTCTGTGAAAATGTATCCAAGACACTGCGCGTAACTCGCAGTTTACTGCTTTTATCTAATGGAAATGAGCTACCAGTAAACGTTTTAACAAAAGTTGGCCTCCTCAACTAGTTGAATATTATAATAACTCGTTCTATCAATATGCAATCGTTGCTCAAATATGCGAGGGTGATGGCTTAAGTGATCTATGTGCACTGTTTACCCATTCTGTTTTTAAAATTGTAAAATTCTCATCATTACTGATGATATTTAGACCACATTTGTGGTACTTAGTGTAAAAATGCTGAAAATGCATCCATCTGGTTGCGTAAAGCTTTTCTTGACTTGACTTGAATGAATGTGTTCCAAATTCAGAGACAGACTGAAATTATTCTGATATTCATATTTTCCTCTTGAATTGCTGCTGAACTATTAGTAATGCCATAATATATCACGAATAGGTCACGAAATCATCACAATTTGGGTATGTTTAAGTGTGATTGTAAGTGATAAATTTTACCTCTAATATATTTGGATTAATTGCAAAATATTATAAGGGGTATTTAATCAGCGCACATCTCGAGGAAGTTCTAAACGTAGGTATTTCCCCAGTTTATTTCCTAAATTATATACCTGGATAGGGAAGACGTGAGCAGTGCACTTTGCAGGCACCTTCATGTGAGATGAAAATATAGTTACCTACCTCGTGGCAAACCCAAATTATTGGAGATTATTAAGTTGTAATTAGTGGGATAAATCTTGTTTCTTCAAAAAACCGGCATCTGAGGTGGACAGTACCGAGGTTTAGGTCGCATTTAACTAGAAAACTGAGAGTGGGTTTGTGTGCGTGCGTGCTGCTGCGTGCTTGCATGCAGGCAAATAGGCATGAAAAGACTTGACTGACAAATTGTTTCGTTTCGTACTAAACAGTTTGACTGTACTGCTCCGTAAAAGATGTCACCTGTCAGTATCCACAGAATTCTGCAACAAGCTAATTCGTGCGAGGCATATTTCCCATTTGCATTAAGCCCACCTCTTCCTTATATTTCAAAGCAAAATTTTGGCTTGACTAAAAGTTGCTTGTGATCTATCCAATAAACTGGAAACTGTTCCTTCAAACCGGGTAGAACACCAAGCACACAGATGGAAGTTAAACCACTGGGAAATCCTTAAATACCTTGTGTCAGATCTAGGGCTAGCCCCAACAAGTGTTTAAGCTTTTGTCAAAGCTACTGCCGGTGAAGCGGTACATCTTTTCTCATCGAAAGACGTGTGATGATGTGGAAGTAATCAGTTGTGATTCTGGGGGTTTTAGGGTCAGGTGTTGAACAGGCTAATGTGAGTACTATCCACAGCATCAAAGTCTCCTAAATATTATCACCCGCCTGATTCATTCAAACAGCCGCATCTCAAACAAAATAGCAATGTTTTGATCTTTGGGTAGAGTAGCAGATGTCACATTATGCGGTCGCTTTTAACAGACCGCTGTCCCTTGGAGTTAGCCTCCATGGCAAATTGGTTGAGCACCGGATCACACAAATTACGCCCCCTCATGGATAAATCCATTAGGCGGTTTATCATGATGCATCTCATGGAACATATTGATCTCCGCTGTGAGATCATGTTTGATTTCTTATTCCACCTAAATGATACCGTGATACAGAGCGTATTCGCCCAATTCATGATGAAAAGTGATCCAACGATACTCACGCAATGAAAACGAATTAAACAATTCGCATCGTGCGCAATTGGTCCGTCTTGTAGTATCTATACCCTTTGGTTGAAGTGTCGACCACTGTCAGCTCGTTTGGTGTACGTTTGTTGTCCCATAAATCGTTCAGCTTTCACTTAACACCCGGCTTGAGACAGTGACCTTTGAACGTCGACCTCAATATGAATGTGACATTATGCGAATAAACTAACATAACCGAAGTGACTGGTAAATCTTTGGGAGAAACAAAGTTAACACAGCCGAAGTGCCCATCTCTGAAGCCTTACCTGGCGACAACCACCGTATAGATGAAAATAGTACTATGCACCAGAAATCATTGTCGTATAGTAATTTCGCGTTTCTGTCGCTGTAACTACTATCTATGGTAAATCTGATGACCCTAGAATGAGAGCGACAACCGTGGCTACGTTCAAAGTCAATTCACAGCCAACTGGAAAACTTTGATTTCGGCATCGGTTTACTAATCTACTCATATCCTTCACAAAAGTAGTATAAAACTTACCAGAATCCTTAGACTTAAAAATCGTTTATGTAGCAGAAATTCCAATGAACGCACTCAGACAAACTGATCGGTACTTCACTAAGGATCTAAATAAAATTTTGGCGTGAACATTAATTTTGCGCAAATGAAAATTTTGACTCCTACTACGCCTATGAATGGGTGCACCGCATCATCAGTAAAATAAACACCTCTGTACACATCGGGTTGTTGCGGATTGAGTGTTCCCACAGCTGTATGACTAAACGATCCACCGGTACACCAAATGTGCCGATTCATATTTGAAACACTGTAGGAGTCGTTGACGTGGGGGTGGGGTGTGGATAAACCGCATCTGCTGACACGTCGTAAGACTTCCATCACGCGGTTTAATGTCGAAGAGAAGAGTTTGATCATCTGCACATTTAAATCACATCTGCACACGGATACCGCAGGAAAATAGTATGTTCCCTGAAGAGGTGCATAAAAGTTGGTAGTGTAGCACACGATGGTGTTGTGGCGGTGGACGGCAAATTCAACCAATACATTCGGTAACCATCGTCGTTTGGAAGTGTACTCCGGTAACTGTGACAAAGTGATGTAGTTGGGCGATTTGTGTAGTAGATAGCCTTTAAGCAGGATGCCGGAGTTTTTAACTACACCGGCTTTAGGTGCAGGTAAATTATCAGATCTGCGTAGCTATCTGACACTAGCCGTAGCCTCTCCGATGTCAAGCGGAAATATCTGCCTTATACTCAACAAATTTCGAGCGATAACCATATCGATGACGAGTATCGAATGTACTCGAGTATTGTTGTTGTCCTCTTTGCGAACAGATAAACACCCAGCTCTAGGCTGGAGCAATCTTGGTATTCACTGAGTTCGTTAGCTGTTCCCCTGTATCAAAATGCAACCCATAACGGTGCTGAGTAACATTAAGACTTATTGTCAATGCATGTTCTCAGGTGGTGATCACAGATAGAAAATATGAGAGCTGGTTGCAGCTCATGCGCGGAGGTTAATTGTTCAAACAGAACCAAATGTCAACGATTTCCTCACGACATAATCTACCGCATCCGGTAGACCAAAAACCTCGACACGCATGAAACATAAAGACGAAGGAGCTAACCTACGACCATTTGTTGTTACTCACAAGTCTGAGGAGTAAAAACCGGTGGAATGATGTGCGTGGATAGGAAGATTGCATTGGGTTGCGATTCCAAGGAGCATATCCTATCCAGAACGATACGACACGTACCTTGAAGAGAGAAATGAGAGATAAGGAGGCCGTCTAGTCATCAAGTTCCTGCACATTAGCAGCTTTAAAAATTTTCTTGACCGTAGGCACAGAAGAGGTTTATTAGACATCCTGTCAATATCTCTCCATTTGTATTGGTGCAAACGGCAAGGCATCTGGATCGTTCAACACGACATGTGCCTTAAGATGCCCAAAGGCTCTGTCGTCTGCATAAATGAATTTGCACTCTACATCTAGTGAACTGTAATGCTAATTACGGTCTATGGCGGCATAAATGGGTAAAAAGAAATTAGCACTTTATGAAAAATGCGAATACTTACTTGTACTTTGTATGACTTAGCTGGTTTCAAGTCATGTATCACATACTGTGTCTTGTACTACAGGAAGTGAAGATGAAGAGTTGAACAACGCCCAATAAGTCAAAATTAATCTGTTCATGGAAGCTATTTATAACAAGGTGGAACAATAACAATAAATAAATATTTTATTCTCGGCAGTGCGAGGCACGCCTGTGAAGACCAGTGAAAAATTCCGCAATCGATCGGGCATCATGGCGATGCAAACTCTCTCAGATTGTCGTTGGGAATGTAGGTGAAGTAATTCAATGCGTTACATCAAACGTTGAACTGGTAGACTATAAACAGCAAATTGAGTTATTAACAGTTGCAACAGAAGTTGTTATCGGGGCTCCCACATGTAATAATGAAAACATTCCACGATAATCTCCACGTCATGGAAACGAGGTCCAAACCGACCCTCTGTATCCGAAGAGCCCAAACAAGAGGGAAGGTTGTTGTGTAATTTAATGTTGAAAGTGATCGACATCCAGTATTTGGCTTCGCCATATCATTCGATGTAATATCGTATATAGAAGTTATCTACGTCTGACGATTGAGCTGAAGGCATATTACTTGAGCTATATCAATACGGCAGACGTATTTTAACAAGAACTAAGAGCTAAGAAAGCGCAATTCTTATTGTGTATTACAACAGTTAACCAAGCTCCCGCGCACGAAAGCATACTGTATATTACCGAATATAAGCCGATGATTTTTGGACAATTTTCCATTTCTGTAGTGGGGTTCGGCTTATAAAAGTTACACACAAGTTAAAAAATATGTGCAAAATCCACCCAGGAATTTACTACGAATCTGTGACCCTATCTCCCCTTTGCACCACCCGCTATTAACGGACGGGGATTTGAAGTTCCTAAAAGGAGACACGTCGCTTCCGTTGATACAATTTTTCACTCTACCACAACTGGAAGATCGCACGAAATGTGGGCACATTCCAGCTGCATAATGTCGCTATTTTGGTTAGCGCAGCAAGGTGCATATACATTATGCTACGCTAGGTGATCCGGTGCATTAAAAGTACGACTTCGTCCCACACCCTTGACTGTGAACTTCACTCTCACCCATTGTTCTACTGTGCTTCATATGCATGAGGCCTACGACTATGCGAGGCGGCGTATCTGACATACCCTTTCACCTTACTCCACAGTGTCGCTATTTTACCTGTTTCACGTGACTTGACACCTGATCAATACACTGTTCAGTGTCAATAACGGCTCTAAGCCCCATTAATCGCAAGCACAACATATTACAGTCACCATAACTGACCAATACAGCAGCTTTCGCTTGAGCACACTCAAGTGAGAGTAGGTAGTGATGTCAAAATTTTAAGACGGTAAAAATGAACAACATTTCGACAGGATACTATGAATTCAGATATTTCGGGTATTCTCATCAGATGTTAACATACAATCCGTGAAAGATGGTGTAGCGTTTAAAAAAACAACCAACTTCATTCAATTTAAATTTGAAATAATCAAAAAAATTATCAAGTCGAGGTGACGCTGGTCCTAAACTCATTCTGTTTGCATAAATTAGGTTGCAGACGCCGAGTTGCTGAAGCTTCAGCAAAATGTAGCAGGCGAGGATTGCTTTGTCGGTTAATTATCCTGAACGATTCGTGGGGATTTTGACATATTAAGCAGTCTAGGATGTGTTGGGCCATGGAGCTCGTAGGCAGCTTATCTATGGATGGGCTGTAATATATTGTATATAAATAATGTTTCCAGCCCATAACGCACCGCACATTGCAAAGCACTCTGCCACAATTGTGTGTCGTTTCGTCTCAGCTGGGTGAATTGTTTGCCTGTTTGATCTCATAATTTTGATTCCGTAAATCGCATTCTGACCGACCTAGTTTGCTTGATCGTGGTTGAGTTACTCAACTTGGGATTTTTCCTGAATGCATCGACAAAGGGGTTTCTCTTATTTATTATCTTTTCGTTCAATTTGGACTAAGTGTCAAGATTCCGACCATGCTCTAGTGCGTGCAAGCCTGGCGCTCACTATCTCCGCTTCATAAAAATGTCCATCTAACCTTCTTACTTTTAACGAACTCGCATTCCGCTGTTCAACAATATCATGACGAACTGGCTCACCAATTGTCAGTGATGAATGAAGTTGGTAAGCCGAACTCTGACTAGGATCGTCTCAAGTGTGCCATGATGAATGTCTTTGATGCCTGTTGTGCACCCAGTTTGGGACGTTATTACCGTGAATGGATTTCTGAAGCATCGATCAGCTTGATGGAACCACGGAAACAGGTTCCAACAAGTTAGCGAAACAATAGTTGAGAAAGGTGGACAGTTGATCCATTCTCAACTTCGTCGACTAACTCGTTGGGCGAGACATTTTGAAGAGAGGTTCACTAGACTTGTTGCGACACTGCCGTTTGCCGAATGACCTGAGTCGATGTTGGAACTACATGTCACACATCCCACTTCATAAAAGATTAGCCATGAGTTTTCCGTGTTGAAAGGAAACACTGCTCCTGAACTCGACGACCTCCCTCCATGTTTGCTGAAAGATGTAAGTGAGATTTTGTTACTTGGAGAGGCTCCTGTACCTAACATGAGTTGGGACACTGAAGAAGTGTCTTCCGACTGGTGACTGTCCACTGTCATACCCATCTTCATGAACGATCATTGCACTTTGGGCGAAACTCATCAAAGAATTGGCTTTTGTCCATTGTACCAAACTTCTTGCGGGTATCATTCTCCGACGAACTACTGGTCCCAGTGAGAACGGATTCACTGAAAACCAGGCTGACTTCCATCCTGGTTATGGTAGCCCCGAGCACATATTTACTCTTATCCATCTTTTGGAGCAAAGACCCACATACAGACGACCGACTATGATAGTTTTGCTTGACCTGAAAACCGCCTTCGACTTTGTTGATCATGCCAGCTTGTGGCACTGCCTGTCCACGAAGAGTGTGCCGACTAAATTCTTTCTAATTTGCAATCTCTCTGTCCTGACTGCCGATGCTGTGTAGGAGTTTACTGGGAGCAGTCCCCTGAGTCTCCCGTGACAGATGGGCTAACCCAGGGTTGCCTTATATATCCTCTTCTTATCAAAGTTGTTATGGAAATGATCAGGAATGACTCCGTACATTCATGATCTACTGGAATAGAAGTTTTGCCACGTGACCAACTGACAAACGTTGAATATGCGGACGACGTAGCTCTTTTTGGGCCAGCCGCAGTGGCTATGCAAAAACTGCTGGATAGACTGACGCGTAATGCTGCACGCTTCAACATGTGCTTTGCACCTTCAAAATGCAAGGCACTGTTGCAGGAATGGACCGACACATCTCTGATTCTAGCTATCGCTGAACATCCACTGGAAGTGGTGGATCGGTTCAGTTACCTTGGTAGCTGTGTCAGCTCTGGTGGTCACATGACCGAGGAAGTTAATTCGCGTATCAGCAAAGCTCGTGTGTTTTCTAGATACTGAACCATCTATGGAGACGGCGGGATATCACTTGTCAGTGAAAGGTACGGTGTATAACGCTGCAGAAAGGCCAGTTTGCATCCAAGACATTAAAAGCTTGGCCGTGGTTGACTACAGGTGCTAGCGAAGTATTACCCAAGTCTCGTCGGAACATCGGGTGAGCAATGCTGAGGTCCGCCAGTTGGTATTTGTCAAACAGATTTCTGGTGCCTTATTGGACCTTTTAATGAATCCTAATCACTTACTTTGGCTAGGCCACGTCCTCAGTATGCCTGTTTACTGGCTTCCTCGGTGTGCGTTATACACCGAGGCTGCAACAAGTTGGGCGAAGCCGTGATGCAGCCAGTCGATGACGTGACATATAGGTATGAAGAATTTGACTGAGTGAATTGGTCAGGCTGGAGCATGTCGTCTTGGTGGATGAGGTCCACCGGATGGTCAACATTAATGGTTGGGGACCATTTCAGACATGGCGCAGTCACACAATCAGTGGCGTTTCTGTATTATATCGCTTGTATCCGTAACATAAGTTTCTTTCCATTCTGATTAGTCTAGACCACCTCCTTGCCTCCATTTCATTTACATTCTCTTTGCAAGCAACCTCACTATCGTAAGGTTGTAATATATTGCTATTCTTACGATATAAGTGATATATATATATATATATATATATATATATATATATATATATATATATATAAAAGGTTGGCGGCAACCGGTTTCGGATTTGCCTGTCACTGGCCAGCCAAAGGACGCCCGTGGCTACAGAGGGACCATGGTTGGTTTGCGCTGCACCACCCACAGCTGCATCCACACACCTCATATGCAGTATAAAACCGAAGGAATAAGATCGGGAGGCATGTGGACGGGAGCCATGTTTCAGCAACGGAGCCGGCCCAATCTCCCTCACAGGCAAACATCGGCAGGCTGTATGTGGGAGTCATGAGCACACAAGACGGTGGTTGGACCGCGGTTCGCTCCACACTGAGTGCATGGAACCACACTTTGATACTAACACGACCACAAGGACCTTGCACCTCGTCCCCTCCGGCACCGACCAACTGACTCCTAGAGCCACAACAGACGAGATAGTGGGCAACAGACAGGACGGCTGAGAAAAAGGAGGTTTATTTGTTATTGCAGTTCAAGGAGGGCAATGTGGCAAATGATATCGGGTGCAAACTCCGGTCCAATCTGACGTGCACCCACATGACAGCTCAGTTGCGTCTGAGGCATACCACGCAAGGACTTGTTCTTC
>OX104064.1:35449893-35484309 GCA_944474145.2 Dicrocoelium dendriticum
GGTGTGAATATTTAGTTACATTTATACCTGTTTCTGTAACTAGACCAATCACTTTACTTTCCTTTATAACAGTGAGGGAGCAGTATCACCTTTACCAGAAGACTTATGCATAACGAGGTGACCGTAGTGTTGTGACGTATTGTAGTGTAATATATTCACATGTGGATATTTCTCCCGAAAGTAAGTGTAACTTACTTCAGGTATACGCTTCTCCCCAGCATCGTTGGGAGTCTACTAAATTCGCTGTAGACTTCACTCCTATCCGCCATACCCAATGAACGACTTTTTTCGCTAAAATGTTTTACCATTTGTAGTTCTCGCATAGACATGAGTATATGATTATTGGATCGTGCAGGATAATTTCCAATTTGTACTTTCGTTACACTCAGCACTAAACGACGGTGCAAAATTTGCGAAGGTGCCAACTTCCAGCATCCACTTTATTCTTAAGTGGACTCCTAAGAAACCTTACAATTCATCCCGAGTCTTCGATTGAATATGGCACCTCGACGACATCGTACCTGAATGATTAACACACAAATGAATTAACTGTGAATTCATCACACTTGCTTCCAAATCGGGTAGTCCTCCACATGCTTGGAAATGCACTATCTGGTCGATTCGACTTGTTGGATCTAGTCATTAGAGCGCAGCGATTGACTCCATCAGGATCCGAAACTCCACGACCACTAGTGGCTTGAACCATTGGCCTACAGCTTATGCCACTGCGCCATGGGGGACAGCGGTACATCATCATTATTTACAAGCTACTGCGATGAACAATTAAATAATTACATTGAAATACCCCTACTCATGAACAGATAAGTGGACGCCTTGAAGTGACTTGTCAGTAGATGGTAGGCAGCACGTAGGAGTTAGACATCCAAACTGGTGTGTGACAAGACATCGCTTAGTGATCACACGGTAAAACCATATACATGTTGTGACAGATGCACACACTTTTTGACGTTAATTATTTGCTCACTCACCGCCAGTATCGGCCCAGCCACATATAATTTTGACGCTGTCTGAACCGTCGACGCAGGGCTGGCGGTGATAACCTATGTGTGGCTTGGGCTGATGCGAGTCTGACTTGTGAATTAAGTGAGATTTACCCCTCAGATTTCCCGCTGTGATTACGATAACGAGCGACCGCCCTGCAGGGGATCTGCTGAACCCCATAGGGAAAGGTGTGGTAGGTGCGGTGGTCACGCTGGCGAATACAAGTGAACGCCGCATCAAACGCAACCATTTTAGTGAGTCAAGCGTACGTTTGCACACATGTACTCGCGTGAGAACGGAGCAACCTCAGAGAGCATCACCTGCGCCACCTGTACGTAAACATCCTAACATCACTGCTATAAGCGCACGTATAACTGTCCAAACATTCAAAACTAAAACATGTGGTACTGAGACAACTTCCGATATGCACAATTTCATGCCTAATACAGTTAAAAAGTGCATTGTTTTTCGGCTCTACTTATTCCCGCACGAGTCTTACTACAAGCGGTTATTGGCTACGATTCGGTCCGACATGTTAAAGGGAGTCTTAGCATAAGATTATTGTTGCTGATTAATGGCCTCGTAATGTGTCGCTTCACTGCATTTTGTTCTACTCCCCTACCAACGGTTATTGCATTCCTCAAGTGCATTGTTTGGGTGAGTAAAAGGATTAACCTCCCCTACATGTAAAGTATTTACGACTGCGGATGCAGTGACTCCGCTTGTATCACTGACCTTTCGCACTGCAGTTACTTCCCACAGTGATATTCTTGGTTGGTGAGTCCAGTGTCCTCACCTTCAAACAATCAGTGTGTTACTCCCCGAAATCGACCTTCTCCTAATAGGGATGGCATCTTCTGCCAATATCGTTTAGTTAAACCGTCACTATTATCGCAGCCAGTAAAGAGCTCGTAATGCTGGTTTTGATACTGATCTGCGATATTCCACTTAGCCAATGCCCATAAGAGACAATGAGCATTCAGAAAACATTCATCAGCCTCACCTTTGGTTCTCTCTCAACTTTGTTGTCCCATTCTTGGTTCGAACAAGTGTTTGTTACGTGAGGAAACTCTTAATGTATACCCTCCTCCACTTTATCAACTTAATGGACCAAACATTTCTACAATTTGCTCTAATCGTGGGGAGTTTTATGGAGAGTGATCTTATCCTTCTGATTTCTTTTTTACATCTAAAGACATCCCACACCATCCAACTTCATTGGTAGATGTATATATAGGGTGTTGTGGTAGCTTACTTAGCATTGGTAGCGTCATTTGGATATTTCTACACGTTGCGAATATAACATCTTTTCTTCAATCTGATAAATTGCGCACTGTTTCAATACAACTTCCTCAATGGTAGTGGTTGGCCTACTCATTAAATATTTGGGTCGTTTTAATCTCAAAACCTATTTTGACGTATAAACGTCACCGAAAAGTTGTGTAAATTTAGGGGGACTAGCGTTACAACACTTCAGGAATAAAACGCTTTCGATACCCATTGCCTGGATACAGTCAACCTTTAAATTTGTGAACTGCATGCTTCCTGTCGCATTGGCTCTACTGTTTCCTAGTAACTTGGCCATTGGACTAGCTAAAAATGGCTACACGTCGTTGTGAGGTTTATAAGATCATTACTGAACGCAGTGAAACGCCTAGAAAACTGCGTTCGCAATGTCTCTACGCGACCATTTTCACGTACCACATACGGATTTAGCAAAATTGCTATGTGTTTCTTCCACGCGGTTTACATTTAGTGTCTTCTTTTCACCTACTGAATCTCAACCTAACTCCATCCTACTGTACTTGCCGCACTCGCTTGTTGGCACTACGCAGTTCATCAGTGTGATCCGTAATTGTTGGTTCGAGCTATATACGTACACCAAATCTGATTTTATGCAATAATTCCATATATTTCTCCAATTGCATTGCTACTGTAAAATGCTGCGAAATTGCCTCGGTTACAAAACACATGATGATTTACCAGACTTTGAACACTTTGCGGGCTAAGTAAGATTTGAAGTTAATAAAAGCTACTCGTCTCTCAGTTTGCTCTTCATAGCGACGCATTATCTTTCCTTATCAAGTGCAAGCCGGTTGTTTGTACTCGCAGTCGCAGGGTGCTCAGACGTGACAGGGCTTGTCAAAAGAACAGCAACCGTCTCACGAAAACATCCGAGGACGCGGTAACAATTTTTCTGTGGTGTTCTTCCTCACACCCATCTCTGCACCATATCATTCCAGAGTTCGTATGCAGAGAGAAAGAAAACAACTTTCATCAGGTAGCCATCTCTTGAATGTCTAAAGTGTTTCCTGCTAAATCGTCCGGTGTGGGTGTTTGTACAATTACGTTCCTTTATCCTGGTGACGAATTTAGCCGCTCACCCACTTTGACGTCTCTTGACAAGAGAGAGAGACTGCTACATCCCACCTTCTTTGTCAGCGTGCTATCCGAATGACTAATCTCTGGGTACACATGACTCGGGCGACCCCTCTCAGACATTGTCATTACTCACTTCTCCGGTGGACTGCTGATCTCAATGTATCGAATGACGATTGATTGGAAGTGATAAAGTGGAGTGCCGGTGGGTTCAACCCATCGGTATAGTCATCTGAAACCCATATGGGGTATGACACACGTGCGCTCCTTTAGTATCACATTATGATGAAAAAATAGTTTGTTAATTAATCATGCAGTATACAGCAAGCAGTGAAATCTCACATGTGCATACGCTGATATACATATTTTTGAAAACGGTCACGATCATTAAAATTTTTGTCCCACTACAACCAACAGTATAGTAACGAGATTATTTTGACTGTTAGTATGAGGTGGATAAGCTCTGAGCGTTGGCCGGAAAAGCCACGTCGTAATATTTGCCAGCTTCCACTACTGATGTGTACGGTCGGGGGAAGCTTTGAAGGTGAACATTATATGAGGATATTGAGAGGCTAACGACAGTTATTTGACTATCTTGAGACGTGGATGGACGTTCACGCATCAATAAATGATGTGTATTATTCCATTAGTAATTTTTACAGTCGTTACAAAATCCACTAAAAAATACTCAACGGTTACCAAGGGAATAAGCGGCATAAACTGGGACTAACTCCTGATCTACATATTTTTGGTTATTGCATGTCGATAAGCTGCGTTACTTCAACATATCCCGATAAAGCTCATTCATGAAGGTCTTCAATGTTCATAAAATTTTTGATT
This sequence comes from Dicrocoelium dendriticum, assembly GCA_944474145.2. Lineage (NCBI taxonomy): Eukaryota > Metazoa > Platyhelminthes > Trematoda > Plagiorchiida > Dicrocoeliidae > Dicrocoelium > Dicrocoelium dendriticum. The sequence continues at coordinate 35,454,115 of OX104064.1, forward strand.
TTTGACTACCCTAGCCTGCGTCAGCTTACTACGACCTATCCTGGGTGCTCCACTACTTTTGAATGCACATTCTAATTCAAAACGCATTGTGTTATTTCAACCAAAAACATTTGACTTTGTAAGTACAGGTCAGTAAGTTTATTTTCAAGAATTACTGTTGAACCAGCTCGTTATGAGAATATGATATTTGCGTGTAGATATTAACTTAACAAGTGAATTGCTGTAAGCTCCTTTCACCGTTTCCACTTTTCAAGCTTTTTAAGGGGCCCTCATTAATCCAACGAGGAGGCCGATGCGATTGTAAGATCCGCGGGGGACCCAAAACCGGAGGGGTGGGGGGACCTCGGGTTGTGGGGGGGGGGGGGGGGGGGGGGGGGGGGGGGGGGGGGGGGGGGGGGGTGGGGGGGGGGGGGGGGGGGGGGGGGGGGGGGGGGGGGGGGGGGGGGGGGGGGGGGGGGGGGGGGGGGGGGGGGGGGGGGGGGGGGGGGGGGGGGGGGGGGGGGGGGGGGGGGGGGGGGGGGGGGGGGGGGGGGGGGGGGGGGGGGGGGGGGGGGGGGGGGGGGGGGGGGGGGGGGGGGGGGGGGGGGGGGGGGGGGGGGGGGGGGGGGGGGGGGGGGGGGGGGGGGGGGGGGGGGGGGGGGGGGGGGGGGGGGGGGGGGGGGGGGGGGGGGGGGGGGGGGGGGGGGGGGGGGGGGGGGGGGGGGGGGGGGGGGGGGGGGGGGGGGGGGGGGGGGGGGGGGGGGGGGGGGGGGGGGGGGGGGGGGGGGGGGGGGGGGGGGGGGGGGGGGGGGGGGGGGGGGGGGGGGGGGGGGGGGGGGGGGGGGGGGGGGGGGGGGGGGGGGGGGGGGGGGGGGGGGGGGGGGGGGGGGGGGGGGGGGGGGGGGGGGGGGGGGGGGGGGGGGGGGGGGGGGGGGGGGGGGGGGGGGGGGGGGGGGGGGGGGGGGGGGGGGGGGGGGGGGGGGGGGGGGGGGGGGGGGGGGGGGGGGGGGGGGGGGGGGGGGGGGGGGGGGGGGGGGGGGGGGGGGGGGGGGGGGGGGGGGGGGGGGGGGGGGGGGGGGGGGGGGGGGGGGGGGGGGGGGGGGGGGGGGGGGGGGGGGGGGGGGGGGGGGGGGGGGGGGGGGGGGGGGGGGGGGGGGGGGGGGGGGGGGGGGGGGGGGGGGGGGGGGGGGGGGGGGGGGGGGGGGGGGGGGGGGGGGGGGGGGGGGGGGGGGGGGGGGGGGGGGGGGGGGGGGGGGGGGGGGGGGGGGGGGGGGGGGGGGGGGGGGGGGGGGGGGGGGGGGGGGGGGGGGGGGGGGGGGGGGGGGGGGGGGGGGGGGGGGGGGGGGGGGGGGGGGGGGGGGGGGGGGGGGGGGGGGGGGGGGGGGGGGGGGGGGGGGGGGGGGGGGGGGGGGGGGGGGGGGGGGGGGGGGGGGGGGGGGGGGGGGGGGGGGGGGGGGGGGGGGGGGGGGGGGGGGGGGGGGGGGGGGGGGGGGGGGGGGGGGGGGGGGGGGGGGGGGGGGGGGGGGGGGGGGGGGGGGGGGGGGGGGGGGGGGGGGGGGGGGGGGGGGGGGGGGGGGGGGGGGGGGGGGGGGGGGGGGGGGGGGGGGGGGGGGGGGGGGGGGGGGGGGGGGGGGGGGGGGGGGGGGGGGGGGGGGGGGGGGGGGGGGGGGGGGGGGGGGGGGGGGGGGGGGGGGGGGGGGGGGGGGGGGGGGGGGGGGGGGGGGGGGGGGGGGGGGGGGGGGGGGGGGGGGGGGGGGGGGGGGGGGGGGGGGGGGGGGGGTGGGGGGGGGGGGGGGGGGGGGGGGGGGGGGGGGGGGGGGGGGGGGGGGGGGGGGGGGGGGGGGGGGGGGGGGGGGGGGGGGGGGGGGGGGGGGGGGGGGGGGGGGGGGGGGGGGGGAGGGGGGGGGGGGGGGGGGGGGGGGGGGGGGGGGGGGGGGGGGGGGGGGGGGGGGGGGGGGGGGGGGGGGGGGGGGGGGGGGGGGGGGGGGGGGGGGGGGGGGGGGGGGGGGGGGGGGGGGGGGGGGGGGGGGGGGGGGGGGGGGGGGGGGGGGGGGGGGGGGGGGGGGGGGGGGGGGGGGGGGGGGGGGGGGGGGGGGGGGGGGGGGGGGGGGGGGGGGGGGGGGGGGGGGGGGGGGGGGGGGGGGGGGGGGGGGGGGGGGGGGGGGGGGGGGGGGGGGGGGGGGGGGGGGGGGGGGGGGGGGGGGGGGGGGGGGGGGGGGGGGGGGGGGGGGGGGGGGGGGGGGGGGGGGGGGGGGGGGGGGGGGGGGGGGGGGGGGGGGGGGGGGGGGGGGGGGGGGGGGGGGGGGGGGGGGGGGGGGGGGGGGGGGGGGGGGGGGGGGGGGGGGGGGGGGGGGGGGGGGGGGGGGGGGGGGGGGGGGGGGGGGGGGGGGGGGGGGGGGGGGGGGGGGGGGGGGGGGGGGGGGGGGGGGGGGGGGGGGGGGGGGGGGGGGGGGGGGGGGGGGGGGGGGGGGGGGGGGGGGGGGGGGGGGGGGGGGGGGGGGGGGGGGGGGGGGGGGGGGGGGGGGGGGGGGGGGGGGGGGGGGGGGGGGGGGGGGGGGGGGGGGGGGGGGGGGGGGGGGGGGGGGGGGGGGGGGGGGGGGGGGGGGGGGGGGGGGGGGGGGGGGGGGGGGGGGGGGGGGGGGGGGGGGGGGGGGGGGGGGGGGGGGGGGGGGGGGGGGGGGGGGGGGGGGGGGGGGGGGGGGGGGGGGGGGGGGGGGGGGGGGGGGGGGGGGGGGGGGGGGGGGGGGGGGGGGGGGGGGGGGGGGGGGGGGGGGGGGGGGGGGGGGGGGGGGGGGGGGGGGGGGGGGGGGGGGGGGGGGGGGGGGGGGGGGGGGGGGGGGGGGGGGGGGGGGGGGGGGGGGGGGGGGGGGGGGGGGGGGGGGGGGGGGGGGGGGGGGGGGGGGGGGGGGGGGGGGGGGGGGGGGGGGGGGGGGGGGGGGGGGGGGGGGGGGGGGGGGGGGGGGGGGGGGGGGGGGGGGGGGGGGGGGGGGGGGGGGGGGGGGGGGGGGGGGGGGGGGGGGGGGGGGGGGGGGGGGGGGGGGGGGGGGGGGGGGGGGGGGGGGGGGGGGGGGGGGGGGGGGGGGGGGGGGGGGGGGGGGGGGGGGGGGGGGGGGGGGGGGGGGGGGGGGGGGGGGGGGGGGGGGGGGGGGGGGGGGGGGGGGGGGGGGGGGGGGGGGGGGGGGGGGGGGGGGGGGGGGGGGGGGGGGGGGGGGGGGGGGGGGGGGGGGGGGGGGGGGGGGGGGGGGGGGGGGGGGGGGGGGGGGGGGGGGGGGGGGGGGGGGGGGGGGGGGGGGGGGGGGGGGGGGGGGGGGGGGGGGGGGGGGGGGGGGGGGGGGGGGGGGGGGGGGGGGGGGGGGGGGGGGGGGGGGGGGGGGGGGGGGGGGGGGGGGGGGGGGGGGGGGGGGGGGGGGGGGGGGGGGGGGGGGGGGGGGGGGGGGGGGGGGGGGGGGGGGGGGGGGGGGGGGGGGGGGGGGGGGGGGGGGGGGGGGGGGGGGGGGGGGGGGGGGGGGGGGGGGGGGGGGGGGGGGGGGGGGGGGGGGGGGGGGGGGGGGGGGGGGGGGGGGGGGGGGGGGGGGGGGGGGGGGGGGGGGGGGGGGGGGGGGGGGGGGGGGGGGGGGGGGGGGGGGGGGGGGGGGGGGGGGGGGGGGGGGGGGGGGGGGGGGGGGGGGGGGGGGGGGGGGGGGGGGGGGGGGGGGGGGGGGGGGGGGGGGGGGGGGGGGGGGGGGGGGGGGGGGGGGGGGGGGGGGGGGGGGGGGGGGGGGGGGGGGGGGGGGGGGGGGGGGGGGGGGGGGGGGGGGGGGGGGGGGGGGGGGGGGGGGGGGGGGGGGGGGGGGGGGGGGGGGGGGGGGGGGGGGGGGGGGGGGGGGGGGGGGGGGGGGGGGGGGGGGGGGGGGGGGGGGGGGGGGGGGGGGGGGGGGGGGGGGGGGGGGGGGGGGGGGGGGGGGGGGGGGGGGGGGGGGGGGGGGGGGGGGGGGGGGGGGGGGGGGGGGGGGGGGGGGGGGGGGGGGGGGGGGGGGGGGGGGGGGGGGGGGGGGGGGGGGGGGGGGGGGGGGGGGGGGGGGGGGGGGGGGGGGGGGGGGGGGGGGGGGGGGGGGGGGGGGGGGGGGGGGGGGGGGGGGGGGGGGGGGGGGGGGGGGGGGGGGGGGGGGGGGGGGGGGGGGGGGGGGGGGGGGGGGGGGGGGGGGGGGGGGGGGGGGGGGGGGGGGGGGGGGGGGGGGGGGGGGGGGGGGGGGGGGGGGGGGGGGGGGGGGGGGGGGGGGGGGGGGGGGGGGGGGGGGGGGGGGGGGGGGGGGGGGGGGGGGGGGGGGGGGGGGGGGGGGGGGGGGGGGGGGGGGGGGGGGGGGGGGGGGGGGGGGGGGGGGGGGGGGGGGGGGGGGGGGGGGGGGGGGGGGGGGGGGGGGGGGGGGGGGGGGGGGGGGGGGGGGGGGGGGGGGGGGGGGGGGGGGGGGGGGGGGGGGGGGGGGGGGGGGGGGGGGGGGGGGGTGGGGGGGGGGGGGGGGGGGGGGGGGGGGGGGGGGGGGGGGGGGGGGGGGGGGGGGGGGGGGGGGGGGGGGGGGGGGGGGGGGGGGGGGGGGGGGGGGGGGGGGGGGGGGGGGGGGGGGGGGGGGGGGGGGGGGGGGGGGGGGGGGGGGGGGGGGGGGGGGGGGGGGGGGGGGGGGGGGGGGGGGGGGGGGGGGGGGGGGGGGGGGGGGGGGGGGGGGGGGGGGGGGGGGGGGGGGGGGGGGGGGGGGGGGGGGGGGGGGGGGGGGGGGGGGGGGGGGGGGGGGGGGGGGGGGGGGGGGGGGGGGGGGGGGGGGGGGGGGGGGGGGGGGGGGGGGGGGGGGGGGGGGGGGGGGGGGGGGGGGGGGGGGGGGGGGGGGGGGGGGGGGGGGGGGGGGGGGGGGGGGGGGGGGGGGGGGGGGGGGGGGGGGGGGGGGGGGGGGGGGGGGGGGGGGGGGGGGGGGGGGGGGGGGGGGGGGGGGGGGGGGGGGGGGGGGGGGGGGGGGGGGGGGGGGGGGGGGGGGGGGGGGGGGGGGGGGGGGGGGGGGGGGGGGGGGGGGGGGGGGGGGGGGGGGGGGGGGGGGGGGGGGGGGGGGGGGGGGGGGGGGGGGGGGGTCCAGAACCCTTATGGGGTATGACACACTTGCGCTCCGTTAGTATCAAATTATGACGGAAAAAATAGTAAGTTCGTTAATTAATCATGCAGTATACAGCAAGCAGTGAAATCTCACTTGTGCATACGCTGATACACATATTTTCGAAAACGGTCGCGATCATTAAAAATTTTGTCTCACTACAACCAACAGTATAGTGACGAGATTATTTTGACTGTTAGTATCGAGTGGATAAGCTCTGGGCGTTGGCCGGAAAAGCCACTGCGTAATATTTGCCAGCTTCTACTGCTGATGTGTACGGTTGGGGGAAGCTTTGAAGTTGATCATTATATGAGTATATTGAGAGGCTAGCGACACTTATTTGACTATCTTGAAATGTTGGTGGACGTCCACGCATCAATAAATGTGTATTATTCCATTAGTAATTTTTACAGTCGTTACAAAATCCAGTAAAAAATACTCAACGGTTACCAAGGGAATAAGCGGCATAAACTGGGACTAACTCCTGATCTACATATTTTTGGTTATTGCACGTCGATAAGCTGCGTTATTTCAACTGATCCCGAAAAAGCTCATTCATGAAGGTCCTCTATGTTCATACATTTTCGACTTTTGACTACACTAACCTGCGTCAGCTTACTACGACCTACCTTGGATGCTCCACTACTTTTGAATATACATTCTAATTCAAAAGGCCTTGTGCTATTTCAGCCAAATCCATTTGGCATTGTAAGTAAAGGTCAGTAAGTTTATTTTCAAGAATTACTGTTGAACCAGCTCGTCATGAGGATATGATATTTGCTTGTAGATATTAACATAACAAGTGAATTGCTGTAAGCTCCTTTCACCATTTTCACTTTTCAAGCGTTATAAGTGACCTTCATTGATCCATCGAGGAGGCCGATGCGATTGTAAGATCAGACGTGTACCACCGATTAGCTTCCATGTTGTGTACTTGGATCCAATTAAAGGTAAAACTAGAGTGGTGAATTACTCCGGAGTGGACCTTGGAGAGTCCCATTACCAGCACAGTAACTTGAGGGGGATGTTTTTCACCTTTTCCCGAGTGGACATTGGATTCTCCAGTCGAATTCACAGGAATCTGCTTCTCTCACTTCCGTCCTCGTAGCTGCGGCCTTTGTATGTTGAACAAACTTGGTTGGTTGCGGATTAAAATTGTCACTTATCAATCGCAAATATACTAGAATAACTGGATATGAGCGTGATACAAGGCGTGAAATAGACGAATGTACTCTTGTTTCTCACGGTCACTGTCTCCGCACCCACGCATTGTAGACGTGCGACTGTGTTCATCCGACGGCCAAGCATGCACCGATTTGAGCCCTAGCATTTAATTTCTATAATTGTGCTCAGCTTGAGAGGACGTTGCTGGAACCATCGACGATAATGTGTTCCACTAAAGATCGTATACGGTAATTTGCCAGTGCTTTAAAAATGCTGAGGACAAATAAACATGGTTAACTTATAGGTTAAGCACATTACCAGCGAACAGATAACAGTCGGAATTAGTTATCAGCGCGTACTTAGGGGCACAAACTAATGGGGCTGTGTTCCCACGGTTTGTTAACCTATAAAACAACCAATTGTGTTGTGTAACGAGAGAACGTGTCTCATTTTATGGTGTGTTGCCGAACGCAGTGGGACAAATTGCATGTAGATGCTTTTGCTCTGAAGCACGCAATTCTGCATTTTCTGTTGAGTTTTACTTCTTGGACATGATCACATGCACGAGTGGCAAGTTTTTATAACTACTTAACCTGATGACACTCATTTCCTCAGGGCAATAGCACTCATGTTCACCTGATGCTGGACATGATAAGCGTAGCACAGATGCAATCAGAACTGGAGGAGAACTCCATCAAGCAACCCTCCCCCAGTCACTTGGCGCATCTTCGCACTACACGCGTGGGAAGAGCTCACACCTGCTCACTAGGTCAATTTGATACAAGTGCTTGTTTATGTCCATGTATCAACGCCTAATGCACTCCACAAACAGGGGCTAGTCGTATGTAGTTAGTCTTACGCACTTGGAATAAGTGCTGAGGCAGGGGGTCTGTGCAATCATCGTCAAATTTTCACTTCAGATTGGCTCCTGCTCCATGTTGCACCGTCATCCAGGTGTGAACAGAGTTTTTTCCCAGCCCGGTGGTGATATATGTCTGACATAGGTGTTACTGCCTGTTTACTCCGCAATGCACCACAGATTTCGTGAATGCTTGCACTCGTATTTTGAAACTCAAACCGGAAAACAGTCATATTAAATGCATATCCATGGTTAACAGCAATGTGGCGAAACATTAGTGGCTACTTCATGATTCCATGAATATTGAAAGATTAACTAAATAAAGATTCACTTTTGAAAAATGGGACGAATTGTTCCCGTATACGGACAGGTTAATAGATACAGTTGCATTTCACAGGTGGTCATGCAAAAAAACTTGAAGCGAAATCACTCCAGCTTGAGGCATTCGAATGTGTGCAGGTAGTTGTGTGCGGTACCTTATTGAAACATATGCTAAGCTCATCTCATATCACACGTTCATTGTATTGAGTGAAGACGCCGCTGCGTATGTTTAGTAGAACCTGTGGGCGATGGGTTTCTCATCTTATTGTAACGCATTCAGTAAGGCTTCTTTTGTCATTTCCCTGTTATAGTTGTTCAGCATTGAATTACTTGGACCTTTACCTCGTCGATGAACACGTGCAAATTGCAATGTAAAAATGCTGTGTGACAAAATTTGTCAGTGGGATTATTTCATCCTGTCCAATTTGGAGCAACTCATTTTGACCAGCAGTAACAGGATGCTCTAAACAGCCGGTTTATGCCTATGCGATGTCGATACCATTTTCTGATACCGTTCCTAAAGGCTGTGCTGTCCGTATGATAGATACTATGATGCTCTACACCGTGCTATATTTCGTGACAGAGATTTTAAACACTATTTTCCCGCACTTCCTGACATTTTGGGGCAATTTGTTCCTGGACCTTGGAGTAAACAAAGATAAATTTTCGCTTATTCTTTTTCCTCTTTGAAATTAGATCTTGCAAGTTACATGACTTATGGAATATCTGCTAGTCTATGTAACGCATTTTTACTCCTGTGGGGTGCGCACAGTCGTGTATGATTCCGAACGGAAAAATAACTGGTATAATAGCACTCTTCGCAACTATATGGGTTGACGTCTAAGGAAAGTACGGCGCTCACTCTGTCACTATTGTGGGGCGTCCAACTAGTCTTCTGTTAAATCGGTGTTTATTAGCTCACAGATTTATTGTTGGACTTTCGCATGCTTGTTCACACATTGGAGCAGTATAAAAAGGTGAGTAGCAGGTATTATTTGTACAGCCGAAGTCGGGATCCAGGATCTGAGAAGGAACGAGATCTAAATTCAAGAGTATTTCTATCATTTGTCATCTGGAAATCACACTGCTCTGGGAAGTTGAACGTGTGCGAGTATCGCGGGCCTTTCTGTCAAGTGAGTGTGAGCCCACATCTGAACAACGATACATTTTGCTGACCAACATTCTGGGTAACCGGTTTGGCACGGTAACTGAGCATTAAGAGTGGAATTAGGCAAAGTCCATCCGATTACCAAAGAATTGTTTTCAACTCCATGTATTTTCTCGGAATGGCTAAGTTATTGCTTCACTTGTATGCCCAGTGAAAGGATACGTCAATTGAGACATTGCACATGAAGGGAGGCCGGATTAGCCACTACTCACATGTGTGATATTTCTTCGCTAGTTCTGATTCCAGTGGTCTCGCAAATCCGATAGCTATTTGGGCAGATCCCATTGCGGTTTTGTCCGTTTTCACATATATGCGTTACTACACGTGTACGTCCAACCCAAATCTTTGTAGAGCAAACAGTGTAGATAATAATTGGAAGCTGCGACACGACCCTATCTTCTAGTATGCAGTAACATTGGTTTGCCTGATTGTCATTTCCACTTTCCAGGATACAAAAATGCTGTCAACTTGGCTACCGTCCATATCCTCTTATTCTTTCCCCAGTTGTGTGCGATGGATTTACTGCCAGAGGAGATGTTCAAACGGACTGAACTCAACACAGCGCTACCAAGAAGTCTTGCATTAGTTATTAATTACTCACTAATAGATGTATACTTTCAACGACGCGTGTGGTATGTTGAATCAAGCGTAGAAACATGCGAAATGTACGGTTTTTCTTCATGTCCCACTTTCGCGGTCTATTATGATTCCCCTGCGTTTGGCCATTTACCGAGTAAATGGCAATGTGGAATCTTGTCATTCATTGCTTGTAGAGATCAGCTCGAGTTCATCACCACTGAGCTTATTTAGGGCTCATTGCACCTTTAGGAAACGTGGCACTCAATCTTTGAGATTATTATCCTGCATTTTAACGCCGGCGTCACCAGATTGTACGGGATAATCTCTGTTCACTCAGCACTTGTCGAAGTGCGCGTTTTGTGGAATCTTGTTTGTCGCCATTACACCGGCCGTTAATTTTTCTTACCACTTTGTAAAAAAGACCATGTTTCTCAGGTTACACAGCTTCGGTGCATCCTCGGATCTCTACCCTAATTAAATGTTTCCTTGCTCATCGTGTTCCCTGTATGAAAAATCCTGTAGCTTGGAAATAAGACCAGCTACCATGACGCTGGCATCTCAGTTGTTGCGATTTCTTAAGTAGGATAATCCAGCGTCATCAGAACGTGAAATACCATGCCAATATCAGCGTCTAAACCCTCAGAGTCAACGTTCCAGTTTATTTTTAACCATTGGCACAAACACCAACAATTACGGGCAAGTCTTGAAGTAAGGTCAGCAGATGGACACAAGTGTAAATAATGGCACACTTGTGAGTTCAGTCACCCGAGGCCTCAGCAAGCGGAGCCAACGGTCCTACTGATCAAGATGGAGTTATCAGTAAATACTGCAGAGATATTATTGTGCAAAATTAAACATGAATTTGCAGGAGAGAGAATTGGTAATTCCTGGTGTTTAAACAGAAGTAGCAACTTTGCTGTTCATAAACCTGGGTACCTTCACACCGAGTTAGCGAGTATGATCAAACATCAAGAGAACAATAACCAAGTTTTGAAGCAGTTGAATGTACCACATCAGAAGAGTCGACAAATCTCTTGTTGTTGTCGTCGCAATATCAAAGAGACTACGCAACGGCGATCAGGTCCATGACATGCCCGCTAGAAAATAGGATAGCATGAAACCTTTGGACTCCAAAAATCGCTTGAGTGAAGCATGACACTAGCGATAAACGGTGAAAATGAGACAAGGTTCGGTTACTTACAAACTATGAGCAGGGGTCAGGAGTATGTAACTTGAAGCGCATGTAATTAAATAAGCAGCTTGTTCTGAGATTGATAATCATCCAGAACTGCATGAATCTAGCTTTCCCACTCGACCTATAGTGGACAGCACTTACATCATTACAACGGAGTCCGTAGAGCGTTTGGTTATCCTGCAGCAACATTTACCTTGGTGAAAAATAAAGCAAGGATCTCTTATGACTTTGTATCGAAGATGGTGAGCTTGACAATCGCATCGGAACAGTTAACCGATAGTCGCGTAGTTGCTACACTTTTAATTAATGCCTCCAAAGAGAAGTTGAGAATGGTAAAGCGATACAGAAGAACAAGTTACATGAAAGATCGAATCTTACAACTGCTAAACTAAATCTTGTTATCCAGTGCGTACTTCAGCCGATACCAGACATCCATGAAAGGAACTTTGCCACAGCATCAAAGATGTCATCTCTATCAGCGGATTTGAACATGGAAGATTTCGTGGACAAGGAACAAAACCTCTGAGATGCTAGTTTCACTAACAATATGACTCTGCACACTTTCCAAACGAATAGTACCGAGAAGTTTTCAAAACACTCCGGATTCAGTACTGAGGCAAAAGTGACAGTGAAGTAGATGAGATCGTCTAGAGGTACCACAGCATTTTTCCGTTACCTACAGCACAACAGCGATGCATCCCAATACAAGGAGGCATGCTGTAAACAGACCGGAGCAGCTTGAACAAAAGCGCTCCTGGGCCGGAAACGTCTGATCGCTATTTCAACAGTTGAGAGGACGGAGTGGTCACCAAAAGGGACGTAGTGAACAAAACCTTGGCTGCAAGTATCCGAGGGGGTTAGTGGATCTCCAGTCACGCATAGTCCCTACAAGGGTTGGCTAATGACAGTGTGAATTCCATCCATAGAAGGAACCTCACGTGGGTCAACCGCAGTGTCTGGTGCCGGCTTATCTGAATTCGCTTTTTTCTTTAGGTTAGACAACCGACTGCATACATATCTTCGCTTGTGGCTACTGCCCAAAGGTACAAATGGATCAAACTGTGGTGGCGCAGCGCACAATAGCTCTTGAACATAGGTAACTCATGTCACTGCCTGAACGCACATTCTTACTAAGGTAATCCGCGTTCGTGATCTTTACACCAGACAAGGTACACAAACTACATTAGAAAACGAACTGCCAAAGGAACTGCAAACACCGCAGCTAAATTTAACCATCTGAGCCTCAGAACTCAACAAGACTAACAGCTGCAGGTTAAGTAGATGAAGATGAGCTGTCAAACGCGACAGACATCGATAGATGGATCCTGGTTTACGATGGGCACCATGGCCTCATGTGTCAGCCTAATATTTAATGAACTGCCTGAACTACCATCTGACTTACAGTGTGCTACATAAAAGGACCACGCGACATGTAACTACCTTTAATACAAATTGTCACACCAATTTTTTTCTCGTTCACGGCTGATGACGCTTTCTTGTCAAAGGAAACGGCTGCCCAGAAAATATTCCTGCCGTTTGTTTCCATGCCTTGACACGGCCACTAGTCCCTTAGGGATAGGGATTCAGGCGCAACGATGATGACGCGCTAGGAGAAACCAAGTTAACATATCTCTTACATGCTCTAGACGATGTTAGTTGCTAAACTGTAACTTCACAGGACTGCTTTGGGTGGTACCTTTTTCTTCACTGCTGATGGGCTACAGATTTATGGGCATCCTGATCAATAGGTAACTGCCTCTACTTTGCATTATCCAGCGTCATTCTATCACATAATAACGTATCGTTCTAGCTGTTCAATGTCTTGTTAATGATGCAGAAATCCCTGTTCACCTCATACTAACTTACTAGTACTCTAGCAGCCTTGGACCGAAGTGATTCCTGCATGTATTAATCATACTAACGCTTTAACCCAACTATCTTCGAAACGTAACCGAGTTTAGCAGGTTTGTTGTTGCGTTACTAATGAATTGAGTCACAGGATTCTAAGCGTTTATTTCGGAGTGATATCCTATGATTATAGGCTTCATTTATCATAATGGCCGCTATGCTATGCTCCATAAACTGTGTTACAGTATTTTTGCGGAAAGCTGACTTTGTTTTTCCAACTCCATGAGTAGGCCGTGAGCCTTAATGTCGGCATTCGTGTCAATTTTCATAACAGCTAACCATATCGAAATCTTAAAAGATACTTATAACTGATCGTGGAGTTACGAGCTCGGAGGGGTTTTGAAACAATCGGTTGGCGTACTTGTTATGTAACGTTACCTTTTTGACACAAAAGATTCGCCAGGCCAGTTGAATCAGAATGCCCTGGAGCTGTGTTTTATGGCGGACAGAAGTGATAATCACGATAACTTACTGAATCAACTAGCCTAAAAAGCATTTTGTGTCGTATGCGAAACCTTGCCTAACATTACGTTAACTGAAAGTTCCCACACTAACCTGAGTTCCCTTATTCACAACAGAGCTTTGGATGCTATTTTTGAGTGTATTGGTTTGCTGGCCCTCTCTGTAAAACAGTACCTTCGTTCAGTGACCTAAACAAGTGACAGCTTTCACTTTCTCATGATTAGATGACGCGGACGGGGTTTCACTTAGCTTTTCATCGGTTTGGTTCTAAAGACAGTTTCAGAATGTATCGATCTTTGTGATTTATGTGGTATGACAATGTGCCACTAGTATCTTACTGAAATAGCGTCATTTCGCTAAGCCGCTTTCGTCTGGTTTGACTCATGACCGTTGGCCGAACCGGTTGGTGTTTCTTGGTTCTTGTGTACTGAGCTAAGAAAAACATCACAAAGCGTTAAAATCATCATATTTTTCCCTACATATCTTCCTCCTCACTGCCCAGTGTTACACCGTGTTGAACAACTTTCAATGTGCGTAGCTGTACAACCGCTCTGCTACAAGATTTGTTGCCCCCAAACCCTTGAATGGATAGATTCTCGACACCATAACGTTCACACAAGCTAGCTGGTCTTTGGGGCGTTGCCAACCCTTAAAATAGGCTCCGATAATCAAATTTCTTCAGCAATGCCAGCGGCGGGCAACGAGTTCTTATCAGATGCCCGTTAGTAACTTTGGTGGTTTGATGTGCTCCTTTAGATTCCACCCTTGTTTTGTGTTTGTATACATGATGAGTCACGGAAGTTGCTGGCGCAATGCCTGGGGGCCATGATATTCACAATGGGGTTTTGGGCTTCAATTAAATCCAGGCTACTCTTTTATTCTACCGAACGGAGCTAGTTCACGTTTATGCAAATGATGACGTAAAGCAATCAAGGTGACCATGTTAGTGGAAAGAGAGGCAGGCGACAGAAGACCACAAATTCGGGGATGCGTTGCGCCTGCCGCCCAGGTGGAAACAATGTGTCTTTTTTAATTACTATCTTGCAGTAATAGTCAGGAAGTATTGAGAACCGTTGAAAATGTTCCACATTTTACCGGAAAAGTGCGGCTTTTATTTTCACGAAAACGAATTTTGACGCATTTATCTTCTTCGTTAAGTTGAAAAATAGCACGAATCTTCTAGTGCAGAAAGTGAAGTAGTCTATTTTCCCTATTTGTCGGTAGTCCAGCACTGTGTAGCGCTGTCTATTTAGGAGTTTTTGGTCACAAAGCAAGTCTCCTTTTATGCCTTCCGTACAGCCCTCTTTTGATTACTGCATTGCGCTGATGTTGCTCCTTGTTATACTGAACCACGGTTGTAGACCCTAGAAGTGGGGTGCCACCAGGGATGTGCCTTCTTGTCAGAGAGCATGTATGCCCGTCCATGCAAATGTCCCTCCGGAAAGAATGTGCCCATTCCATGGGATCAGTTCGAACTTCGACTGTGGATCACGAATGCTGGCGATGCCACATGTTCCAGTTCCTGTCAATCAGAGCAGGACTACGTAAACTTAATGGAAAATGGTTGTATAGTCGGCCGCAAAAAGATATGCTCAACGGTAAGTTGTATGGCTGCATCTGGGTAACGTGATTATCTCATCTAATGTACAATAGGATGCCTGTCTCTATCATGCATGGACTTATTGGATAGCTAATACTTGTGCCGTTATGCTGAACTCCTACTAAGCGGTTGCCTTCACCTGCATTTTTACAGTAAACCATGGTCACAATTTCAGACGGACAGGATGTCGAAGATTGTTTGTAAATTTATCTAGATCTTGCTCACAGCGCTGAAGTAACGAAAGCTGCTTTCGTGCGGTGACCCTAGCTGCAACTCTAACGCTTTGAGAACAGGTTCTTAAGTAACAATCTCCTATTATATACTACTAACCCATAATTTAACTAAGAAAGAATTAAAATGAAAAATAAAGCAAACAGAGTCCTACCCTACTAAACGAAATACTTAGAATTTACTTTGGCAATGCATAAAGCTCGCCTAGACCAAGTAGTGATGAGTGGCCAAAGGTCACAACAGCGGGACTGATAATACAGTGAGACTCAGTGACCTCGCAGTCCGATCGCTGGCCAGTGGATGCAGCTACCGTGGTATCGGCAGCTGTCTATACTTTTCTGGGCCAAATAAATACATAGCGCTTTCAAATTCCTCCTTAAGGTAATAATTTTTTTCAATAAGTCTCTTAATTATATCTGCTACGCCTTTGTGTCTAAAGAGGCAAAGACTCCCAAAATGTACCGACTGTCCGTTGAGCGACCCACCTCAGAAAGGCAGATAGTATAATAGATAAGTACAATTAGTCAAATATCTATATATATATATATCTTCATAAGTCTGTATAAAATAATGTGCCATCAGAACCATGGCAAAGTGGAAGACAATAAGCATAGGAAAGAAAACACATACCGTTTTGAGTCCTTTTGTTTGTTAATATATATATATATACACACTTAATATTAAGCAACAGATAAAACGGCACAACAACACTGGCGCCGCTGATGTCTGTTACGTACCATCACATCCAACATTTGCAACCACAGGAATTCCGAGTCACGTGGTCCCCAACCTGGGAGGCGCACTGATCCGACTGAAGCTAAGCTTGAGGCTGCTTTCTTCATGCTCCTTTTGCACATCATTGGTTGCCCACCGCGATACCATTTCCCGTCGCTTCCAGGAAGTGCAAATAACGCTCACCGGGAAAGGCGATAGCTGGTAGCCGCAGTACTTGGCCGAGCCAACTTATGCGGTGTTAGGGAACAAGGTTTTGAAGGTTGTGGTTGTTTGTTCCAAGCACCCGTTCACGAACCGCCATATTGCTTAGATAATGTTGCCACCACACACGAGCGATCCTTCGCAGAAGACGGTTGTCAGAAACGGACAGCCACCTCATGTCTTCGCGGTGAAGACGGCAGATCTCACAGCCGTACAGAAGGATCGTACGGGCGGAAGATTTGCACATCCTTCCATTCAGTTTGAGACGGACGTCATGACGGCACCATAGATGTCTCAGCTTGTTGAAAGCAAAGCGAGATTTAGCAATGGGCTGTAAAGCCTCATCTCCAACACTACCGCTAGCCATGGTGCAAATCCCTATATAAGTGAAACAATCCACTCGTTCCATAATGTTATCAGCAGTGGTGAGTGCGGAGGCAGGTCCCTGCCAGTCCTGAATAGCTCTTTACATTTGGCTGGGATGAAATACAAGCCCTAATTGGACGCTTCAATCCCTAAGCGGTACAAGGTGTTTTGGGCGGTTTGCAGATAGGCAGCTTGCAAAGCTATGTCGTGGGCGTAGTCCAAGTCTGCCATTCTGACGCAAGGGTGAAGCAGCAAATCGCAATTCGGGACATCTTCTAGCGCTCGTTACATGAAATATTCGATGGCAAAATAGGGCAACCTTGTCGTAAGCCGTTTGTGACAGCAAACTAACAGGAAAATCTGCCGTACGCCCTAATTTCGCCTGAAGTGCGGCTGTATAATTCCCTCAGAATAATGACAAACTTGTCGGGCACACCATTCCTAAGTAGGCATTTTCACATAAGTTATGTCCACTGAATCGAATGTCGAGCGGATGTCCAGAAACACTACGATTGTTGGTCGACGGTGGAGGTGACGGTACTTGAGAATTTGTCGGAGGGTGAAGAGTTGATCAAAGCAGATTCGGCTTGGGCGAAAACGGGCCTGTTATTTCGGGAAAAACTCTCTCTGGTAGAGAAAAACGTGCGAAGTAAGATGGACACAAATATCTTGGAAGCAACTGAAATCAGCGAGGTTCCGCGGGAATTATCGCAATCTTCGCGAGGGGCTTTCTTATGAAGCTGGACAAAGATTGAGTCACCCCATGAGTTGGAACTTTCTCATCAGTCCAGAGCTTTGTGAAAAGCGAGAGAAATTAGTGGAAAAGTACATGCACGGCACCTTGGAAAAGAGCCAGAGGAAGGTTGTCAGGGCCAGGAGCCTTATTCCGTTTAAAGAACGGATTGCGCTTCGGATCTCTACTTCCATAGAAGGGTCACTACGGACAGGCCAAACAATATCTGATGGAGATGGAGGTGTTACAGTAAGATGTGCTGGGTATTTAAAATGAAGAACATACTGCTCTGCCCAGCGCTCCAATCGCTTCTGCAGGTTTGTGCTTTTTGTGCCGTTTAACTCACAGATTGTCTGCTTTTGGCGTGTGAATTGCAACCGGTAGCTTTGATGAGGCGAAACAAACTGCGGCGGTTTCCAACCGATGCAGCGGCCTCCGTCTCAGCAGTACGCCTAAACCACCAAGATTCACGGCCAGAGCGATGGCTTGTTTACGATTGTAGGGAAATAGACCGACGGATTTTGTTGTGTTAACATGCCGGAGGGCACGGCGCGTTGACGAGCTAGAAGTTCCGAGGAAGTTGTCGAGATCCAGCTGTTAGCTGTGCAGGGCACGAGGCCGCAGCTGGACAAACCTGCGGATACCATGGCGTTTCGCAAGCCTAACCAGCGCTGGTCAGCATCCATAGAAGAGGAGGCAGCAAGGTTTTCAGGAAGCTTCTGCTGATACTCTGTTTGTACTTCGGGCTCTTCCAGTTTTCAGACTTACAGTCGGGTTTGTTTGGCCCTTGGGGAGCAAACTATCACGCACACCAGTGCGTGATCGGTCTCCACACAAGTAGACCAGTATGACCGGCAATGGCGTATGCTTCCAGGCCACCTTTGACTTAGGGCTATATAGTCAACTTGCGACCAGCGCTGGGTTAGTGATGGAGGACGCCAGGTGGTATAATGTCGCCTGGGGTGATGAAACTCCCACTGGACAGGAGAAGATGGTGATCGCCACACAGACTGAGCAATATTTCTCCCTTGTCAGAGCGAACGTCATCATATCCATCTGATCCCTCGAGTTGGCGTTCAGATGAAAGCAGCCCACCAAGGTTTGAGCTGAAATGTCTTGTCCTACTGATGAGGTCTCTTTTAGGTGCACTTAGGAGCAGATCATGAAGACTTTGATATAACTGGCCCTTGACTGCATCCGACCTGCAGTCAGCCGGGGCATAGGCTGAGAGTACAAATAGAGCACGTCTATCAGCTCGATGTCTTCCAACCTTGCAAGTGTCGCGGAACCTAATAGCACAGAGATGGCTGTTGATGGGAATCCAATCAAGGAGGGCGACCTCGGCTCTAGCAATGAGCAGAATCTCAACACAAGTTTGCGCAGAATCGGAAGACGTATCGTCCCCAGAAAGTCGGAGATGAAAATGGGTTGGGGGTGGATTGGTGGTGATGGCTGACAAATTGTGTTGGGATCCTTAAGTTCTGTCTCAGTTGGCAGCAGACATCAATTGGAAGGGTTTCCAAGATGCGCACCAGTCCCGTTTGTTGTCTAATCTGCAGTAGAGTGCGCACGCTCAGTGTTGCTAGCTTGAATCGAGCTCCAGGTTGCAGAAGCGGTGCTGGAAGACCATGTGGCTAGTGGTTCAGTCTGAAGCTCTGTGTGACTGAGTTGGCGGATGCTGATGAGGCGAAATCACCGGTGGAGACAAAGTTATTCACCGTCGAGGAATCAGGAAATGAAGTGGGGGAATACTGCAAAGGGAAGATGGGTAATTGGGTGGCGCATGATTGCAAAGCCGGTGCAGTATCAGGAACGCAAAATATCGTGAGAGCGACAGCGTGCGTGTGGTTAGTCAGTAAGCGAGAAATTACCCGGCTGGTTAGGACGAAGTAGGGGTTGTCTTAGTGGACGCCACTCCGAGCCTTTGGCTTATCAACAAAGCAGCGGAGCGAATTCAGGGACTCTCGAGTATTGGGAGCCGGTGACAGATTTCTCGGTTTATACGCCTTTCGTTTGGTCGGGTGCCAAACAGGGCCTCAGTCCTCCCCTCAAAGGTAGCAGTGAGCTGCTGGGATACAATGCTCCACCGGAGGAAAACAAGGGGCAGTGACCATATTTACTGGCGGGTCACATCCGCCAGGTCACAGCGTGGTTAAAGTGACATTTGTGGCTTTTCGTAGGAAGGACGCTTGCCAGGCGAAAACTCACCACGTCCTAGAACACTGCCGCCGAACTATTCGCTGGATCGGTATTAACCCGATTCACCCAGCTGGCAGCACATGGAGGTTGTTGGGCTAGCCAAACTTAAGGAGTAATGTTCGAGCACACTGGATGTAATTGGCGCGGGATCACAATCCGCGTGCAGTCTGCATGGTGTACTAGAAATTCATAAATTATAATTTGAATAATAAGTGGTTATTCCACCTTTTCGAGAAACGTTAGCAGTGCCCGCTCCAGCTAACCCATGTGGGACCGGAAGCAGCGATTATATTCATGAGAATCAGTGATTAAGACCGGAGGGTGGCAAAATTTTCCGAACTCTGTCCTCTGCGTCAAAGTCGCGTGCAAAGCAGCGCAGAATCTGCCACGATTTATCGCATTCGGTGACTTAGACATGCAGGTGGTTACTACCCCCAGCAGCACAGTGGTCCTAAAACGGTTCCCAATAGTCGAGTTACGGGTTCTTGCTCCACAGGTGGCAAATGGTGTGCGCATTGCTGCCGATTCCGAAAGGACGAAACGGCTACCCAGTGCTTTCCCGGATGTGTGATATCCGTCTGACTGAGTCAAGTTGTAACGAGGTTAACTTACACCATGACCGTAACTTGAATGTGGTCATACGTGGAGAGGGCCACAGGCACCTAATCTCATGGTGTTAAGCCCAATTTCCCTCGGTGTTCAACAAATACCAGTCACTTCAGCGTTGGCTCTGCAGCAAGCATTTCCCGACGGAACTACCCTCATGACAGACATTGCTACTTCACGAAGTTTTATTATGCACAGCTTTCCATATTTGATTGCCAAGAATACAGAGTTCAGGGAGAGTTGCACTGTTCTCTGCAGCGTTTCTATTCCGTCGTCGATATCCGTCTGCTCTTTCAGTGGCTCGAATCAATGTGCATACGTTGAATCCACAGGTATTAGGACAGTCTCATTTACTGAGATTCTTAACCAGTCACACGTCTCTGTGACTTCTGATGTTTACAAAAGCAAACTACCTTTAGCTTAATCCGCTCCAGCACTCTCCCTTCCTCTCCTTCCTATTCTAATGGCTCTAAAACTTTTATGACAATTTTATGACCGTCCATCGGGAAATCGGCACTTGTTCACCGATGCAAGCATCAAAACTGGCAAAGGTTATGTTTCAATAAACCCCCGTTCGCCTTTGAGCAATTGTGCTAGTTAGTTCCATGGTAGACTAATTAGCCAATGTGGTTTGATCCAAATCAGCTAAAGGCTGTGAGTTCAGAGAGGTTTGGTAACAAGCACTTGGTATAGTGGTTTGGTAACGTTTTGCTCTTGACACAAAAGCTTCGTCAGACCAGGTGAATCAGTATGCATTGGTGTGGCATTTTATAGTAAACAGGGACGATAACCGCATTACCCGAGACTTGAGGCAAGGTGTCATTAGTCACAGGTCGTGACGTTCACTCAGGTTGTTCAATCACAGTAGGAATAGGCCAGGTGTTCCTTTGTGCGTCATGGCATTGACGAATAAGCCCAAAACAGTGACAATGGGAGTAGTGTTGCACTTTTCAATCTGACCCATGCTCCTCAGGCTGGCCAGCTTCAGATCGCTTGCCACACAGTAGAGAGTTCTACTCCCTCCATTCTATTCACACAGCTGTTCAACTTGGTAATTTCCAATGCCTCGAGAATCTACCGCAGGGGCGTTGATCGTATACCCCTCCACAATGGAGTGTATAGGGACGGTAGGAATTCCGTAAAAAGAAGGCACTTCGGAGGCAATTCGAAAAGTACTAAACAAGGAGAATAGAAGGGTGGTCTTCCAGCGAGGTCAAAAGCTACGTTCAGCGCTGGTGCACATGAAGGACCCCCTTTTTCAAGAATAGGACTAGTAACTGTGTTCATAAAATTAAATGTAAGGACTGTACACATATGCATATAGGCCAAACAGCGAGAGAATTAAGCACACGAATTTCAGAGCACAGGAGGCGCATTTCAAGACCACTGACAAATGCGTTTGAATACCAGGCAATATTAAGAGACTCGGCTGTGACTGTATATGCAGTAGACACGGGTCACCAGATCGACTTCAATAACCTGGAGATCATTAGGAGGGGTATACGATCAACACTTCAGCGGTTGATTACCGAGGCGGTGGAGATTGCCAGTTGGTAACCATCATATTTTCACAATTATAATGCTTTTATGCGTGATGGTGCAAAATGTAACTAAGTATTGGAGTCCACAAACTAAACACTATAAGCTGTATCGTTTTCAGCTAGAACCTCTTGTCATCTGTTGTAAGAGGGTTGGGCCCCTCCGCTTTTTACACTTTCTGACAAGGCAACCGCACGTGAACATATGGTTTATATTCAGCGTCGGCGCACAGCCCTTCTATTCTACTTAACTCTTACTGGTGCTAACCTAGCTTGGTCAGTATTTTGCTGCCCTGCTCACTGAGGAGCTGTCAAAATGGAGCAACCATTACTTCTGACTTATTTTGCCATTTTAGCCCAGAGTGCATTTCCGTCTCTTAACTTTTGACCTTCAAACGTACTTATTTTCTTTCGTGTTTCCCTTGTATTTTTACTCCTCTCCCAATGGCTGATAGTTACCTTTTGAATGGCTGCGAGGATCATGGCAACCGGACCCAGTACTCAGCTCTTATTTGTTTAAATGAATTGTGATATTCCTGGACAGCGGAAGACGAAAAGAAGTGACAAAGTGGCTAAAGGAAAAGGTAACTGTGAAATGCGCCTGATAGTGTGCAATTTGATTCCAATGTTGCGTTGTTATTGTCAAGGTATAGTAAGAGGATGGATTCTGTACCTGTTACAGTTTGCGGCTTAATCTTTCTGAACCCAGCAATCCAGTGTGGGAATTAAACGGATAGATAATTGTAGTGACTTTATTCAAGCAGAGTGCACGCTATATTGCCGAGGCAAATGTGGAGTAACCTGGATTGAGGTTGATCCACTATCCGCAAAATCAGTACCTCACAATCATGTCACACCTCACCATTTAACATAACTGTATGACAATCAGTATCATGAGGCGTCATAAAATTTCAGCAGGAACAGTAAAGTCTAATAACCAGAAAACAAAAAATCGACTACACCAATTAATGTAGTCGTCTACTTTAAACCTCTGCTTGCAATGCTAGGTCAAGGTTACCGAGATTCAAAAAGCAGGCTAGATTGCGAGACCAGATACCTCACCCAATTCCAGTCCCGCCTTGGACAACCAATATATTGACGGTCACCCTTGTCTGGTTCACTGAAGGTACCAAGTATGTGCTGTTAGGTATTCTACACACGCAGAAATCCACTCTCTGGTCCGACTTATGAAGACACCGTTCCTTGATGACCATGGAAACGATCGCTGAAACATTCTGATCAGGTCCTCAATCTAGGAATGAAACATGCGGATAAACCTCCAACTCAGCGGTCGACAGAACCGAGCTTTTCACCTGGAGTTCCACGTACACCCGTGGATAAATTGTGGCGGTTGCTTCATGCTGCAGCGCTGAGTTCCTTGTGGGTTATGCTTGCGCTCCTTTACCGTGTCTGATACATAGGCTGTGCGAAAGGGACACATTACGAGTGTAAAGACAGGCGCACAAACATCATCCTTTATCAATTCGTTCAAACTATAGTGAAACGTATGGGCCAGGGTCGATTTTTATCTGTGTGATATGTCCCTCCTGGTTTTGAACACGGTAAATGTTTAGTTACCCTATACTTACTGACGGACTCCTGGGGACAACTATACCTTTTCTCAACCGAATAAAACCAAACGCTTTCAAATTCCTCGTTAAGGAAATCATATTCCTCCATAAATCTCCCGAGAAGGTCCTTAAAGTTATCAAATTGCATCCGACGGGTGCAGACGATTCTAAAACTTGCGTACTTTACCTTCAGTACCAATGTATAATCAGTCAATGGATATAACAGATGAGTACACAGAGCGGGATGCTATGGGTTAGTTTGGGATTGGTCACTCAATGAACAGTGACTTCTGGGGGCTTTCGCGCCCAAGTAAACTTCACTGCAACTGGCCGTGCTCAGAGCGCGATTCGAACATGTATAATATACTACTAAATTATGGACAGACATCTGGAAGTTGGATATTTTTGTTCTCTACTCTCATTGTCACCGAACCTGTGATGTGTATACCAGAGTGACATGTGTTTCAAGCACAAGCCTGTCACTGCGGTACTCGGAGGGGGCCCTGCTACGTGCAGGAACCATTTCGATCCCTATCAATATGCCCCCTGTGACTTGTTTCTTCACGCCGAAAGTGGAATAGATGCAAGGAATTGAAGACTATGCATACCGGCTCGCTTGCGGCCCACGCGCAATGTCCTGAGGGTGTTCGAAATCACATGAGCAAAATTTTGCAGGCGGCCTCGAATGTTTACCACCGTTTATTAGCTATTGGTTAGTTAAAAACAGACCGAAGCTCGATATTTCGCGCAGCACTGATGAGTCGCTGCATCCAAGAACCAACTCCTTGACTATGCTTAGTATATTTCCGGCCAAAATGGAGACAGTATGCCAATTGACCGTCCGGGGGTTTCAAAGTCATCGCGTCTCCCTTCTTTTCTGTCACATCCGGCTGATTCTCAAGCTGTTTTCGTCTATTCTCTTGCACTCCGCAGCCCCTATTTAACGAGTCTACTCCGCCCTTGCCAACGGCAATGAAACCGTTTGCTTCCAAATTGTCACCGATGCTAGTCGAGTTGAATTGGTCCGTCCCGTGCAGTCAATTGAATGAGCACCACGGCTCATTTTGTTCATACTGCAGACTCGTATTTGTGTGTGCAAACACATGGATTTGAGCCACGTGATCGGATGGCAAGCTCTAAGCATGGTATGTGTGCTCTTTGTTTTAAACGTGTATTGTGAAGCAACAATAAGGCCGACCTTTTGAGGTTGTCCTTCTGAATAAAACAACAGAAACCTCAAAAGGTTGCTCCATACTGTACAGGGTCGGTTTCTCTGTATGTGACAACTTTATTTCGTCCAGCTCAAGTGGAATACCGCTTACGATCGGCTTGGACGTACAGAAGCTAACTCATTAACCCTGTTGCCGAAAAGGGAACAGCATGGATTTGGCTTTGGGATATTGGCCGCTACCTTCTTCTCAATAATCATGTCGAATTTGGTACTCTCTAGAGGAAATTGCCAAAGAAGCCAAGGCTTCAGCACCATCCTTGCAAGGTTTATTTTTAAAACGGGTAAATGCACCTGCTCTATAGGAAGGACTTAAGCTACCAATTTGCTAACCGGAAAACATCAATTCGAAATAATCTGCCAATATATGAACTGCTCCTCCTGTAAAGAGAACAGTGCCACACTATGTTCGGTTATGAATTCCCCTGGAACTGACGATGCAGCCCCTGTGCCCCGCCTCATTATTATCTGATTATTTTATGTAGATACAGCACATTTACGATGTCCGCACACATGAAAGTCTGGTTCATTAATAGGAGTGGCTGAAACTGCCTGTGGTACATAGGACACCGGAATTTGTTTAACTCATTCCGGTCCTTTGTCGAATCTCAACTATGGTTTATTCGTATGCCGCACAGCTTGCGCTTACGCACGTGTACTGATAACCCACACTTCCCACTTTCAAGTATGCCGTGTACTGATAACAAAGGCGAACGAAATACGGACAGCACCATGGATTTGGACAACATCAGCTTGGTGAAAATAGTAAGCTGCGAGTTGTTCTACACTCGGTACTCAAGCTTCTCAAACGCTGTCGCTAACTTAGAGAAGCGGAAACGAAGCTCACTGTGCAGCTGCTAGTCAATCGATACAAAACTCCCAAGATAGCAGAAGCGAGAGGTGGTTTCCAATACTTCAGCACCATTGCTGATTCGCGGCAATATTGCAGGTTACACTTCCGGTGGAGGCTGAAAGAGACAGACAATTTTGCTTGTGTTGATGGTGAGCCCGAGTTTTCGGCTGTCGAAACCAGAGCACAAGTCATGTGCTGCAACTCATACGCGCTGTGTGAAAACAAAGCACCGTTGTCAGCAAACAGCAACATACGGATAGATGTCTCACAGACTAGAGTTCTTGCACCGAAACGACGGATGTTCAGCAACTCACCATCACTACGGTGCTCCACACGAACACCGTAAGCACACGCGGCATCCAAAGCACAGGACATCATTGCATGAAGATATATATTAAGCAGGGCAAGAGCTAAGACACAGTCTTGCTTCACATCAGTGACAACTGCAAAATCATCCGAGGTCTCTACACTCAGCTGCATCCTCGCCCGCATACCACTGCGCAGACATTCAATTAAACTTTCAAAGTTGCGCGGACAACCAAACTTACCCAACACCAGCCACAATGTCTCGCGGTTCACCGTATCAAATTCCTTGGTGTAAGCAACAATCAGGCAGTACAACGGCTAGTGTCATTCTCTACACGTCTGCAACTTACGAGCCATAAACACCAGGTCGATTGTGTTGCTTTTCGAACGGAATCCACGTTGCTCTTCCGCGACGTTAGGTGCTACAACCTGGATGACGAGGCGGTTGAGCAGGATTCGGGCAATCACCTTGCCCACACAACTCAGCAAGTTGATGCCACGATAATGCGTGCAACATTGCTTGTTTTCGTTTCCCTTGTACAGTGGTGGCATAAGGACATCCTTCAGCTCAGTAGGTACCTCCTCCTCAATCCATGCACTTGGTGCAGCGCAGTCAACAACGCGGGTCCGCCGTGTTTCAATACTTCAGGCGGGATACCCTCGACACCGGCACACTTGCCGTTTCGCAGCTGAGCAAGTGCTCTCTTCGTCTCATCCAGTGTCGGCGTGTCCGCCAGATTCGCCTTCACATCGTGCTGCTTAAGGCCGTTCAAATTGGATAACTCAACATCTGGTGCGTTTTGCAAGAGACAGTCAACATGCTGTTTCCAGATCTGAATTATATCTGCAGTCTGTGTGCAGGGAGCGACTGAGCTACCACCGAGCAACATCTACATCTTCTTCGATCTCGGTCCGTACACCACATTCAAAGAGTCAAAGAATTCCTTGTGTTGGCGGCGTTCGGCGTAGCATTCCATCTGCTTCGCCTTCTCCGTCCACTATGCATTATTTATGCGACGGAGCTCTCGGGTCAGTCGCCGTCGAAGTTTGCGAAACTGACTCTTCTTCCCCAAGTCACTGGGGTCTGCCACATGTGCAGCAAATGCTGCATTCTTCTCCGACACCAATGCGCCAATCGTCGCATTGTTCTCATCAAGCCAATCAGGCCGCTTACATTTTGTGCGCGGGAGGATCTCCTCGGCAGCAGCTGTCACCTGGTCGCGAATGTGGCGCCAGAGGTCGGCCAATATGGCTATACCGTCCACTTCACACAATCATCCAACCAACGCCTTCCCCAGCTCAATATATTTTGCCACAGTACCGAGTGCTAGCAAGTTAAATTTACGCCTCCGGCTCAATGCAGACTCACCGTACGTGCTTTTCCGCACGCAGATTTACCCTTTGTTCGGTACCAGTTTATGATCAATACTGCACTCAGCACCACGCAAAACGCGTGTTATGTGCACTTCACGCATATCACGCTGACGTACGATGACCTAGTCGAGCAGGTGAGCGTGACCACTCCGTGGGTGCGTCCAAGTTGCTATATCACTCGCACGCACTGCAAACCGAGGGTATGTGATCGTCAGGCCGTGAGTGGCACACTGTGAGATCAGCCTGTCACCGTTCGCATTCACTGAACCAATGCTATGCGGACCGATAACATCTGTCCACACCGATGCATCACGCCCACACGCGAGTTGAAATCAGCCGGCAGAAATAGTCGGTCGCTCCTCAGCACAGACCGTATCACGGAGGATAGCTGAGTATAGAATTGATCACGCGTGTCATCAGGATAACACATGGTCGGACCATACGTGCATATGAAAGAGGCGAACTTACAACTTCAAAGCCGTATGCGAACATCATCAGTCGCACGCTGGTGCCTATTGGTTCATTCACGAGCTGGCCATGGAAGCGATCGGATATTGTAAATCCGACCCAATGTTCACGCGGTGCTGAGGCGGCGTTGCCCACCAAGTAGAATGTGTAGCCAGCACCAGCTTCATGCAACTTACCTTGCTCAGCTAGCCGAGTTTAACTGAGCGCCGCAATATCGAATTGGTAGCGCGCCATTTCCACGGCGACCAATGCACTACGTCGCTCGTGGTGCTCACTCGGGTTCCGGTCGAGCATTGTGCGTTCGCTCCGGCACCTGAATTGGAGTGCTTAGTTTGTAGACCTACGATTGCATTTTTAGACAATCGCACGCGAGGTGGAGGTTGTGTTTCGGAGGTTTGCTTGAGGTTCTCCATCCGGATTATTTGGCTCAATTGCCTAAACAACAAGTCACTGGGTGGTTTCGTGTTTTGCTTGAGGGACTCCGCCCGGAGCCTTTGGCACAATGGCCTGAACCACTAGTGAATGTTATTGCAGAGACAGATTGGGATCTGTTTGTCGGCCGTCACACGCAGCATTTGAGGCACTGGAACAATTCATGTATGATTTGCGACCGTAGTACATGCGCACCTGCGACCACTGCCAGACGCAGGTGGGTTTTCGCAGGTTTGCACCAATTTGGCCAGGTGCTGCGTTTCTTGGGGCGATCAGTAGCAAACCATTGAACACCCGGAGGTGTCCTCTCACCGTCAGATACAATACGTGATTCCCGTGCTCTACGCAAATTGAGCAGTGAACTTATAACCTGAGGACCAGTTGTCTCCCGTGAGTTGGTTTTACGGGAAGAGGGCCATGTACCAATCCTAAACTCCGAAAATGATGGAATAGGAGACTGGCAGGGCGGGCATATTTAATAGGAGAACGACTCGGGTTCTCAGCCAAAGCATTTGATTAAATGAACACCCGAAAGGCAGCAGGTCTAGCACATGGTCACTTCACTGACTCGTGCGGATTGGTGACCTGGATCTTAGCAAGGAGAAGTTAGTAACGCAACTCCCACCCAGTGGTTGCCATGAGGTGTCCAGAACATGAGCCCATGGCAAAACAGTAGCAGCAGTTAATGGACCATCTGACAGGATGTAACCACCACCAGCCTCAGCGCACCATGGGCTCTCCCCCCTTCGCTTCAAATAGTGGATATGTATTCACACGCAGGAATTAAGTGCGTCTCCAGACAGATCGTTGCTCGTGATATCTAATCACAACAGTCGTCCACTGCTAGATTAATAATACCCAGCTTGATAGTGTTCTACGATCCGCTTCTTACGAAGTGATGGCCACAACTCTATAGATTTCTCAGCGTCATCTTCAGTTGGTAATGCTTCTGGGGTTATTCCCAGAGGTGCAGGCGATGGGCAGTTCGTTGTTCCTCTTCTCGACACACAGGCTATCGTCACACTTGGTCCAAACGCCGTTGAATTATTCGACTGTCTTCAACTCCGCTTCTACTGCAATACCTCTTGTCAATCTCGTAATCCCTCGGATCTATATTCTGTTGGCCTCCGTTTATCTTACCCTCTGTCGCCTGCCTCAACCATACAATCCTTCGTTTTAATCTCGGAACGTCGCCTCATAAAACTGGAGTTTACGGACCGTTCGATGCAGGCTGGGTTTACTCAGATCCAGTCGGGTGCGCAGAAGTCGTTCCATCAGAAGTTCTCAAGGTGGATGATCCATGATAGTGTGTGGTGTAATGCGACGCTGCAATTGGAATTCGTCCGGGCGGGTTTGTACTATTCCGGACTGTAGTTTGGCCACAACCAGTTTGATTGTCGCAGCCGCTGTCTCTCTCTGCCACACCATTGGACAAAGGGTGATCTGGTGCCGAAAGAACATGCTCGATTTTATCTTCACGTAAGAATTGTCCGTACTCGTCGCTGGAATATGTCAGGCGTTATCTGAAACAACCACACATGGTACACCATGTGTAGCGAATATATTCCTTAAGATGTGCACAGTGGTCCATCTAGTCATAGATGTGATTGCCCGAGCTACGATCTATTTGGAATGTGCATCCACTACAACCAGAACCATGCAGCCGTCGAGAGGTCCACAGAAGTCAATGTGTATTTTGTCCCACGGGCGCGGGGGACATTGCCATGGAGACATTGGCACTGGTTGTGGGGATGAGTTACTTTCTTGAGAGCCAGCACACAACTGTACAAGTTGTTCTATCTCTTGATCTACTCCCGGCCACCAGAGGTAGTTACGTGCGAGTTCCTTCATCTTTGAATTTCATTGGTGACCCATTTGACGTTCCCGCAGAATTGTTTGATGATACCTTTTGGGGACCATGACTCGAGAGCCCCAAAGTATGCAGCCGTCCCCGAGGCTTAATTCATCTCTTCGAGTGGGGAAATCTCTTTAGACCTTCATCTGCCCTGTCCGGCCAATCAGTTAGGATATAACCATGCATCTTCCACAGTCCAGGGTCACTCATTGTTTCCGATGTTAGTTCACTTGCTGTCACTGGCCAGTCATCCAACCAAGAGAGTACTTGTACCAATTCATTAAAATCTGACGTGTGGCTCTAAATCTTTCGTACTGGCAGCCGGCAGAGAGTATCGGCACACTAATTCTCCTTCTCGGGAAGATATTGCACTTGCTACTGATAGCCAGCTAGTATAAAAGCCCAATAAAGCGTCTCGGGCGATGCCGTTTGGGGTGTCACTTTTGCTTCACCCAGAATTCCCAGTACTGGCTTGTGATCCGTGTGTATTTCAAATATCTGTCTGAATAGCTATTTGTGAAATAGTACAACCTCAAATACGACCGCCAAAACCACTTTGTCAATTTGGGCGTAATTTCGTTCGGTCTGCGATAGAGTCCGAGCCAGCTGCGACTGGTTTGTTTACTCCGTTTTCATCAGATTGTAACAATGCGGCTCCGACTTCGTACCGTGGTAAATCACTGGTCAGCTTCATGTACTTTTCGGGGCCAACGTGAAGCAAAACCGGTTGACTGACCTATGCACCTTTAGCTTAACGAAATCCAATTCCTCCGTCTCAGACCACACCCAGTGAGTGCCCTTGTATAACAAACGATGCAAAGGGTGTAACACGGTGGCTGATTGCCGAGCAAATCGTGAGTAGTGATTGCACATCCCCAAAAATGACCTTAACTCGTGCTGATTTCTTCGTTGTGGTGCCTCAAGAATAGGCCGGATTTTCTCTTCAATGGTTTTCAGTACCACAGCTTTTATACGAGAACCCAAATAATTAACTTGGGGAGCCAAGTATACGCCATTTTTACTTTTCAGCCTAAAAGCATTCTTCTTCAGGTGGTCAAGAACAACTCGCAGTGTTGGTCGATGTTCGTCGATTGGCACCCCGTTACCACGATGTCTTCTAGGTATACGACAGCTTTAGGCAAACCAGTTT
>OX104064.1:35484808-35684700 GCA_944474145.2 Dicrocoelium dendriticum
TGATTTCTCCGGCCGTCGAGAAGGAGGTCAGCAAGCCTTCCTCAATTGATTCAAGGATGTAATTCACCAATCTTGAACGATAAAAGGTCTTCAAATTTTTTATGATGCCCATGTCCATTGCCTGTATCAAAGATGTGGTCTTGGGAGGCAGAAATTCCATCTGGATATGCTTCAAGAAATCCAAATTTGAATGTGCTGCACAATTGTCGAGAAGTAGTAACACTTTTCTCGACTGGCGTTGTAGCTCTGTGTACCAATCCTTCACCCATTCTTTAAAAAATGTAGAGCCCATCCATGCATTTCTGTTTGCAAGATATACAACTGGTAAACTGTCCATTCTGAGTCCCTTAAAGCAGCGAGGCTTGGCACATTTTCCTATAACCAGCAACTTCCTCTTGTCTGTTCCGGACATGTTTGAGCAGTACAAGACAGTTACGCGATCCATTGCTTTTTTGCAGCCAGAGAGAGTAACATGTTTGTAACTTAAGGAGCCGTCCGGTGTAGCCCTATAGTACAACCCGGTTTCATCAGCATTATAGATGTCATCTGCTGGAAATTTTTCAAGAAGCTCTGGTAGTGTTGTTGATTTCCATTCTTCAGCTCGAGCGCTATTGGCACTTTCTTTCTCACCATGTGCTTTCTTATATTTTACATCATGTCTTGATTTCCATCGAGACAACCTGCCGTCCGTAGCTATAAAATATTCGTGGCCCAGCATTTTAGCGAGTTCTTTTGCTTTATACTTTAACATTGGGCCACTTACTCGCACGGCTCGTCCAGTAACAGAGGCAAACCAATCATTAAGGGCCTCATCGACGTCTGGATCCTTGCCTTCACGCTTCCGTTTTTGGGAAGTACCTCGTCGTCCTTCACATTGTGCCCATTCTTCTCGCAGATCTTTCTCTTGTTTTATCAGGCGCGATATTGTAGATTTTGCCAAGCAGGTAATTTCCACCAAGCGACACTGACTAGTGGATGGTCCCTGTTCCTTGATCTGATCTAGGAAACGAATCTTCTCAGCTAACGTCAAGTCCCGTCGTGACATTTTCTTAACATGCAACAAGACACGCACAGTTCACTGAGGTGAACTCGAGTCTGTCTCCCGGGTATTTCTATGGTTGACCTAGCCACCTGCTGTCCTATGATTTGCCGGACCTGTGTCCGCGATCACTTGCCGTGCTCGAGAGTAGGCCCGCAATGCGGGCTCAGGGCATTCGGTCCAATGGACGTGCGGTACATCGATCGAGCGGTTAAGGACATGTGAACAAGCATGTATGTCTTCGCTCCGCCTACAAGTGTTGGAAACTACAGTCAGTTTCGGGCGGTTCTGAAGCCAATTAGACAGATGTGCCTCAAGGTTGCCACAGTTCAGTTTATCCAAAGGCCAACTCGGATTACCGTAACTGAATGATACGCTTTCTTGCCCGACATATGAACTGTGGGTTTAGTTCAGACATCCAGGCACAGAACTGGATTTTAACACCTCTGTTACTTGCCACCTTCCATCGTCTGGTCCGATTAAGCGGAATTCCGGTCCTAATAAGCGGCAAAAATTAGGCTAGTATAATAGCATTCGTTTCGGTTCGTCAGAATTTGGCCCGAATAAGCGGCTGGTCCTATTAACCGGTGGTTCTATTAACCGGAATCGACTGTACATATATACATCAAGCGCAGCCAAACAGGGGAAATCAAGCAACAGCCATTCACTTGAAACGACAAGATGAAATAAAATAAATCCAATAATGCATCCAGATACAGTGGCATAACTCTTCGCTAAATTACCATATGAAGTAAGTTGGTTAGCAACGAAACCGCGATAAGTAAGAAATGTCCACAAGTTACTTAAAAATGCTAAAAACGCAACAAAGTTACCGAAGATAAGCGCAAGCAGCGTAAGCAACGTGGCCAATCAATAGAAGATTATTCAAGTAGGCAGAACAAAGCAAATAAAGTGGAATGAAATTTATCCACATTAAAAAGACCTAGTTTAAGTGTAAGTTGGTTTAGCTAATTGCGGTGAAGAAGCATCATGAATGCAACATTAGCCTCAGCATGAGGCACACATACATACATGGTTGGCGGCATCCGGTTTCAGATTTGCCTGTCACTGTGACCAGCCACAGAACGTCTGCGCCTACAGAGGGACCATGGGTGGCTTGCGCTGCACCACCCACAGCTCCAACCACCCACCCAATATCCAGTGTAAACCCGAAGGAATAAGACCGGGAAGCATGTGGAGGGGAGCCACGTTTCATCAACGGAGCCGGCCCACACTCCTTCACAGGCAAACACAAGCACGCTGTATTTGGGGAATCAAGCGCACACAAAGCGGTGGCTGGACCGTAGTCCGCTCCACACTGAATGCATGGAACCGCTCTTCGAGCTTAGCAAATCCACAAGGACCGTGCACCCCGTCCCCTCCAGCAACAACCAACTGTCTCCTGGAGCCAGTATGGACGAGGTAGTGGGTAATAGACAGGTAGGCACCTTGTCAACATGCACATCAAGCGCAGTCATACCGGGGATATCAAGCAACAGCCAATCACTTGAGAGAAAGATAACAAAGAAAATAACTCGAGTAATGCATAAGGAAACGTGACAAAAATTTTAAATTAATGAGCATATGAAATAAGTTGTTAACAAAGGATCCGAGACAAGTTCATGAGGTCAGAAAATATACTTTACGGAAATGACACAAACACGAAAATGTTATCGAAATTAACTACAATTGGCTTAAGCGAAGTGTGCAGGTTTATAGAAGAGCGTACAGGTGGACATTTATTTGAGAAAGAAAAGCATTAGGACAAAATTGAAAACCCACCACCTGAAATAAAGAGACTTAGCATGCAAGCACGCGGTTAGTAAATGGAATGCAGCGTACCTACAAACGCTGCGCTGGTTCTGCCTACGTTCGCTGCAGGACCCGTCGTCGCTTCAGTAGTGGTCCCGAGTGGCCTCGCTCATGGCTCACCAAGCCTGCCTGACTCAGGCACTCGCGACCGCATGTGCTACAGCACCATGCGCTTGATGTCGATGGAGTACAACCCATCGGTGCTTGCCGCTTCCGTACTCGTCGCTTCTCCGCGTGCATGAAGGCTTTCCCCTGCACCTCGGCAACTGCCTTCGTGATCGGATTGCACCATGCACGCCGATCAACCGCCTTCGATTCCCATGATCTGCAATCAAGATTAGAACGTGAGAGGCTCACTTTAATCATGTCCTGGTAACGTAACTTTGGATTCCCCACGTGCCGCTTCCCTATACTCAGCTGACCATATAAGAGTTGTTTCGGTATCCGCGTTGAATCCATATGGCTCACATGACCGATCCACCTCAGATGTCTCAGCAAAAGTATGCAGTCCACTGCATACATCCCACTTTGTCGCAGCACTTCTGTGTCTGCAACTCTGTCGCCCCAACCGATGCGCAAAATCCGTCGCAAGCACTGCTGATGGAACCGCTCGAGATATCGCACATCCCGCCGGTACATCGTCTACGTTTCGCTGCCGTATAGAAGAACAGACAGCACCATGGATTTGTACACCATCAGCTTCGTGCCAATGCTAAGCTGATGGTTGTTCCACACTCGGTACTCTAGCTTCCCGAATGTCGCCGCTGCCTTCGACACGCGGATACGAAGCTCACTGTGTAGCTGCTGATCAGTCGACATCACACTCCCAAGGTAGCAGAAGCGGGAGGTGGTTTCCAATACTTCAGCACCAATGCTGATTCGCGGCAATATTGAAGATTGCACCTCCGGTGAAGGCTGAAAGAGACAGACAGTTTTGCTTGTGTTGATGGTGAGCCCGAATTTGGCCGCTGTCAAAGCCAGAGCACTAGTCATATGCTGCAACTCATCCGCGCTGTGTGCAAACAACGTCCGGTCGTCAGCAAACAGCAACATACGGATAGTTGGCTCACAGACTAGAGTTCTCGCACCGAAACGACGGATGTTCAGCAACCCACCATCAATACGGTGCTCCACACGAACACCGTAAGCACAAGCGGCATCAAAAGCACAAGACAACATTGCATGAAGATATATATTAAACAGGGCACGAGCTAAGACAAAGCCTTGCTTCACACCAGAGACAACTGCAAAGTCATCCGAGGTCTCTCCATTCAGCTGCACCCTCGCTCGCATACCACTGTGCAGACATTCAATTAAACTTACAAACTTACGCGGGCAACCAAACTTACCCAACACCAGCCACAATGCCTCGCGGTTCACCGTATCAAATGCCTTGGTGAAACCAACCTAAAGCGAGTACAGTGGCTGGTGTCGTTCTCTGCACTTCTCCTGCAACTGACGAGCCGCAAACACCATATCTATAGTGCTGCGACCCGAACGGAATCCACACTGCTCTCCCGCCACGTTAGATTCTACAACCTGACTGACGAGGCGGTTGAGGACGATTCGGGCAATCACCTTGCCCACACAACTCAGCAAGTGGATGCCACGATAATTCGTGCAATATTGCTTGCTCCCTTTGCCCTTATACAGTGGTAGCACAAGGGCATCCTTCAGCTCAGAAGGCACCTCCTCTTCAATCCGCAGGCATTGTACCAAGTGGTGTAGCGCAGTCAACAACGCGGGTCCGCCGTGTTTCAATACTTCAGGCGGGATCCCGCCGGCACCGGCACACTTGCCGTTTCGCAGCTGAGTAAGTGCTCTCTGCGTCTCATCCAGTGTCGGCGTGTCCGCCAGACTCGTCTTCACATCGTGCTGCTTCAGTCAGTTCAATGTAGGCCAGTCGATCTCTGAACAGTTGTTCAAGAGACAGTCAAAGTGTTTCCGCCAGGTCTGCATTATGTCTGCAGTCTGTGTGCAGGTAGCGCCTGAACTACCATCGATCAGCGTCCTCAGCGGCTCCAATCTCGGTCCATACACCGCCTTCAAGGAGTCAAAGAATTCCTTGTGTTGGCGGCGTTCGGCGTAGCATTCCATCTGCCTCGCCTTCTCCGCCCACCATGCATTCTTTATGTGACGGAGCTCTCGGGTCAGTCGCCGTCGAAGTTTGTGAAAATGACTCTTCTTCCCCAAGTCACTGGGGTCTGCGACATGTGCAGCAAATGCTGCATTCCTCCCCGACACCAATGCGCCAATCGTCGCATTGTTGTCACCAAACCAATCAGGCCGCTTACAGTTTGCACGCCCGATGGTCTCCTCGGTAGCAGCTGTCACTTGGTCGCGAATGTGGTGCCACAGGTCGCCCACTGTGGCTATGCAGTCCACATCACCACACAGGCGTGCAGCCATCGCCTTCTCCAGCTCAGTACGTTTCGCCACAGTACCGAGGGAGAGAATGTTAAATTTGCGCCGATTCACGGCGGGAGTATAACACGTTGATTTACGAAAATATATGTACAGTTTGGTCCGCACCAACTTGTGATCAGTGCCACACTCAGCTACACGCAGTACGCGTGCCATGCGCACTTCACGCATATCAAGCTGACGTACGATGACATAGTCGTAGGCAGTGAGCTGTGACCACTGTCCTTCCATTTTATCTATTGCTCCAACCACCCTACGGGACCTGTCAAGCGTATGCTTTTTTACCCGTTATAAATCATTGTTCATTGTTCATTGTTCACTGTACACGACAGCTCTGTTGCGCCTCAGGCATACCACGCAAGGACTTGTTCTTCATAACCGTCAGAGCAGTTCGTCGGGTAGTTCGGCCTCTTACGTTGTTTATCAGTTCATCTGCAGTTACGGTGACACTTACATAGGCCGAACAAACCGTCAGTTAGCTCAGAGGGTAGCTAAACATTTGCTAAAGTGGTTAGGACAAGCGATTACATAACAAAATGGGACGGATCTGAGAATTAATCGGAGCCCGGCATGGTCTATCACCAAGCACCTCATGGCAACCCGTCATCATGTGAACCCCGAGAGAGCGTTCAAAGTGTTGGTACGTAACAGAAACCCGATAATGCTGGCAAATAGTAAGGCTTTGTTGATTGATATCTATCAAACCGTGCTGTGACAGAAACTCTTGAGGCAATCAATTAGGTTGTCATGGTCTTGACTGTGACATTTTGATTGATGTTGCTTGATGTTGTTGAGGGAATCCACCCGGATTGTTTGGCTGAATTGCCTGACCCACAAGGCAGTGGGTGGTTTGGAGGTTTCCTTGAGGGACTCCGCCCGAAGCCTTTGGATCAACAGCCTGACCCAAAACGCAGTGGGAGCAGATCCAACTAGTGAATGTGATTGCAGAGACAGATTGGGATCTGCTTGACGGCAGTCACATGCAGCCTTTGAGGCTCCCGAACGAGTCAAATATGTTTTGCGACCGTATTAGGATAAGCATCTGCGACCACTGCCAGATGCATGTAGGTTTTGGCGGTTTTGCATCAATTTGACCAGGGGCTGCCTGGCTTGTGGCGATCAGTAGCAAACCATTGAACACCCGGAGGCGTACTCCCACCGTCAGAGAAAATGCGTGATGCTCTTGCTCTGCGCAAATCGAGCAGTGAACTTATAACCTGTAGACCAGTTGTCTCCCATGAGTGGGTTTTACGAGAAGAGGGCCATCGACCAATCCTAAACTCCGAAGAGGATGGGCTAAGATACTGGCAGGGCGCGCACACCTAATAGGAGAACGACTCGGGTCCTCAGCCAAAGCCTTCGATTAAATGTACACTCGAAAGTCAGCGGGTCTAGCACATGGTCAGTTCACTGAGTCGTGCGGATTGGTGACCTGGATCTTAGCAGGGAGGAGGGATGAACCCAACTCCCACCCAGCGGTCGCCACGAGGAGGTGTCCAGGACATGAGTCCATGGCAAAACAGTAGCAGTGGTGAATGGATCGTCTGTCAGGATCTAGCCACCACCAGCCTCAGCGCACCATAGGCTCTCCCGACATATATATATATATATATATATATATATATATATATATATATATATATGTTCCCCTTCTTAGATAGCTACCTACTTGTTTGACCACTTGCTCTGCTACTTACTTTGTTAATTACTTGCTTGTGTGCTTACTTCAATACTTCAATACTTAATTATTTACCTAGTTATTTACTTACTTGCTTATTTACTTATGCACCTGATAGGTAATCACAAATGATACTTATACGCCAGAAGGGGGAGTTTGGGAGGCTTGTCACGTATGCGTTCCCCTTTCAGCTGTTCGATTTCAGGTAATGGGATAAACACGGAATTATCCTGATTACTCGTGATTTATCTGATTTCACCATAGGCAATTCTCGCTTGACGACATGATTCACAAGAGTTTTGCGGCTGCCTTGTGTCGTCATTTCAACTGCGTATATTGTATTACGGGGCAGGTTTCTCATCTCAATTTTTATAAAACCGGTCGCAGGTGCCTGTTCACAATAAATTTGGAGGCTCGAAGCGAAACAAAAATGCATCAAGTACTGTCGATCAACGGTTTAACTTATTATGGAAGATGTTCGAACAATCAAATCTATCCGTTTTTTGTTAGCTACCTGAAACAAGATAGAGTGGAAAGTGTACCATTCAATCAGGGCACGTTGGCAGATGCACTACCCTACTCTCCAGGCGTTTTCGACAAACAGCCGTAGGAAAAATACGACGGCCGTATCGCCTTCCATACAACATTCTCTAAAATAGATATGCCTACTCAGCGCAGAGTGCCTGGTAAACTGACATTATCATAATTGATTCAGATAGACCAAAGCCACAAGTACCAACCACTGCCGAAACCTAGCCAAAACAGGATAATGAATCTCCCCACGTGAACTGGTTGGAGCAACATGGCATCTGCAATATTTGCTTCTCAAAATCCAACTGTGGAACACTTGCAGCAGTAATCACGAATTCCCCCACTCGATCTAAGACCAAACCTTATGGGTTACTGGCTCATAGTATTAGCATGTGTAAGGTGAAAAACCATACCTCATATCCTAGCCATCAGGCTACCCAGAGAGACTAGGCAGATGAGTAATTTACCTGTCGTGTGCATCGATTAAACATGCTCCCCGATACCTTATCTAACCTGTCGCCGGAAGTACTACGAGGCACCTATCGCTTGAATCCCGAGCACATCCAAAAGTAGTTTTACAGAGTTAAAGCGATCACGCAGGCTTTGAAAACGATTTCAGAACCAACTACTCCATCCCTAAGCGATTCTTGCGCGGATTCCAGAGAGGTCTCCAATCAATTGCTAGGGTTATCTACATCCGCCACCACAAGCCAGAGTAGTAAGTACACGAACAATGTATACGCCCCTACTTCTACCGTGGCCGGCATTTGTCGTTGCATGATGATTTAAGTTGGTTCGTAGCCCAATAAAACCTTAGCCATATCTGTGAATTTCAGCTGGAATAGACAAATGGACGTGAAAAATATCTATCTCTTCTACTGGTAGTATTAATTACCTCATTGTCCTGATTCCACTAGAAGTGGATGCTATCAAGGTAACAAATGTTGACTGAGTTGGAGCGTTTGCAGTTGCGGTCAGTGGAAAACTTCGAGCCATCGCATTCCCCTTAACCAATGTAGGTGGCTCATATCAGATTAGACGGAACAATTGCTCACTCATCATTCCAATGATGAATTCCGTTGGGTCAACTTTACAGTCGTTGGCACAACGGAACAATCGAACCAGTCACCAGCGAATCTTCTCGCTCCTTTGGGGACATTGGACACTGCCGGTGAATCAAGCTAGTGTGGATGTTGGCCGGCGGGATACCGGATGGGAGGGTGGATAACCTGTAATATACACCTCAGCTACATGACACATGACCTCGTTCTTCTGTGTGCACACCGGATATAGAATAAGTGAATGACATCGTCCTGAAGCGCAAACCGTTTGTGGCCCTATTCTTTCGACCAGACCGGAGGTCCTATGCTCTCGACCGTTGATGCAGTTGGTTCGATACATGGATTATGTTATGTAGGAGCTAGACAACCTAGTCCGTTGGCTAGAAGTGGTTAGTTCTGTTCGATCTTCCTGCCATGGAGATGCTTAGTTGCGCGTGCAGTGAAACACGAAACTGTTTGTTTTAGTATGGCGTTGGATGGTAGTGAAGAGAACTGGATGAGATGGATTTTCCAGCGCCTCGACTGTCTCTTACTACAGAGACTGGAACAAACCGTCACTTGCCATTTCATATGGCTAGATACTAGAATAACCGCGTTTATCTTGTGCTACACGGCCTGAGTACGTTTCCACAGCTTTAATCGTTTAATACGAAGAAATGGCCAGGTACCTAAAAAGAAATATGGGTGAGTAACTTGTAACAGTTTGCTTATCATCTTAATAGTTCGATGGTGATTGCGCAACAGAGCAATCCAAGTTGGAACCTGGATGAGACACAAATGAAGCCTCTCCTAATTTCAAACGCTATGGATGTAGCGCCTAGTGAGCGGAAGTCATGCCCTTCGGAGGCTAGCCACTGTCATCTCCTAAGGTAGTAACCTGCGTGACAGTGGAAGGTAGGTCATGCTACATCCCAGTTAGATTACAAATTGTGTAGCCCAGCCGACATCCCCATGGCTCAGTGGCTTAAGCTGCTGGTTAGTTGGCATCTGCCTCTAGCGGTCATGGGTTCGATCCCCAGTAGGGGACCGAGGTAATGCACACCACTGACGAGACCCAATAGGGCGAAAAGCTTCTGGTGCTTTTCCGGACTTGACTGTGCTATGTAGCTTGTGAGCAGCTGGGACGAAAACATTACAATTCTTAGTTGTTGCTGCAATTTATGAAAGCGTTTGTTCTTTCTGACGCGAGTGAGATGGGTCGCGTGTGCGAGCGGATCCAAGCCTTCGTATGGATGTCACGATACTTGGTGTGTTTTCTTCTCAACAATGAACCAGTTTGTCAAAACGAGCATAAAATTGCGTTTAAGAATTGGTAGACGAGTCTCATTTCCTAATGCACATTTGTCACCTACGTACAGACGGCGAAAATCGATTAGCAGCGACGCGGAGCCAGACAAACACAAATAGAAAAAGAGCTATGTTACTTGCATTTATTACAATCGTAGCTTTGCTTACAACAAATCCATCTAGGTGCAAGTCCACATGTACTCAATTATTCAATGTCTACTATTTTCGGTGCGGACATAAGTTACTACATTTGGCTAGACACTACAAAACGAGGTCGATTCTCGGAACAGAACCAGGAATGTTAATTACCTCTCTCCTAAGATAAAGCGAGTATTTGAGATAGCAAAAGCTTTCCTCATGCACACGCCGAATATTTTCGCCCGCACTTGACGCACTTAGCTAATTGAATTTCCTACATAAGGAATTATTCTACTGCATTGGTGGTGACTTCCTCTCACACACTTTCGCAGAAAAGTATCATAATGGAAACAGTCGGGTAGACGGGCCTTCTTGAAATTGATGCCTGCTCTTGAGCTCCCAAAACACCTCTGTATTTGTTGCTATCTTCCACATATACACGAAGGCATACTACGCCTAGTCATAAACGCAAGTTTCCCATGAATTTACGACGCCGCTCTGCGAAGCATAAACATCTCCGTTCCCACCACTTGACCAACCAGCTCTTCTTCTTGTTCCAGGGAAGAAGACTACCGACAGGCAGTAGCTGCTTCGCACGAATCAGCACATGCAAACTGGGAGTGGTTTCCAATTTGACTGCCGTTGAACTCACCGCCGGAATCGACTGAGCGAACTGCGTCAAGCCCTCAATTGATCGACCTCCTGGCTGGACATAGCCGTGATCGATGACCCATTTGATCTGGAACCGCAAGGGCACAAAGAAATTGATTGTGGTACTTGCGATTAGGGATTGTTTGTTCCAGTTGCTAGGGTGATGGAAGTGCAACATTCCGAATCTCTGACAGCCACTTTCAAGCGCAACTAAAGCAATCACGAGTGAGGACCAGTTTCATGCATCCAACAAATGTTGTAACACGGGTCCCAAATCAAGGTACTTAGGAGACGCGGTTGCAATCACCAGGAGATGAACAAACAACCATTACGCAACTAAGTGAGTGAGTAGTCTAGCCTACTGGAAAGATTACTTAGGCATGTCTCATGTTGTAGGAATCCATTTATCTAGGATATGTAAGAATGTTAAGCTGTCTGTGATGAGACAATTAAACTTTATAGAAATAAGTAAAACCTACTAGTCATAATTTCAGCCCTAGGTATATGAATAGATGATCAATATAGTTACGTCTGTGACTAAACAGACGGAAAAACCGAACAGTATAAGGTGTTGACGCACTCCTTCATCTCAGTCAGAGGATACATGTTTTAGTATG
Source organism: Dicrocoelium dendriticum (assembly GCA_944474145.2). Classification (NCBI taxonomy): domain Eukaryota; kingdom Metazoa; phylum Platyhelminthes; class Trematoda; order Plagiorchiida; family Dicrocoeliidae; genus Dicrocoelium; species Dicrocoelium dendriticum. The sequence continues at coordinate 35,496,047 of OX104064.1, forward strand.
CCCCAACCTAGCAAAATGAATTTATGGTTTTCTGTGGAAAATGGGGGTAGCGCAATGGAAACGGACAGCTTAAAAATTCCACCTCAGCGGAGAAGCAGATGAGTTAGATGACAATCAATCGACGCAGATTCTGGCGTTTCGCATAGACAAGCTGGATGGGTCATATAATATGGTAGGCAGTGGGCACTGTTTTAGAAGTTAAGTTTCGGTGAAAAGCACTGGTAAATGATCGTAGATTTGAGTATTAGAAGGATCATTCTTCGTACCGTCAGTTTACTCTGTTCCGGTGGAGCAGAATAGCCATATAGAATCGGTGATATTCCTAAGGGGGCTGGGAGGATTTGGGCGGACTGGATGGAGTGGGTAGGGGTCTGATTGTGGTTTGAATCCTTTGTTACCAAACTGACTAACTGCAGCAATGCGAAACTGGTACATTCTTCCAGGTTCGAATGCATCCAACTTGGCTCCAAATTGCTGAGTCTAATGAACGAAGGAAGCGGAAAAATACCCTGTTAAGCAGCTAGATATATAAAATTCCAAAACTGCGGTTATGTTGTTTCGAGCTGAAAGTAGCCCTTGCGATGTGAGAGGTCAATGGCAGTTGAAATTTTAATCGCCATTCTCTGCCGGAAACTCTCTTCATCCCATCGAGGGCATGATGCAATATTTTCTATTATGATTCCGGAGAACGACATTGGTACTGAGGCACACACAGTGTTTGCGTAACATGCTGACTGTGGGTGCAAGTTTTTCTTTGTGCCAAGACAAAACTTTGTCCTATTTGGCCTGATTAAGAGCCATAGACCCCACATATACAATGCGGGTGGAAAGGCTTAACCCATAGAAGTGGACTAACCTAACCGTAAAACAATGCAGAATTGAAGCAGCCGGTACTCGATGAAACACTTGGCAAAATGGTTAAGCACAATGGTGTGATATGATCTATCTGGAGAAGTCACTCGGTATAGTTTCAAGCGTGTGTTACAGACCGCGCGCATGGGTAGCCTCATACAAGGTTGGCGTGACGTGTTTTAGTTGAAAAGCAATCACTCGTCTGCATTACCTTCTGGAAAGAACTGCTGTACGTAGGAATCTAGGATTGATTGAACGCTGCGCAAGTATTGATTAGCTAAAATATAGCGTCTATTTGGATTCAAGTTGTCACAAATGCTTTTGGTTAATGTAAAAGTGGCTATCTGAAGTTAACTAAATTGCTCAAAACGCTTCCAGACTATGCTAGTTGATAGAAGATGGTCTGGTCAGACGGTCGCGCAGAGAAGTGCGGAAGGTTGGTGCTAATCTCAGCAGAGCGCAACTGGCGTCGACCAATTTTACAACCCCATGTGACTCCCGAGTAGTACCTACTCCATGATGTCAAGTGCCGTTGAATGCGTCCGGAAGTATGCGTTCAGTATGTGTGTAACTTCTCTGATTGCTAAACAAAGATAAGCATACAAAGGCTTGCCCGATATAAAACACATCAGAGGAGATGGCGATTAAATGGGTAAATTCAAGCCAGTGACTTAAACTGCACATTATCCCACTGGCTGTGGTGGGGTATGATAAAACGATCGCTGCAGTGGTTGAACGTATCGTTCCATAAATAAAATGCACGAGGAAGATGTTCCGGTCCATGATCTCAGTCTGACAAAATTGATAATGCCACAACAGAATCGCTGCGGCTGGCTGGATGCCGTGTGTTAATAGAGACTTGACGCTCTCGACATAGAAACACTCACTGGTCTAATATTGTTATCATGGTAAGAATCAATTTTGGACCCTAAGTAAACGTTGAAGGAGTTAAATGAACTCAGTCCGTGGAGTGAACAGTATTTTGCTTGACACAACCTGTACTACTATTGGTAGACTGATGAGGAACTCTTGTCCTGGCTACCGAGATTGTAGGATTTCTCTGGAATGCAAACACCGCCTCGGACGCTCCAAGACGAAACCAGCATTTGCACATGAAAACTGACGGCGGATTTCATTCATCAGATCAACTGGTTAAGCTTAATATTTCTCGCATCGGAGAATAACTTGTGTTACTGCGCAGTTACAGTTTTCCTCACCCTATCCTTAAAAGGTAGAGATGGTGTATCAAACGGTCGGACCAGCCGGGGTGGAAATCACCGTTAAGCCATCTGTCGACTAACGGAAGGGAATCGATCTGTTTGTTGCTGCAGCCTGGCTTCATGAATTCAGCCCAATACGGCGTATGCTAGTTTCTCACCCAAAGTGTAACTGGTATCTGAATTGTCAAGACGCACGCAAGCTCACACAACATCTTAGTTAAACAAAAAATTAATCCAGTTCAGTACCAGTGACAAGCCACATTCGCGTCACTATGGCAGAGGCGTTCGACCGATGTGTGGAGAACAAGCGATGGGCTCATGAAGTTGCGAAGTGACGGTTTGCAGTTTAGAAATGAGAAAACAATCAATTGGTCAAACTACTCATGCTATTGGATGTCGTATAACTCGGTCCTTCAGGAAGAAGCAGTCTATTGGGGCACAGTAATCAGCGGAAAAATACTGCGTAGCTCGTTCGCACAGCACTTTCATATAGGATTGTTTGGTCAACACCATTCACAACGACGCAGTTCCACCGATGATGTTTCCTCTGTTTATTCCATTTAAACAAGAGTCGAGATACGCCATTCAATCAACGGAGCTTGGTGCGACTAAAAGCCGAGACCGTTCGGTTTGCATCTGATCATCAGCCTCGGAGAACACGCTGCTCGGTCTGCTGGATCCGATACACCACTACCATCACAATGGATATGCGCGGCATCCATTTCTGGACTAACAAACGATAGTACAATAAGTTCGAGACGAAGTATCCACGGCGGGCCGAAATAGTGCATGGATGTGTCCTCGAACATGGGCACGAAGCAGCATCAGTTAGCTGATGATGTTCAATTGCTACCCACTTAAAACACTGGACTTCATGGTCGATCCTTAAGTTAATAAAGTGGGTTTGCGACTCGATTTTGGGACCACTGCGATGTCACCTGATTCATCTCTACTGTTTAGATCACCAAGTTGCTGGCGATCCCCATCATATAGTCATTAAATAGGGGAGCACATGATGCAATTCGATGATAAACCACAGATCACAGACCCTTAACCTCCTTCTGTAACCAATGTGATGGACGGTGGATAAACCGATTGGAGATGGTCATAGCAACTTCACGACTGAATAAGCAAATTAGTTCGGGTGGAGGTCATTCCGTCATACGAATTCGACCTCAGCCCTACAAGTTCACTTATTTTACAAGGGGAAAATAAGTGGAAATCATTTAGTAATTTACTCTTGTGATTGGTTATCACGAGCCACGTTCTGTCTGGCGATGCACGTGACACCTGTATGTGAATAAATGTCCATATTATCAAGCAAACCAGTGACTTGGTCGTGTGTCCACATAACAGCCGTGTCCTTTGTGTGTCCGTGTTCTTACCTACAATACTGGCGACAGTTTACTGAACCCATGGACTCCATCGGCAAACTGGAAATGTACACTGAGGAATCCGGTTCCTGGAACCACTACATCGGGTGTATGAACTGTTTTTTTCGCCGCTAATGAAATCATCAGCGACAACCTCAAAGTGAATATCCTACTAAGTAGCTGGGCCTCACAAGCATACGAATTAATTCACTGTTTAGTGACTCCCGATTTTTCAGGCACCAAACATTTTACTGAACTGACCACACCGGTTTCCAAGCACTCTAACCCACAACCATCAGTTATTGTGCAGCAATTAAATTTAATACAAGAGTCCAGGGTGAGAGGGAGTCAGTTGCTTCCTTCCTTGCTGAGCTAATGAAGTTGACAGAATATGCTGATTTTGGAAACTACCGAAACCACATGATCCGGGATCATCTGGTGGTCGGCGTGAAAAACGTTCTCATTCAGAACCGCCTGTTGGCTGATAATGCATTGGCGTTGAAGAGGGCCTAAGATGTTGCGACAAGCATGAAGGCTGCTAAAAGTAATGCCCAGGTTCTGCAGAATTTACAATTCAATTCAAAGCAATGTACTGAAGATATCACGGCCGAAGTCAACAAAGTTGGCAAAAACACCACGCGCTCATTCAGCTGTTATCGCTGCGGCTTGCGGCACAGTCATCCCAGAGAATGCAAACATACACGGACAGTTTGTAACAAAAGCCAAAAAGGTGGACACTTGACCCTGTATGTCGGTCCAGTACAAACCCATGTTCCCCGGTAGTAAACAAGCAATTTGTTGCTACTGAAACACAGAAGGACGAAACCGGTTATGGGGTGGTAGGGTTGGGAGGAGCAACACCGAATCACATCCAATTCGGATACGGTCCTTGTGGTCGTAATGACCGAGGTCTACTTCAAAGTGAACCGAGGTATGAATAGAGATTGCGAGTCGCAATCCAACCACACAACAGGTACACCAAATGCATTTTTCAATTCCTTACCGCTGTACCAAGCATTGCTCAAAGATCTTAGAGCCATAGTACTCAAGGCGTCAACCTTTAACCACTAGGCCTCGAGGTCCACCCCAGCTCAGGCTATCTCTATCTGCTGAGTCCCAACGAGGACGAAACCGGTTATGGGGTGCCAGGGTTGGAAATTGCAACACCGAACCACCTCCACAGGAATATATAACACAAAACACCCCAAGGGCACAACCACCATTTCGCGCGCAGCTTTGCTTAACCAGATTCTTGTGCATTTCGAAATGGACATGGACAGTGCAGTAACACTGCGCAAACTTGGTCCCAAAGATTGGCTCCGACGAGCCACATCAAAATACGTCGGGCGCCTCTACCATTGCGTACATACACGTGTGGTTAAGTGAAACCGCTGGTTGTGCAGGAAGCTGAAGTGTCATATTGAGCGACAACTGGAGGAACCATTTACATCGCACTCGGAGTTGGCCCAAACCTATTGGACAGCGGCTAGATCAATCAGCTTCCAATTCCGCAGATAAAGCATCTATTCTTACCATCGGAAACACAAACACTGTTCCAGAAATATGCACCAATAGTTGAGACGGCGGAGGAAGGAAAGTTCACCGGCGGACAAGTTCATACTTACCTTCCACCTGGCAGACAACCGCGATTCATCAAGGCTCGATCGCTGCCGTATATGATGCCATCGAAGGTAGAAGTGGAGGTTGATCGCCCGTAGAAAAGCACTGACATAGAGCCAGTCCAGTTCCCGGATTGAGTTACACCAATAATTCTAGTAATCAAGCTTGATGGATCGATAAGTATATTTGGGGACCAGAAAGTTACCGTTAATTGCAATACTTCGACTGAAAAATACTTGATCCTGAAAACTGAGGACGGTTACGTGCAGCTCGGTAACAGCAGATATTTCTCAACCATGGATTTTGCGCACGCTTAGCAGCAGCTCCAACTACACGGAGACTCCAATACAATAAAGATCATCAGTACCCATCGCCGTTTGTTCCGATAAAACAGACTACCATTTGGTATCCAATCGGCTCCGGCCACTTTCCAGCGGACAAGAGAGAACATCAAAACAAGGGATCTTTCCCAGTTAAGCCCCGCCACTAATGCAAAAAGATCACGCGCAAAAAGTTAAGCCCCGCCACTAAGGCAAAAAGGGTACACCTGGAAAGTCAAGCCCCATCAATAGTGCAAAAAGGGCACGCTTTAAAAGTTGAGCTCCGCCACTGTTTGCCAGCTCCAGTGTACGTAATGCATGTGAACGTGCCCCATAAAAACACTCCTTATCCGCTTCTAAGGTCACTTTTGTCCAAAAATTTTCCACGTTCGCATGTAAAACCTGACATGAACTTTCTGACGCTTTCGGCGGTCGTTAATGACAAGGAAACAGCAATACGTTTCTTGCAAAGCCATGGAGTGATTCATCATCAACGTTTGTGCAGACGAGGACACCAAATGACACTTTCAACTGTTTCTGACAGGGGGAGGTGTGATGCCCGACAGCGTCGGCAAGAAATCGGTCTTCGAAAGGGAAATTGGCTGGAGCGGTATAGGATGGATTTCAAGACAATAATCCTATTCATTTATTGCTGGTCCAAAAATCTGACAACAATCAAATTCTGCTCAGAGGAGTTATCTATTGGCCACGCGACCGCTGTCGACTGGAAAAACTTTCTGCCTGAAATTTGCGCCTGGCAGCTTTTGCAGACTCCAGCGATTGTCGGCGGCCCAGGTCTACATGACGAGATCGATGAAACCCTAATATCACGTCGTAAAAACCATGCAGGGCGAGTCCTTCCCCAGCAGTGGATTTTCGGAGGGATTTGCCGGGAGACTAAAGAAGTGTTCTTGTATGCAGTTCCAGATGGAACTGCGGCCACTCTGCTGGACACAATCCAGGCCTGCATCGCTCCCAGCTCAATTATCATTTCCGTTATGTGGGCATCATACCAAGGCATTGAATCGATGATTGGCATGAGTTATACTCATCAAACGGATAATCATACCGAAAACTTTGTGGATGCAATGACTGGAGCTCACTCACAAACCATCGAATATCTCTGGCACATTTACAAAATGCAGAATAAGCGCCAATGCTGCACACACCGATCTTTAATGGACAGCTACCTGTGTGAGTTCGTTTGGAGGCAAAGACACCGAAAAATGGACCTTTTCATGCAAATTATTAATGACTTGTCTCAATTTCACCCTCTTCAATAGAGAGTAAAAGTTCAAGTTCCATTTCCTCCGTTTTCCTAATCTTTTTTGGGTGGCGGGGCTTAACTTTTTGGCGGGGCTTAACTGGAAAAAATCCAAAACAAGTTTGCCTAAAGCTATCGTATACCTAGAAAACATCTTGGTAACGGCGCGACAAGTGACGAACATGGACAAACACTGCGAGTTGTTCTCGACCGACTGAAGGCGAATGCTTTTAGGCTGAAAAGTAAAAATTGCGTATACTTGGCTCCCCAAGTTGGTTATTTGGGTTCTCGTATAAGTGCTGAAGGACTGAAAACGTTTGAAGAGAAAATCCGGCCTATTCTTGAGGCCCCATAACCAAGAAATCAGCACGAGTTAAGGTAGTTCTTGGGGATGTACAATCCCTACTCACGATTTGTTCGGCAATCAGCCACCGCGTTATCCCCGTTGCATCGTTTGTTTTGCAAGGACACTCAGTAGGTGTGGTCTGAGATGGAAGAATTGGTTTTTGTCAAGCTAAAGGTGCATAGGTCAGTCAACCGGTTTTGCTCCACGTCGACCCCGAAATGTGCATGACGCTGACCTGTGCTGTACCACGGTACGAAGTTGCAGCCGTACAGTTACAACCTGATGAGAACGGAGTAAACAAACCAGTCGCAGCTGGCTCGGACTCTATCGCAGAGCGAACGAAATTACGCCCAAATTGACAAGGTGGTTTTGGCGATAGTATTTGGGATTGTACGACTTCACAAATAACTATTTTGACAGAGATTTGAAATACACACGGATCACAAGCCAGTATTGGGAATTTTGGGCGAAGCAAAAGCGATACCCCAAACGGCATCGCCCGGAATGTCTTGTTGGGCCCTTCTACTTGCTGGCTTTCAGTATCAAGTGCAATCTCTTCCCGAGAATGAGAATTATTGTGTCGATACTCCCTACCGGTACTCGGCCGGTAGCCGCGTGGTCTGCACGTTTGCTTTGCAACCGCAGGGCCACCGGTTCGAATCCGCGTAGGGGTGGGCGTCCTCGCGGTATACTCAGCCCGCGCGCGACTGGTGATTGTCGCGCGGCAGCGAAGCGCCGTTACGGCGTACAGTTGACACATTATTATTTATTATTGCCGGCTGCCAGTACTAAAGCTTCAGAGTCACACGTCAGATTTGAAAAGTTGGTACAAGTACTATGTTGGTTAGATGATTCGCCAGTGACAGCAACTGAAATAAAAGCGGAAACAAGGAGTGACCCTGGACTGTGGAAGATGCATGATTATATCCTAAATGCTTGGCCGGACAGAGTAGATGAAGGTCTAAGAGTTTTCCACGCTCGAAGAACTGAATTAAGCCCCGGGGAGGGTTGCATACTTTTGGGCTCTATAGTCATGGTCCCCGATAGGTATCATCAAGCAATCCTGCGGGAATTTCATATGGGTCACCAAGGAAATTCAAAGATGTAAGCACTGGCACGTAAGTACATCTGGTGGCCGAGAGTCGATCAGGAGATAGAACAACTCGTACAATCGTGTGTTAGCACTCAAGAAGGTAAATCATCCCCACAACCTGTGCCAATGTCTCCATGGCAATGGCCATCGCGCCCGTGGTACAGAATACACTATGACTTCTGTGCACCCCTAGACAGCTTCATGATTCTGGTTGTAGTGGATGCACATTCCAAATGGATCGTAGCTCGGGCAACCACATCCATGACTGGATCGACCACTGGGCACATTTTAAGGAATATATTCGCTACACATGGTGTACCATGTATGGTTGTTTCAGATAACGCCTGACATTTACCAGTGACGAGTACGGACAATTCTTACGTCAAGATAAAATCGAGCATGTTCTCTCGGCATCAGATCACCCTTTGTCTAATGGTGTGTCAGAGAGAGCGGTTGCGACAATCAAACAGGGTGTGGCCAAACAACAGTCCGGAGCAGTACAAACCCGCCCGGAAGAATTTCTATTGCAGTACCACATTACATCACACACTACCATGGATCATCCACCGTGAGAACTTCTGACGGAACGACGTCTGCGCACTCGGTTGGACCTGATTAAACCCAGCCTTTATGGAACGGTCGGTAAACTCCGGTTTGATGATGCGACGTTACGACATGAAAACAAAGGATTGTGTGATTGAAGCAGGCGACAGAGGATTAGTTAAACTGAGGCCAACCGATAGAACTTGGATCCGAGAGATTCCGAGATGGAAAAGAGGTATTGCGATAGAAGCGGAATTGGAAGACAGCAGAATAATTCAACGAAATTTGGACCAAGTACGACGACAGCCTATGCGTAGCGAAGAGGCACAACAAACAGCCCATCGTCTGCATCCCTGGGAATAACCACAGAAGTATTACGAAATGAAGATGACGCTGAGAAATCAATAGAGTTGTGGCCATCACTTCGTGAGAAGCGGAGCGTAGAACACTATCAAGCTGGGTATTTCTAAACTAGCAGTGGACGACTGCTGTGATTAGATATCCCGAGCAACGGTCTGTCTGGCAATGAACAATGAACAATGAATTTATACGGGTTAAGAAGCGTTGCTTTACAAGTCCCGTTGGATAGTTGCAGGGGATATCAACATAATAATTATGATGAAAAGGATAGTAAAATAGTTAACACTTTAAATACGAAAATAAGGACTTATCGTTTGCTTCGATGCAGTCCTGCGATCCACCTAGATTCACAACACCCACAGTTAACAACAAATAATTCCAGGGTAAACTCCAGGTGTAGGATGGAGACATAGTGTTAAGTAACAAAGTGTAAGTGGATGAGTGCATCGTCCAACCGTCTTTTAAATATTGTTAGTGTCGGTGCAGAGACACCCGATTCTGTGAGAGCATTCCACGGGTGACAGACACGAATGGAAAAGAAATTTCTCCGGCACTCCAGACGACTGTATTGTTCTGCGAGTTTTAATGAGTGGCCCCTCAGGTTTGTATTGCTGCTAAGTTGCAGTAAAGGGCGGCACACATGATGTGGGTCTCGCAGAATCAAGTATGTCATAATCAGGTCGCCTCGTAGTCTGCGATAGCTTCCACTGAACAACCCTAGTCGTCGCAGCCTCTCCTGGTAGGACAGATTGCGCATTCCAATTAGGTTCTTAGATGCCCGGCGTTGTGGCTGCTCCAGTGCATTAAGGTCGTGTTTCAGCCATGGATGCCAGGCTTGAATTGAGTATTCGACATCGGGGCGAACATACGCACTGAGCATTTGTCGAAATATAGAGCTGTTTATTTGTCCAAACGCCCGCCTCAACAGCCCAACGTGTTGGTTCCCGGTCTTCGAGGCCTTTTCGGATTGCCTGGAGCAACCCAAGTCATCTTGAACCAGGACACCCAAGTCACGTTCGAGAGTTGATTGTTGCAGTACATCCGTTCCGAGTCGGTATGAGTAGCTGCTTTGATGTCGGATGGAAAGCACCTTGCATTTACTGACGTTGAAATGCAATAAGTTTTGGATCGACCATTGATACACTGTATCTAAGTCACTTTGGAGCACATGTTGGTCGGCGTTCGCCTGGATCCTGCGCCAGATCTTGATATCGTCGGCAAACATTAGGAAGTTTGAAGCGATTCCCTGTGCAAGGTCATTAATAAACAGCAAAAACAAACTTGGACCTAGAACCGAGCCTTGCGGCACACCACACTCGACTTGTATGGGGTCCGATAAAGAGCTCCGAACTCTGACCACTAATTGCCTTTGAAATAGAAAGTTGGAGATCCAGCTTAAAAGAGGGTCGCCGATCCCGTAATGCTGCAGCTTGGATAGTAGTATCCGATGGTCTAGACGATCGAAAGCCTTGGAAAAATCCAGGTATATCACATCAACACCTTCTCCAGCGTCGGCTGCCTCGGTCCAACTACTGCGTGCAATGAGTAAGTTAGTTGTACATGACCGCTGTCGACGGAAACCGTGCTGTTCAGGAGTGATGAGTTTGCAGTTTTCCAGATAGCACACCAGTGCATCGGCAACTATGGATTCCATGACCTTGGAGAGTATAGGAAGAAGGGTTACTGGGCGGTAGTTGGAGGGATCAGATTTGCTTCCACCGTTGTGAATCGGGCTTATTATTCCAAGCTTCCACATGGCGGGAACCTAATTCCGGTCTAAGCAATGCTGAAAAAACTGAGCTAAATGTCCTGCCGGTTGGTTTGCTGCTACTCCCAATGCCTCAGGACGAATGGCGTCGACACCCGGCGAGCTGTGTTTGCGTAGAGAAGTCAGCTTTTGCAATACAGCCTCTGCGGTAAAATTGATGTGGGTTAGTCCTGGTGAGCAGAATACAAAGCTTGGTAGATCGCTTGGTGGCAAGACCCTTTGAAACGTGGGGGCGTATTGCATCTGCAGCGAGTTTGCAGCTTCCATAGACGTTCTTGTTGGGCCATCAGCCGTATTGAGTGGAGGAAATCCTTGCCTCACTTTTCGTAGGCTATTAATGTGCTTGTACAGCAGTTTGTGGTTAGCACGGAAGGTTTTGCGATGTTCTGCTGATAGGCGGCTTTGTCTTCTCTTAACAGTTGAGTGCAGTGGTTACGCTGTGCTACGTAGTTGTCCCAAGTTTCTGGTGCTGGAGCTTCTCTGTACACTCGCCATGCTGCGTTGCGTACTGTCATCCATTTTCGGGTTCTGTTCCTAACGAAAGAAACTGATTTGCACTTATTGCAAGCTTTTATCTCTGAAGCCTGTGCAATCAGCTGACTGAATGTCTTGACGAACTCGAGCCAGGCGAGGTCCGGGGGTTCTTCTTCTACGAAAGACCATGTTGTGGCGCTGACTAGCTGGGCGAGTCGGTCGTACCTTGTGATGGTTCGCACAGTATCATCGTTATCATTCAGATATTCTGCATAGCAGACGAAGTTGAAACTGATGACTGCGTGATCACTGCGACCCAACGGGCAGTCTAAGATCAACGAATCAATCATATTCTCCTCGTTGGTAAGCACAAGATCCAGCACAGATGGCCTGTTACCAGTTCTGAACCGAGTGGGCAAAGTGATGTGATTGTAAAGAGGAACAGTAGTTACTAGATCTTGTAAATCGGTTTTGAATTGTTCTCCGGTCGTGGCAGGGGCTTCTAAACAATGTACGTTGAAATCACCCATGATAAGAATGTGAGTGTACTTCGGTTGCAAACTGCACCTTAAAGCAGCCGTTAGGTGATAGTCGGTTTCGGGTGTTGACTTCGGGGCGCGGTACACCAAGACAATAAGGCAAGCGTCCCTGCCTTTTAACTGCAACCGGCACCAAGGACAGTCGGGGAACTGCGAATCTGAATCCTCCACGGCTTCGCACTGTAAGTCCTTTCGGTAATACAGGATTACAAAATGTCAGGAAGTTTATCAAATAATGCCACAAACGCGATAAAGTTAACGAAGCTCTCCACAATTAGCGCAAGCAAACTGTGCAAGTTAATAGATTATTCTGGTAAGCAGAACAACCCAAATAAAGCGGAATGAAATTGATGCAGCATAAAGTACATATCTTAAGTGTAATGTTTGGTAGGATTAACTCAACCATAAATGCAACATCAGCCTCAGCATGGGGCACTGACACATGGTTGGCGGCATCGGATTTCGGATATGCCTGTCACTGGGGCCAGCCACAGGACGCCTGCGCCTACAGAGGAACCATGTATGGTTGGCGCTATGCCACACACAGCTCCAACCACACACCCCATATCCAGTGTAAACCAGAAGGAATAAGACCGGAGGCATGTGGATGGGAGCCACGTTTCATCAACGGAGCCAACCGACACTCCTTCACAGGCAAATGCAATCACGCCGTATTTGGGGAATCAAGTGCACACAAGGCGGTGGCTGGACCGTAGTCCGCTCCACACTGAGTGCATGGAACCACTCTTCGAGCCTAGCACGATCACAAGGACCGTGCACCCCGTCCGCTCCAGCAACGATCAACTGTCTCCTGGAGCCAGTATGGACGAGGTAGTGGGTAATAGACAGGTAGGAACCTTGTCAACCTGCACATCAAGCGCAGCCACACCGGGGATATCAAACAACAGCCAATCACTTGAGAGAGAAAGAGAGAAAGAAAAAAAGATAAAAACTGGATTAGTGCCTAAGGAAACGGTGACATAAACCTTAATTTAATGAGCATATGCAATAAGTTGTTTACAAACAAATCCTAGATAGGTGCACGAGGTCAGAATGTATACACGGACATATATAGACACATGAATCCAGTTTTACTGGTTAACTTCTATAAGTTTATACAATTACAAACCACACCTGTTTGTTTTATCAGGATATTGCGTTCACCGGCGTGCCCCGCACTGCTGGGATTAAAACATTTATTTATTTATTTATTTGTGCTCCTACATAAAGCTCTTTAGATGTCCCTTAGCGCTTTCAATTTGCACCCAGCGGTCGCGAACGCCCCCATATGCTACGGCACATTGTGACCAAATCCAAGTCTGTCGGTAGCCTGGCCTGCCAAACAACCTTCTCGTGGTGCCAGCTGGGTGGTTCGGGTTTTTCCCGTGCCAGCGAATGGTTCGGCGGCAGTGTTCCAGGAGGTGGTGGGTTTTCGCTTGACAAGCGTTCTCCCTACAAAAAATCGAAAACATCCGTTTGACAACACTACGATGTGGCGGATGTGACCCGCCAGTAAATATGGTCACTGCTCCTTGCTTTCCTCCGGTGGATCATTGTATCCCAGCAGCTTGACTGCTACTTTTGAGGGGAACACTGAGGTCCTGTTTGGTACCCGACCAAACGAAAGGCGTATAAACCGAGAAATCTGTCACCGGTTCCCAATACGCGCGAGTACTTGAATTCGCACCGCTGCTTTGTTGATAGGCCAAAGGCTCGGAGTGGAGTCCACTAAGACAACCCCTACTTCGTCTTAACCAACCGGATAATATCTCGCTTACTGACTAACCACACGCACGCTGTCGCTCTCACGATGTTTTGCGTTCCTGATACTGCACCGGCTTTGCAATCATGCGCCACCCAGTTACCTATATTCCCTTTGCATTATTCACTCACTTCATTTCCTGATTCCTCGACGGTGAACAACTCTGCCTCCACCGGTGATTTCGTCCCATCAACATCCGCCAACTCAGTCACACAGTGCTTCAGAGGGAACCAATAGCCACATGGTCTTCCATCATCCCTTCTGCAACCTGGAGCTCGATTCAAGCTAGCAACACTAAACGTGTGCATTCTACTGCAGATCTGGCAATAAACAGGACTGGCGAGCACCTTGGAAACCCTTCAAATTGATGTCTGCTGCCTGACTGAGACAGAACTTCAGGATCCCAACACAGTTTACCAGCTATCGCCACCAATCCATCTCCAACCCATTTTCATCTCCGTCTTTCTGGGGACGCTGTGTCTTCCGATTCTGCGCAAACTTGTGTTGAGATTCTGCTCAGTGCTAGAGCCGAGGTCGCCCTCCTTGATTGGATTTCAATCTACAGTCATCTCTGTGCTATTAAGTTCCGCCACTCTTGCAAGGTTAGAAGACATCGAGCTGATAGGCGTGCTCTATTTGTACTCTCCGCCTATGCCCTGACTGACTGCAGGTCGGATGCAATCAAGGACCAGTTTTATCAAAGTCTTCATGATCTGCTCCTAAGGGCACCTAAAGGAGACATGATCATTAGGACAGGAGATTTCAACTCAAGCCATGGTAGGCTGCTTCCATCTGAACGCCAACTCAGGACCAGATGGATATGATGACGTTCGCTCTAACAATGGAGAAATATTGCTCAGTCTGTGTGGCGATCACCATCTTTGCCTCTCCAGTAGGAGTTTCGTCACCCCAGGCGACATTATACCACCTGGCGTTCTCCATCACTAACCCAGCGCTGGTCGCAAGTTGACTATATAGCCATAAGTCAAAGGTAGCCTGGAAGTATACGCGATTGCCGGTCATACTGGTCTACTTGTGTGGAGACCGATCACGCATTGGTGTGCGCGACAGTTTGCATGTGCTTCGGTGACTCCCCAAGGGCCAAACAAACCCGACTGTACGTGTAAAAATTGGAAGAGCCCGAAGTACAAACAGGGTATCAGCAGAAGCTTCGTGAAAACCTTGCTGCCTCCTCTTCTCTGGATGATGACTAGCACTGGTTAGGCTTGCAAAACGCTATGCTATCCGCAGGTTTGTCCAACTGCGGCCTCGTGCACTGCACAGCTAACAGCTGGATGTCGGCAACTTCCTCGGAACTTCTAGCTCGTCAACGCGCCGTGCCCGCTGGCACGTTAACACAACAAAATCCGTCGGTCTATTTCCCTACAATCGAAAACAAGTCTTCGCTCTAGTCGTGAATCTTGGTGGTTTAGGGGTACTGCTGAGACGGAGGCCGCTGCATCGGTTGGAAACCGCCGCAGTTTGTTTCGCCTCATCAAAGCTACCGGTTGCAATTCACACGCCAAAAGCAGACAATCTGTGAGTTAAACGGCACAAAAATCACAAACCTGCAGAAGCGATTGGAGCGCTGGGCAGAGCAGTATGTTCTTCAATTTAAATACCCAGCACATCTTACTGTAACACCTCCATCTCCATCAGATGTTGTTTGGCCTGTCCCTAGTGACCCGCCTACCGAAGTAGAGATCCGAAACGCAATCCGTTCTTTGAAACGGCATAAGGCTCATGGCCCTGACAACCTTCCTCCGCCTCTTTTCCAAGGTAGCATGCATTACCTGTCAACTAATTTCTCTCGCTTTTCACAAAGCTTTGGACTGATGAGAAAGTTCCAACTCATGGGGAGACTTAATCGTTGTCCCGCTTCATAAGAAAGCCCCCGCGAAGACTGCGATAATTCCCTGGAATATGGCTGATTTCAGTTGCTTCCAAGATGTGTGTGTCCATCTTAGCAGGCTTTCCTCTACCAGAGAGTTTTTCCCGAAATAACAGGCCGGTTTTCACCCAGGCCGAATTCGCTTTGATCAACTCTTCACCCTCAGACAAATTCTCGAGTACCGCCACCTCCACCGTCGACCGACAATGGTTGTGTTCCTGGACATCCGCGCGGCATTCGATTCAGTAGACATAGCTGTTTTGTGAAATTGTCTACTTAGGAATGGTGTGCCAGACAAGTTTGTCGTTATTCTGAGGGAATTATGCAGTCGAACTTCGGGCAAAATTAGGACGTACGGCAGACTTCCTGTTAGTTGGCTGTCACCAGCGGCTTACGCCAAGGTTGTCCTATTTTGCCATAGAATATTTCATGTAACGAGCGCTAGAAGATGTCCCGAATTGCGATGTGCTGCTTCACCCTTGTGTCAGAATGGCAGACTAGGACTACGCCGACGACATAGTTTTGCAAGGTGCCGATCTGCAAACCGTCCAAAACCCCTTGTACCGCTTAGCGATTGAAGCATCCAATTAGGGCTTGTATTTCATCCCAGCCAAATGTAAAAGGCTGTTAAGGATTGGCAGGGACCTGCCTCCGCACTCACCATTGCTGATAACATTGTGGAACAAGTGGATGGCTGCACTTATCTAGGGATTCGCATCACGGCTAGCGGTAGTGTTGGAGATGAGGTTTTACAACGCATTGTTAAATCTAGCTTTGCATTCAACAAACTGAGACACCTATGGCGTCGTCGTGACGTCCGTCTCAAGCTGAAGGGAATGGTGTACAAAGCTTCCGCCCGTACGATCCTTCTGTACGGTTGTGAGATCTGCCCTCTTCCCCCCGAAGACATGAGACGGCTATCGGTTTTTGACAAGCGTTTCCTGCGAAGGATCGCTAGTGTGTGGTGGCGACATTACCTAAGCAATATGGAGGTTCGTGAACGGGTGCTTGGAACAAACAACCACAACCTTCAAAACCTTGTTCCCCAACACCGCATGAGTTGGCTCGGCCACGTACTGCGGCTACCAGCTATCGCCTTTCCCGGCGCGCGTTATTTGTACTTCCCGGAAGCGACGGGAAATGGTATCGAGGTGGGCAACCAATGAGGTTCAAAAGGAGTATGAAGAAAGCAGCCTCAAGTTTTACTTCAGTCGGATCAGTGCGCCTCCCAGCTTGGGGACCAGGTGACTCGGAATTCCTGTGGTTGCAAATGTTGGATGTGATGGTACGTAACAGACATCAGCGGCGCCAGTGTTGTTGTGCCGTTTTATCTGTTGCTTAATATTAAGTATATATTTATATATTAAAAACAAAAAGACTCAAAACGACGTGCGTTAAACCCAAAAAGGAACTATCATTTTTTCTCGTTTTCTTTCCTATGCCTATTGTCTTCCATTTGGCCATGATTCTGATGGCACGTTATTTGTATACAAACTTGTGAATATATATATATATATATCACTCATTGTACTTATCTATTATACTATCTGCCTTTCTGAGCTGGGTCACTCAACAGACAGTAAGTACATTTTGGGAGTATTTACACCTTTGGAAACAACTTGAAGGCCTAGCAGATAAAATTAAGAGATCTATGGAAAAACATTATTTCCTTAAGGAGGAATTTGAAAGCACTATGTATTTATTTGGCCGAGAAAAGTATAGGCAGCTACCGATACCACGGTAGCTGCATCCACTGGCCATCCGTTTATCCAGCGATCGGACTGCGACGTCTCTGAGTCTCACTGCACTATCAGACCCGCTGTTGTGACCTTTGGCCACTCATCACCACTTTGTCTAGGCGAGCTTTATGCATTGCCAAAGTAAATTTTAAGTGTTTCGTTTAGTAGGGTAGAATTCTGCTTTATTTATCCTTTTGATTCTTCCTTAATTAAATTATGGGTTATTAGTATATAATGGGGGATTGTTACTTAAGAGCCTGTTCTCAAAGCGTTAGAGTTGCAGTTAAGGTCACCGCACGAAAGCAGCTTTCGTTATTTCAGCGCTATGCGTAAGATCTAGGTAAATTTATAAACAACCTTCGACATCCTGTCCTTCTGAAGTTGTGACCATGGTTTACTGTAAAAATGCAGGTGAAGGCAACAGCTTAATAGGAGTTCAGCATAACGGCACAAGTGTTAGCTATCCAATAAGTCTATGCATGATGTGAGATAATTATGTTACCCAGATACAGTCATACAACTCACCGGTGAGCATATATTTTGGCGGCAAACTATCCAACCATTTTCCAGTAAATTTACGTAGTCCTGCTCTGATTGACAGGAACTGGAACATGTGGCATCGCCAGCATTCGTGATCCACAGTCGAAGTTCAAACTGATCCCACGGAATTGGCACATTCTCTCTGGAGGGACATTTGCATGGACGGGCATGCATGCTCTCTGACAAGAAGGCACATCCCTGGTGGCACCTTACTTCTGGGGTCTGCAACCGTGGTTCAGTATAAGAAGGAGGAACATCAGCGCAATGCAGTAATCAAAAGAGGGCTGTACTGAAAGCATAAACGGATTGCTGCGTGACCAAAAACTCCTAAATAGACAGCGCTACATTGGGCTGGATTAACGACAAATACGGAAAATAGGCAAGTTCAATTTCTACACTAGAGCATTCGTGCTATTTTTCAACTTAACAAAGAAGATAAATGCGCCAAAATTCGTTTTCGTGAAAATAAAAAATGCAATTTTCCGGTAAAACGTGGAATAATTTCAACGGTTCTCAATACTTCTTGACTATTACTGCAGGCTAGTAATTAAAAAGACATATTGTTTCCACTTGAGTGGCAGGCGCAGCGCATCCCCGAATTTTGTGGTCTTCTGTCGCCTGGCTCTCTTTCCACTCGCATGGTCACCTTGATTGCTTTATGGCAGCATCATTTGCATAAAAGTGAGCTAACCCCGTTCGGTAGAATAAAAGAGTAGCCTGGATTTAACTGAAGCCCAAAACTCCATTGTGAATATCGTGGCCCCCAGGCATTGCGCCAGCAACTTCGGTGACTCATCGTGTATACAAACAAAAAACAAGGGAGGAATCCAAACGAGCACATCAAACCACCAAAGTTAGTAACAGGCATCTGATAAGAACCCGTTGCCCGCCGCTGGCAATGTTGAAGAAATTTGATTATCGGAGCCTATTTTAAGGGTTAGCAACACCCCAAAGACAAGCTAGCCTGTGTGAACGTTATGGTGTCGAGGATCTATCCATTCATGGGTTCGGGGCAACTAATCTTGTCGCAGAGCGGTTGTACAGCTACGCACATTGAGAGTTGGTCAGCACGGTGTAACACTGGTCATTGAGGAGGCAGATATGTAGGGAAAAATATGATGATTTTAACCCTTTGTGATGTTTTCCTTAGCTCAGTACGCAAAAACCAAGAAACACCAACCGGTTCGGCCAACAGTCATGAGTCCAAGCAGACGAAAGCGGCTTGGCAAAATCACGCTATCTGAGTAAGTTACTAGTGGCACATTGTCGTATCATATAAACCACAAAACTCGAAAGATTCTGAAAGTGTTTTAGAACCAAACCAATGAAAAGGTTAGTGAAACATCGTCCGTCCCATCTAATCATGAGAAAGTGAAAGTTGTCAGTTGTTTAGGTCACTGAACCTAGGTACTGATTTACAGAAAGGGCCAGCAAAGCAATACACTCAAAAATATCATCCAAAGCTCTTCTGAAGACTGAAGTGAATGGAACAATGGAACAATGGTTTAGTACGGGCAAAAAAGCACTGCTTAACAAGTCCCGTGGGATGGAAATTATTGCGAAAATCAATTGCATAATAAAGTAAAAAGCGTTGTGATGGACTCACTATAGACTTCTGTGGAAAACCGGAGAAGTTCGCTTATTAAAGGGATAAATCCATAAATCCATTGGTTAGGCGTTTGGCAAGACACTGTTAAATTGCGTTTTGTAGCCCCTGGCTAACAAGTCATAAAATGAAATGTAAGTGAGACAATGCATCGTCAACAGGTTTTTTAAATATCGCCAGATTGGGAGCAGAGACGACATAATTAGGGAGGGCATTCCAAGGCTGGCACACGCAGAGGGAAATAAATTTCTACGACATTCAAGCCGGCTATACTGTTTTGTCGGTTTCAGATAATGACTTCTTAGGTTAGTGTTGTGGTTCAATTCCAGCAGCGGACAGCAAATGTGGTTTGGGTTTTTCAGAATCTGGTAAACCAATGTGAGATCCCCCCGCAACAGCCGATATCGACTGCTGTACATTCTTAGAGATTTCAGTCTAAGCTGATAGGGCAGATGAAAGAGGCCCCTGACGTTCTTGGTTGCCCTTCGTTCAGGAGTCTCGATATCAACGAGATCCTGTTTCTGCCACTGCTGCTACGCCTGAATAGCATATTCCACGTGACGCCGCAAGTAGGCGTTAAGCATTTGGGAAAAGATTGAGAATTCAAACCGACCGAAGGCTCTGCGAAGAATGCCGAAGTGTTGATTTCCGGTTCTCCTCGCCTTCTCTGCTTGTTTTGAACCCCCGAGATCTTCCTGTACCAATACACCCAGGTCCCGCTCATGAAAAACCTTCTGCAAGATGTGCTCTCCAATTTTGTAAGCGCTCACCGGCTAATGACGCAGATGAATCACTTTGCACTTAGCAATGTTCAATTGAAGCTTGTTCCTCTTTGATCATTCGTAAATGCAATCTAAGTCATGTTGGAGCAGATCCTGATCTGGCTTCTTACCAATCGCCCGCCATATCTTGACGTCAGCGGCGAAAAGCAGGAAATTTGAATAGATGACTCTTTCCAGGTTGTTGATAAACACCAGGAATAAGCGCGGTTCCAGCACTGAGCGTTGTGGGACGCCACATTCCACCTCAATTGGGTTAGAGAGTGATCCCCTAACACGTACTTGAAGCTTCCGTTGCTGAAGGAAGCTGCTAATCCAACCAAGTACAGGATCTCCGATTCAGTAACTCTGTAGCCGTTGCAGTAGGATGCGGTGATCAAGGCGGTCGAAGGCTTTGGAGAAGTCCAGATAGATGACGTCGACTCCGACCCCATCATCAGCCACTTTCGTCCAACTACCTAGTGCAATCAGTAGGTTGGTGGTGCATGACCGGTGTTGACGGAAGCCATGCTGTTCCGGTACCAAGATGTTGCATTTTTCCAGGTAGTCCATTAAAACCTCAGCGATGACTGCTTCCATCACCTTCGCGAGCACGGAGAGCAGAGTCACTGGGCGATAGTTTGCAGGATCTGAACGGCTACCGCCTTTAAAAATAGTCGTGAAAATGCCACACTTTCACATAGTGGGGACTTGTTGTTCATCAAAGCACCTTTGGGAGAACTGTGACAGTGCTTCAGCTAGCTTGTTGGCCACAGCCTTCAATACCTTTGGGCGGATGTTGTCTGCTCCCGGAAAACTATGCTCACGCAGTGAGAGTAACTTCCTTAGCACAATTGATGGGCTGAAAATTACATTTGTAAACAATGGTGTCGGTAATGTGCTTGATGTTATGGGACAGGTAGAGGTTGCGAGTTCGAAAATTGGGGCGTATTGTAGCCGCAGGGCGATAGCTGCTTCTTCGGCACTTTGTACTCTACCGCAGGTCGTGAAAAGTGGAGGGGTTCCATGCTGCGCTTTACGAAGATTATTGACATGCCTATTTAGCAGTTTGTTGTTTGCCAAGAATATTTTGGCTAGATACTGCTGATAAGTTACATGGTCCTCACTGACAAGTGCAGTGCAATGGTTGCGATGGGTCAGGAAATTTCCCCAAGTCTCTGAGTCGGGGTTAATCTTGTAAGTGCACCATGCTGCATCACATATCGCCAGGCATTTTTGAGTCCTGCTCCTTAGAACTGAAGGCATTTTCGCGGGACGAAGTGGCTTGGTCTCTGATGCTTTGTTGACGATGTCGCTGAGTCTATTAACGAACTTTGCCCAAACGTTGTCAAGGGGACTGTTGCTTGAGAATTCCCAAGCATCTGCGTCGGCGAGTACTTTTAATACGTTGTAGCGTGTGATTGTATGAATTAGTTCCGAGTGTTCAGATGGACATTCTGCATAACACACATAGTCAAAAGTTATTACTACATGGTCACTGAGACCTAATGGACTATCCATCAATAACTTATCAAGCATGAGCTCTTCATTCGTGAGCACAAGGTCCAATATGGAAGGTTTGTTTGCTGTCCTGAATCTAGTGGGCGTGGTGCCATGATTGTACAAAGGAATATTAGCGATCAGTTCAAGCAAGTCTGCTTTGAACTGCTCAGTGGGCGATGCCGAAACCTTCAGATTGTGTAGATTGAAGTCCCCGGAGATGAGAATAGTTTGGGTACTTACATTAACGTAATGTTAGGCAAGGTTTCGCATACGACGCAGAATGTTTTTTGGCCAGCTGATTCAGTAAGTTATCGTGATTATCACTTCTGTTCGCCATAAAAGACAGCTCCAGGGCATTTGGATTCAAATGGCCTGGCGAAGCTTTTGCGTCAAAAGCGAAAGGTTGCACAACAATTTCCCCAACCGATTGTTTCCAAACCTTTCTGAGCTCGTGAATTCATCATCACTTATAAGTATCTTCTAAGATTTCGATGTGGTTAGCTGTTATGAAAATTGACGCGAATGCCGATATTAAGGCTCACGGCCTACTCATGGAGTTGGAAAAACAAACTCAGCTTTCCGCAAAAATACTGTAAGACAGTTTATGGAACATAGCGTAGCGGCCATTATGATAAATGAAGCCTATAATCAAAGGATATCACTCCGAAATAAACGCTTAGAATCCTGTGACTCATTTCATTATTAACGCAAAAACAAACCTGCTAAACTCGGTTACGTTTCGAAGATAGTTGTGTTAAAGCGTTAGTATGATTAATACATACAGCAATCACTTCGGTCCAAGGCTGCTAGAGTACTAGTAAGTTAGTATGCGGTGAACAGAGATGTCTGCATCATTAACAAAACATTGAACAGCTAGAACGATACGTTATTATGTGATAGAATGACGCTGGATAATGCAAAGTAGAGGCAGTTACCTATTGAACAGGATGCCCATAAATCTGTAGCCCATCAGCAGTGAAGAAAAAGGTACCACCCAATGCGGTTTATCAATCAACACCATCTAGAGCATGTAAGAGATACGTTAACTTGGTTTCTGGTAGCGCCTCATCATCGTTGCGCCTGAGTCGCTATCCCTAAGGGACTAGTGGCCGTGTCAAGGCATGGAAACAAACGGCAGGAATATTTTCTGGGTAGCCGTTTCCTTTGACACGAAAGCGTCGTCAGCCGTTAACGAGAAAATAATTGATGTTACAATTCGTAGTAAAGGTGGTTACATGTCGAGAGGTCCTTTTATGTGGCACACTGTAAGGCAGAAGCTAGTTCAGGCTGTTCATCAAATATTAGGCTGACACATGGGCCATGGTGCCTATCGTAAACCCGGATCCATCTATCGATGTCTGTCGCGTTTGACAGCTCAACTTCATCTACTTAACCTGCAGCTGTTAGTCTTGTTCAGTTCCGAGGCTTAGATACTTAAATTTAGCTGCGGTTTTTGTAGTTCCTTTGGCAGTTCGTTTTCTAATTGAGTTTGTGTCCCTTGTCTGGTGTAAAGACCAAGAACGCGGATTATCTTAGTAAGAATGTGCGTTCAGGCAGTGACATGCGTTACCTACGTGCAAGATCTATTGTGCGCCGCGCCACTACAGTTTGATCCGTATGTACCTTTGCGCAGTAGCCACAAGCGAAGATATGTATGCAGTCGGTTGTTTAACCTAAAGGAAAAAGCGAATTCAGATAAGCCGGTACCAGATACTGCGGTTGACCCAAGTGAAGTTCATTCTATGGATGGAATTCACACTGTCATTAACCACCCCTTGTAGGGACCATGCGTGACTAGAGATGCACTAACCCCCTCGGATATCTGCAGCCAAGGTTTTGCTTACTACGTCTCTTTGGGTGACCACTCTGTCCTCTAACCTGTTGAAATAGCGATCAGACGTTTCGGGCCTAGGAGCGTTTTTGTTTAAGCTGTTTTTTCCGGTCTGTTTACAGCATGCGTCCTTGCATTGGGCTCCACCGCTGTTGTGTTGTAGGTAACGGAAAAATGCTGGGGTATCACTAGACGATCTCATCTACTTCACTGTCACTTTTGCCTCAGTACTGAATCCGGAGTGTTTTGGAAACGTCTCGGTACTATTCATTTGGAAAGTGTGCAGTTATAGTGTTAGTGAAACTAACATTTCAGAGGTTTTGTTCCTTTTCCACGAAATCTTTCATGTTCAAATCCGCTGATGGAGATGTCATCGTTGATCCTGTGGCAAAGTTCGTTCCACGGATGCCTGGTATCGGCTGAAGTACGCACTGGATAACAAGAGTTAGTTTAGCCGTTGTAAGATTCGATCTTTCATGTAAGCTGTTCTTCTGTATAGCTGTACCATTCTCAACTTCTTTTTGAAGGCATTAATTAAAAGTACAGCAACTACGCGACTATCGGCTAAATGGTCCGATGCGATTGTCAAGATCACCATCTTCGATACAAAGTCATAAGAGATCCTTGCTTTATTTTTCACCGAGGTAAATGTTGCTGTAGGATAACCAAACGCTCTACGGACTTCGTTGTAATGACGTAAGTGTTGTCCACTATAGGTCGAGTGGGAAAGTTAGATTCATGCAGTCCTGGATGATTATCAATCTCAGGAAAAGCCGCTTATTTAACTACATGCGCTTCAAGTTACCTACTCCTGACCCCTGCTCATAGTTCGTAAGTGACCGAACCTTGTCTCATTTTTGCCGTTTATCGCTGGTGTCATGCTGCGCCCAAGCGATTTCTGGAGTCCAAAGGTTTCATGCCATCCCATTTTCTAGCTGACGCGTCGTGGCCCTGATCACCGTTGTGTTGTCTTTTTATATTGCGATGACAACAACAAGAGATTTGTTGACTCTTCTGATGTGGTACATTCAACTGCTTCAAAAGTTGATTATTCTTCTTTTGATGTTTGATCATACTCGCTAACACGGTGTGAAGGTACCCAGGTTTATGAACAGCAAAGTTGCTACATCTGTTTAAACACCAGGAATCACCAGTTCCCTCACCTGAAAATGGATGTTTAATTTTACACGATAATATCTCTGCAGTATTTACTGATAACTCCACCTTGATCAGTAGGACTGTTGGCTCCGCTTGCTGAGGCCTTGTGTGAGTGAACTTATAAATGTGCCATTATTTACACTTGTGTCCATCTGCTGACCTTACTTCACGACTTGCCCGTAATTGTTGGTGTTTGTGCCAATGGTTAAAAATAAACTGGAACGTTGACTCCGAGGGTTTAGACGCTGATATTGGCATGGTATTTCACGTTCTGATGACGCTGGATTATCCTACTTAAGAAATCGCAACAACTGAGAAGCCAAGGTCATGGTAGCTGGTATTACTTTCGAGGTACAGGATTTTTCATACAGGGAACTCGATGAGCAAGGAAACATTTAATTAGGGTACGGATCCGAAGATGCACCGAAGCTGTGTAACCTGAGGAACATGGTCCTTTTTTACAATGCGGTAAGAAAAATTGACGGTGGGTGTAAGGGCGACAAACAGCACTCCACAAAACGCGAACTTCGACAAGTGCTGAGTGAACCGACATTATCCCGTACAATCTGGTGACGCCGGTGTTAAAATGAAGGACAACAGTCCCAAAGATTGAGTGCGACGTTTCCTAAAGATGCAATGAGCCCTGACTAAGCTCATTGGTGATGAATTCGAGCTGATCTCTACAAGCAATGATGGAGAAGATGCCACATTGCCATTTACTCGGTAAATGACCAAACGCAGGGGAATCATAATAGACCGCGAAAGTAGGACATGAAGAAAAACCGTGCATTTCGCATGTTCCTACGCTTCATTCAACATACTACACGCGCCATTGAAAGTATACATCTATTAGTGAGTAATTAATAACAAATGGAAGACTTCGTGGTAGCGCTGTGTTGAGCTCAGTCCGTTTGAACATCTCCTCTGGCAGTAAATTCATCGCAAACAACTGGGGACAGAATAAGGGGATATGGACGGTAGCCATTTTGACAGCATTTTTGTATCCTGGAAAATGGAAATGGCAATCAGGCAACCAAAGTTACCGCATAATAGAAGATAGGGTTGTGTCGCAGCTTCCAACTATTATCTACACTGTTTGCTCTACAAAGAGTTGGCTTAGACGTACACGCGTAGCAACACATATATATGAAAAGGGACAAAACCGCAATGGGATCTGTCAGAAAAGCTATCCGATTTGTGAGACCACTGGAATTAGAGCCATCGAAGGAATGTCACACATGTGCGTAGTGGCTAATCCAGCCTCCCTTCATGTGCAAGGTTTCAGTTGACGTATCGTTTCACTTGGCATACAAGTGGAGCAATACCTTAGCCATTCCGATAAAACACATGGAGTTGTAAACAATTCTTTGGTAATCGGATGGACTTTGCCTAGTTCCACTCTTAATGCTCAGTTACCGTGCCAAACCGGTTACCCAGAACGTTGATCATTAAAATGTATCGTTGTTCAGATGTGGGCTCTCATTCACTTAATAAAAAGGCCTGCGATACTTGCTCACGTTTGACTTCCCAGAGCAGTGTGATTTCCAGGTGACAAATGATAGAAATATTGTTGAATTTAGATCTCGTTCCTGCTCAGATCCTGGATCCCGACTTCCGCTGTACAAATAATAGCTGATACCCACCTTTGTATACTGCTCCAATGTGTGGACAAGCATGCGAAAGCCCAAAAATAAAGCTGTGAGCTAATACAACACCGATTTAACAGAAGAATAGTTGGACGCCCCACAATAGTGACAGAGTGAGCGCCGTACTTCCCTTAGACTTCAAGCCATATAGTTGCGAAGAGTGCTATTAAACCTGTTATTTTTCCGTTCGGAATCATACACGACTGTGCTCACACCACAGGAGTAAAATTGCGTGACATAGAGTAGCGGATATTCTATACGCCATGTGACTTGCAAGATCTAATTTCAGGGAGAAAAACAAGAATAAGCGAAAATTTATCTTTGTTTACTCCAAGGTCCGGGAACAAATTGCCCCAAAATGTCAGGAAGTGCGGGAAAATAGTGTTTAAAATATCTGTCACGAAATATATCACGGTGCAGAGCATCATGGTTGGCGGCATCCGGTTTCGGATATGCCTGTCACTGTGGCCAGCCACAGGACGCCTGCGGCTACAGCGGCACCATGGGTAGATTGCGCTGCACCACCCACAGCTCCAACCACACAACCATATCTAGTCTAAACCCGAAGGAATAAGACCGGGAGGCATGTGGATGGGAACCACGTTTCAAAAACGGAGCCGGCCCACACTTCTTCACAGGCAAACACAAGCACGCTGTATTTGGGGAATCAAGCGCACACAAGGCGGTGGCTGGACCGTAGTTCGCTTCACACTGATTGCATGGAACCGCTCTTTGAGCCTACCATGGCCACAAGGACCGTGCACCCCGTCCCTTCCAGGAACTACCAACTGTCTCCTAGAGCCAGTATGGATGAGGTAGTGGGTAATAGACAGGTAGGCACCTTGTCAACATGCACATCGAGCGCAGCCACACTGGTGATATCAAGCAACAGCCATTCACTTTAAACGACAAGCTGAAATAAAATAAATCCAATAATGCATGCAGATACGGCGGCATAACTCTTCCCCAAATTAGCATATGAAGTATGTTGGTTAGCAACGAATCCGCGATAAGTAAGAAATGTCCACAAGTTACTTGAAAATGCTACAAACGCAACAAAATTACCGAAGATGAACGCAATTAGCGTAAGCAACGTGGCCAGTTAAAAGAACATTATTCAGGTAGGCAGAACAAATCAAATAAAGTGGAATGAAATTTGGCCAGCTTAAAAAGACCTAGTTTAAGTGTAAGTTGGTTTAGCTCAACTGCGGTGAAGAAGCATCAAGAAGGCAACATCAGCCTCAGCATGGGCGTCATAGTATCTATCATATAGACAGCACAGCCTTTAGGAATGGTATCAGAAAATGGTATCGACATCGCCTAGGCATAAACCGGCTGTTTAGAGCATCTTGTTACTGCTGGTCAAAATGAGTTGCTCTAAATTGGACAGGATGAAATAATCACACTGACCATTTTTGTCACACAGCATTTTACGTTGCAATTTGCACATGCTCATCGACGAGTTAAAGGTCCAAGTAATTCAATGCTGAACAACTATAACAGGGAAATGACAAAAGAAGACTTACTGAAGGCTTTACAATAAGAGGAGAAACCCATCGCCCACCGGTTCTACTAAACATACGCAGCGGCGTCTTCACTCAATACAATGAACGTGTGATATGAGATGAGCTTAGCATATGTTTCAATAAGGTACCGCACACAACTACCTGCACACATTCGAATGCCTCAAGCTGGAGTGATTTCGCTTCAAGTTTATTTTGCATGACCACCTGTGAAATGAAACTGTACCTATTAACCTGTCCGTATGCGGGAACAGTCTGTCCCATTTTTCAAAAGTGAATCTTTATTTAGTTAATCTTTCAATATTCATGGAATCATGAAGTAGCCACTAATGTTTCGCCACATTGCTGTTATCCATGGATATGCATTTAATATGACTGTTTTCCGGTTTGAGTTTCAAGATACGAGTGCAAACATTCACGAAATCTGTGGTGGATTGCGGAGTAAACAGGCAGTAACACCTATGTCAGACATATATCACCACCGGGCTGGGAAAGAACTCTGTTCACACCTGGATGACGGTGCAACATGGAGCAGGAACTCATCGGAAGTGAAAATTTGACGATGATTTCACAGACCCCCTGCCTCAGCACTTATTCCACGTGTAAAGATAACTACATACGACCAGCTCTTGTTTGCGGAGTGCATTAGTCGTTGATACATGGACATTAACAATCACTTGTATCAAACTGTCCTAGTGAGCAGGTGTGAGCTCTTCCCACGCGTGTCGTGCGAAGATGCGCCAAGTGACTGGGGGAGGGTTGCTTGATGGAGTTCTCCTCCGGTTCTGATTGCATCTGTGCTACGCTTATCATGTCCAGCATCAGGTGAACATGAGTGCTATTGCCCTGAGGAAATGAGTGTCATCAGGTTAAGTAGTTATAAAAACTTGCCACTCGTGCATGTGATCATATCCAAGAAGTAAAACTCAACAGAAAATGCAGATTTGCGTGCTTCAGAGCAAAAGCAGCTATATGCAATTTGTCCCACTGCGTTCGGCAAAGCACCATAAAATGAGACACGTTCTCTCGTTACACAACACAATTGGTTGTTTTATAGGTTAACAAACCGTGGGAACACAGCCCCATTAGTTTGTGCCCCTAACTACGCGCTGATAACTATTTCCGACTGTTATCTGTTCGCTGGTAACGTGCTTAACCTAGAAGTTACCCATGTTTATTTGTCCTCAGCATTTTTAAAGCACTGGCAAATTACCGTATACGATCTTCAGTGGAACACATTATCGTCGATGGTTCCAGCAACGTCCTCTCAAGCTGAGCACAATTATAGAAATTAAATGCTAGGGCTCAAATCGGTGCATGCTTGGCCGTCGGATGAACACAGTCGCACGTCTACAATGCGTGGGTGCGGAGACAGTGACCGTGAGAAACAAGAGTACATTCGTCTATTTCACGCCTTGTATCACGCTCATATCCAGTTATTCCAGTATATTTGCGATTGATAAGTGACACTTTTAATCCGAAACCAACCAAGTTTGTTCAACATACAAAGGCCGCAGCTACGAGGACGGAAGTGAGAAAAGCAGATTCCTGTGAATTCGACTGGAGAATCCAATGTCCACCAGGGAAAAAGTGAAAAACATCTCACTCAAGTTACTGTGCTGGTAATCGGACTGTCCAAGGTCCACTCCGGAGTAATTCACCACTCTAGTTTTATGTTCACGTTAGAACCAAGTACACAACATGGAAGCTAATCGGTTGTACACGACGGATTTTACAATCGCATCGGCCTCCTCGTTGGATCAATGAGGGTCACTTATAAAGCTTGAAAAGTGAAAACGGTGAAAGGAGCTTACAGTAATTCACTTGTTAAGTTAATATCTACACGCAAATATCATATCCTCATAACGAGCTGGTTCAACAGTAATTCTTCAAAATAAACTTACTGACCTTTACTTACAATGCCAAATGGATTTGGCTGAAATAGCACAATGCCTTTTGAATTAGAATGTATATTCAAAAGTAGTGGAGCACCCAAGGTAGGTCGTAGTAAGCTGACGCAGGTTAGTGTAGTCAAAAGTCGAAAATGTATGAACATTGAGGACCTTCATGAATGAGCTTTTTCGGGATCAGTTGAAATAACGCAGCTTATCGACATGCAATAACCAAAAATATGTAGATCAGGAGTTAGTCCCAGTTTATGCCGCTTATTCCCTTGGTAACCGTTGAGTATTTTTTACTGGATTTTGTAACGACTGTAAAAATTACTAATGGAATAATACACATTTATTGATGCGTGGACGTCCACCAACATCTCAAGATAGTCAAATAACTGTCGCTAGCCTCTCAATATACTCATATAATGATCAACTTCAAAGCTTCCCCCAACCGTACACATCAGCAGTAGAAGCTGGCAAATATTACGCAGTGGCTTTTCCGGCCAACGCTCAGAGCTTATCCACCCGATACTAACAGTCAAAATAATCTCGTCACTATACTGTTGGTTGTAGTGAGACAAAATTTTTAATGATCGCGACCGTTTTCGAAAATATGTATATCAGCGTATGCACAAGTGAGATTTCACTGCTTGCTGTATACTGCATGATTAATTAACGAACTTACTATTTTTTCCGTCATAATTTGATACTAACGGAGCGCACGTGTGTCATACCCCATAAGGGTTCAAGATGAATATACCGATGGGTTGAACCCACCGGCACTCAACTTTATCACTTCCAATTAATCGTCATTCGATACATTGAGCTCAGCAGTTCACCGGAGAAGTGAGTAATGACAATGTCTGAGAGGGGTCGCCCGAGTCATGTGTACCCAGAGATTAGTCATCAGGATAGCACGCTGACAAAGGTGGGATGTAGCAGTCTCTCTCTTGTCAAGAAACGTCAAAGTGGGTGAGCGGCTAAATTCGTCACCAGGATAAAGGAAAGTAATTGTACAAGCACCCTCACCGGACAATTTAGCAGGAAACTCTTTAGACATTCAAGAGATGACTACCTGATGAAAGTCGTTTTCTTTCTGCATACGAACTGAGGAATGATATGGTGCAGAGATGGTTGTGAGGAAGAACACCACAGAAAAAATGTTACCGCGTCCTCCGATGTTTTCGTAGGTTGGTTGCTCTTCTTTTGACAAGCCCTGTCACTTTTGAGCACCCTGCGACTACGACTACAAACAACCGGCTTGCATTTGATAAGGAAAGATAATGCGTCGCTATGAAGAGCAAACTGAGAGACGAGTAGGTTTTATTACTTTCAAATCTTACTTAGCCCGCAAAGTGTACAAAGTCTGGTAAATCAACATGTGTTTTGCAACCGAGGCAATTTCGCAGCATTTTACACTAACAATGCAAATGGAGAAATATATGGAATTATTGCATAAAATCAAATTTGGTGTGCGTATATAGCTCGAACCAACAATTACGGATCATACTGATGAATTGCGTAGTGCCAACAAGCGAGTGCGACAAGTACAGTAGGATGGAGTTAGGTTAAGATTCAGTAGGTGAAAAGAAGACACTAAATGTAAACCGCGTGGAAGAAACACATAGCAATTTTGCTAAATCCGTATGTTGTGCGTGAAAATGGTCGCGTAGAGAATTGTGAAAATAGCATAAAAGCGTCTAGATGCTTGCTGACTATAAAATCAACCAGGGTTCCCTAGGCGGTCCACTGCGTTCAGTAATGCTTTATAAACCTCACAAACGACATGTAGCGATTTTTAGTTAGTCCAATGGCCAAGTAACTAGGAAACAGTAGAGCCAATGCGGCAGGAAGCATGCTGTCACAATTTTAAAGGATGACGGTATCCAGATCAAGGGGTATCGGAAGCGTTTTATGCCTGAAGTAAAGGATAGCCCCCTAACTTTACAAAATATTTCGGTGACGTTTATACGCCAAAATAGGTTTTGAGATAAAGCGACCCAAATATTTAATGAGTAGGCCAATCACTACCATTGAAGAAGTTGTATTGAAGCAGTCCGCAACTTATCAGATTGAAGAAAAGAGATGTTATATCGCAACGTTTAGAAATATTCAAATGACACTACAATGCTAGTAGCTACCACAACACCCTATGTAGTACATATACCAATAAAGTTGGATGGTGTTGGATGTCTTTAGATGTAAAAAAGGAAATGCGAAGGATAAGATCACTCTCCGTAAAACACCACAGTTAGAGCAAATTGTAGAAAAGTTTGCTCCGTTAAGTTGGATAAAGTGGAGAGGGTATACCTTAAGATTTACTCACGCAACAAACACTTGTTCGAACATTTGTTCGAACCAAGAATTGGGACAACGAAGTTGGAGAGAAACAAAGATGAGGCTGATGAATGTTTCTGGATGCTCATTGTCTCTTATGGTATTGGTTAGTGGAATAACGCAGATCAGTTATCAAAACCGGCATTACGAACTCATACTGGCTGCGATAATAGTGACGGTTAACTAAACGATATTGGCAGAAGAATGCCATCCCTACCAGGAGAAGGTGGATTTCGGGGAGTAACACACTGATTGTTTGAAGGTGAGGACACTGGACTCACAAACCAGCAATATCACTGTGAGAAGTAACTACAGCGCGAAAGGTCAGTGGTACAAGCGGAGTCACTGCATCCGCTGTCGTAAATACTTTACATGTAGGGGAGGTTAATCCTTTTACACACCCAAACAATGCACTTGAGAAATGCAATAACCGTGGGCAGGGGAGTAGAACAAAATTCAGTGAAGTGACACATTACGAGGCCATTAATCAGTAACAATAATCTTGTGCTAAGACACTCTCTAACATGTCGGGCTGAATCGTAACTAATAACCGCTTGTAGTAAGACTCGTGCGGGAATAAGTAGAACCGAAAAACAATGCACCCTTTTAGCTGAGATTTTGGCATGAAATTGTGCATATCGGAAGTTGTCTCAATACCACATGGTTTAAAGTTTTAATAGTTTAGACAAATATACGTGCACGTATAGCAGAGATGTTAGGATGTTTACGTACAGGTGGCGCAGGTGATGGTCACTGAGGATGCTCCGTTCTCACGCCAGTACGTATGCGTAAACGTACGCTTGACTCACTAAAATGGTTGCGTTTGATGTGGCGTTCACTTGTATTCGCCAGCTTGACCGCCGCACCTATCACACCTTTCCCTATGCGGTCTGGCAAATCTCCTGCAGTGCGGTCGCTCGTTGTCGTAATCACAGCGGGACATCTGAGGGGTAAATCTCACTTAATTCACAAGTCAGACTCGCATCAGCCCAAGCCACACATAGGTCATCACCGCCAACCCTGCGTCGACGGTTCAGACAGCGTCAAAATTATATGTGACTGGGCCGATAATGGCGGTGGATGAGCAACTAATTAACGTCAAAAAGTGTGTGCATCTGTCACAATATGTGTATGGTTGTACTGAGCGATCACTAAGTGATGTCCTGTCACACACCAGTTTGGATGTCTAACTCCTACGCGCTGCCTACCATCTACTGACAAGTCACTTCAAGGAATTCACTTATCTGCTCATGAGTAGGGGAATTTCGATGTAATTAATTAATTGTTCATCGCAGTAGCTTGTAAATAATGATGATGGGTCGCTTTCCCCCATGACGCAGTGGCATAAGCTGTAGGCCGATGGTTCAAGCCACTAGTGGTCGTGGAGTTTCGGATCCTGATGGAGTCAATCGCTGCCATCTAATGACGAGACCCAACAAGTCGAACCGACCAGCTAGTGCATTTCCAAGCATGTGGAGGACTACCCGATTTGGAAGCAGTTGCGATGAATTCATAGTTAATTCATTTATATGTTCATCATTCAGGTACGATGTCTTCGAGGTGCCATATTCAGTCGAAGACTCGGGTTTCATTGTGACGTTTCCTAGGAGTCCACTTAAGGATAAAGTGGATGGTGGAAGTTGGCACCTTTGCAAATTTTGCACCGTAGTTTAGTGCTGAGTGTAACGAAAGTACAAATTAGAAATTATCTTCCACGATCCAATACTCATCATATATTCCTGCCTATGAGACAACTGCAAATGATAAAACATTTTAGCGACAAAAACTGACCAGTCGGTAAGGCGGACAGGAGTGAAGTCTACGGCGAATTCAGTAGACTCTCAACGATGCTGAGGAGAAGTGTATACCTGAAGTAGGGTACACTTACTTTCGGGAGAAACATCCACATGTGAATATATTACACTACACTACGGTCATCTCGTTATGCATAAGTCTTCTTCTGGTAAAGGTGATACTGCTCCCTCACAGTTATAAAAGAAGGTAAAGCGATTGGTCGAGTTACAGAAACAGGTATAAATGTAACTAACTCAATATTCACACCGGTGTACAGTGAGATGAAGATGAAAGACGAAACGCCCGGACGGCCAAAGTAGACTGTTGTTCGCAAGCGGATGACACTTTTTAAACATCAACACTGAACCGTTCATCCGTTAAACTAATCCCTATTTAAGGGGCATTTTAAAACATTCATTGTGTGTGCGAGTGGTGGTGTGCAATGTTGCCATGCAGCTACACTTTATAATCGTGGGCTTCTGATGCGGTCCTACTGAGAGAATAGATCAAAGTTCAGGTTGAAGTGCATCTCGGTTCACACTGAGGTTCTGCATCGCAATCCATTCAAAAATCCCGTGCTTAGAAGGACAACTCCAGTCAGTCAGCAACCGTTTGAAAAGCGTTGCCCGCCGCGACACGGTGGCTTAGATCTACAGGCTTCATATAATATCCCAAACTTC
This sequence comes from Dicrocoelium dendriticum, assembly GCA_944474145.2. Classification (NCBI taxonomy): domain Eukaryota; kingdom Metazoa; phylum Platyhelminthes; class Trematoda; order Plagiorchiida; family Dicrocoeliidae; genus Dicrocoelium; species Dicrocoelium dendriticum. The sequence goes on from OX104064.1 coordinate 35,530,482, forward strand.
CGGGTTCGAGTCCCGACTCAAGGAATTGTGAGACTAGTTACGCACTACTGGGTTTCGATTGGGCGGCAAACCTTTTCACTAATCTAATCCCCATTGTATTCTGAGCAATGTACAATGCATCTAGTTTGCTTTAGGATAACAACTAGAAGAAGTCCTGTTATAATCTGGGATTCTGGGTACGAGTTCACAACAATTGTGACAAGATCTGATAGGGCGGAATGAGAGTCCTTATTCACCATTAGTCTAAGTTGCTTCTTCTTCTTACCTAAGCCCAGTGGGACACACCACTGGCTTTCTTAAACGAGCTATGCCCAAAGTAAGATGGTTTACATGTGATTACAAATCCATTGTGCTTAATGTCTATGGTTGTGCGAAGCAATTTGACTTAGTAAAGGTGCAGAACGCATTCGGATTTCTAGTCTAATCTTCCAGCATATTACACCCACTCAGGCATCGTGATCTCGTAAGCGGCTTCCGTGACGGTAAACGCATAAAGTGAATCCGTACTTTGTAACCAATTACCCCACTTGATGTGATACGTTCTGCTCAGGTTCATGGTTGTCACTCAGCCCAAGAACCACTTGCGAATGAAATGCACCGCAATGTGTTCTTAATAAGGTGAAGCGGCATACCAGTTATTTTAACAATGCTAACAATGCTACAATGTTAAAATGTGTGACACGCCGATTTCCATTTTTACTATAGAATCGGTAATATACTTATAACCACTACGCACGACAAAGTTCACTTTCAGCTAAAGTGTCCCATCTGCTTGGTTTGGCGAGAAAGACTGCGGAGCAGTGACACCTGTTGCTGGTTAGCGCATGTGTTCCATGATTACTGCTACCACATCATTTTCTTCTTCGATTCTTCATCATCACGGTGATGTTATTTCACGCTTCCGTGATCAGTGAACGTATCCACTCATCCATACGTTTCGCGCCGCAACCAATCGCCAATTGCGAAAGATGCGCTGCGCATGTCCACCAACATTGTGCCTCAAGCGTTATGCACGGAAGCATTTGTATGAGACAATTGACTTTCCGCGATAGAAACACCGGGAGATATCTTCGTTTGCATAGAATCATTCCCGTCAGTAAGCCGGCCAGGGGTACTTGATTATATTCAGTGGCAGGAAATATAAAAAGCGGACGGCGTTATTAATGCAACATGTACGTGAACAACGGTAAAACTCTCGATGCAGCAAATAATTGCACGGTTTCATGTAAATTAATTATACGGAACATTCTCATCTCTAACTGATGTTTGTCTTATCTCCTCTTGTTGCACATGTCAGTCAGTGCATAGGGGGAAACGATACAAATGGGGTAGGTTCGAGATGCTTTAGTTTTTGATACATTTGTGCCCCCATTTATCGACAGCTATAACACGAATGTATATGCAGGTAGTCACTCTGGTTCCCCGCTGACGCAGGAAACGGTCTAGGCCTAGAATGAGCACAGCCTTCAATGTTAGGTGTACCTATGGACTGAACCCGTCGTGTTAGGCTGGCACTGAAGCATGAATAGTGTGACACACGTTGGTGAAGAATCCAAAGACGACGATGACTCAGACATACAATGCGGGTGCCTAACCGAACAAGTGGATACGCATTGGTCGGGGGGTTGCTCATACGCGGTGAAGCACTGTAGGAGACAAGAACTTGATATCAAACAGAGAAGGGACGTAAATGTGCACTTTCAATTTGACAACTTGTACCTAAGTGGTTAGCCGATTCGACATCTGCGTTACACCAGTGGTGTAGCCAGGGGGACTGAAGTGGTATATTGATCCGAATGCCCGTTTCTAAAATGACCGGTAGCAGTGCCAAGGACCTAGTAAAGGAAGCGATGAGCATGCATTAGTGCTACTTGACAGCGAAAGTACGGCTCCCCAGTTCCCAGAGTCTAACGACAATTCATGACTGTGATGGCGAATGTTATTTCCTAATTAAGCTCGATCCTCTTACCCCACAAGTACAGTCGCGTTCAGTTTGCTTCAACTCCAGGCAAACCACATGACAAAAATACAGTGGGGTCACTGCAGACAGCGTCGAGCGGTTTCGCAATCTTGTGAACGGCACGTCCGGATGACGATGATGCCGATACTTCTAGACGTTACGTAGTCAGGTCGGCAAATACAGACAAAGCCATCAAACTTGCATTAAGCGGTACATTGTAGGACAATGGAGTGCTTAAGAAACATAAGTAAAGTGACGCTTATTTAGACAGACAATTCAATAACTTAACAAAGAAAGCAGTTACAAAAGATAGCAAACCCGACCTAGGTTGCTATACCAAATATTTTCGTTACTGGTAACAACAACTAAACAACCATGACTTTAGGCATTCAAACGCATCAATCGATAGCGTGGCTACAATAAGACTAACGCAGTCAATCAGGAACATTCTTCCAACTGCGGAACTGCGATATACCTTTGCCATCAACCCGTTTATTCCTGTGTTCTACAAAAGACAGACGGCCGAAGCTGACTACCTCTTACCTAATCTATTTATTTGAGTGCACCTGTTATGCAGCATATATTGGTCGAACGACTAGTAAGTTGTCACATCGCATTGAGGAACATAGTCCTAAAAAGTTGGCAAACGAGGCACTGGAGTTTTGGCAACGGGAATTTTGTCCCACCTATTCGAATCGGGTCACATGGCTAACCTTCCGAATGCATTTACGGTGGGCTACCAGGTCCCCTTGAACAAGTCGAATGGTTTCCTTCTACGAATGCTCGCCACATCAGAAGCTATTGCGATACGAATATTCCCACCCCCGGTATGCTCGCGAAAGAAGTTTGTTCCATCGCTATGTCTACCATGGCTGAACAGCAGTTAACCTAACCGTCACTCTGACACCGGTGTCGTGGGTGTGGTTACGTAACATTGCTCGATCTGTTTGTATGTAGGACAGCGGCCAACTGTCTGCTGTATAACAATTGATGTAAATCTGAAACATTTCTATAATTTGTATTGGCCGGTAGATAAACCGTTGGAAAAATTATTTGCCTCAGACTGGTGTTCGCTGTAATTCGTCACCTGTCTTGGTCTGCACGTCGTAACCGAAATACTACAGCAAGATGGCCCAGCAGTCAACTGCGGGTAAATTAACACATTCAGCTCCATACGTAAGATAAAAATGGTCTCTTACCAAGGTTGAACTAGCAAGCGATTGAAAGGAAGGACTTGTCACCTCAGTAGTGCAGTTGATACTACTTTACCAAAAGCATCATTCCAATCACAAAAAGAGGTTATTAGGGGATCTGATGCAACAGTAATTTGTCGGAATATATCTACTGTGTTATCGATGTGGAAAAGTATGCATTGAAGTTATGCAGCATCTAGTGTGTTATAATGTCAAAACAAATGGATTAGCTACACTCATGAACTGATGCTAGAAACAGTTCTGACACCAACAAAATGTTGGTGTCGTTTGTTCAAATTTATCCGAAAGTAGTGCGCGGAATGTATACACTTACTACGGATAATGTCCCTAGTGCACAAGTGGCTACGAGAATGAGCCTTGAGCCAAACGAAGGTGGTAAATTGATGCACGTAGTTGCAACTAAGATGTAAACAATATGTACATCGAGACCCTTCATGTGTGGCCTGTATCGGGGTACGCCCCAGTATAGTAGCATATCGATGTGTGAGACGCTGTAACCAAGGAAATGTAACTAAAGTGATTAATCCAGATTATTTCGTTTATCCACATGCAATTAGTAAAGTATTTTCTGGTTAGATTTCAGGGCACCGTGAAAAATGATACGTCGATTAATTTATTGCATTTGTTGAGACAGCTGGTTGCTAACCACTGAGCTCACACAAACCTTTCAAAGCTGTCAAATAGATGTTAAAGTGCAGAAGTAGTGTGCACAGAAACGGCATTATCGTGTGAATGTCTTTCAGTAACTTACTCCATCAAACGCTCGGAATTTATCAGCCAAATATACTCGTTAAAACAAGCCAAACTTGTTTCATGGATTCAGCAGGGTCGAATTTTGAAAATGCATCTAATATCTTTCGAAGATTCCTCTTTCAAAATTATAGGCAAACTCAAAAGCACGCGTGACATTCCAACGCTCCCAGCAAACTTCTGATTAGTTGGAACACCGTTTTTGAGTACACGTTTTGTGACTGGATTTCGAAGCGCAATCTCTGGCGTGCGGTTGGAGTAGTTTACTCTCCCTATACTTTCATCTACTGTGTTTCAAAATTTTGTCGCAACCTCGCTGGCATACACTCATTTGGTCAAGCTCGACGGGCTCCTCCCAACGTTCATATATCTCGAAGATAAGCGAAGCGTTTTTTCTCCTAAAACGTGCGCGTCATATTCATTGGGCTTTTTTCCTACATCCCGAATTCCGGCCATTTCTGGTAGCCCATTTTAGGAGCTCTCCGTTAGCGCTCCTATCTGTGGCTGTATAAGGCAAGTACAGACGAATACATTCCATCTATGACCGCTGCTCTCTTCGGCCGAGCACCGCTCATATAGAAAGCCGTCTACTGATTTCACCAAAACTACACCTACGTGCGGTCAATAGCTCTCGGGCTCCTACCTACCTAGCATCCCAAAACGTGGCCCTGACTTCCGCATGCAACGAAGTGGCACGGATCTGACCTCAGGGCCAACCCAGGATCGAAGTCCGACCGACGCAAAGTATTCAGAGACCCGCCTGTCCCTCCAACAAAGGTCATTGTCGTCTGAATAAGGATCCGCCAATCAACGCGCAGCAGTTGTTGTGACTTGGCAGCATAACATTCAGAAACCTAGAGGAGATACCATTATACTACTAACAAATGAAGATTAGATTTGCGTTTCCGTAGACCTAGGGCCGTGATTCTTTCCATTTTGCAATCAGTTTTTTTAGCTCATTTTGGCTCATCCCAATGGTGTGATTGGTCTTAATACGGGGAGTGGATGCAAACTTATTCCTATGTTCTCCGTATTTTTGGCAGTATCCCCATTATTTTGGTCTACAAGTCAGTGTCAGTGTTGCCCCATAAACACCGGCGGGCAGAAATTTCGATGCTGCATCGAATGGGCAGTAACTGCTAGTGATTGGAGCAGTTGTTTAGAAGTTACGGGCGTATTAATCGCGTTTTCCTCATGCTTAGCTGCTTTGCCCTGAGTTCGGCTATTTTTCGTGATGGCAGAGTAACATCTTCTAATTTGGCTGGTTGATTGACAGTTGCGCAGCGTATTGCTCTTATATTTTAGGCCTTTGACAACTAGTTTCATCCTTTTATCATGCGTGTTCCACCATCCCCTTCGTTAAGAGCTTGCTTATTCTAGATCAGAAATGCGGCCGATTAACCGCAGAAGCAGAGTAAAGGATAAACGAAAAGATAACTTCAATGGAAGCGAGTATGCACCACAGAAGCCTAGCGGCTTCTAAGCAACGGAACGCTGAACAATCCGACTCCCCCGAACCACAATCAACCATATCACCATCTCCGTTGTCTTCTCCAACTTTGATAGAACGCCGGGCGAAAACAGACTGTACCTACGAGAGTCAAACAATACTCACGGCAACAAAAATCAGGCATTACTCAAAACGTGTGGTTAAGCAAATTCCACTAGACCTGACATTAACAAGGATGAAACAGCCGAACTCCAACCCTCGGTACCTGTACCCAAATATCTTGTCGAGACTAAGCCTCCCAGAACATGAGTTACTTATGCAGAGATTGCTGCAAAGGTCCACCGAGAAGCCGCCGTTGCGGCCTCTTCCATTGTAAACACCGTTAACGCGAATAGAGGGACAAACAGCAAACAATCAACACTTGTCAGCAGTTCAGGACAAACGAATACCATACCTTGTAGATAAACGAAAAAGGGATGCAACAACAGTACCCGGACTGTTGTATGCTCAAATGTCCCTGAATCTACCGCCATCACATTGCGGGATACGTTATCAGACGACCAAGACCAATGTAACTCATTGTGCATGCAGATGAGTATCAAAACCAAACCCATAAACTTATTACGAATTACTCGTCGTCCGAACTCGTTACACTATGGAGAACGCAGGCTTATTCGAGTAACACTAGAATCCACCACCGACGTAGAAAACGTTTTGCTCTCCGCAAGCGCGTTAAAACACGGATCCTGTGTGATACGTATCTGTCCTGATGTCTCTTGGAGCGCGCGACAATCAAAAAGAAACACCGAAGAAGGGCACAGCAAGCAAGGCAGCCTAACGGAAATATGCATACATGGCGTGCCAGAACATCCTTCTAACGATGTTCAAGAGACCGGAAAGCACGCTTCTTGCAAGGAAGGAGCTGCATAAGTATAAGGTGAACGGGTTACACGTCATGATAACAGAACACGTGTTTATTTCCAAACTAGCATATCTTGATTTATTCGAAGAAATAAATGCACTGAACCTCAGCTTGCTAGGAAATATGGTTAATATTTTAACTGCTCAGGATAACGTTGTCAGTTTTCTTCGTAAAATGCAGCTTCACCAACGCGGAGCAACAGTTAATGATATGTCAATGTTTCCAGAACTATCAATGGTGCTCGCTGGAAGAAATGAAACATGCGCTTTCACAGATGATATAACTTGCCACTTGTCACCAGTAGTCCATTCCATCAGCAAATATTTTCCTGATTTGGAAAATCGCCAATTAAATGCCTGGGTGCTAAGACTCTTTTCAGTATATGAAGAAAGCTTTCTGGATACTGCCATCGATGCCAAAGCACCATTCCTAGGAATGCGCGAAGATAACGAATTAAAAATAGATTTCCAAAGCACACCACTGGTAGCATTTTAGATAAAGATAGGTGGTGAGTGTCCATTGCTATCGGAAAGAGCATTAAGAATAGTGATCCCCTTTGCAACAACTTCTAGATGTGAAAATGGATTTTCGGCAACGGTTTCAATGAAAACAAAAGCAAGGAGTCGAATGAACCTGGTGCAAGAATTCCGATGTGCATTAGAAGAAACTGAACCAAATATACCAGAAATTGTTAGCACTAAGCAATATCAAACATCCCATTGATTACATACAGTGTTTTAACAAACAACTGTTTTCTTTCTTTTATTGCTCGAGAATTATTCCAAACAACTATGCGTTCCCGCACTTAGAAGCAAACAGCGCGATATTTATTCGTTAGTTAGTTTTTGAAACGGAAATTGGGTGGATGCCGGTTGATTATAGCGAACCCCATTTGTGAGAACAACAAAAATGTTAAGAACATGCGTTAAGGATAAGTGTGATATCGCTTTCTAACAGCACCATCAAATTTGCGTTCAGGACATCAGCAAGAATACTTTAAACGCGGTACTTAATGAAAGAAAATCATGGATTTTCTTGGCAGTACAATGGGGTTTTTGTTTATTTGCATGATTGAAGTAGTTACATATGGTATTCATTTGCGGTAATTTAAAGAAGAGATGTAGTAGTTGCTAGCTACTTGGCTTTAGACGGTTTGGGGGTAAATGCTTAAAGTGAACCTGCTTTGGGGGTAACGGCCTCAAAAGGGTTGGGAACCCCTTCTCTAGTTGAACTCCACAAGACTGATTTTACCACCCTCGTGGCGCGGTTCCCATCTGAGTGACCATTAAGACGACTCTTAGCCACGCCGAATGTCATCACACACAACACCCGTTCCCTTGACCTGGGCTGTTGACAGACGGCCGCTCTATCGCCCAGTCTAACATTATCCTCCGCCTCACCATCACTCCAGGATTAGATTTGAATGAATCATGCGCCGACGACCATACGAAGCTGGCTACAGGTACCTGGCACCTAATTAAAAAAACCACAGTTGAACAGGCTGCCTTTCAACCTCTTATGGCGGAAGCCAGAGAAGAACTGGCCCAATTCAAATCACAAATTGAATACGGTGCTGATACTTTGCAAACAGTCATTGACGACCTGTAAAGTGTGCACTCTAGAACAGCATTTAGCAACGCCATGGAGAAAGTCTGCTAAACCCTATTCTCTCACACTTGACGGCCAAGTAAGCACGGATAACGCGCATTTATAGTCTCCAACAGCCGTCAGCGACGGCCACTACCATCTGTGAAGTAAAGACGTTGCCGCGACAGTACTCGATGGTCGTTGGAAGACTGCATTCGTGTCGGGTTAAGTGGTGTCCCGGGGCTTTAACGAATTCTGGAAAGGTGTGCTCTCGGAACGCTCAGTATCTGACAACCGGGCACCACGCGGTAGTGAAAATATTAACTGGGATCTCGTAAAACCCATAACCATTGAGGAAACGAGTTCTACACTGCGGACAGTGGATGGATCTTTACCCGGGGTAGACCATATCACACCAAATGACACCAAATGACATGGATCCGAGATTCATTAAGCCTTTTTTTAAATTGCATAATGCTTTGTTCCCCTTATCCTACTCACGTGAACGTGGTCCGTGTAACATTTGTGTCGAAAATCCCCAAAGCTTCCCACGCTGAAGTCTTTCGCCCAATTTTTGTAATTTCAGTCTTCATTCGTCTTCCTCAATGAATTTTATTCGTTCGCTGAACCCCTGCAGTTCCAGCTGACCTTTAGTTTTGTTTGCTTCGTAAAGGTGGCAGCTTCGAAGTCCCCACGTTATTACACTTCGCACAGATATTCACACTTGAACGATATCCCTTTACCCATTGCTTATCTTGACCTTTCAAAAGCCTTTGATTGCATCTCCCACGTTTCGCTGCTCCGCGCAGTCACATCTTTCGGTGCGCCCAATTTTCTTCTAGATTACCTAAAGTCTTATTATGCCTCCAGAATCTTAATCGTCAACGGTCTGAGGAGTCACCCAGGGCTTGGTGTCCGTCAGGGCGATCCACTTTCTCCCTTGCTCTTCATCATGGCACTTGAGGAAGCATTGCATTCACTGTCTGACACAGTATATTTCTCCAGCAGGTGCGATTGATCAAGTCGATTAGGCGGATGCTGTCGTACTATTTGCTGGTGATCAGGAATCCCTGATCGAACGCCTAGGGCGATTTAGGCAGGGTATACAGCCTCCTGGATTATCAATAAACCAGATGAAATCGATATTACTGGATATCACCGTCGACAGCAAAAGAAAAAAGTTGCCCATTTTGTACACTGCGCAGTTCCCATGTGGCGCCCTCCAGCTCCCCTCGATCCAACCATCCTGGGAATTCCGGCTACTTGGATTACCATTTGATTGGAAAGGTAAACGCTTGTCGGACTCGTTAGATCAACTCAAAGCACAGCTACGAGAAACATCTCAAGCCATACTAGCGCATGGACATCTTGGGCACCTATCTTTTACCGCGTCATACACACAGCTTCTCATTGGCGGCGGTGCATCAGCAGACCCCCAAATCGGTACGTAGGCTGGTCCCGGACGGTATACGAAAATGGCTACAACTCCCCAAAGAGACCAGTATTGTTTTCTTTTACGCATCAATTGAGGATTATTGCTTAGGGGTTCCGTGCCTTTCTAGTATGCCATTGCTTTTGAAGGACCGTCTGGAACGCCATCATTAACTCTCCCACCCACTTACTTTTGGGCGATCCGGGAACACTCAGAGGCTATCATCCAGCGGCTCGCCATGGAACCCGTAATCATTGGGAATCATGTCGTGTTTGACCAAATTGACGCGAAAGAAGCATGGAAGATTTCACGGCCAAAATCCATAGACGGACCCTTGCTTCGGGGCGTATTCAAGACACCAGCGTCTCATAACTGGATAAGAAACCGTGGGCGAATTTTTCCCCGACTCGGCATCAGAGGAACCCAACTTCGAGCTGGGGTACTGTCGACAAATTATCGATGCTCCAGGGGACGACCACCCTCAAACCAAACCGACCTTCATTGCCAGGGCGCTTGTGGAAAAAACGAAACACTTCCCACGTCTTGTAATGTTGTGTAGTAACCCACGATGCTCGCTGTAATAGGTACAGCGGTCTCGTAAAGCAACTAACCAACACCCTTCGTCGTAAAGGAGTCCAAATCATCCCGTAGCCTCGCATCCCAGCGACATCAACTTACATCAAGCCGGATATAATCGTCATCAAGAAGTCCACAGCACACGTAATGAACGTGGCAATATGCGACACCTAAAGAACCTCCTGCTGCTACCAACTAAAAATTGCCAAATACGGTGTAGGTGCTCATGCGGAAGCCATGGTCCGCTTTATGCGCTCGGAATTTCCCACGGCATTAAATATCATGCATATTCCGATAATCATCAACAACGGGGGTCATTTATTCCCAGCCTCCGCCAAGCACGTTTCGGCGCTGGGGCTCACCAAGCTTGACATATCCGACTTGTGTGTCTACCATAAGAGGATCACTTCAAGTTTACGATATCTACATGCGGGGTATAATGTCACAAACATGATGATTTGGCGGCGTCCGTATCCGGATTTGCCTGTCACTGTGACGTCCATGGGGACAGTCACAGGACGCCTGCGCCTACAGAGGGACCATGGGTGGCTTGCGCTGCACCACCCATAGTTCCATCCACACACCCCATATCCGGTGCAAACCCGAAAGAATAAGACCGGGAGGCATGCGGATGGGAGCCACGTTTCATCAACGGAGCCGGCCCACACTCCTTCAACAAGCAGAACGGAAGCATTCCGGCCTAATTGGGAAATCATACACACCAGACGTACACGAGGCGGTGGCTGGACCGTAGCCCGTTCCACACAGGTTGCATGGAACCACTCTTCGAGCCTAGCGCCGTCACGAGGGCAGTGCTCTCCGTCCCCTCCAGCGATGACCAACTGTCTCCTGGAGCCAGTATGGACGAGGTAGTGGGTAATAGACAGGTAGGCACCTTGTCAACATTCACAACAGGCGCATCCACACCGAGGAGCTCAAGCAACATCTACTTCTGAAATGCAAGCTTACTCATCACGCAGGCAAACGTACCACATACGCCGCCTTATTGGCCTGGATTAGTAAATTGAATGGGAACATACTCATTGTGCTTCTATTCCGCATACAATAGTGCCTTCTCCGGCACCTGAGAAACCGCCCTTTTGAGCAGTCCACGAAATTCGCATCGATCAAATTGGCCTTGGGTTCGCAACTCCTGAAATCAACATGAGTTCGTCATAATCTCACCTACTTCATGTTCTGGTAATGTTAGTTTCGGTTTGCTCGAATGTGGTTTTACTGCACTAAGGTAACAATACAATAGCTGTATGAAGATCCTCATGGAATTCATTCGTTATACATATACATAGATTGGCGTCATCTGTGTCCAATGACAGTTTGAATACAACATGCGTATATGCGTTTATCCAAACTTAAGTGTGAGCTGTCACAACCTGGCTAGAGACACATTAGACATGATCATCAATGGTACGACAAACGTGTATGGGTTTCGTTTGGAGGTCTGGCTAACAATCACTTTCGCAGGCAGGAAAATAACTACCCATACGAACTGTTGATATTTTCTTCTACATTTAGACGTGACTGCCTTAAATTTTGGGCATCCATATTTGAAGGGATCCGATGTGGCAATAGTAAAGCAACTGCTAGGTAGAATGATGACTAGACTATTGGTACAGTGAAATAGTGTGCACTTAGGTGTTGCCCTCTACATGTACAGTCTGGTTTGAGTAACTGATGTGGGAGATTACACAGCATGCGAATGCGATACAGTGTCCACTTCTGGCTCTCTGTGTCTCCGACCGGTTCGGTCATGTGCTGCCCGAGGCATGTGCACCTACTCAAAGAACGACTGATGCGCAACCTTTGGTATTGACAAGTGACATCAACTAAGTCCCGCTGCTCACTGTCAAACATGCGACTTTCCAAACAGTAATATGATGCGGCTTCATCCCACTCAGGCACACCTCCTGTTCTACTATGATGTTCCATTTTTTAAGCTCCACCTATACTTAAAGATGGAAAAGTAGCTTTAACCCTATATGTCCCTTATTTCACCCGGTACCACATTTCACACAATGCTGGACCGCACCTACCTGATAGTTCACACTTTCAACTGCGTTCCGAAAGCAGAATCTAAGCGAGTCAGCATCAATCTCCCCTTTACAGGGCATACAAACCATGTAACTCCATATGCAACTAAAGGTTCAAGTTCACGTTCAAATGTAACTGAAACGATAGGATGAATCCCGTAATTGTTCCTTCTTGAGCGGGTCGTCGATCCAGGAATTAATAGGGGTGCTCCGACTTCTTGATGGGTCTAAAAGGAAAACGCCCGTTGAAGGGAAAAGCAGTGAGCACCACTATCTACTTAACCACCCATAACACAATATATTTTGCTCGACCGTGGTATATGACACTGTGTTTGGGAGAGACTGAGCACTACACCACGCTTTAAATTTCTTGTCCGTTCACACCTTCTCCTCTTGCACAGCTAATGCAGCTAAAAACTTGAAGGCATCTAAAGAGCCGCATAGATGAATCAACCCTAGTCATTTACCTTTCAGCCGCGTCGTAACCGCTTTTGTAAATATGGGGTCTTCGTTGATCAAACCTGCCTTCCTCGTGTCATACATTTTGTATTTTTTTGTTTTCTTAATTCATTAAGTTTTTACATCACATACTTCTTGTTGACACCTCTGATCTTTTCTTTCCCTTTTATGAGCGAACTGCCATCATGATCCCCGAAATGCACTGTTGGGAAACCACCGGCATGCTCCTGAAACCATGGAAAATGACAGTCAACGCTCGAAAATAAGACTTCCTTGAATCATCTCTAGTTCATACCTTCGCAGACCCCAACCATAGACAGTTCTGCATCGGTGAGCATGTTGTATATGCAGATATGATCCGCCCTTTTGTGATCACGGTACCACCAGATCTCATTCCTAATTTCCATTTCTAATTGCTTACTTCGCAACACATCTAGCTATAATCGGTGAGTAGCAGAATGCGAAATTCGATCTAGCTACCTTACTTAGCAGGCAATATGGCCGCAGCCAAGACCCAGGTACATGACTGAGTGCGTTATCAGTTAAATTAGGAATGTACTTTCTTCCATCACCAATACTCTGTCAAGTTATTACCCAAAATAACCAGTTTAGGGCACAACTCATTTGTGATCACTCATCAACCGTTTTCTTCGTGTGTAGTTCGTCTAAGACAGTGTTTCTCAGCCTTTCTGAAGCTGTTACCCACAAATCGGGTTCACAATGAATAAGTACTCCCTTAAATTTATTTTCAGAGGCTGAGTACCCAATAACTATTACATTTTTGCTTTGAATTGAAGAAAGTGGATATTGAGTCACTGATCTTACCACATTTCTCAGCCATTCCTGATGCTGTACAACTCTTATGTGCATCCTCGCGTTGAATACGTCATCTAGGTTTGGCATCCTTGGTAGAAGCAAGACTTGGAGATGCTAGAGGTAATACAATGCATGGCAACAAAGAATGCCAAGGGCCTGCGTACTTGCTCTTATCAGCAAAGGCTGAAGTTACTGGGAGATTGCAGCGGAAGCTACCAACGGCTACGAGGCAATCCCATTTTAGTGTGCCACATATTGCGTGACCCCAAACACGTATATCACAGTTTGCTGAAACTTAACCACAACACCAAGCACAGAGGTAGCTGCTTGGAACTGAGTGAACAGTACGGCCGACTAGAACGTGGAAGGAATTATTCTTCTCTTCTGATTTGTCAACTATGGAACCGTGTCTCAAACTCATTTGTCTTCTACGTTCGATATTTTCACCAAACGACAACATGTTGATTTTAACGACCAGTATTTCGTTACCGAGGCTACGCTATTTTGGATTACATTAATCACATCTTTATGCCGGATTGCTGTGTCACATGGACCCAAGGGAGCGGCATGTGAGTGAGCGGTCTTATTTCTATTTTTCTTCCACAATACGCCAAACGTCACTGCGCCCCATGCTGTCCTATATGCTCGCATACAATTCTCATTTTACACTATCCTTATTTATCAACGCATCTAACGCGATAGAAGCTTAAACAGACGACTCACATAGTTATGTTGTAGTTTTCATCCCAACCAGCTCGGTGACCTTGAGCGAACGTGTGTGCAAATCGATCAGTTGTGCGCTCGTGGTTTTTTCCACTGGGGCTCAGTGACATTTTTTCGCACACCCTTGGGTCTAGACCTGTTCGCCGTGATTTTAAATGCTCCACCTTGTGATACTATTTTCTCGGATACACCCCAGTGAATTCTAAATTCCGGGAAGTGTTTCGCGAATATCTAAGCGCCAAATGTTGCGTAACTCCAACCATCAGAGACATTGTTTTTCCCACTCGATAGACCATTTCAACAGCTTTCGAACGAACTCACATTCATTAAAATCTAACATTGCTTGGAGCAGCTACAGGTCTCAAGGCAAATTCACTCGGCTAGATCCATAGTCTTAACTAAGAAAATTCTCAACCACACCCTCGTGTAACCTGCCCCAAGTTCACGCTGGCACGTCAAAGAGGACAGTTTATGAGCACACAACTGCAACATGAACACTGACCTTGCCGACAACGTCAGTAACAGAACAACTTTTTACCATAGAGGGTAAGTCATTCAAATGGTTCGTAAAATTTCCCCACCAAGCGCGATGCCCAGGGTGCCACAGTCTAAAGACCTATGTGGATCATGTTCCAAACTCATTAAGGGGAGCATTCTGTGTCCTTAACTGTTGCAAGTTCTTCCGCGCGAGATGCCTCCGAGTTACATCTATACCATTTCCCGGCCAAGTTGTCCTCTTGGGTAACAGAAATAATCTGAGGGGGCATTCAACATGAGTCTACTCAATTAATTTGCTCCATGCGTACTCCAGTCACTTGTGCAGGTGTGTAGGTGTGCGTGGATAGCCCGTCGCCTTCAGCCAATTGGACCTCAGACGCACTAAGTCATACGGGTGCAGGTGGGAGGCTTCAGCTCCTACGCACGGAACAAATTAATTGAGTAGACTCATGTTGAATGACCCCTCAGATAATTTCTGTTGCCCAAGAGGAAAACTTGGCCGGGAAATAGTGTAGTCAGGCCAAGTTATTAAACAAACCAGATTCTCTATGGCTCTGTGTGGAATGCACATCGATCCCACTGATAAAAAGCGTGTTCCTATAATCTCAGAAGTACTACCAGCTACTAGCCAAGCTTGAGGAAATGTTGACCACCAAAATCACTACGGTTGTGGTAAGCATAGCGGACCGTGTAACCCAATCCTCACCCGTAATTGGTGCTCCTATCTCGAGAAGAACGGCTAGTAACACCGTGAGCAACACGACACCAAGAGCCCCGAAAACATTAACTGCTTTTCCAATATCACATGTGGCTCACATTTGACTAATGCGGTTCCCAGTTCGATCGGAGTAACCACGTAAGGCTGCTTCCAATCTCCCGACGTAGTGCGTAGTAAAACAGCAAACCGGTACTAACGAAAGTTGGGTTAAGGTTGCTTCCAAAAGGAGCCGTCTGTTAAAATTAACATCACCCCCAACTGGATCGGAAACTGAGGAGCGTAACGGAGTTTTTTCTAGTGCAAGCACCACTGGTTTCCTGCAGTACATCTCCAAGTATTTCAACCACTAACCGCGACATTTCGAAAGGTGTAAAGAAACAACTACCTCTACCGAGCGTACTGTGCTCCAATATCCCAGAATCAAAGTCGACATCAATAAGAGGCAGGCAGTTGGATGATCTCAACCAGTGGGACATTTTTAGTAACCTAATCGGAGTTGTACTGAAAACTGTACACGTAGTGCGTATTACGCGACAACCCAACTCTAAGCTTTTCGGACAGCCAAGGTTTCTGCGTGTTGTGCTTAACTCCATCACTGAGGTAGAATCAGTACTACTGTCGAAAGGTAATCTCAGAAATGAACACTGCTCCATTAGTATCTTTTAAGATATCTCATAGGCCGAGGGTTATCGAGTTAACTGCACCTTAGAGGACTATCGGGATTCCTGAAACTGAAGCATGTGATAAGCATTAAATAATAAACCATGATAAAGAACAGTGGTGTTATATTCGTGAAACACTCTGCTTGGATGATATGTTAGCGAAACCAGTGTCACGACTGCGCACATCACTGAAGTACAAAGAAAGTGGCCCGACAGTGTTGAAGGTGGTCCTTCAGTCAAAACATATGGTAACACGGATGCTAAAAAGCTGGTACATGTTCCGTTGCAGGCTGCCATCTGAGCTTCGGTTGAAGACAGTCAGCGATATGCCTCCTAGAGATGAGATGTCACTGAAAGAACCAAACGCGATGGGATCTATGAAAGAACAATGCACCAGTAGTGTCGAATGAGTCCATACAACCTGTGGAAGATGATATTGACCAGACACCTTACACTGTACATCGAAGATTAGACACGGGACTAACTACACGACGATGAATAAGACGTTAAACCCTTCATCAAGTACACATCGAAAAAACGATCAGTCGCCGGCCACTAACTGGTCGGCGAAACTTTACGTATGAGCTGTACAAGCTCCGAAACATTGCTTAAATCTGAAAAACTTTCATGTCTGTACACTAACGCCCAAGAGCTCTTCAGTAAAATTACCGAACTTCGGCTACGTCAGGTTGCGAAGGCTTAACGCCTACGTGCGACCGCACGTGGAATATTCTATCCAGGCATGGTAGCCATGGAAGAAACAGGATCTCATTGCTCTGGAGATACCACAATAAAGAGTAACCAAGAAGGTCAGGGGCTTGTTTCATACGCTCTATCAGCTTAGACTGAAATCTCTAAGAATGTACAGCAATCGATATCGGATTTTGCGGGGTATCTCATAATGGGCTATCAGATTCTAAAGAACCAACACCACATTTGCCGCTCGCTGCTGGAATTCAACCACAACACTAACCTAAGAGGTCACCCTCTGAAATTGACAATACAGTATAGCCGGCTTGAATTCCGTAGAAATTTCGTTGCCCTCCGCGTGTGCCAGCCTTGGAACGCCCTCCCTACTTATGTCGTCTCTGCTCCCAATCTGGCGATATTTAAAAACGAGTTGACGATGCTTTGTCTCATTTGCATTTCATTTTATGACTTTTAGTCTGGGGCTACAAAACGCAAACAAACGTTGCCTTACCAAACACACAACCAATGGATTTAAGGATTTCTACCTTTAATACGCGAACAGCTCCACTATTCTACATAAGCCTATAATGAGTCCACCAAAACGCTTTTCACTCTAGCATGTAATCCACTTTTCGCAATAATATTCATCTCACGGGACTGGTTAAACAGTGCTTTTTTACCGGTCATACACTACTGTTCCATTGTAACTTGTCAAGCAACTGTTCATTTTCGTTGTTTTGTCACTTTCACTGAGCAGTCCATCTAGCAGTTTTACCTACTTGGGAGGGTTGTGTGATTTTGAATGTAGACCCGCTTCATAGTGCACGTGGTTTCCTCTTGTCTGCTCCCTGTTGTCTATGTTTATGGCCACTCTTTCATGGCTATTTTGAAACATACCCGTTGTTCATCTGAATCTTACTTCTCCTTAGTATTGACGCGAAGGTGGGTAGTTAACGGTGACCAAAAAAATCACGTTTATTACCATAGCATTCTATAGCCCGTACCTGGTTTTTAACCACCGCTCCTAACCCAGTTGTTGTGACAACTCGTGTATTCTAGTAAATAAACCTCAGAAACGCACGTGCGAGTTCGAGTACACACATCAATTTCTTCATTGTTCGCCTCGTTGCTGCTCACCTCGTTTAGAAATTCTTAGAAAACTTCGTTTACTGTTTGGCTTTGTAGGACTACTGGTGAATGTGTCAGCTTCCGTTACCCAGTTCAACCTGATTCTTCTGCTGTCACGCCCCCCCCACTGCACTGTGCTCACACGTGACAGCGATTGTCAGCCGGATAGCAACTAGCATATAGGATATCGTATCCTTACGTTTTCCGCAAAAAATAAGTTATAATTCTGCAGTCTTCTGTGCACGATATCATTTCGGAGCACAAAGGTTGCTACGGAGATCACATTCTAGCACACAATCTCTCTTACACCCATGCAGCTTCTCAATGAGTCGCCCAGTAATTGATCCCGCAGGGTGAATTTTGTCGCTAAATCAGCTTGACTTCTCTGTTGATAAGGGAGACGGCCACATCTCACTCTGATCTCATGCTGCCTACGAAATGACTAAGCCTTGGCGGGACGGTGGTCAGGCCACACCTACCAGCACTTGAAGGAGTGGGTCTGTCCCGTAAACTAATCATCTCAGCCTATCTGAATGTATCGAATGCGACTGATTGAAAGTCGTGGGTTTAAATAAATGTGGGGAGACACACTGCGGGGCTCAACCAGAACCCGGATGGGATAGGTGCACGTGCGCTCCGTTGGTACCCAGTTACGATGGAGAATGTAACAATTTGAGAATTAATCAGGAACAGCTGCAAAATGGGAGTTGCCCACCTGATAAATTTGCATACCAAGCGGAAAGCACTCAATTTCCGTTTGCTTCAGCTACGGTCTTAGTGATCAAATTGACCCAGGTTCGCTACAATGCGAACCAAGGTCCATGAATATATATTTTCGGTAAATCCCTGAATGGCCCAAGGTCTGGGCATTAGATAAATTAGCCGAGATTGGGCAAATATCCCGGCTTTATTACGCCGGGATAACAGTAATCACGTGAACCGCAACAAAGGATCAAAATTGTTCACGAATATATGAGTGAAGGTTGTCAGTGTGATATGTTTGTGACATTATAGTGACAATATGTAGTTATAGTTCCCGTTATCCCTCAGCCATACTGAATTTACCGGGGGCCTATGAAAACACACGTATTAACCGGATGGAAGGCAGTCGTGCAGAGACACCTACCAGAAGTTGCATTGCACATGGCCAATCTTTTGAATGGATTAAGTAGAAGGTTGCATCTAACGGGAATAGTACGTCAGTGTGTTATTATATAACATCGGAAATGAATCGGCGCATAGGGACAATGGTTTTAGGAGTACCGAATGGGCTGCACCTGGAACGTACGATATAGACCGTTAGCAAATAGCTTATGGCCACAATAGAGTACAGGTGGTTAGGTATAAACGGTTGAGTAACTTGGACATTTGCACAATAAATGTGAACACTGTTTGGAAAGTCGCATGTTTGACAGTGAGCAGCGGGACTTAGTTGATGTCACTTGTCAATACCAAAGGTTGCGCATCAGTCGTTCTTTGAGTAGGTGCACATGCCTCGGGCAGCACATGACCGAACCGGTCGGAGACACAGAGAGCCAGAAGTGGACACTGTATCGCATTCGCATGCTGTGTAATCTCCCACATCAGTTACTCAAACCAGACTGTACATGTAGAGGGCAACACCTAAGTGCACACTATTTCACTGTACCAATAGTCTAGTCATCATTCTACCTAGCAGTTGCTTTACTATTGCCACATCGGATCCCTTCAAATATGGATGCCCAAAATTTAAGGCAGTCACGTCTAAATGTAGAAGAAAATATCAACAGTTCGTATGGGGTAGTTATTCTCATACCTGCAAAAGTGGTTGTTAGCCTGACCTCCAAACGAAACCCATACACGTTTGTCGTACCATTGATGATGATGTCTAATGTGTCTCTATCCAGTTTGGGACAGCTCACACTTAAGTTTGGAGAAACGCATGTACATATCTCGCGTTCGAACTGCCACTGGACACAGATGACGCCAATCTATGTATATATGTATACCGAATGAATTCCACGAGGATCTTCAAACCGCTTTTGTACGGTTAACTTAGTGCAGTAGAACGACATTCGAGCAAACCGAAAATAATATTACCAGAACATGAAGAAGGTGAGCTTATGACAAACTCATGTTGATTTCAGGTGTTGCGAATCCAAGGCAAATTTGATCGATGCGAATTCCGTGAACTACTCAAAAGGGCGGTTTCTTAGGTGCCGGAGAAGGCACAATTGTATGCGGAATAGCAACACAATGAGTATGTTCCCATTCAATTTACTAATCCAGGCCCATAAGGCGGCGTATGTGGTACGTTTGCCTGCGTGATGAGTAATCTTGCATTTCAGAAGTAGATGTTGCTTGAGCTCCCCTGTGTGGATGCGCCTGATGTGAATGTTGACAAGGTGCCTACCTGTCTATTACCCACTACCTCGTCTATACTGGCTCCAGGAGATAGTTGGTCGTCGCTGGAGGGGACGGAGTGCACTGTCCTCGTGACGGTGCTAGGCTCAAAGAGTGGTTCCATGCAACCTGTGTGGAACGGGCTACGGTCCAGCCACCGCCTCGTGTACGTCTGGTGTGTATGATTTCCCAATTAGGCAGGAATGCTTCCGTTCTGCTTGTTGAAGGAGTGTGGGCCGGCTCCGTTGATGAAACGTGGCTCCCATCCGCATGCCTCCCGGTCTTATTCCTTCGGGTTTACACCGGATATGGGGTGTGTGGATGGAACTATGGGTGGTGCAGCGCAAGCCACCCATGGTCCCTCTGTAGGCGCAGGCGTCCTGTGACTGTCCCCATGGACGTCACAGTGACAGGCAAATCCGGATACGGACGCCGCCAAATCATCATGTTTGTGACATTATACCCCGCTTGTAGATATCGTAAACTTGAAGTGATCCTCTTATGGTAGACACACAAGTCGGATATGTCAAGCTTGGTTAGCCCCAGCGCCGAAACGTGCTTGGCGGAGGCTGGGAATAAATGACCCCCGTTGTTGATGATTATCGGAATATGCATGATATTTAATGCCGTGGGAAATTCCGAGCGCATAAAGCGCACTATGGCTTCCGCATGAGCACCTACACCGTATTTGGCAATTTTTAGTTGGTAGCAGCAGGAAGTTCTTTAGGTGTCGCATATTGCCACGTTCATTACG
The DNA here is from genome assembly GCA_944474145.2 of Dicrocoelium dendriticum. Classification (NCBI taxonomy): domain Eukaryota; kingdom Metazoa; phylum Platyhelminthes; class Trematoda; order Plagiorchiida; family Dicrocoeliidae; genus Dicrocoelium; species Dicrocoelium dendriticum. The sequence continues at coordinate 35,551,251 of OX104064.1, forward strand.
TGTGCTGTGGACTTCTTGATGACGATTATATCCGGCTTGATGTAAGTTGATGTCGCTGGGATGCGAGGCTACGGGATGATTTGGACTCCTTTACGACGTAGGGTGTTGGTTAGTTGCTTTACGAGACCGCTGTACCTAGTACAGCGAACATCGTGGGTAACTACACAACATTGCAAGAAGTGGGAAGTGTTTCGCTTTTTCCACAAGCGCCCTGGCAATGAAGGTCAGTTTGGTTTGAGGGTGGTCGTCCCCTGGAGCATCGATAATTTGTGGACAGTACCCCAGCTCGAAGTTGGGTTCCTCTGATGCCGAGTCGGGGAAAAATTCGCCCACGGTTTCTTATCCAGTTATGAGACGCTGGTGTCTTGAATACGCCCCGAAGCAAGGGTCCGTCTATAGATTTTGGCAGTGAAATCTTCCATGCTTCTTTCGCGTAAATTTTGTCAAACACGACATGATTCCAAATGACTACGGGTTTCATGGCGAGCCGCTGGATGGTAGTCTCTGAAGGTTCCCGTATCGCCCAAAAGTAATTGGGTGGGAGAGTGAATGATGGCGTTCCAGACGGTCCTTCCAAAGCAATGGCATACTAGAAAGGCACGGAACCCCTAAGCCATAATCCTCAATTGATGCGTAAAAGAAAACAATACTGGTCTCTTTGGGGAGTTGTAGCCATTTTCGTATACCGGCCGGGACCAGCCTACGTACCGATTTGAGGGTCTGCTGATGCACCGCCGCCAATGAGAAGCTGTGTGTATGACGCGGTAAAAGATAGGTGCCCAAGATGTCCATGCGCTAGTATGGCTTGAGTTGTTTCTCGTAGCTGTGCTTTGAGTTGATCTAACGAGTCCGACAAGCGTTTACCTTTCCAATCAAATGGTAATCCAAGTAGCCGGAATTCCCCGGATGGCTGGATCGAGGGGAGCTGGAGGGCGCCACATGGGAACTGCGCAGTGTACAAAATGGGCAACTTTTTTCTTTTGCTGTCGACGGTGATATCCAGTAATATCGATTTCATCTGGTTTATTGATAATCCAGGAGGCTGTATACCCTGCCTAAATCGCCCTAGGCGTTCGATCAGGGATTCTTGATCACCAGCAAATAGTACGACAGCATCCGCCTAAGCGACTTGATCAATTGGACCTGCTGGAGAAATATACTGTGTCAGACAGTGTATGCAATGCTTCCTCAAGTGCCATGATGAAGAGCAAGGGAGAAAGTGGATCGCCCTGACGGACACCAAGCCCTGGGTGACTCCTCAGACCGTTGACGATTAAGATTCTGGAGGCATAATAAGACTTTAGGTAATCTAGAAGAAAATAGGGCGCACCGAAATATGTGACTGCACGAAGCAGCGAAACGTGGGAGATGCAATCAAAGGCTTTCGAAAGGTCAAGATAAGCAATGGGTAAAGGGATATCGTTCAAGTGTGAGTAACTGTGCGGAGTGTAATAACGTGGGGACTTCGAAGCTGCCACCTTTACGAAGAAAACAAAATTGAAGGTCAGCTGGAACTGCAGGGATTCAGCGAACGAATAAAATTCAGTGAAGAAGACGAATGAAGACTGAAATTACGGAAATTGGGCGAAAGTCTTCAGCGAAGGAAGCTTTGGGGATTTTTGACACAAACGTTACACGGACCACGTTCATGTGAGTAGGATAAGGGGAACAAAGCATTATGCAATTTAAAAAAGGCGTAATGAATCTCGGATCCATTCTACTGATGTCATTTGGGGTGATATGGTCTACCCCGGGTAAAGATCAATCCACTGTCCGCAGTGTAGAACTCGTTTCCTCAATGGTTATGGGTTTTACGAGATCCCAGTTAATATCTTCACTACCGCGTGGTGCCCGGTTGTCAGATACTGGGGGTTCCGAGGGCACATCTTTCCAGAATTCGTTAAAGCCCCGGGACACCACTTAACCCGGCACGAATGCAGTCTTCCAACGACCATCGAGTACTGTCGCGGCAACGTCTTTACTTCACAGATGGTAGTGGCCGTATTAAAGGCGCCGTCGCTGACGGCTGTTGGAGACTGTAAATGCGTGTTATCCGTGCTTACTGGGCCGTCAAGTGTGAGAGAATAGGGTTTAGCAGACTTTCTCCATGGCGTTACTAAATGCTGTTCTAGAGTGCACACTTTACAGGTCGTCAATGACTGTTTGCAAAGTATCAGCACGGTATTCAATTTGTGATTTGAATTGGGCCAGTTCTTCTCTGGCTTCCGCCATAAGAGGTTGAAAGGCAGCCTGTTCAACTGTGGTTTTTTTTAATTAGGTGCCAGGTACCTGTAGCCAGCTTCGCATGGTCGTCGGCGCATGATTCATTCAAATCGAATCCTGGAGTGATGGTGAGGCGGAGGATAATGTTAGACTGGGCGATAGAGCGGCGGTCTGTCACCAGCCCAGGTCAAGGTAACGGGTGTTGTGTGTGATGACATTCGGCGTGGCTAAGAGTCGTCTTGATGGTCACTCAGATGGGAACCGCGCCACGAGGGTGGTGAAATCAGTCTTGTGGAGTTCAACTAGAGTAGGGGTTCCCAACCTTTTTGAGGCCGTTACCCCCAAAGCAGGTTCACTTTAAGCAGTTACCCCCAAACCCTCTAAAGCCAAGTAGCTAGCAACTACTACATCTCTTCTTTAAATTACGGCAAATGAATACCATATGTAATTACTTTCGATCATGCAAATAAACAAAAACCCCATTGTACTGCCAAGAAAATCCATGAGTTTCTTTCATTAAGTACCGCGTTTAAAGTATTCTTGCTGAGGTCCTGAACGCGACTTTGATGGTGCTGTTAGAAAGCGATATCACACTTATCCTTAACGCATATCGCTGTACACCGGCGATTCTTAACATTTTTGAGGCTCTCACAAATAGGGTTTGCTATAATCAACCCGTCCCCCATTTTCCATTTCAATCGCTAACTAACGAATAACTATCGCGCTGTTTGCTTCTAAGTACGGAAACTGATAGCTATTTGGAATAACTCCCAAATAATAAAAGAAAGAAAACAGTTGCGTGGTACAACATTGTATGTAATCAAGCGGCGATATACATTAATGGGACGGTTAATATTGCTTAGTGCTAACAATTTCTGGTATATATGGTTCAATTTCTGCTAATGCACATCGAAGTCGTGCTCCAGGTTCATTCGACTCCTTGCTTTTGTTTTCATTGAAACCACTGTTGAAAATCCACTTTCACATCTGTAATTTGATGTAAATGGGATCAATATTCTCAATGCTCTTTCCGATAGCAATAGATGCCTACCACTTATCTGTATCCAAAATGCTACCAGTGGTGTGCTTTGGAAATCTATTTTTAATTCGTTATCTTCGCGCATTCTTAGGAATGGTGCTTTGGCTTCGATGGCAGTATCCAGAAAGATTTCCTCATCTACTGAAAAGGGTCTTAGCACACAGGCATTTAATTGGCGATTTTCCAAATCAGGAAAATATTTGCTGATGGAATGGACCACTGGTGACAAGTGGCAAGTTATATCATCTGTGAAAGCGCATGTTTCATTTCTTCCAGCGAGCACCATTGATAGTTCTGGAAACATCGACATATCATCAACTGTTGCTCCGCGTTGGTGAAGCTGCATTTTACGAAGAAAACTGACAACGTTATCCTGAGCAGTTAAAATATTAACCATATTTCCTAGCAAGCTGAGGTTCAGTGCATTTATTTCTTCGAAGAAATCAAGATATGCTAGTTTGGAAATAAACACGTTTTCTGTTATCATGACGTGTAACTCGTTCACCTTATACTTATGCAGCTCCTTCCTTGCAAGAAGCGTGCTTTCCGGTCTCTTGAACATCCTTAGAAGGATGTTCTGGCACGCCATGTATGAAGATTGCGTTTAGGCGGTCTTGCTTGCTGTGCCCTTCTTCGGTGTTTCTTTTTGATTGTCGCGCGCTCCAAGGGACATCAGGATAGATACGTATCCCACAGGATCCGTGTTTTAGCGTGCTTGCGGAGAGCAAAACGTTTTCTACGTCGGTGGTGGATTCTAGTGTTACTCGAATAAGCCTGCGTTCTCCATAGTGTAGCGAGTTCGGATGACGAGTAATTCGTAATAAGTTTATGGGTTTGGTTTTGATACTCATCTGCATGCACAATGAGTTCCATTGGTCTTGGTCGTCTGATAACGTATCCCGCAATGTGATGGCGGTAGATTCAGGGACATTTGAGCATACAACAGTCCGGGTACTGTTGTTGGATCCCTTTTTCGTTGATCTACAAGGTATGGTATTCGTTTGTCCTGAACTGCTGACAAGTGTTGATTGTTTGTTGTTTGTCCCTCTATTCGCGTTAACGGTGTTTACAATGGAAGAGGCCGCAACGGCGGCCTCTCGGTGGACCTTTGCAGCAATCTCTGCATAGGTAACTCATGTTCTGGGAGGCTTAGTCTCGACAAGATATTTGGGTACAGGTACCGAGGGTTGGAGTTCGGCTGTTTCGTCCTTGTTAATGTCAGGTCTAGTGGAATTTGCTTAACCAAACGTTTTGAGTAATGACAGATTTTTGTTGCCGTGAGTATTGTTTGACTCTCGTAGGTACAGTCTGTTTTCGCCCGGCGTTCTATCAAAGTTGGAGAAGACAACGGAGATGGTGATGTGGTTGATTGCGGTTCGGGGGAATCGGATTGTTCAGCGTTCCGTTGCTTAGAAGCCGCTAGGCTTCTGTGATGCACACTCGCTTCCATTGAAGTACTCTTTTCGTTTATCCTTTGCTCTGCTTCTGCGGTTAACCGGCCGCATTTCTGATCTAGAATAAGCAAGCTCTTAACGAAGGGGATGGTGGAACACGCATGACAAGAGGGTGAAACTAGTTGTCAAAGGCCTAAAATATAAAAGCAATACTGTCAATCAACCAGCCAAATTAGAAGATGTTGATCTGCCATCACGAAAAATAGCCGAATTCAGGGCAAAGCAGCTAAGCATGAGGAAAACGCGATTAATACGCCCGTAACTTCTAAACAACTGCTCCAGTCACTAGCAGTTACTGCCCATTCGATGCAGCATCGAAATTTCTGCCAGGTGGTGTTTATGGGGCAACATTGACACTGACTTGTAGACCAAAATAATGGGGATACTGCCAAAAATACGGAGAACATAGGAATAAGTTTGCATCCACTCTCCGTATTAAGACCAATCACACCATTGGGATGAGCTAAAATGAGCTAAAAAAAACTGATTGCAAAATGGAAAGAATCACGGCCCTAGGTCTACGGAAACGCACTCTAAGCAAATCTAACCTTCATTTGTTAGTAGTATAATGGTATCTCCTCTAGGTTTCTGAATGTTATGCTGCCAAGTCACAACAACTGCTGCGCTTTGATTGGCGGATCCTTATTCAGACGACAATGACGTTTGTTGGAGGGACAGGCGGGTCTCTGAATACTTTGCGTCGGTTGGACTTCGATCCTGGGTTGGCCCTGAGGTCAGATCCGTGCCACTTCGTTGCATGCAAAAGTCAGGGCCACGTTTTGTGATGCTAGCTAGGTAGGAACCCGAGAGCTATCGATCGCACGTAGGTGTAGTTTCGGTGAAACCAGTAGACGGCTTTCTATATGAGCGGTGCTTGGCCGAAGAGAGCAGCGGTCGTAGATGGAATATATTCGCCTGTACTTGCCTTACATAGCCACAGATGGGAGCTTTGACAGAGAGCACTTAAAATGGGCTTCCAGAAATGGCCGGAATTCGGGATGTAGGAAAAAAGCCCAATGAATATGACGCGCACGTTTTAGGAGAAAAAACGCTTCGCTTATCTTCGAGATATATGAACGTTGGGAGGAGCCCGTCGAGCCTGATCAAATGAGTGTATGCCAGCGCGGTTGCGACAAAATTTTGAAACACGGTAGATGAAAGTATAGGGAGAGTAAAATGCCCCAACCGCAAGCCAGAGATTGCGCTTCGAAATCCCATCACAAAACGTGTACTCAAAAACGGTGCTCCAACTAATCAGAAGTTCGCTGGGAGTGTTGGAATGTCACGCGTGCTTTTGAGTCTGCCTATACTTTTGAAAGAGGAATCTTCGAAAGATATTAGATGCATTTTCAAAATTCGACCCTGCTGAATCCATGAAACAAGTTTGGCTTGTTTTAACGAGTATATTTGGCTGATAAATTCCGAGCGTTTGATGGAGTAAGTTACTGAAAGGCATTCACACGATAATGCCTTTTCTGTGCACGCATAATACTTCTGCACTTTAACATCTATTTGACAGATTTGGAAGGTTTGTGTGAGCTCAGTGGTTAGCAACCAGCTGTCGCAACAGATGCAGTATATTAACCGACATATCATTTTTCACGGTGCCATGAAATCTAACCAGAAAATACTCTACTAATTGCATGTGGATAAACGAAATAATCTGGATTAATCGCTTTAGTTACATTTCCTTGGTTACAGCGTCTTGCACTTCCATATGCTAGTATACCGTAGCGTACCCCGATACAGGCCACACATGAAGGGTCTCGATGTGCATATTGTTTGGATCTTAGTTGCAACTACGTGCATCAATTCGCCACCTTCGTTTGGCACAAGGCTCGTTCTCGTAGCCACTTGTGCACTAGGGACATTGTCCGTAATAAGTGTATACATTCCGCGCACTACTTGGGGATAAATTTGAACAAACGACACCAACTTTTTGTTGGTGTCAGAACTGTTTCTAGCATCAGTTCATGAGTGTATCTAATCCATTTGTTTGGAAATCATAACCCACTAGATGCTGCACAACTTCGATGCATACTCTTCCACATCAATAACACAGTAGATATATTCCGACAAATTACTGTTGCATCTGATCCCCTAATACCCTCTTTTTGTGATTGGAATAATGCTTTTGGTAAAGCAGTATCAACTGCACTACTGACGTGACAAGTCCTTCCTTTTAATCGCATGCTAGTTCAACCTTAATAAGAGACCATTTTTATCCTACGAATGGAGCTGAATGTGTTATTTGACCCGCAGTTAACTGCTGGGCCATCTTGCTGTAGGATTTCGGTTACGACGTGCAGACCAAGACACGTGACGAATTATAGCGAACACCAGTCTGAGGCAAATAATTGTTTCCAACGGTTTACCTACCGGCCAATAGAAATAATATAAATGTTTCAGATTTACATTAATAGTTATACAGCAGACAGTTGGCCGCTGTCCTACATACAGACAGATCGAGCAATGTTACGTAATCACACCGACGACACCGGTGTCCGAGTGACGGTTAGGTTGACTGCTGTTCAGCCATGGTAGACATAGCGATGGAACAAACTTCTTTCGCCAGCATGCCGGAGGTGGGAATATTCGCATCGCAATAGCTTCTGATGTGGCGAGCATTCGTAGACGGAAACCATTCGATTTGTTCAAGGGGACCTGGTAGCCCACAGTAAATGCATTCGGAAGGTTAGCCATGTGACCTGATTCGAATAGGTGGGACAAAATTCCCGTTGCCAAAACTCCAGTACCTCGTTTGCCAACCTTTTAGGACTATATTCCTCAATGCGACGTGACAACTGACTAGTCGTTCAACCAATATATGTTGCATAACTGGTGCACTCAAATCAATAGATAAGGTAAGAGGTTGTCAGCTTCGGCAGTCTTTTGTAGAACATAGGAACAAGCGGATTGATTGTGAAGATATATAGCAGTCCTGCAGTTGGAAGAGTGTTCCTGATTGACCGCGTTAGTCTTATTGTAGCCATGCTATCGATTGATGTATTTGAATGCTTAAAGTCATGGTTGTTTAGTTGTTGTTACCAGTAACGAAATTATTTGGTGAAGCAACTTAGGTCGGGTTTGCTATCTTTTGTAACTGCTTTCTTTGTTAAGTTATTGAATTGTCTGTCTAAATAAGCGTCACTTTACTTACGTTTCTTAAGCACTCCATTGTCCTACAATGTACCGCTTAAAGCAAGTTTGATGGCTTTGTCTGTATTTGCCGACCTGACTACGTAACGTCTGGAAGTATCGGTATCATCGTCATCCGGACGTGCCTTTTACAAGATTGCGAAACCGTTCGCGGCTGTCTGTAGTGGTCCGACTGTGTTTGTTGTCATGTGGTTTGCCTGGAGTTGAAGCAACCTGAAGGAGGCTGTACGTGTGGGATATGAGGATCGAGCTTAATTAGAAAAAGACGTTCGCCATCACAGTCATGAATTGTCATTAGCCTCTGGGAACTGGAGAGCCGTACTTTCGCTGTCAAATGCCACTACTACATGTTCATCGCTTCCTTTACTAGGTCCTTGGTAGTGCTACCGGTCATTCCGAAAACAGTCATTCGGATCAGTATACCACTTCAGTCCGCTGGCTACACCACTGGTGTAACGCAGATGTCGAATCGGCTAACCACTTAGGTACAAGTTGTCAAATTGCGAGTGTACATTTCCGTCCGTTCCCAGTTTGATATCATGTTCTTGTCCCCTACAGTGCTTCACCGCGTATGATCAACCCCCGACCGGTGCGTGTCCACTTGTTCGGTTAGTCACCCGCATTGTGTGTCTGCGTCATCGTCGTCCTTGGATTCTTCCCCAATGTGTGTCACACTATTCATGCTTCAGCGCCAGCCTGACACGAGGGGTTCAGTCCATGGGTACGCCTAACATTGAAGGCCGTGCTCATTCTAGGCCTAGACCGTTTCCAGCGTCAGCAGGGAACCGGAGTGACTACCTGCATATACATTCGTGTTATAGCTGTCGATAAACGGGGGCACAAATGTATCAAACACTAAAGCATCTCGAACCTACCCCATATGTATCGTTTCCCTCTGTGCACTGACTGACAGGTTTAACAAGATGAGATAAGACAAACATCAGTTAGAGATGAGAATGTTCCGTATAATTACTTTGCATGAAACCGTACAAGTATTTTCTGCATCGAAAGGGTTACCGCTGTTCACGAGCATGTTGCATTAATAACGCCGTCCGCTTTTTATATTTCCTGCCACTAATTATAATCAAGTACCCCTAGCCGGCTTACTGACGGGAATGATTCTGTGCAAACGAAGATATCCTCCGGTGTTTCTATCACAGAGCGTCAATTGTCTCACACAAATGCTTCCGTGCATACACTTCAGGCAGAATGTTGGTGAACATGTGCAGCGCATCCTTCGCAATTGACAATTGGTTGCGGCGCGAAACGTATGGATGAGTGGATACGTTCACTGATCACGGAAGCGTGAAATAACGCGATGATAATGATGAAGAACCGACGAAGAAAATGATGAGGTAGCAGTAATCATGGAACACATGCGCTAACCAGAAACATGTGTCACTGCTCCGCAGTCTTTTTCGCCAAACCAAGCAGATGGGACACTTTAGCTGAAAGTGAACTTTGTCGTGCGTAGTGGTTATAAGTATATTACCGATTCTACAGTAAAAATGGAAATCGGCGTGTCACACATTTTAACCAAAGTAGCATTGTTAGATAAACTGGTATGCCGCTTCACCGTATTAAGAACACATTGCAGTGCATTTCATTCGCCAGGTGTTTTTGGGTTGAGTGACAACCATGAACCTGAGCAGAACGTATCACATCAAGTGGGGTAAGTGGTTGCAAAGTACGGATTCACTTTATGCGTTTACCGTCACGATAGCCGCTTATGAGATCACGATGCCTGAGTGGGTGTAATATGCTGGAAGATTAGACTAGAAATCCGAATATGTTCTGCAGCTTTGCTAGGTCAAGTTGCTTCGTACAACCACAGACATTAGGCACCATGCATTTGTAATCACATGTAAACCATCATACTTTGGACATAGCTCGTTTAAGATAACAAGTGGTGGGTCCCACTGAGCTTAGGTAAGAAGAAGAAGTAACTTAGACTAATGGTGAATAAGGACTCTCATTCCGCCCGATCAGATCTTGTCACTATTGTTGTAAACCCGTACTCAGAATCCCGGATTATAACAGGACTTCTTCTAGTTGGTATGCTAAAGTAAACTAGACGCGAAGTCGATTATTCAGAATACAATGGGGATTAGATTAGTGAAAAGGTTTGCCGCCCACTCGCAACCCTGTAGTGCGTAATTGATTCCACAATTCCTTGAGTCGGGACTCGAACCCGGAAGTTTGGGATATTATATGAAGCCTGTAGCTCTAAGCCACCGAGTCGCGGCGGGCAACGCTTTTCAAAACGGTTGCTGACTGACTGAAGTTGTCCTTCTAAGCACGGGTTTTTGAATGGATTGCGATGCAGAACCTCGGTGTGAACCGAGATGTACTTCAACCTGAGCTTTGATCTATTCTCTCAGTAGGACCGCATCAGAAACCTACGATTACAAAGTGTAGCTGTATGGTAACATTGCACAACGAATGTTTTAAAATGCCCCTTAAACAGGGATAAATTTAACGGATGAACGGTTCAGTGTTGCTGCTTAAAAGTGTCATCCGCTTGCGAAGAGCAGTCTACTTTCGCCGTCCGGGGGTTTCGTCTTTCATCTTCATCTCACTGTACACCGGTGTGAATATTTAGTTACATTTATACCTGTTTCTGTAACTAGACCAATCACTTTACTTTCCTTTATAACAGTGAGGGAGCAGTATCACCTTTGCCAGAAGACTTATGCATAACGAGGTGACCGTAGTGTTGTGACGTATTGTAGTGTAATATATTCACATGTGGATATTTCTCCCGAAAGTAAGTGTAACTTACTTCAGGTATACGCTTCTCCCCAGCATCGTTGGGAGTCTACTAAATTCGCTGTAGACTTCACTCCTATCCGCCATACCCAATGAACGACTTTTTTCGCTAAAATGTTTTACCATTTGTAGTTCTCGCATAGACATGAGTATATGATTATTGGATCGTGCAGGATAATTTCCAATTTGTACTTTCGTTACACTCAGCACTAAACGACGGTGCAAAATTTGCGAAGGTGCCAACTTCCAGCATCCACTTTATTCTTAAGTGGACTCCTAAGAAACCTTACAATTCATCCCGAGTCTTCGATTGAATATGGCACCTCGACGACATCGTACCTGAATGATTAACACACAAATGAATTAACTGTGAATTCATCACACTTGCTTCCAAATCGGGTAGTCCTCCACATGCTTGGAAATGCACTATCTGGTCGATTCGACTTGTTGGATCTAGTCATTAGAGCGCAGCGATTGACTCCATCAGGATCCGAAACTCCACGACCACTAGTGGCTTGAACCATTGGCCTACAGCTTATGCCACTGCGCCATGGGGGACAGCGGTACATCATCATTATTTACAAGCTACTGCGATGAACAATTAAATAATTACATTGAAATACCCCTACTCATGAACAGATAAGTGGACGCCTTGAAGTGACTTGTCAGTAGATGGTAGGCAGCACGTAGGAGTTAGACATCCAAACTGGTGTGTGACAAGACATCGCTTAGTGATCACACGGTAAAACCATATACATGTTGTGACAGATGCACACACTTTTTGACGTTAATTATTTGCTCACTCACCGCCAGTATCGGCCCAGCCACATATAATTTTGACGCTGTCTGAACCGTCGACGCAGGGCTGGCGGTGATAACCTATGTGTGGCTTGGGCTGATGCGAGTCTGACTTGTGAATTAAGTGAGATTTACCCCTCAGATTTCCCGCTGTGATTACGATAACGAGCGACCGCCCTGCAGGGGATCTGCTGAACCCCATAGGGAAAGGTGTGGTAGGTGCGGTGGTCACGCTGGCGAATACAAGTGAACGCCGCATCAAACGCAACCATTTTAGTGAGTCAAGCGTACGTTTGCACACATGTACTCGCGTGAGAACGGAGCAACCTCAGAGAGCATCACCTGCGCCACCTGTACGTAAACATCCTAACATCACTGCTATAAGCGCACGTATAACTGTCCAAACATTCAAAACTAAAACATGTGGTACTGAGACAACTTCCGATATGCACAATTTCATGCCTAATACAGTTAAAAGTGCATTGTTTTTCGGCTCTACTTATTCCCGCACGAGTCTTACTACAAGCGGTTATTGGCTACGATTCGGTCCGACATGTTAAAGGGAGTCCTAGCACAAGATTATTGTTGCTGATTAATGGCCTCGTAATGTGTCGCTTCACTGCATTTTGTTCCACTCCCCTGCCCACGGTTATTGCATTTCTCAAGTGCATTGTTTGGGTGAGTAAAAGGATTAACCTCCCCTACATGTAAAGTATTTACGACTGCGGATGCAGTGACTCCGCTTGTACCACTGACCTTTCGCGCTGTAGTTACTTCCCACAGTGGTATTCCTGGTTGGTGAGTCCAGTGTCCTCACCTTCAAACAATCGGTGTGTTACTCCCCGAAATCGACCTTCTCCTAGTAGGGATGGCATTCTTCTGCCAATATCGTTTAGTTAACCGTCACTATTATCGCAGCCAGTAAGAGCTCGTAATGCTGGTTTTGATAACTGATCTGCGATATTCCACTTAGCCAATGCCATAAGAGACAATGAGCATTCAGAAACATTCATCAGCCTCACCTTTGTTTCTCTCCAACTTTGTTGTCCCAATTCTTGGTTCGAACAAGTGTTTGTTACGTGAGTAAATCTTAATGTATACCCTCTCCACTTTATCAACTTAATGGACCAAACATTTCTACAATTTGCTCTAATCGTGGTGTTTTATGGAGAGTGATCTTATCCTTCTGATTTCTTTTTTACATCTAAAGACATCCCACACCATCCAACTTCATTGGTAGATGTATATATAGGGTGTTGTGGTAGCTACTAGCATTGTAGCGTCATTTGGATATTTCTAAACGTTGCGATATAACATCTTTTCTTCAATCTGATAAATTGCGCACTGTTTCAATACAACTTCCTCAATGGTAGTGGTTGGCCTACTCATTAAATATTTGGGTCGTTTTATCTCAAAACCTATTTTGACGTATAAACGTCACCGAAAAGTTGTGTAAATTTAGGGGACTAGCGTTACAACACTTCAGGAATAAAACGCTTTCGATACCCATTGCTCTGGATACAGTCAACCTTTAAATTTGTGACTGCATGCTTCCTGTCGCATTGGCTCTACTGTTTCCTAGTAACTTGGCCATTGGACTAGCTAAAAATGGCTACACGTCGTTTGTGAGGTTTATAAATCATTACTGAACGCAGTGAAACGCCTAGAAAACTGCGTTCGCAATTCTCTACGCGACCATTTTCACGTACCACATACGGATTTAGCAAAATTGCTATGTGTTTCTTCCACGCGGTTTACATTTAGTGTCTTCTTTTCACCTACTGAATCTCAACCTAACTCCATCCTACTGTACTTGCCGCACTCGCTTGTTGGCACTACGCAGTTCATCAGTGTGATCCGTAATTGTTGGTTCGAGCTATATACGTACACCAAATCTGATTTTATGCAATAATTCCATATATTTCTCCAATTGCATTGCTACTGTAAAATGCTGCGAAATTGCCTCGGTTACAAAACACATGATGATTTACCAGACTTTGAACACTTTGCGGGCTAAGTAAGATTTGAAGTTAATAAAAGCTACTCGTCTCTCAGTTTGCTCTTCATAGCGACGCATTATCTTTCCTTATCAAGTGCAAGCCGGTTGTTTGTACTCGCAGTCGCAGGGTGCTCAAACGTGACAGGGCTTGTCAAAAGAACAGCAACCGTCTCACGAAAACATCCGAGGACGCGGTAACATTTTTTCAGTGGTGTTCTTCCTCACACCCATCTCTGCACCATATCATTCCAGAGTTCGTATGCAGAGAGAAAGAAAACAACTTTCATCAGGTAGCCATCTCTTGAATGTCTAAAGTGTTTCCTGCTAAATCGTCCGGTGTGGGTGTTTGTACAATTACGTTCCTTTATCCTGGTGACGAATTTAGCCGCTCACCCACTTTGACGTCTCTTGACAAGAGAGAGAGACTGCTACATCCCACCTTCTTTGTCAGCGTGCTATCCGAATGACTAATCTCTGGGTACACATGACTCGGGCGACCCCTCTCAGACATTGTCATTACTCACTTCTCCGGTGGACTGCTGATCTCAATGTATCGAATGACGATTGATTGGAAGTGATAAAGTGGAGTGCCGGTGGGTTCAACCCATCGGTATAGTCATCTAGAAAGCTATGCAAGGCTTCCAACGCGTAGCAATGCATGGAAACGTATAAGAGAGAAAGCACCAGAGTGAAAGGAGCATTTTTAACACAAATTATCCTACCGCAGAGCACAGTGCATGAATTGCTTAAGTGCTTCAAGTAACAAAATACCCGATGAAGTGTTGAGCCTTGAAAGTTGAAAATTCACAAGAACCCATTCATAGTTGAAATTGTCTGAACTGGACGCTGTGAAGTTGTGGACAAGCAGCAATTAAACTAATTGATTTGTATCAGACAGCTGGATCTATCATAGTGGTGGATAGCCACTTCGTAGAGATGTAAGTGCGAGCAAATAGGAACAGTGCATCAAATTTTTTAGCAATTCTGTTCCTACTGTGGTGCACGGAATTAGAGGCACATTGTGGATTTTATTGGCAAACTATGTCTTTCATTCACGTGTTAGCAAGTCCGTGACAGATTGGTGCAAATACTTCGAATATCACTTGGATAAATTCCTGAATGGCAACCACGTCGGAAGTTGCGCAGTTGAAGTAAATAATGGGCGGTGGACTCAGGTAATACGTCCGTTTATTCCGTACAGCCGGTGACGCAGTTCTCTATCTAACATATACGGTTGGGTGGTTACCACAGAAATTAATAGACGAGACGACTCAGACAATGTGATTGGCTTGCGCTATCGACATATAGGAGTTAAGTTCGGAGAGTTTAGATCAATGGGTTGATGGTTATTTATGGTGTTCAGAAGACAATGAAACTCTGATAAATCAACCTGCCTTTAAATTCATAGCTTGTAAGTGCATAGTCCTTGCTAGGAAGGTGGTTTTCTGCTTTTGGTGAATAAATTGAACGTAAAGTTTGGAGGCGACACTTTAAAACACTTGGGGGAATGGATTGCGACAATAAATCTTAGTAGGGACAAACGTTTGCTTAAAAATGAACTTCGGTCAATCCGATCGGTAGGGACCTTATCTGAATCAGTTCAGGCATCTGTACGCGGTCAGGGCGGACAAAACAGATACCGATCACATTGTGCAATGATATAAGAGGGTCACTTCTAACACAAATAAGTGTAAATTCCGTTGTTTTACCTGACCCCGCGTTTTCTTTTCACAGGTAACAGAGTTTTGCACCAAGAAACCGAATCGTTGAAGCCGAAGGCATAGCTTACTTCGCTTGATGGTTCTTAACCTCTTAAGTTCCATGGAAACGGTGTGGCTCCTTTGCAGGCGATTTTCAGGTTATCGTTACGGAGACATTTATGCGTTTTCAAAATCTGACAGCCGGCTGTTTGCGAGCTCACACGTTGTACAGGCAGTTGGTTAGTCCACGGAGGTAGAACTCTTCTTACATCCCGACCTGCGCTTACTTATTTGGGGAAAACATGCAAGTGGCGAACTTCCTTTGTTATGTGTGTAAATTCTTACTCGTAGGTCTGCTGCCAGCCACCGCCGCTGTTAGTAATTATGGTAGACTACTAAGCGGGACACCGTTTGCCGCTTATAACTCTTAATTGCAGGCATTATTCCCTGAGTTGTATTTCGTCAAGCAGACTATTGACCGCCATAAATATCGGCATGATGATTTGAAGACGTTTTGTCCTGGAATCGTGTTAACCATCGGAGTGGAGTATTCTTGTGGACAAATGTCGGCTAAATGCTTATTCCGATGCTTTAAATGACAGTGTGTGGCACGGCCACACTCGAACATATTTCAGTAAGTACGCACTAAGTATAAGTGTCTCTTTGTTGTCCACATCGATGGGTTTTTTTATTTTTAATGTATAATGTATACTGAACTATGTCCTTGCTCGGTGCGCAATTTTATTTTTTTGAACAGGCCTAGCGGGAATTGCTGCGATTCTGATGTACTGGGAGATTATCCGTGGACAATTGCAGACATCATTTCTCACTGAGTGTTAGATAGGGTGAAGAGTGACGTAATATAACTTGTAAGTTGGCAACCAGTTTCACCATGCTTCACAAACCTAAAGCTATTTTCTTCGACAAAACATAGTTGCTGGTTGGTTGCCAAAAATGAGAACAATTGCCCGACTGCATGCAGTTATAAGGCTAATGTTAAATCAAGAATTGCACAGGCCCCGCATTGAGAACAGCTGGCTTTCAGCTAGTTCCCATTGATTGGGGCTAAATGGAGTCTGTAGGTCAAGGATGTTGACATATCCACTAGCGCAACACACCTTAGAATTATACTTGATAGACTATAAGACTCAAGACATCACAATGAGGTGTGTTACTCTGAAATCAGGCACGCTTCATTCCACGACATTTTTGCGTTCACCTACATCAACAACTGTAAAAACAGCGATACCGATTGGCTTTGGATGTTCCAGTGAGAGATCCGTCTCAGTACATGAAAATAGGAGAAAATTCGCCTCAACTTACTTTTACGATGGTATATGTAAAAACGTGTCACACTTAAAATCTGTCAGTACAACGCGAAACAGACTTTGTGACATCACCCGACAGTGGCTGTTTTCGATGAGAAAATTCAACTTACTCAAGTATGCAACTTCTAACGACGTGAGCGACCGCCCTGCAGCCATGTTTTGTTTGATTTTTTTGTACCTATCGTCTGTATCTACATGTCTGCCCACATCATATTACGGGACCTGTTAAAAAGATATTCTTTCTTCATCGTTAACTATTGCTTCATTGGTTATATTTCACTTGCATGTATGAATGATTCGAGACACACTCTATCTGCTCTCCTCGTAGAGCCACCAATGCCCTCTTCATCCATTGCACCTATGTTTAGCTACGCTGTATTTGATTTCCAACAGCTTCAGTAATTTCACCGCTTTTTATTTATGAGCATAAGTCATGAATGAAGGACCACTGGATAAGTTTAAAATTGTACAGATAACTTGTCTGCAACTTTGATTTCGTCCACTGCCAAACACACAATGAATGAGCTGCAGAATGGTCGTTGTGCCAGTCGATAACAGACACGATCAACCAATGTTAGGTAAGTTTGTGAAATCCTTAATGGCATTTTATGATTATCTTTGCGGTTACATGCTTTCAGCTAACCGTATGACTGCGTAACGGATAATTGAACTGCAGCTGGACTTGTACAGTTCTATATTCCGGGCGAAAAACCAAGATCCGAAATTCTATTATTTAACTTTGCTTTAAGATTATGATTTACGTCGCACAAACCTGAAACCTATTCACTATACAAAGGTTCGCTCCCGCTTATGGAGCCGTGTACCGTGTGTCGTTAAATATACGAATTTATTTATTTATTTATTATATATGCTCCTTAAGGTGGAGAATTTGGGATGCAGGTCTGGTCGGTGACACTGTCCTTTTCGCTAGACGAGTGTGGTCAGTACCGTCAGTACCATCACACAGATGACTGGAAAGTCGCAGAAATGAAAGAGCGGGGAAATAAGCATAGGCATCATAAACGGGGTCTAAGTGAACAACGTCAGCCCCGTGAAACAAGCTGAGAGCGAATCGTGAGTGATAACGTTAGCGGGTCTGAGCCAATCAGAACAGCGAATGTATTGGTCCCGTGGCTAATAAATCAAACAGAAACGCCTCTTGGCTGCCTACAGTTATGGAACGAATCCAACAACCTTTCGATCCGTAAGAAAAGCCCTCTTCGCCGGGCTCTAACAGAAACATGAGAAGACAGAAATACCTGGGTTATTTGAAATCTAGATGGTAGTCTGTCAAATTTGATCAATTTAACATAATCAAACAATTGGGTACTTAATAAACTGACGTCGAGTAAAATACCGTCGCTCATTATTAAATCTTGCTGGTACATCCTGCTGTTTATTATACGCCAACACAACAGAAGCTTCGAATATTCTACGAAAATTCGTGCGGACTTCATGACTGAACCAGTGCACAATTTCATCACCCAATGTGGCACCTGTAGTCCAGCGTAACTATGGAGACTAATACACTGATCTCTTTCGGCGCCCACTTTCCTTCCATGCATGAAGATGCAGCATTTTAAAAAATATGATGTCAGATGCGTGTTAAAGGTCCCAAAAAGTCGAAGTGCGTACATATTTTATTGAGAGACTTCGCAAATCTTTCATGGATCTTATCGATTTCTGCAATAAGTTGACACCACAACGAAGGGGAAGTTACTCAAGGAGACAATGGTTTATAACGGTTAAAGAGAGGTGGACTTAGCATTGTTTTCAGGTTGCTAATGGAAGAAATTGCAATTTTAAACACAACAAAAGTGGACCAAATAAAATGTGCATTCATGGAACTATAGAGCAATGACAAAAAAGTAGGTTTGGGCGAAAGCGATGGTGCCTATCAAATGGAATAACAAGTCACTATGGTTAGTCCACTATGTAAATCACAATTGTATTTTTCAATTGTGAGGTCTGTTTGTAATTGGTACACACAGTAAGAAGTAGCTTGATTATTTGTCATTTGCTAAACATTGTGTAGCTGGATAAACGGACCTTATTTATGTGTATAATTTTCCGAGCAAATTTACATTAAGTCAGGTATGTTTATTTCAAAAGCTAAGCTGTGCGAAAGTTGTTTCAACTATCAGTTCTAAGTTTGGTATGCGCAAACGTCTTATGTTTTACATGTGTTTCTCCGCTTTGGCCATCTCTCTTGGCAAACTTTCAATGGCTTTCCGATGTCCTACTTCACATTTCGCTTTATGTCCCGTTTCTTCAGCTACAGCGACTGAATTTGACTTTGACGTTCTTTTTGCATGTACAGTATTTTCTTCACACCAGATTACCGGATACTTTCCCTCCGGTCTAGTGAATAATACGTAGTCCTTACAGACGCAATCCATCTGGGATATCTGTCTTCACATCCATGAGTGAGGGTCCAACCCATCGAGGAATTGGATCAATGTCGATAGTATCAAAAGCGGACTAAGGCCGTAGTCATGGCTTTTTCGTACACTAGGCAGCCGAACATGTGCCAGTGCAACAAAGGTTGGGTTGATAATGTTGGTCTGACATGCTATGCATTTATCAAAAGAAACGTTAGAGATTACCTATCCATTGAAGCCATTCTTTTTACAGATTCCGCTAGTTGGCGCACAATTAGCGGTCTAAATCTTACAGTGCTTAAGGTTAAAAAAGATGAATTTTTGACCAGATAAATAACACGTGTTGCCTGTTTGCATCACTGCATTCCAAGACCGATTCCAGGTATTTTTGTTCTCATCAGGTAGAGATAGCAAGACTGCGAATCGGACTCTAGAACTTTGGAATACCAGCTAGCAACATTTGTCACAGTTGTTGCTGATCAGGTACATAAATCATTTTGAGGCAAAAGTGTGAAGGGATTGTGAATTTCAGTATCCCTGAGGACCCCAATTCATTTTGAAATGCTCCAGATACAATCCTAGTGCTCGAATTGACCGATCTTTACTAACATGGAGCTTGTGCATGACAGTCTAGCAGTTCTTTATAGACATCACTTAAAATGAGAACGTGAACACTGCAAAATTTGCTCTACTGCGATTGCGAATGCTGTGATGCGTATGCTCGATGTATCTGAGCTATCAAGCACACCCGTCGCTTTCAGATGACAATGGTTTCTAGAACTCAAATTAGAATTTCCTATGCTATTTGGCATTTTAAATGAACATTTAGTATATCCGGCTTAATAATTTTGTAGTCGATACGGCGGCCAAAGTACTTGTTTACATAACGGACTAGAAAGTGAGCACAACCAACGATGCCCTTAAATGAGGGAAAAGCACTTGACCTGCACAAAAATGCATGTTGAGTATGAAGTTGACGTTTCTAAAGGCAAGGAGGAGATTTCCCCTTGATGCGTCCTAGCTACTTGGAAATCAAGCACAGACCTGCCATGTGATCATGCGCTGAATCCGAAATAGGAGCAGGGATTATTTGACGCGGACACTGAAATGACGAAATCATGTATAAGGCAAAGCGTTCCACCGATCCTATTCTGAATCGGCAACCGACGACGATTGGAATCTCGAAGTATCATGAAGTATGCAGTTATGGTCTAGTTCATCAAGCGTTAGAATGAGTTAATCGATCTTTGCGCTATTAAGTTGCTTAATAGGAGGCCTAGGATCGCCAATCAAACAATCCACTGAAGCTATAGGAATGGATCGACATGTTTCCGGCCGGACCAGCAAGTCAATGCAATAAATAAAAGGCAAGAATATCTTATAGAACTAGAAGATTTAGTGCTATTACTGCCAGCTTTCGTCTTTATTTTCTTTTGTTTGTGGTTCAGGATCCACTGAATTGAACTTGGTTGCCCGATTTAGACAATTTGACAAATTTGGAAGCCGTGCTATGATCCAGTACGTGTAGGCAAGATGCTGAATGGAATCCATTCTGATATGGTTGAGGCACCTCATGAGGAGTTCCCTTCATATTCTACTATTAGGAAGTGGGATTCGAATATAAAGAAGGTCAGGAAAAACATTAAACTTAACCCACAGTCTGGCCACCCAGATTCTCCTACGTCTGATGACAAAGTGGAAGCAAAACACCGAATGCGCTTGATTGATAGTAAGTTATCTATTTCTCAGATAGGTTTGACTATAGGCATCAGTTATGGTTCAGTACATCGTATTTTACGAGTATCTTGGGGATAAGAAATTTGGCCACAAGATGGATGCGAACAATGTTGACACCTGCTCAGGAATTGCACAGGCTGGGAATTTTGGGGCTACTTTTGATAAGTTTCAAGCATACGCTCACACGTTTTTTCAAAAGATGTATTACCTAGCATGAGTTTAAGGTTCGTCACATTAAACTAGATTCAAAGATTCAAAGTAAATGGGGAAAACACATTGGCAGCCTTCCCTAATGAAGCTCCGTCAAGTGGCGTCTCCGAGAACGTTGATGGCCTCCATCTTCTGGGACGACAAAGCTTTACTCATGGTAAAGTTTGCTGATGGGTTAGACCATCGCAAGTAATAATTACGCTATAGAAGTACTACAAATAAAGCAAGCAAACATAGAAAAACGGAGAAGGAAGCTCGCAGCATAAATTCTTTCGCATGACAACACACCAGCTCACGCTGTCCAAGGGGCCATGTCAGAAGAAGTTCTTTTCTGCTTTGAATTGCTGACGTATGTCGCTCACTCACTAGAGCTGTCCCCATGAGACATATCTGGTCCCTAAAGGGAAAGTTCAAGTCAGATGTCAAAGAGTTCCCAAAGATGATTAGTTTATCAGAGCTACGGAGTTATCTTTAGAGAGACAACTTTCGATCTTACACACATGGATAGCAATGCTTGAACATCCATGGACTAAGTGCTTCCAAGTTCTGGGAGGCTATGTTGAAAAGGGATACGCTATGATGTGAATAGCTGACTTCTTTCTGTGTCGGACCGAGAACAATTTGATCCACCCACGTATTAACGAAAATGAAAAAAACTACGAATCAGTGTCATCGTCTAATGTGCACCAGATGGTGTTATGGTGCCTATAATATCCGTTTAGCAAAGATGGGTGAACAGCGTAGATAAAACAGATCGGTACTAGAGCTGTTTACGGTCCAATTATTGAAAATTTTGAAGTAATGATCCCTGGGTTCTGTCTTCAACTTGCATTAGTCATAAACCTATCGGTGGTCGCGATTAAAACATCTTATAAGGGGATCTGTTCGTTTTGGCGTAGTGAATCTTAAAGTTCACTAAACCTGAAGCACGTTCGTAATGAACACGAAACACTTACTCTTTCAGTATTGTGTGACATTGGATTTCATTCTTGTGTGTATCTTCCATCGTCCGTTTGTTTTAATGGTCATACATACAGTTCACTTTGAGTTCCCTTTATGTGGTGCGCTACCTTGCTCGGTGTTTTCGCTAATTTGCTCTCAGTTCACTGCAGCTTTGTACAATACACTTTGGGTCCCGCAACGTTCACACATCAGAATAATAGGTATCCGTTTCAGTTCCTACTGGTCCTCCTCGCAAGTAGTAGTTGTGTTGACTCGACCAACCACTGAAGGGATTATCTCCCCTTTAATGAATCAAACAGTTGCGACAACATGCGTACAAAATTAATGTAGACGGAAAACCATAGAAAGCTACCGATACTGCTTAGTGCTCAAAATAGCCCATCAGCTAAGGTAATTTAAGATAAATGTTTAAAGTCAAATATTACTTTTAGGCATCTGTCTGAAGTTGTAGGCCATGTCGGTCATGCACGAAAACTAGAGGCGCCCGATAAATGGCAATTTTATAAATTGTAACAATGTTATTTGTCCGTATTGAGAATAGGCCTTTTCGCAAAAGAAGGAAAACTGAATACATTCCCCTAAATTTTACAAAAGTAAACAGGAGTTTCTCACGGAACATCTAATGAAAGATAAACGGCTGAGTGTGGCCATAACGCAATCGATGACACACCATGTCCTCAAATGCCTCCAAGGTTTTAAACTGTGGGTTTTAACGATCGTCGATGGTCTGGTTATCAAACCTGTGGCAGTGTCCAATTGGCTTGTAATCACACTTTTGGTCTTCTAATTTTATTGCTGAAGCCATTTACGCCCCGAGTAGACATGTTTTACTACACATGAAATAGAGATAAGATGCAAAGCAATATTCACCTCTAATTAATTAGGAAAGATCTAGCTACATTTCAGTGCTAGGTAAGATATTTACCCAAAATGCTGAAACTTCCGAGTTCTCCTCTTGCGTTACTGATTAAAGCAGTTGAAACGACTTGGGTGACACATTTGCTGATCATACTAACACCGTTTAATTCGCCAAATCTGTTTGTATAATGAAAGCACTTATTCATTTCCTATGTAAATACGCCTGTTATTAAAATGAGTTCGCTAGACCAGAGAACGTATCACTTAATGCCACCATGAAATGACAGAGTATTACACAAGCCTGCAGGGTAAGGAAGAAGATGGCTATGAAACAAGCAAGAATCATATATAGATGTTCCTTCAATTATAGGACTGCGTACTCATTTTCGGCAAACCAGTGTAAAGAAAAATATCCCACCCTATTAACTAGCTGTGCTACGAAATATCATGTATTAGTATACCTTTAGTCCGTTCTCAGTTAATTTCTGGGATAGCTGCGCCTTGTCAGATCATCGACGTCGAACACGATACTGATGAAATGAAGTAAGTAAACGTTCCAGTAAAACGGAAAGAGATAGAAAGAAAAGAGAGCTTCGGAGCAACCGAAAAGCATTCTCCGTTGGAGTGCTGTGTACCAATTCCTACGCGTTTCTACCAGAGCTCTGATGCTTGACGACAGCCAAATCACTGATTTATGAATAAACTAAGTCTTTCTTTTGGAGAACATTTATTTCTGCTCTGTAGAATTTGACTTTAGGTTTCAGCCGTTATAGCCGACTGAAATTTCACATATCTTGGCATCTGACAAGAACTAAGGTATTGAGGGTATATGTGATTGTCGTTATCGTATTAGCTGAAGATCATCAGTTACCAACAATTTTTCATCAAATACACGAATGCTACCACGCGTAGGCAGCACGAATGAGTGGTTTTTTCGTCCAAAGAGCATAACTGTGACACGACCTTTGCAACCCTCCTCAAATAACTGAGCCCCGTAAATGTTCTGGCTCAACCTATATCAACCGCTTTCTCGTACAGCAGCGGTGTATGGTAGACTAGGTCGGGTAGCAGCTTCCGATTCACCATATGCTGAATTAGCTACGCATTACCCTAGCCAAACCGCTGGTTCAGGACTCTCAGGAAAAATGTGCGATATTGACATAACCTTCGCTGAAAATACTACCGCTCGGCCAGATATTTGCTCTTTCAGCAAGATCCAGTTCTGTTACACTGTTGAAGACAGGTCACACTTAATTCACTTTATTAAATCAACTTACTTTGATTGACTTACTATCTTTGTTAGTTTGGCGAACTTACTCGTCAAGTTGGGGATAGGAGGTGTAAACGTCCGCATGGTGCTGGCGTTGGCTCGGATACAGTCGACATTCCAAAACACATTTTTTGACAAATAACCTCACTTGTCGAAGTTCGGAAAACCAACCGTCAATTAGTATGCAGCGTCTCAGACATAACATTAGCCGCTGTAAAATACATTCCTTTATCTGGATAGAAATTTGATGCAATTACTTGATGGAATCTCGGTAGGATTCGTTGCGGTGCAATCATAGCTTTTTCTCGCCCAAATCAACCGGAAACCAATCTGCCAATTAGTCTTTCGCCGCACCTGACGTGCGATGTCAACGCGGTCTCCACCGAGACATTCAAAATTTCTACGACTACGAAATTGTGATGGATGGGTTGGGTGAATCATTCGGGCATTTAGGATGAATAGTATCCACATCTGTGCACACATTCAGGTAGGCAAGCTAATTGCCATTAGAATGTTTAGACTTGCGAGTCTAGCACTAGCGATTCTTCCTAATTTTGGAAATCAACTAGTATGCTTGACAGGTTGAATCGGGTCTTAAAATTAGCAAGCGCAAGCGAGCAAAGAGTTTAATCAGGTGGCGAGAATCAACGGAATAACGACGACAAATTTTTGGAAATTGGATCAGATATGTGGACCGATATAGCTCCCACCAAACAAGAAGCCTCAAGCAATGTACGCGGTAGTAGATCTTAATTGGTATGCAGTATGGAACAGTTCATAGAATCCAAAATGTTATCGAAAACTGGCAAATACAAACTTTTCTGTCGTAAAACCGGGATGAAGATAGATATCACAACCAGCGCACATTAGCAAGCGAGGGCAAGTAGTGGTGACGGCGTAAAGTCTACACCGGTTAAAAGATGTCACTGAGATGGATCGCTGATAACATACGGAAAAACAGTTGGCACCCCGTGTCTTGTATGGGAGCATATATTAATCGCATGCAAATGTAAGCACAAATAGACGGTTTCAAATAATAAGTATAACTTTCTTGTTGCAACTCTTATTTTGGGTGTCATCGATTCACAGCTGTATTGATCTCACGTCTTATAGAGGAACACGAGCTAGGAAACCTAGTCAAAGCAATGATGATACCCCTTTTGTTTAGAGGTTTCTTCGGCAACGGACCGAAATCCGAGGCCGACTATACGTACTTGATTGCCTGATAGGTAAGTGGGAAAATGCACACCGACTTGTCTAAGTAAATCAAAACTACTAGTTACTTGTTAACGACGCGTGATACTCCTGTTTCCACATGAGCATGAAGATGCAGTCATGTAGAGAACATCTATTATAAGCTAGTCAGAAAACTTCAGACTATTCAGTTGCTGTCAGCTGTAAACGCAAGTATGGACCATGTAATAAATGGAATTAATCATCTCTGACAGGACGAAAAACGCCTTTGTTTAACAGGATAAGAGATTGACCAGAAACACGAGTGCATCCGTTACAAGTTAATCCGCAAATTTGCACAAATGCTTATAAAGCACTTGGGATGAGCGGCAACTTATTGTGAACTGGTTACAAGAATATGAACTAAATTGACAGGCGAATCGCGGCCAACGTTTGTGCTGAACTGGGCCGTTCATGTGCAGTTGCATCTAAAGTTTTGGTAGGGTAAATTCCTAATGTGATACGAACTTTCTTGTGCCCGAATCCCTCGAGTATACTTGTCATGACTCTGCTGAGAGAGAAAGATGGAATTTTCCACCTTTCGCTGTTCAGTTTTCACGGGTCATACTGACCATAATATAAGCATATTTCTTTAGAGGGAGACAAAATGTTCTTCAAATAAGAACAGGTAAGTTTATATATAGAGGATTGTGCTCTGGCGTGTTAAGATTGACCCCCTTTTTATCTTTCTCGGTGCTATTTTGCCCGTCCTAAAGTATCTCATCGGGTGATTTGTGAGATAAGAATATGGCTCGTACCACGTTCAGGTCAAATTAACTTTAGAATTTTGTGTTGGATTATTTTAAGTTTTCGAAAGTTCTGATTATGTTTGATAGTTTTTCCACAGGAAGGCGTGTCCAAAAAGGAAAGAGTTAGAGAGCATGGATTTTCTATCCCGTGGTAGTAGTAGCGCATAATTCCTGTTACGGAACCTTCGAATGCTATGTTACCCCAGCTCCAAATTTGGAAGGCAGGTGTGCAATTTCTGTGGTAGTAGCTTGTATATTGACATCAAGTTCTGCTCCAGACAAAGCAGCCAGAAGCGCTCGAAGTGAAGTTGTCCACAGCATTCACGGTAGTTTGAAGTAAATGTGCAACTGTACAAACGTTTGGTAAGTAACTAAATTTTCCATCACTCACCCGTCAACCATCCTCATGATACTATAGTCGAACTTGCAGTATTCAAGGATGGGGTGATTAAGCATTTTGGACAGTTTAAGTTTGGCTGGGACTGAATGGATTCTGGGACAAATCATAGACACGAGCTATTTGCTTCAAGATTTGTACGGAAAGCGGAAAGTGGAAGCATACCGGTCTCCAAGATCATGGATAGGTTGCAGCAGGCACATACAGTAGAACATCTGGAGTTGACCACCACTCTAATTTGACAGATTTCCATAGCCTGAAACTTCACTATGTAAAACCTATGGAAATGTGAGTTGACCTCCTCTATACATTGTATGTTGACCACTTGGGCCACACCAGTCATTGGTAATTGAACCTCTATATGTTGACCATGTGAAGGTTTACTCTGCAATGGTCATCGAACGCCTCGTGAGTTCGACTAATAATATTATGTAGCAAGATTTCGCGATGTGCGGAATCTCCATGGCCCATTATCACTACACATTACGGCTCCGTAGAAGTCTGACAATACAGCATGTTCTGTGTGTGTGCGTGTGTTTGTCCCGCTCTTCAGTGTTCACGCGTATCGGTGTTTACCTGGTCCCAAAATCCATGCACACAAATTGACCTTGAGCACCTTTGTGTGAAACCGTTCAGCACACAAGCACGCATCACACTTATTTATATGCCCACACATTGCGCAGGTCGTAATCAGCAGTTGGTGTCTGTCTAATCCGAATGCCATCCTGGACCATTGGTGACCCCTGCGCTTCGGCGATACATCTGCCAGCTAATTCGCCATTCATCGTAGATGGGCAAACTCTGACCGACAAACCGTCGACAACGGAGGCATGGAAGACAGATACGCACTACCCCTGACGGATCCCCGCTACGTTAAGGTCCAACCTAACGGATAGCTCATCCATGGCTCCGGCAACCTACACGCGTCTTTCCGCGCTTAGTTATCAGAGCAAGTCAATTACGCGCAGGAGTCCTCGTTACACGGGTCAGATGTGCCAGAGGCAGACCACCAAGGTCCTCATTCAATCTCAATTGCCGCGGTTTATGTGATCAACATGAATCAACCTATCACGTGCTATATTTTTGTAGCGTAACCCGTAATGCACGCTGAAAACGACACGATTACACTGCCAACCAAGTTGCAACGATTCAACGCAGTCGGGAAGCCGTAGTCATTTCAAAACCACCATAATCACATCAACGACATACGTCAAGCCAGATCTACTCATCAGCCGGGACGCCACTATGTACATCACCTGTTTCCAACCTTTTAGAGGCCGTCACTTACAAAGCGGTTTCACTATAAGCAGTTGCCCCCAAACTTTCCAAAGCCAATTACCTAATAACACGCATTTTTTATTTTAAAGTAAGGAAAAGGAATATCATATGTAATTACTTTCGATCGTGCAAATAGATAAAAAAACCCACTTTTGAGCAATTTTTCATTAAATCAAGTGGTGATAAATAAACGGTTTCTGGCATATTTTGTGCAGTTTCGGCTAATGCACAACGCAAGTCCTGTACTCAGTGATTCTGAGAACAAGCACTCTTTTTGAGGCCGTCACGTTTTATACGCTGAACATAAACAAGTAACTCGAAACCAGATGTAACACGGGTCCACTCAACTGAGTGTAGTGCAAAGAAAAGACGACTTTCATTAAGTACTGCATCCAAAGTAGTCTTGCTCATGTCCTGGATGCGACTTTGATGGTGCTGTAAGAAAGGAATACCACACTTATCTTTTCCGCATGTTGCTGTACACCAGCGATTCTTAACCTTTTTGTGGCTGTTACTCACAAATTGGGTTTACTATAATCAGCTCCTAGAATTTCCGTTTCAAACGCTAAGTAGTATATAAATATCGTGCTTTTTGCCTCTGATTACGGGAAGCTACTGCCATTTAGAATAACGCTTGATCAATAAAAAAAGGAAACAGGTATTTTGGTACAAGATTATATGTAAGCAACAGGCGGTCTACATCATTGAGATGCTTGTTATTACATAGTTCTAGTAATTGTTGATGTACCCGGTGCAATTTCGGCTAAAGCACATCGTTAGTCGTATTGCAACTCCATTCGATTCCTTGCTTTTGTTTTCATTGTCAACCTTGTCGAAAACCCAATTTTCGCATCTATAAGTTGTTGCGAATAGGATCAATAATCTCAACAGGTTTTCGATAACAGTGGATACTCAAAACCTAACTTTGCCCAAAATTCTACCAGGTTTGTGCTTTGGAAGTCTATTTTCATTGCGCCATCTCCGCGCAATCATAGGAATTGTGCTTTGACCAAGATTTCACTAATTGCAAACATTTCTTCATCCATTGAAGTGAGTCATTAGCGTCCAGGCATTTATTTTGCGACCTTTCATTTCAGGAAAATATTTGCTGATAGAACGCACCACTGATGACAAGCGGCAAGTTATTACATATCTGAATGTGTATTTTTCGTTTCTTCTAACGAGCAACATGATTAGTTCTGGCAACATCAAAACTTCGTCAATCGCAGCCATTCCTTGATAAAGCTGCAATTTTCGAGGAAAACTGGCAACCTTATCCTGAACAGTTAAAATATAATAATCATGTTTCATTGCAAGCTGAGGTTCAGCACAATTATTCCTCCGAAGAAATCCGCAAGGTTTGCTAACTTGGAAATAAATACGTCTATGATCACTACGGGTGACCCGTTACCCTTACCTTTATGCAGCTCCTTCCTTTCAAGAAAAATTACCATTTCTTCTCGAAGCTCCAGCACACGGTGTGTGAAATAAATGCACGTAGAATTTGCTTCCAAATTCATTGCATAACCCATAAAACACTTTTGTATAGTTTACACAATCGGGTGACAGTGTGTATCCACTGGCTCCTTCAGGATCCCAACCCATCACCAACATGGGCTTGCACCACCAGACAGCGGTTTATACCAGAGCCCTGGAGAAGAGCGGCTGTTCGCCATAATTTACGAGACCAAATTTTATCAAATCTTTTGATGAAAATGTGTCTGTACTTAGAAGCCTGCAAGCTTTCACTCCGGCGTTCAGATTAAAGCAAACAATGATCAGCTAGATGTCTGAAACTCATCGACGAGAGATTCGCGGCCACTTTAGGTACCCAATGGAACCTGTAAGACGCATCACAAACGATTGCTTAAACCAGATTGCGTCTGTGTGATCCTTTCGCTTAAATAGTGTTTTAGTGCTTACAGTAAGCCACTGCAGACCATTGTTCAACCTCCCGCAGGATTAGCCCTTGTTATTTTTTAATTAGTTGACAATTTAGACACTTTTAAGTAAACATCAGCTCGTCCTATTGGATTCTGCTTTTGGACGCTGTTCATGGTCAGAATAAATAACGAGCAGGTGGTCTGAACTCCATCATCATGTATAGCCGAGTCCGCGAGCGTTAGAAGCGGGAAGCTTCATCTATGATCACAAATTACTGACCAGTCTGATCACAAAAGAGCAATAAGCCAATATGAACTAAATGTGAGAAATCATCATCGCGTTCAGTTCTTGCCGTGATCATCATGTTGGACAGTAGGATGTCAAAAACAATTACCACTGTACCTACTTTTACATCTTCGTTTAGACCGACAACGTATATTTTAAACGTCTGTTCTCCCCAAGTTTTGCCGCTGTCCATTGGTCACCAAGATGAATGATCTAGTGCGTGCCATCGGTATTGGTTCTGCAGACAGTTGAATTTTGTGATGCAGTGTGTCTGGTAGTACAATTTCTAACGCGAATCCAAAGCTAGGTAGTCCCGGTTTTGCAGTTACAGTCAAGGCCACATCTGGATTCCGATGGATTGCAACCGCTTATCGGATTGAAAGCCAGAGCCAGCGCCCAAAAGATGACCGGAACATTTTGTCTGACGTAAACATGTTCCTTGTGGTTGGTCACAATTGCTTACCCCAGAAAAACAGACTGTAGCTTTACTGTATAACTTATACATAATCAGTGAGCCTCCTGAAATGATACTAGGTTTTCTCTACATTTAGTTTCGTTGTTTCCTCTATGCCACAAATATGGTTGCGATGTTTACCACCGCAACGCTCTTCTATCTTATTGAGTTTGTGATTCGATGCAATAATCTGGATGAAAAGCATGAATCTATATATTGTGTGTCATAAATACATTCATGTGATGTGTCCTTCCTCGTGCATAACAGAGAAAACTGGGTGAAGGAAAATATCAGAAGTAAATTAAGCTTCCTTGGGAAGAAGCAGCATGGAACAGTGTAGAGAGTGGCTGCTATTCTGCCCATCTAAAATAATCACACATTATACAATGAGTTTGTAAAATGCGTCGGATAGATGGTGCGTTGACCAATTTAAGAAAAATGGTCATAGCTTGTTTCTCGTGATCTGTAAGTCACCAGGATCCACAGTTACAAGTAGAAAACAGATTTTTTCACTGAGATGGTTGTTTGTCGGCGTTGTTTGTTTCACACAAAACTACACCAGCAAGTCCAATATGGTCTACAGGCAGTTTAATCGGACAACGTTATCTAGCTTTAAGAGATTTGACAGAAACAGCGCTAATCCAGCTAGATGATATACAAAGTAGTGGTTAGTAATTACGCGAATTCCATAAGCCCCAACGGCACCTAACGCAACGTATGGTGCTCTTGAAGGTTAGAACTACGAACGGCTCCCTAAGAGAAACCTGGCAAAGTCTTTATATCGGTCATTGATTTTTCACTGGAACATCCTGGTTACTCTACCTGCTGCGGATATATCGGCTTTTAATAAATATTTTGAGTACCTTTTCATTTAAACCCAATCTTCGCAGAATCTTTGGGTGTTGGACCCTCTTTTAGTGCGGACCGCCTGAAATAATTTTGACACAAGACTAGGCTTTACTAAATTTTGAACATGCGACGGTGTCCTGAAAACATTTATTACTGTGCAGTGAATCAATATGCGCGTCAGTTTAGGTTAGTAAGTAATGAAAGATGATTAATGGAGGTAGAACAACCAAGGTCCTTTAATCCCCAATAAATCAAGTGTAATTGTTTTTTGACGTGCATCGTTGAATTATTTGAAGTTTGGTATTATTGCGTAAGCTGTAGCCCCAAATCTGGTTAGGTTTCAAGCCAATTGAGGTGTTGGTTTTGCATGTCTGTGATTTGACAAATTTTCACCCAATATTTGTCGTCGAATTATACAATACAGTGATCACGTCCAAAAAGGTTTAACGTAGTTATAACATTTAGGTGAATTTCTCCCTAAGATCCCTAGTAACCATTTTCCTTGCAAAAGCTTCATTCGCACATTTTAAGGAAGTCTGTGTACAACTGGAACAAAAAGATTTTTGGATTGGGAGTAGTGTTAAAATAAATCTGTGGAAGACAGATGGTTTGGATCCACTTCTGCAACCTCACTCCTTAACACAGAATTATTGTGCGAATAAAGTGCTATCAAGCATCCCGCTGCCTGAATTACAACACACTGCTTCAGTTGGTGTACTTTGACACCTCAAGTGTCACCTTAGTGCTGTCTCCCAATTTTACGTGGCGTGAATTACGTTACTTCATAAGAAAGCGCTAATTAGAATATTTGATTGGTTATGGAAAGCTGACTTTGCTTCCGTCAGTGATAGTTGTGTAAGTGACGCAAGTGTTTTGGAAAAGAGGTCGGACGGCAGCATCAGCAGCAGCACTTGAGAAAGATTTCCTTCGTCCACTGGTTACAACGTTTACTCTTAGTTACAGGTAAGTTAGACCGAATGCCCTACTAATGGGTATGAATGTATTGGACATGACAGAGTTTAGAAGGTTCTGGAAGTAGACGTAGATTATGGTGACACTGATCTTGACGCTCGGGTACTGGTGTGGGGTGGTATTTACAGTGCGTGACAGCACGGAACAACCAGGTGTCTCTTACATCAAGGATGTGTCACTTTTTACATGTTTGACTCAAAATGCCGAGTAGGTCATTTCCTATTAAACGAAAACTTTTCTTCCAAAAGGCAAAGTCTGTGGACAACACGAACAGGTTATATCGTAACGGACTGCGCATGCTTTGGGCGCTCAAACGTAGCTTCGGCACATGGTCTGAAGTGGTTGCCACTCGCCTGTTATCTTCTATCATTAGACCAATGCTAGAGTACGGTTCGCCTGCCTACTTTCCGATTACCCGAGGCAAGGCACAAAAGATCGAACGGGTCCAACACGTTGCTACCAGGCTCATCCCGAGTTTACGTGGCTTTGGGTATGAAGACCGGTGCGAGAAACTAGGACTCTACACCTTGTCCTACCGTCGGATGCAAGTCGACCTCATTATGACCTACTGTATTCTACATCTAGGTGACTTCCCAATGCTAAGGCCAATGCTGCACTTACGAGGGCCATGCAGCACACGCGGACACAGATAAACTTGTCGTGCCGGATGTGAAATGTGTTGCCCACCCACTGTGCTTCGAACGGAGAGTGGTAAACATTTGGAACAGTTTATCTGAACATGTGATTGAGGCAACATCTGTGCAACAATTCAAAACGTTGTTAGATTTGTATTTTGCCACTATTCGATTCAGAGAACGACTGCACACTTACGATGACAAATCACATTTGTGAATCCTGAAATATCGTAAGTCAGATATTTTAAATATTACATGAGAACGAGAACGATTTCACGGTTGACAACTTTTATAACGTTTTTCACCATATTTCGGAAAGGTTGTACAGAATCCATTTCTATTTGCTCTATAATACAGTATTCAGTATTCAGTAAAAGAAAGCTAGGGTCCTGGGTGATTTGCCGTTTTAAAATGTGGTGTTGTACTCCTGGTAATGAACGGACCTTCTCAAGCTTTCCATTCGTTTATAAATAAATAAATAAATAAAATATATTTCTCGATATTGCAAGGTCCTAGACCAATTCTGGGGTCTGCTTATTTTGTACAAGAAAATCGGATGGCGGAGAAAGTTGTTCGAGTTTTACAATGTTACCAATGCAGTTTTTATTGTTCTATCAATAAAACTAATAAAAGTTAGTGAGGTTCAGAATAGGAATTAGTGTACGCATAGCATATGGTTCATCTAAAGTAATACGGCCACCCATGGAACCGTTTCCTGAGGATCTGGTTCCATGCGGGATAGTCCATCAAGTGGTTTCATTGACACTTCCCCCTCTCATCTGATCATATGCTGTTGTGCTTTTAAAACAAATAAATCATCATCGTTTTGTATCATTTATCTTTTTGCAGTTGTTATCTGCAAGTAGACCGTTTTTCACGTTGAAACTATTTTGGGCCTATGTTATGAGCACTTAGGTCGTCATCAAGTGGATTCTTTTTATGGTAACTGTTATATACAATTATGCCTCATCCGCCAAGCCATTATTTTTCCGGCCGTTGTTACATGCTAGGCGCCCCAGCCATTCAGCCCATTCCACCATTCAGTTATTTCAAATCCGGTGCTTTTAACTTTAGCGAGTGAGTAAGTCAGTGATTATGAGAACAATCCACCGTATCCGGAGAAGCGATTTAACTAGCTTTCCGCGGCTTGAACTTGTTCAAACCGAATCTGCTTTTTCGCCATCCTTTGGCATAATAAGTAAAATAAAAAGAAATCGACTTTGAACCCACGCGACTATAATTGATGTTGGAGCTAGTAGCCTTTAAATTACTGGTGTGACTGTGGATTTCGCTTGTGTATAAATTGTCTTGCTGCCTCAGCTTACTTGCGCTTCGAAATAATTGCCCAAGTTGCAGAGCAAGATAACAGTGAGTGCCTGATAGTCTGATAACTTTGGTTCAAAGAGTTTACCAGTGAGATATTAGTGCGACTGAGACAATTGAAAGCAAATGGCATGCTAGCACTTTGAACAAACCAAGGGGGAAGAATAAGCTTGGAGCGTGAATGTTCAGCTTGCCAAAACTATCGCTATGCCGGTGGCGTACTGTGTGTTGTTGCTTCTTCATCCACCATGTAACAAGGAAGGTATTTTCGTCTCGGACCCTCCTAGCACCTTCCTTCTACCACGACTGTTTCCCCAATGGCGAAACGATGGGATCAAAGCGAGGTAAAGTAGGCGGAGACGCTTACCATATTAACAATTTCAGCAAACGAATGGATTGTGACTTTTAATCATACTTGCATTGTTAAGCCTCGCTAGTTGGTCGTGTAGCAAAAAGTACACAATCTTACATTTCCAATTGTTAAGTGACACCGAAAGAAGGCAGCGTTGTTTTCACACGCATGCTTAGTGAACAGTGGACAAACAAATCTAAGCAACCAAACTAAATGGAAATGCATCAAGCAGAGAGTTCGCACACCATTACTGAAAAACGGAATACGCATTAAAGAATACTATTTTCTCCGCTGTATACTTTACGACGCAGAATGTATTCATAATGGACCATGATTTGTAAGTGCAAAATCCCTAATTGTAACATGGTTTAGCGGATAGAAGGCGGACGTAGCGACGATTGTCAGTTAGTTCTTTTAGTTTACGCTACACTTGAAGGACGGCGACATATGCCTTGTGTCCATAGATTACCGATCTCTAAATTTCACTCTAGAAATGGACCACAGAATAATGTCGGCTTTGCTATTATGAGGAACTAAATGTACAGCCGTATCCTTATTAGAGCTTACCACATTAAAGACCTGAAGACTAGCAAATGACGTTGAACAGCTCAAAGCCTATTTACTGGAGGTATCTTCTATTAGACCCTGGTACAATGCCATCATCGCTCCCACCAGATTCAAAACAGCAAAAGTCCTTAATGTTGGACCCATTGCTCACCAGCATGAAGTTCAAGGTTGATGGGCTAGATGCGTGCAGTCCCTCGCAACGAATGGATCATATATCCCTAAGGTTCTATTACACTTGACACGCCAATTAACCCTACGCACATCTAAAACTCTGTTAAGTAGTATAATACATAATGCGCATTCGCTAAAGACGCTAACTGGACATTCACGAATGAGTGCACCCAAAAGATCGCATGGGAATTATTCTTCGTAAACTTCAGGTAACCAGGCGCAAAATCACCGACTCAGAAAGCCTTTTTGTTTCTCGCTGTGATCAAATTCCTTTCTGAGAAAAATTCTAAGCAAAGAGTTATCCCATAGTAATTAGACCTGGCAGGTTTACGAAACCTCTCGTGCTCAGTAAATTTGACAGTATATGTAGCTCAAGGCAGCTACTGTGTATGGTTGCGTTTTGAATATAAATTACTAGTCTGAGAGGAGCTGATGATAGGATTCCTTTTCAATAAGCATATCTTTCAATAGTCATTTTAAAGTGCCGTGTAGAATCCTGCCACCCACTGCGGTTCATTGGCATAAACATGAGGTGTGCCTATTCAAACGGCCGGGTACTCAGCCACATCTCTATGAATACCAGGCTCGAACCCTATTCCTGTTTTAATTTTTCCACCGTCAGATTTAAGCAGCGACACTTTCACTGAAAAAGCAGTGTTGAACAGCTGCTGTAATTGCGCGCACAGAGTTTTCACGGCGCATATAACAGTCACCTTAAATCACTGCAGACACCAGCCACGCAGCTAGCCGAACCACTTATTTGCTTTTTTCTGCGCTGTCTGGACGAGAAGATAGCTTCTTCAGAGTAACGGATCTTGGTAAGATCATCTCTGATCACGGGGTTGAAGTCGATTTGAGCCTGCTAATTACCACCCGGTAACGCCTCTCTGTATTCGCCATGGCCAAGGAAACAATCATCGCGGACATACTGATGGGCCACCCACTGATCTACCGTATCATTGCGCCGGAGTAGCACGGTTTTCGTCAACATCGTTTAAGAATCACGAACCTGGTGATTGCATGCTTCAACTGCGTTGAATCCCTCGAAAAAAGGTGAGATAGCGACGTCATCTACTTGTAGGTTACAAAAGCGTTAGATCACTTGGATCATCGTATCCTGCTTTACGCGCCTCAGTCCTATTGCTTCGACGATCTAGTATTGAGGTGGATGGAATGTTAGAGTCCAAACACCTTTGTCGGACCAGATTCCACTAAGGTATGGTGTCCTGCATGGTTCAGTATTTGGATGCCTGCTCTTAGCCCTCATTAACCATCTGGCAAGAATTATTCCCTTAAAATGTTTAAACTTCTTGGATGACGTTAAGATCGTGTAGGCGATAAAAGGATTGAATGGACACGAGGTCCTCCAGTGCGACCTTGATGAAGCCTGCGATTGCTCGGTGAGGAACCTACTGCCATTCCTTGAGAAGTGTAGAGTTGTTCACATCCGAGGTCGATACGTTTACGCCTACAAGCTTGGGACGCAGGATCTGAAGACCAATTCACAGAAACGTGATCTCAGTGTACTCATGAAAAACAATGTGGGTTGTAACATACAATCTGAGTCCACTTCAAAGGAGGTAAGCATCATGTTAGTCTTCTACGGAGCCACACAGGAGATTGGATTCATCCATTTTCTTGCTGATGCTAGGTGTGCACGCACGTTTCACATCGATTAAACGTGTGGCTAAAGCTTGATCTTGCAGCACTCGAGATCACACAACGTGCAACAACGAAGAAGAATCAGGAGAGGCTGAATAAACGGTGGCTGTTTAGTGGCTACTACGAGTGGTTAAGTGGAGACACCATATTGGTGTATCAAATACTGAGCGATTCAAGTCAGGTATGCCGCCGCCTTCTGAAACTAAGCCCGAAAACTTACCTGAGAAGCAATAATTTAAACGTAAGTAGACAACACACTTGTCCATATGGTTGACGAACTCACTTCTTCCCCTGGGTCTGTCCATCCTGGAACACCCTTCCAATCTCAGTTGTTTGTGCCTTCACCACCTCAGCCATTTCATCGCGCTCAGCTGAATACATCTTGCCACGTGAATGGATGCTAGGGAATACATTCCGGCTACATTTATTTGGAGTCAATCCATACCGATGCACTCAAATCAGTACAGCTGGTGAGTAATCCGCTTATTCTTTACGAAATATATTAGCTACAATAGCTTATTATTCCTTTTGACATCGTGCCATCTTATTCCTACGACTCTGCCTCCAATATGTTTTGCCCTGTCGCTTCACTGACGCACATTTTATGATGTTCACTTGTGGTCTTCGAATTTGCAATCCTGCCTATCATCAACCTACAGGACCTGTCACACATGTTTTTACTCACCATAAACCTCGGTTTCATCGTTAAATTGATACAGCACAAATAAGGAATACATCCTATGGAAAGATGGACTAGTAGAGAACGATTCACCCCGAGTAAGCGCTGACACGGTTTCCTGGCAGACGCGTACAGAGTATCAACTTGTGAATCAGCGAAGATGGTGCGACAAACCAGACTGTGTGGTAAGAACGCACAAGCAACTCTAGCCAGGTGGCTGAGCATAGTTAGGAGCTGATACGCAGTGCTACTTTAACGTGTTTACCATAAAAGTAAATTCTCTTGTACCAGCATAAGGTGATACTGGGGTGACAGATTGTGTTCGTATTTCCATGACCGGGGAAGTTATTTTATATGTTAAGCAAGTTGCTTAAAATCCAATACACTACAATATGTTTTTTAATATCATATTCATCACTGAAAAAGTTCAGGTCCAGTAAAAGTGACACTATTCAAGCTGCGCACATTGGAAGCCCCATGGATCGGCATACACTTGCCGGTAGCAATTAGTAAACACATGCTACCGACGGTTAACCAATGGACAATAAACAATGAATTGATACAGGTTAAGAAGCAATGCTTTACAAGTCCCGTTGGATGGTTGGTAGGGATAGCGTAATAACAACAATGATGGTATTACTAGTAAAACAGTCAGTACTTTAAATATGAAATAAGGAATTAGTCTTTGCTCCCCTGTAGTCCTGCAATTTGCTTAGACTCACAGCACCCACAGATAAAATCAATTAAATTCATAGTAAACTTCAAGTGTGGGATAGAGAAGTAGCGCTAAGTGACAAATTATAATTGGATGAGTGCGTCATCCAACCGTCCTTTAAATACTGTGTTGATGCAGAGACAACCGATTCCGGGAGAGCATTCCACGGGTGACAGACACGAAGGGAAAAATATTTTCTGCGGCACTCCAGACGGCTATACTGTTCTGTGAGTTTCACTGATTGGCCCCTCAGGGTAGTATCGGTGCTGAGTTGCAGTAAAGGGTGGCACACATGATGTGGGTCTCGCAGAATCGAGTATGACAAAATCAGGTCGCCTCGTAGTCTGCGATAGCTTCCAATGAATACCCCGCTCGTTGTAGACTCTCATATGAAAGACTGAGAATTCCAATTACGTTCTTAAATGCCCGACGTTGTGGCTGCTCCAGTGCATTAAGATCGTGTTTCAGCCATGGATGCCAGCCTTGAATTGCGTATTCTACATGTGGGCGAACATATGCTCTGAGCATTTGTCGAAATATGGAGCTGTTTGTTTGTCCATACGCTCGTCGAAACAGCCCAACGGGTTGATTCCCGGTCTTCGATGCTTTTTTGGATTGCCTGGAACAACCTAAGTCATGTTGAACCAAGACATCCAAGTCATGTTCGACCGTTGATAGTTGCAGTACATTGGTTTCGTGTTGGCATGCGTAGCGGCTCTGATGTCGGATGGAAAGTACCTTACATTTGCTCTAGTTGCAATGCAGTAACTTTTGGGTTGACCACTGATACACCGTATCTCGTTCACTCTGAAGCACATGTTGGTCGGCGTTCGCCTGGATCCTGCGCCAAATCTTGATATCGTCGGAAAACATTAGGTAGTTTGAGGTGATTCCTTATGTAAGGTCATTACTAAGCACCAAAACAAACGTGAACCTAGAACTTAGCCTTGCAGCACACCACACTCGACTTGTATGGGGTCCGGTAATGTGCTCTAAACTCTGACCACTAATTGCCGTTGAAGTGGAAAATTGGCAATCCAGCTTAGAGGAGGGTCGCCGATCTCGTAATGCTGGAGCATGGGGGGAGTATCCGATGGTTTATATGATCGAATGCCTTCCATAAATCCAGGTAGATCACATCAACACCTTCTCCAGCGTCAGCTGATTCGGTCCATCTAATACGTGCGATTATTAAATTCGTTGTGCATGACGGCTGCCGACGGAAGCCATGATATTCAGGGGTATTGATGTGGCAGGTTTCCAAATAACACATCAATGCATCGACAAGTAGGGATCCCATGACCTTGGAGAGTAAAGGAAGAAAGGACACTGAGCGGTAAAATGAGGGCTCGGTTCCGCTTCCACCCTTGTGAATGGAGGTTAATATTCAAAGCTTCCATTTAGCCAGAATTTGGTTCTGGTCTAATCAGCGCTGGTAGAACTGAACTAAAGATCCAGCCAGTTGGTTTGATGCTGCTTCCAGTGCCTCTGGACGAATGGTGTCGACACCCGGCGTACTGTGTTTGCGTAGAAACCTCAGCTTTTGGAATACAGCCTTCGCGGCAAAAGTGACGTAAGTTTGTCCTGGCGCAGAGATGGCAAAGCTGGGAAGATTGCTTGGTGGCAAGAGCCCCAGAAACGTGGAGGCATATTGCATCCGCAGCGTGTTTGCAGCTTCCACAGCCGTTCTTGTTGGGTCATCGACCGTCCTGTGTCGAGGAAATCCTTGGCTCAGTAGACACCTGGGATGAAAGGCCCACCTCTACTCGGGCGCACTATTTGTCTTTTTGGTTGAAATATGCTAGTGCTTTACATTCTTTTTCACATGTGTGTGCATAGCCGCTAACTTGCGGCTTCACTTATGTTATATGAAACGCTTCTATTTCCGGCGACAAGTACATTGGTTGATTTCCGGTTCTGGAGTGCTAAGCTCCGCTCGTGAAGCTCAATGGTCTAGTGATCACGACGGTAGCCGCCACCCACTATATGTCAAATTTCAGTCCCGTCGGTCGTGGAGTTGAGGAAACCCTTACATTGGCTGGTCTTTCAGCTGAACACCATCCCCTGCTCACGAGTCGCGTCATATAAAAGTGCACACAGCGACACACTTCTTCGCGCCATCTGTCGAGCACAGAATAAATCGGAGGGTCAGGTTGAGTAAAGACGATTTAACAGTGGCGCATAGCAACCAGCTGCAAAGTCTTCTCGAGTTCGAGTGCTGGTAACATCAGTATTTTAATTCGCTTAGGAGAAGACTTTCGCTGCGATCACACTGCGTTCCGTTCGCCATGTAGCCAGCTTGAGTGAACGTCACTGGAGACCTAGTGACGTTTTATTCATCATGAGCATGTATACCTTTATTCGGAGACAACGATACATTAGGGTTACTTGGAACTAGCGAAAGGGTGGCAATATTTGCGCTTATTTGATTTGGGCGTTGGTTTAGTAAAGCTTTGTTTAGAGGAAGCATAAGTTTATTTACTTATCACTACATGTGGTTTGTTTGCGATCAGAAGTCAGGTAGTTGTCTTGTCGCAAGCAGGTGTTATGCATATGTGGAAACGGGAGCTGTACGGCTCTGAAGTTTATAATATCTGACCACAGTCTATACAAACATATTTTCATTTTGTAGCGGGGACCAGATATAGCAAGATATCAGCCATTGTTATTGACGCCCATTTGCCAAGTTACTATCTAATAACGGCCGTACACAGGTGCACTACCTCGTAGAGCTGTTTTATTGCATACTGCAACACACCCCTCCTGAGCGAGTTTCAGCAAATATCCTTACCCTAAAACTAAAGGAATTATGGGAATGGCATCTATACATCTAACTTCTCCTCATATGCTAACTGATAAGTTGTTTGTTCCATATTTACGTCCTAAATTTTCGCTGAGTTAACTTTGTAAATACAGCAAGGAAAACCTGGATCACTTGTTCTGCCGACTGGCGACCTGCTTACTATACGTCTCGTTATGTCGACTCCCTAACTCCGGCTCCTTCGTGGAAGAAACCTGGATGTTAATATCAGTTATCAAGATGCATCTAGACTCGTTCGGTCAATCATAGAATTAAAGGATAAGGTAGATATTCGATTACTCGTAAGCAATTAAACACCACAATGCGCCTGACCTGAGATCCAACACACTTCACCATCCAAGTTGTTGTCTCAGTGTGTTACATAACCAACGCAACATTCGAGAAGAACCGACTAGCGAAACAGGTGACTAGTCTGGCTGGAAAAAATTAGCTACATTTGGGATGCTGTAACTGAACAGTCCAACATCTGCTGGGTAGTAGTGGGGGAATCCAGAGAAATACAAGTCTTGGTGGCTTGATGTTGCTTCTCTTAAGCTTGACACCCCTAACCGCTTGCGTCTTAGTTTGGACTCATCAGATGGAGATAGCCTGCGCTGAGGTGGACCTCGAGGCCTAGTGCTCAAATTTTGAGGTCTTGACCACTATGGCTCTACGACCCGTGAGCAACCACCAATTCGCATACAGTCGTTGTGATCGTAATGACCGATGTCTGAATAGAGATTGCGAGTAGCAAGCTAACCATACATTGGGCACACCAAATGCCATTTGAATTTCTTACTGCTGTGTCAAGCGTTGCTCACGGATCTAAGAGCCACAGTGATCAAGGTGTCAACCTTTGAGCACTAGGCCTCGAGATTCACCCCAGCTCAGGCTATCTCCATCTGATGAGTCCAAACGGGGACGAAACCGGTTATGGGATGTCAGGGTTAGGAGGTGCAACACCGAACCACCAATTCCGCTACGGTCCTTGTGATCGTAATGACCGAGGTCTACTTCAAAGAGGACCGAGATATGAACAGAGATTATGAGTCGCATTCCAACTACACAGTGGGTACATCAAATGCCACTTGGAAATACAAGTCTTATTTGTATGAGTTTCGTCCCCTGTAGGGATACAGCTCGTAACTGGAAGCATACGCATGCATGGTAACAACAGCTAACGCATGAGGAATAAGCTCTGATCAAGTGACTAGCTAGGGTATAGAACTTACGCTCATCCCATTATTACATGCACATTTCAAAGTGCGGATGACAAGGTTGACCACCTAAGCCGCGAACTTCCCTAGCTGAGCAGCCATCGTCTGGTAGCATTACAATCTGAATAAGTTTATTCCTAATGTTCATAAACTACCTCGACGGAATGTGGACGTCCAACTTGTCACTTTTTGCGGACGATCTCAAGAGTTGTTAGACAATCATGAGGGCAGACGACCACATAGCACTGCAGGGTGATTCCAAAACGGCTACTGAGTGGTAGAGTTGCAATATGCTTAAGTTTAACCCTGTGGAGTGGAGAACATGCTTTGTAGCCTATTTCTCTTCAAAGTGAACTTGAAGCGTTCGTGCAGGACGATTTCGGATACTCAACACAGGTTGAGAAAGCAGTGAAAATAGCCAGCCAATACTTATGCTTAGGGCGAATGGTGTTCGGTCTGTTTGATTCTACCTCCTTTTCGCAAATGTTAAGCGTTTACGTGAAGTTGCATGTAGGATACACTAACCAAGTATTGCACCGTTGGCAAAACCTGACCTCACTGATCTTGAGAATCCACAGCGAAGGGTGAATTTTATGCGCTTGCCCCACCATTTTACATTTTCAGGCAGAAGAGTCTAGGAGTGTTCAGTAAACAACTGACGTTTGCTGCGAGGTGATTTCATGTTAGTGTCTCGGATGCTCAAATATCCTAAGCACCCATGCCGAAGTTTATCCTAATTCTGCCGTGACATAATACTTAGCGTCCGCTATTAGAAGCTAGCTATGCAGTATGGCCGGTTGGAATGCCGTTGTAATATTTTCCCCATTCGTATCTCCAAACCACAGTAGGTTACTCCGCGTTCTGTCAACTCCGCCCCTACGTTAGCTGAATTTGCAACTCGACTTCATGATGCGGAACATCATCTGCATTACGTAATTTACTCCAGTTATTGGGATATAGGACAACGCAACCACACTGTGTGCGCAAGTAGTATGTGTGGATCCACTTTGACTGAGACGCTTAAAGAACAACCTCGTTCTCTTCTACAATATTATAAACCAACGAATTTACGCCGACAGCACCGCACTTGAACTACGGAAGACGTCAGTCTACCCCACACGTAATGGCGGCTGCCTGATACGTACAAACCTTTCAAGTCATAAAATTCGGTCGAAAATCTTCGTAGTGAGATACACTTATCTGTGGAACAAACTACCCCTACAGATACGCAAGTGTACAAGCCATGGCACGTTTCGAAATCTCTTTCAGACCTTCCTCACTATACCAAATGCTTTGAAGATATTTGACTCACAGCATACACTAGAAACATTGACAGAAGTGGGTATAAAAACATGTGAGAAGATAATCGCTTACAGCTAGCTTACCCACTACATGTCATTACATACCATACCAAATCCTATGTCTTTGCAGCTTAGTAGTCCCTCTCTTTATTATCTACTCCTGACGATACAAACATCCGTAAATTTTACAAATGAGTTGCACGGGTCTAGGACTCAAGGAAAAATAATCATGATCCGAAATGCTATCAATAAACTTTTCCTTAATGTTATGAGACATATTCACTATACAAATGATCGCTCACACTTATGGGACCGTGTACCGTCTGTCGGTAAATATACAAATTTATTTATTTTATTTATTTATTTAAGCCCGCTGCTTCGCGAAGTTACCCTTTCTTGCTACGTTCATCTGTTGTATCAATTTTCACGTAGGGAAAATGTTAAGCGTTTATGTTATTAGTGATAAAAGAGTTTCTGTAATGTTCTATTGTTCATTTTCGTAATTTTGTATTTGTATGTTTTATATTTTCATCCGCCATCCTATCCTGCGAGGAAGGAACGTTGAAAACAACATAAAGTAGCTGTTGGGAAAAATCATTTATCTCCTAGACAAAACCTTGATATTTGCCACAGTAATAGTTGTCTGCACGTCTGCACAACAAATGCAGTTGCTTACTGATGGAGAGCTAAGTGCCGTATCCAGCTTGCTTAACAAAACTGCGAAACCTGTTACAAAGACAGGCGAAACTGGGAAATTCTGCGCCGCGCGACAATCAAAGGATTGTGACTAATGTCCGTCGTGGAACCGAGGTTGCACCAAATACGTCAGACGGATTCCTTTCCCTCGCTG
The DNA here is from genome assembly GCA_944474145.2 of Dicrocoelium dendriticum. Lineage (NCBI taxonomy): Eukaryota > Metazoa > Platyhelminthes > Trematoda > Plagiorchiida > Dicrocoeliidae > Dicrocoelium > Dicrocoelium dendriticum. Next base: position 35,595,512 of record OX104064.1, read on the forward strand.
CTGCTAGTCTGTTGAGCTGAAGGAACTTAGTAGTGGCACAACACACAAATTCAATCAGCAACTTCTCATGGATGGGATTGTAGAAGTAGGTCCAGGCAAGGTTATTCGTTGGCGAGGAGCCCGTGTTTTTCCAACCATATAAATCTTTCGCTCTTTGGTTATAGGTGCTCAAAGCATATGTCATTGTTCTACTGTAAAGTTTCTCAGAGATTTACAACCTCACCATGGTCTGTAAATATGCTTGCAAATCTTTAAACAGATAGAAGACACTCTTTTTGCGCCCTCATGCTCAAAATATTTTCCGTATTCCGTGCTTTAGTTCTAAGGTTTTTAACTGTGTGGATTTTCTCTCACTGGTTTTAACCTTCCCCAGTTATATTTACCAAACAGCTTCAAAATATAAAGTTCTTCCTGTCCATTCAATATAATTTATTTCTTGCTGCTCCGGTGTAAGGAAATTACCTGGCCGTTGATTTTTCGCATGCAACAAATTTTTATCCAACATTTCTAACGACCAGTCTTACATTTATATACTACTCTAGCCAGTACCATCCATGCTTCTCGTACGCGATTTGACTTTTAAATGTTATGTTCTCATAATTCGTCGTGCTGTCACTCATCCTGCCTTAACTGCCATGCTTAAGGTTCCACACAACAGGAATGAAATACCACTGGCGTGTCCGTATGCTTGGTTGAATTAGCACCAATTTATCGCTGTCAGTGTTTACTTTCTCATATTTTGTTTCATTAGCACCGAAGAGTTAGTGTGAAGGGCTGAAAATGCGCCCACCTAAGTGGAGAAAAGTAATTTTGACGTGGATTGATAATAGTGCGTCCGATATGTTTGGACCGATCTTCGTAATGCAGCCATGACTAACACTTTCCTCCGACGCAATTTACGATGCTGTAAGATCCCCGGGGCGTTTGTAACGGGTGTTCGGCTACCCAACCGGTACTTGTGTTGGACGACAGGTGCGCGCAAGCGCGCAGCAACATTTGAGGCGCCCACAATCGCGCATGGAGCCATTTCTGTTGATGCACCCACTACTACGTGGACATATGATATGTTGAGACGCCATGACGCAGCGTCAGGCGAGCCCAAGTCCTTATCTTGACTGTTCGTCGAGAAATGTAGCACAGAGAGACAATCTATAGCCGCGGGACCAACAGCCGCAGTTTGACTATTGCTCGGTGATGCAAGATAAACATTGCGATGCTTGTCATTTTATTAGCTGACCCAGTCTCTTCTCAATGAAGCAATGCTTGCACCCTCGCCAGCGACTTATCTCCAACCTGATGATCAGCGTCTATGAAACATTTATTGCTCTGGTCCAAACGATTTAGTCTATTTAAATGGGAACCTAGTTTTTGGTGGTGCAAAACATGTAAGGCATTTAACTGTTCAACACATCAGCCAGTTTTTAGGTTAGTGTTCTATTTCTACATTACTGCTCAAAACACGTCTTGCCTGGAAGTAATAGAAGTTCGTCTTTGGAGGATAGGCAAGTTATAACTCGTGGGGTCAATTTTAACCCTACTGCGCGCCAGGTAGATCGGTAGACTATGAGCCCCTACTAAACGGTGCAGCAAATTCCATGGCTTAGCTCTCGATTTTGCGCGTCCCAAACGTAGGTGCTTGCCTGTGCGCATTTGGTATCCAACACAAATTACGGATTGAATAGCCGGACAACTGTTAGAGCCGCTCTGGGTATCCTATAGCAGCGCAACTTGCGTCAGACAAAATTGGGAGTCATGGTTGCATTACGGCGATCGGTCCAAACAAATAGGACACACTGTAGACATAAGTGCTATCACCAATAAAATAGCAGCGAAGTAGGGCTCAGGAAAGCAAAGGCGACCTGACAAATTTGCACGGCGCATGTGGACCGGCTAGTAGCTTCAGCCGAAAGCCTGAGCCACTAGCAAGGTGCTAAGTTCTAAAGGCGGGTCGTCAAATGGTTGGATTTTGTGATCCTGGAGGAATAACCCACGCGGATTCTTGGCGTTGCTTGCGTCCATTGGTATGGCTTTGTTTATTTTGTATGCGTGTCAAGCGCTGATGCTCCACACCAGATTGCTTACAGCGTTATACCAAGACCACCACAAAATGCTACGCTCTGAGGAAGCAATGGCACTGAAGGGCGCCAACGTGGTAGGCTGCATCTCAAAACTTTTGGACCGTAGGCAAAATAGAATATCAAGTTGTATAAACACCATTGTAAACTCTGATGGAACTGCCATAACCGACCGTGCAATCATATGTTTGATCTTCAATGACTACTTCATGTCCACTTATAGCACTAATGCGATTGAAGATCATCAGCTCAAGCTGACACACAGAGGCAGAAATACACTTCAAACTGTTGAATTTACACTTAGTGACATATGTCGCCAACTCAGATTAGTTCGGCCATCACGCTCACCAGGCACTGACAACATCCCTCCAATACTGGTAAAGCACGGAGGTCCAGACATCTCCCAGTTTTTGCTTAATGTATTTACACTTTCTATGCTCAATGGGGATTATCCTATACACTGGAAGCAATCAACTATAATATCACAATACAAAAGCGGATCTATGCAAGATGTAAAAAAGTACCGTCCAATCCACCACAGATCTATTATCTCCAGAATCATGGAGAGGATAGTTAAAGAACGCATAATAGAATATTTGAGTTCTATGAGCCTTCTAAGTAAATATTAACACGTTTTTTGAAAGGTAGGTCGCGTACTACCTGCCAGTTAGATTACCTTGATTATGTGACTAGAGCAAGAGACGCCGGAAATGCCATCGTCGTAATATTTCTTGACATCCAAAAGGCTTTTGACCGTGTCCAACACAATTTATTGTTGCTGAAACTTATGTCCTATGGTATCACTAATTCGCTTCTAGATTGGTTGTCTTCCTACCTCGATGGTAGAAAGCAAGTAGTCAAAATCGTTAAATGTACATCTGAAGCCACTACAATCTCCAGTGGAGTGATTCAAGGTAGCGTGCCAGGCCCGCTTTTATTCTTAATCTATTTCAACGATCTCCTCGACGAAATCTCGTATGAAAAGCCGTTCCTTTTCGCAGATGATGTTAAAGTTGTGTATTGTTCCGCCCCTGGACAATGTAGTCCCAACTTAGCTTATATTCTGTCTGACTTGTCCGCATTGGAGCTCTGGAGTAACTCCTGGAAGCTGCACTTTGCTACGGACAAAAGTAATCTATTGTACTACGGCTGTGGCCCTTCTCTGAACATCCTTACATTAAACGATACCCCTATTCCTGTGTGTGGCGCAGTCCGAGACCTTGGTCTAAGATATTCTGCCTCATTTGACTTTTTAGTGCATGTTATATTCTTGCAGGCTTTTGCCAGAAAAGTGATCGCCTATATAAGTCGAACTCTTATTTTGAGGGATTCCAGACTTCAAGCTTTTAAAATATGTGTTAGGCCGAAAGTTGAGTACTGTACGATAATGCATAGTAATTTGAGAAAAGTGGATATTATAGCACTAGAAAACATTCAACGATCATTCACAAAATGGTTTCTGAACATGCCTAATACTTTGACATACCGTGCGAGTTGCGAGGCGCTAAATCTGGAACCGCTATGGCTGCGCAGACTCAAACTTAATCTGTGCCTTTTATACCGCTTACTGTTCGGATTGACCTTCACTGCTCAGCCACAACTCGAGTTTCAGACTCGTATGCGCTATGAAATAAGAAACAGCGAGCGCACAGTGAAAATACCAAAGTCTCGCACAAAATTCCGCTCAAAATTTTTCTCTGTAAAATATGCGTTAATATGGAACAAACTTCCATCGAGTGTTAGAAACTGCACAACCTATGCACAATTCAGACGCATGATTAATATTCACCTGACTGTTGCAAACATCTGGTCAACACTAAGCCAAACGGTGACTCTAGATGATTTGTATGAGAAAGGTCCTGGATACGTATGAAAGTCACCATATCCTCTATTCGTTTCAATAATATAAGATTACCTACATATAATTGCATTCTTGAGTATATATTTGAGAACTATCTTACTCCTATTAATCCGTTTAACCAATTCTGTTTTCTCCTTTGACGCACTGGTTCGTAGATGCACTACACCTTTCAAGCTGATGTCTCTGTACCATCGTCGTCACTCGCCAAGATTTTTCATCAAATTATGACTGGCCTATCGGCAAACGTTTGTATTCATCATTATGTTTTCTAGTTCCTCATATTTTATCTTCTTCTTTGTTTCACCGTTGGTCATGACTGGGCTGATCTCTTGTGGTGACGGATTACAGCTTCCAGATTAAAAAAGTATACCCATGCAAATCATATTATTACTGACACGCTGGCTCAAAACAAAAAAGTGCCATAATTGATTGATCCGCATGACAGAAAGGGCTGAGGCTTCATCGCCTATAATGCATGCATAAAGCAGCCCTAAAAAAAGACATTTGACTCCTAGTTCTGATGGCCTATTTACTATCTTGCCACACAGGCACAGAGCCAATTGGAGCATGGAAGTGTGGGTGAAACCCATCGTGGAAATACCCTGCATGGAAGTAAGTCCCCTGGGGACAGTTCCATGAATGACCGTATTACTTTACTTGAACTTTCCGCAAAATCTACATTTATTATTATTCCCAGTTTCTTTATCTCTCTATTTGTTCCAAACTTCTAATCATTTCAAAAACCCATATGGGAACCATTGATCAAAAGACGAATAATTAACTATATTATGCGATCACGTTGTACATGTTGATAAGACCATCCAATTGGTCTGTGCCTCGCACTGCTGAGGAATAAACGTTTATTATTATTATTATTATTATTATTTATTTATAAAGTTCCACTCATTTGTTATTAGGTCCGTCAAAGCGCCCGTGCGAAGTACCGGCTATCACAACCATTTTGACACGTGGTCTTAGAGGAAGAAACCATTGTTTGACAAACTCAACCACACACAACGGGCGTCTTGGCTGACTAAGTTAGCTGTTTGGTTAGGAGGTTCCCAGTAAAAAATTTTCCGTGGCGGTTATTGCAAGCCTTTAACGATCTAGAGTGCGCAACTAGTGTGACAGATGATATGTTGATTTATGGCTCGGTCGAGCAGGAACATGATGTTATGCTGAAGCACTCTTAAGTATAAACGCTAGAAGTTTGAATTGTGAAAGGGACTTTTGTGTATGTATTCTCTCATCCAAAAGGATTGAGATCGATTCCGGAAGAAGGGTCAGTAAAATCGGTGATGCAATCTAAAAACATCAAGACTGTTAGTCGCTTAAGTGGAATGGTAAATTGTTTGGACCGATTCTGGCTAAGACCTGCACAGATATTGACGTCTTTCAGAGAGCTGACTCCCAGAGGTATAAAGTGGACTTCGGGAAAGGCTAGAAACCAATTTTACAACCATCAAGCTTTTCATAATCTGTGCACCGGTACATGGATACAACGATCCAGGTCCGCTTTGGAAGAGCCGTGTGATAGCTACCAGAGCTGAATATGCGCTGTTCTCATACTGGTGCCGTCTTCATGACTTGTTAAGGAATAAACAATCTCTTGGTTTGCTACATACATTTAAGCAAAAGTCTTTCTCTTTTGGTTAGCGATACAGATGTACAACTTCTTTAAGAAGAATGCAAGGGAATAAAGTCTAAATGCACACTTTCTATTTTGCAGTTAGATTAAAAACCTTATGGAAACCCCTGAAAGTACATATCCTGCAGAATCCCGTCCACAACTACCGGTATCTACTGAAACGTGACCACAAAACCGATTTAACTGGCCGTAAACGAAACCGATTTGTACGTCGTAAGAATTTAACTCCCTTTATACTTTGCCAGTAGTGGAACATCATTGGCATTTATATTAATTAGGTACCCAAGCCATCTTTAACAAAAACTTGATGTATCGGACAATTTGCATTGCGTGTGTCGAATCGTGCTTTGTCGTGGAACGAAGTATTTTCATCAGCTCCATTGTAGTAAAAACGAGATTGGCAGATTTTGTTATTTGCCTGTATGAGTACCATAATCATAAGTAGAGTTTGAAATCATCCGTTGCCTTTTCGTTGTACGATACTTTGACTTAATCTACAGTGGATATATCAGTCATGTCAGTTTTTTTTATTTTGTTGCAAACTACTTTCAAGGTCATCCAAACAGTCTTAGTCTTTTCACATATTTTAGACTCTAGGCCCAAATACTGCATACTGTTCTCAAGTTATGGTGATTCGCCACGAAATCTTAGGCCAATGAAAGCCAACTATTAAGATAGGTGTTAGTGAAACTCTACTCTGTCGGCTGAATACAAATCCCGAGTATACTGTTTAGTAAAATGAACTCGTTGCACAAGAACAAGGGACCGTTTACTCGAGTAATATTAGTGCACCATTTTCTCTATTCTTTATATATATATATATATATCATATTTTATGCTGTGAGTTATTTCCCTGTTATAAACTACCAGGATACTTACTGCATCCCTTACCGCCTCAGCGTAACTCCCAAACAAGTACACATTTGACACAATATCTTAGCAATGACAAACTAGTTTCAGCGGATGTGTCGCAGACAACCATCCGTCTGCTGCCGCGTTGACAAGGACGGTAAGTGTACGTTGAATTTCGACTGACCGTTTTATGCTTCTGAGAGAATATTCATATCCGAATTCAAATATTTCGGTTATCAGCCAAACTCCTACGTTTGGCACAAGCACCAATTCTTCAATGCGGTTCATAGCCGAATCGTTTGTCTATCAAAAGAAACAGCAGTTAGATATACTTTGTTGTCCTGTCTTTTGATACAAATCCTTGTATTCTCAACATAACTGTTCCATCTCTTGAAGTGTCAAGACTATCCTATATCAGACATTCCTCAGCGGATCAAGAGATTGACTAGTAGGCAAAAAGAAGCTGGGTTTGGTGACAGTGTGTGGACCAAATACGATGGATGATCCTCAAAATTTTAACACTTGGACCACCCAGTGATGTTACTGGTCTACAAATGAAGGCCCGCTGACTAACCCGAGGTCGCCGTCAAGCGAAAACAGTGGCTTGGTTAATACAAAAGTAGCAAAATAATTTATAATTTTGTACTGAGCAACTTAGGAAAGCCAAATGAAAGGCCGTTCGCTGATTTTATGGAAGAGCAAAGTAACGAGATATCCGTATGTGCTCCGATGCATACCAATTTACAACCCATTATCCTGTCCCCAATTATCTTCGGCTGGCAAGCCGAAAACGTACCCACTCAGCGACCAATAAATCAGTTTATCCCTTTTCCTAACTCTGGTGTTGTTTATCTATATCTCAGCTCGGCTGACGCACTCGCCTTTCGGTCCTGAGTGCTGGATTTATGGGCATTACGATAAGATGCGGGTGGTCTATGGCATGTTGAATCTGCATACACTTTGTTTAGGAGCAAAAGTTATTTCACATCAGTAGGTACGACTTAACTATATATTTTCTAAGTAGCACCTAACTGTGTCAGTCCGCTGGAGGCTGTCATCTTTAATCCGCATTACCCATACTTCGCCTCAAATCGCCGGATTAATCAGATTCACTTGTTAGCGTAATTACCAAGGTAATTTTCGATTTACATTTGCAAGTTTCTTTTTGCTGAGTGCACTGATTTTCCCAACGGAACAGCGAGAAAGGCTCACGTTTATCTTTCTACCTGGTACTTACACTATTGAACTCGAAATGATGAACACAATCCCTTCTAAGCAAAGAGAACAGGCTCCAAATTTCTGAAATAGTAAGGAGAGAGTTAGGCGAAATTCTGCTTGTAGATCCATGTAAACTACGAATTTTGATTGTCAGTTGTAAGTGGTAACCAGCACACTGAGCACATTAGGTAGCAGGTTGATCTAAGATAGACTGGGTGGGGAACGGTTATATCACGTAAAGCATCAGGAAAATTGTTAGTTCATTAGAAATCCATGAAAACATTTGTAGTTCGGGATGCGGATGAGGGTATGCGGGTGTTCTCCGAGCTGGCTGATTTGGCTGCAAAGGTTTCATCCTCAGGCTAGACGACAACTTCAGTGCGATTTAAGCGAGCCATTTACAGATCCAAGTGATTATTGATCACTTGTTTCAAACGTCAGGAGTCGATTGGTCCACGTGAGCTGACCGTGTAGTCAGCTCTTGCGTACTGTTTGTTAGAGTCCGCCTCAAGGAGGATCCTTTGTCCTATTGATCTGGGGCGGGGTATTTTTTTGACCCTCAGTGCATCATAGGCGGTATCTATGAACTCGCGTGCTTTTCGACTTTTGCTCTGCCTATGGTCCTGACATTCTCCAAATCAAATTGATGATTCTCGACGTCCATATATAACGACATCAAGGAGTTCTGGTCATGTCGGCTGATGGCTAGGCTATGCTCATGTAGCCTAGTGCCGAGCTTTCTTCTTGTCTTTCCCACATGGTATTTGTTACAATTTTTACAGTGGATGTTGTAAATCACACTACTTGTTTCTTCCTTGCCAAGCCGGTCCTTACCATTGAAGAGCTCGTCTCTGGTAGTTTCTGTTGGCTTGTGAGTAACTCTGATTACGAGAGGTAATAGCAGTCTCGCAGCTATCTCAGAGACGCCGTTGATGTATAGTATAGTAATTGTCCCTTTGTCCGTTTCTGAAGTTGGTTCATGCGTCGGTCATTTTATTGGTGCTAAACAACGTAGAATGAAATTCCTAGGATACCCATTCCGTGTAAACATTTCGAACAGATGATCTTCCTCCGCTTTCCTTAGTTGCGGGGTACTGCAATGGGTTTGCGCTCTTTTAAATATCCTTGTTACGCAGCTGCGCTTGTAGACTCTTAGATGATTGCTGCGATAATTCAGGATTTGGTCTGTATGCGTCGCTTTACGATAAACTGTTGTCGCCCTACAGCAACGTCTTCTCTGAGATGGCAGCGAGACTGCTATAACCTCTCGGAATCAGTTACAAGCCAACAGAAACTACCAGAGACGAGCTCTTCAATGGTAAGGACCGGCTTGGCAAAGAAGAAACAAGTAGTGTGATATACAACATCCACTGCAAAAGTTGTAACAAATACCATGTGGGAAAGACAAGAAGAAAGCTCGGCACTAGGCTACATGAGTATAGCCTAGCCATCTGCCTGCACGAACGGAACTCCCTGATGTCGGTGCATTTGGACGCGGAGAATCATCAATTTGATTTGGAGAATGTCAGGATCATAGGCAAAGCAAAAGTCGAAAAGCACGCGAGCTCATCGAGGCTTGGTACTCGGGAAGATTTCAAACAACAGACACTTAGATGTAGACACTGCCTATGAGACACTGAGGGTCAAAAGAATAGTCCGTCCAAGATCAAATGGACGAAGGAATCTCGTTGAGGGGGACTCTAGCCAACAGTTCGAGAGAGCTGACTACACGGTCAGTTCACGTGGACCAATCGACTCCTGACGTTTGAATAAAGTGATCAATAATCACTTGGATCTGTAAATGGCCCGCATAAATCGCACTGAAGATGTCTAGCCTGAGGATGAAACCTTTGCAGCCAAATCAGCCAGCTCGGAGAACACCCGCCTACCCTCAACATTTTGCTCAATTGTATACCTAAACTCGACCATCAGGTGTAAAATTTTACCTTACAAATTCGTTAAGAGATGTATTTCATCATTTTGTAGATAATCGATGCTTGTACAGCAGGACTTCAGAATATTTGTCGCAGTTAAGGAGGGACAAAGGAATTGTAAAAGCGCTGGATGACGGTTACTATCTACAGAGCTAGCCGCCAGAGCGGTGCGGTCCGATTTTGCCAAACACGAACCAAGAATGCGTGAGCCAGACAAATAAGTCATCGAGCCAAGCGTACCGGCAACGGATCGTTACAATGGAATAACAACTAGCTAGCCTAACCCTCCACAGACAACATGATAGAAGACATTTTGATGACATAGTTCTTCTTGTGCATTACAAGCTTTCTTGGAAAGCTAAAGCATTCAAACAGAATTATTGAGTTACTACTTATTCACTTATTAAATCCGTGCTAGAAAAGATATGCAAACTGGATGGTATGCTGGTTGGCCGGACAAACCAATGAAATATTTCTTTCTGAGCGTGATACCGATTGAGTCTGCTTGCATGCGATGTCATGTGCAAAAAGTGGATGGTCCTGGTACGCCTGAGTGTAGCTTAACAGTTGCATTATTTCTAAGTTAAGGGTGGTGTCTGATATTGTCGAAAATATAGCTTGGCTGGCTTTAACCCTAGATAAAACGCGATACAAATGCAACGCATCAAGCTCAGCGGGGTATTTACATCTACCTTCTATGCAATGCTTGATTTCAAGGAACACATTTGTTAGACCATGTTATAGATTTAAACCGTAGGCCACGTCAATATAATGAACAAATCGGATGGGGTAGTCGACTTCAGTGCAGTTTGTGCAAAAATGCATCATCCAGTTGTGTTGCGGCTCGCGGTAATCGAACCCAGAACATGGGAATGACGCAGAACTGAGAAATGAACTTTGTGACCCAATCGTCTATACGTTTTTATGGTGCATGGGGGAACTAAAAGCCATTGTAGCCAAGGAAGCGCAGCTTTACTGACTTCCGCCAGAAGATTAGTAGGCTCAAATGAGATGACCAGCCGAGTGGTGTGTTACATGCTGGTTCTAAAGGGGTGACTTCTGGTATGACAAGAGAGAAGTTGATTGTAGAGCTAATCGGGAATGATTTCATTACTTTCTAAAGGAGCTGACAGAATACCTATTTTGGTCGAGTTCATGCGACACTATATGGTTAGAAAATATAACCAACGGGAGCTAGAATTGCTACTAATTATATGAAGGTGCTAATGAGGTCACCGTATTATTAAAGCACAAACACCGATAGTATACTCGGCATAAACCTAATTCACCAACACCTGACAATCCTTCTTGGTCTTTGTAATACATAATCCTAAATCATGCACACTAGATTGGGGACCCTAGAACTTAAAATGAACAAATACCTGTTGCTAAAATGACATCGCCCATTCTCCGTTGTCGCGGGTTATGAAGCTAACTTGCAAACACACACTTAGCGCCATAGTGGTCAAGGCGTCAGCCTTTAACCACTTGGCTCCAAGTTCCACCCCAGCTCAGACTATCACCATCTAATGACTACAAACGAGGACGAAACCTGCTATGGAGTGTCAGTGTTGGGAGGAGCAACACCAAATCACCAACAAGCACGCTTAGTTGTATGCGGAATATTATATTAACAATACGACAGAGTAGATATGATAGTATGGGCAATAAAATTACTACAGTAAGACTGATTTTTTCTTGTCTTCTTGGGAGCAAATTGCCAAAGTACTGCTAAATGCTTCTGAGTACTCCGAACAAAAGTGGTGGTGGTCGGTACTATGTTAATGTATGCCTTTGCACATAACATCTCTAAAGCGTTCAAACTGCTTGATAATTTAAAACCAAGGTGTATTGGAAATGTCATGCTGAACTATTCGTTTTATGAATGCATTCGACATGCCATCACAATATGGACCGCAAAACGTACTATGGCCAATCTTGGACAATTCGAGCATTGGGACAGCAATCTAAGTGGAAGGCCACTGGGTGTTGCTCGCCGGAAATAACTGTGCGCAGCAAAGCGTTAGTGTGTCCGGACTGACATACGAATGGCACTTTCTATTCCCATCCTGTATAAATGATTTCCTAAATGGAATTGCTAGAATAATAGAGAAATAGTGGTAAGAAAGAAGTCATGTTGTTTCAAAATAAATGATCTGCTCCACACAAAATCGTCAGTTACCGCTATATTCTCACTAGATCCCTGTGTACATCGACCGTAATTTATACTTTGGGTAGTTGGACTAGTAAACAGTTGGTGTGATTTACTCAAGGATGTGAAGGTAGTGCGAAGCTGGTGATTTGAGACGACATTAGGTGTTCGAAGCAACTTGTGAAGTTGTTCAAGACAGAGAACTAACACGTCAGTCCCTTCAAGAGGGTGTTCGGACGGTCTAACTCCTCCATCTCCCGACACTTGTTCAGCTCATATGTGAGGTATCATGTGAAGTTCACCATCCAGGCTTGGCAAACATAGCGGAAGTCTAAACTGATTGCACTTTAGACGCCAAAGGCAAAGATCAACGGACAAATAAAAGGCTTCAAGTTGATTCATCGCAATTAGATACCAAACCGCATAAGTAATCTACCAATCCGAAAAAGCACCAGATGCGTGTTTCGCCCTATTGGGGCTCGTCAATGGTGCTCATCCATCGGGGCCCTACTAGGGATAGAACCCATGACCGCTAGAGGCTAACGCCAACTAGCCAGCAGCTTATGCCACTGAGCCATGGGGGGACGACAGCCGAACATTACCAATTGAAACCTAACTCAGATATAGTCCGACCCATCCTCCACTGCCGTAAAGCTTATTGCCCGTGCAGCTTTTTGCCCGTGCAGAGGACAGTGGTTGGCTGTCACGATCGGGTCTACACTTGCTAGCGCTGCGATTCCACACAGCAATTTTGAATACTGGTAGGGTTTAGATTTTCGAGTACGAATGACTAGACGGATTTCGGATGGCAATTACATCTCTAATTGCGATGAACTAACTTGAATCATACCGAAATCCGAAATTTGGTGGAAAATTTTACCGAGTGAGAAAGATGGTAAAGAGATTACGGGAGAAAGAATTCTCACAATTCGCCAGGGTTTGTAAAAAAAAATTGTACTAAACATTATTCAAAATGCAGTTTATAGCACCAGTGCAGCTATGGAGAATTATGACCAATTGGAGCTGTCAGAATTGGAACAAGTTTTGTTCATTAATTTCAGACAATCGACTGAAAAGTAATTAGCCGTTGTAGACCGCTCAGTGGTTGCACGAAAAAAATAAGGAATCGGCGTATGAGTATAGACAGCCAACGTAGAGCAGGTTTTGAGGGCTAAGGGAACTAAAACGTAGAGCTAGACTAATAATCTTTGACAACTGACTCGTTTTCTTTTGGTTTCTTATATGATCGGGCCCCTCGTCAAAAAGTTATCATCATTTATTTGCAAATTCAATATATGTATCACTTTCGGTGGGATCAGGAAATCAACCATTTTTTCGAATGTGCTTAGGTCTTTTGCATGCTGCAAGCAAATAGGAAGCCTATTCCATATCAGGCTGGACCTTGTAAGTTATATCTGACCGTAGTCCTGAATGGAGGCACTGCAACTATACATTTAGTGTCGCGTATATCGTATCAGGTTTCCAATCGAAATCGCACGGAGCGTTATGCACTAAGCACATTATCCTTTGTGTGGGAAACATGGTAACATGCAATCTAAGCAACCATGAGGGTGCAAATTTAATGCATTACATGTCTTTATAAAAAACAAGTGTGGAGTAACCAAAGATGTGTTTGGTGAGACCAATTTGAACAATTTCTAAGGCTTTCAAGTCACATTTACGCAGATTTCTGAAGGTAAGGTAACTATATTCTAACCAGGTCTTTTTATTTATTATATTTACCGTGAGTCTTGTCTCTTTACACGTGAGAGACTAACGTGCCCCATGTTTACATGGCTTTGATCGGAAGATATTTCACGTTTCCGCAGTAATTTGGGGAGCTGGAATACCTCAGTCCCAAATCTGCGACAGAAGAACAAACTGGATTAGTAGTAGCATTAAGCAGAAATATTCCAGCCTCTGTATGGCGTCAGAAAGTCATAATATTGCATTTCGATATAGCGAAGTGCATCTGCCACTTCGCAGCCAACCATCTATGGCTCGTAGATAATAGTTAATAGCTCCTACCTCAGCTATATCTTGGGATGCATGGAACGTATGAGTTTCCGAAGCGTATGACAACCATAAAATGGTTAATGTACATTAAGAAGAGAAGGGCACTTAGATGCTTACCTTATAGTACGCCAATAGTAACTTGTTGAGGCATAGATATGAACCGATTCATCTTGACTACCTATGAGAGTCCTGTTAGCTAGGATCTAAACAAAAAGAAGCGGATTTTAGATATATTAAAACTATTCCGTTTCAATAATAGTCTTTTCTGTGGGACTCGATCGAACGCTTTTTCATGTCAAGACAGAAGACGATGCACTAGTCCAGAATCAGTTGCTCTGAGATTATCTAGGAAATCAAGCTGGCAAGTTATGCACAAACGATACTTTAAAAAGCCATGCTGCACAGGTGGATGAAAATTGTGCTATTAGACAGAAGTTAACTTTTCATCTACAATTCTCTCCATCATTTGTGATTGAACAAAAGTGTGAATATTCGGAAAATAATTACGATTACCTGTTTTAGGCCCAGTTTTATATCGTCACATGACGAAAAATTTATTGCATTTCTCAGGACAGCGAAATAAACTAAACTTCATGAGAGGTAAATTTGCAAAGGATAACTCTTTCGAATTTAAAGCGCTTACGGCTGAGCTGGAGGCCGGGAGTCTGCGCGCGTTTCATAATATTTCTCTCTCTTCCTTAAATAAAAGATGAAGTTTCTCTTTTTGACAGTGCTAATGGGCATTTAAGTGATTAATCAGTAGCTTTTAGTGTTAGCAAAACCTACCTAAAGAGCACGGGAATTACCTAGTGCGATACAGATAGACCGCCGTTTCAGGTGCAATGATCGGTATGAAACAACCGTTTATTAAACCCGCCTCCAGTAATACCAGTTCCGTCAATAACTGCAGATTTAACCTACGTTACTAGACAGCTTGGTGCACAGGCCAGTACTATAGTCAACTACATGCCGTGCCCCATCGCGTTAAGCTGCAGTTTCAGTGGAAGCACACTTATAATTCCGGTCAGGAAAGAAAACCGCATGCCATAGATAGATCGCGATTTTTATGCAATTTGGGCGCTTTGCGGCCAGTGAAATCAGTGAAAGTAGATGCACTTGCTTGTATCCGCCTCCTGCAGCCACCGATAGGTTTGTTCATGTCTTGTTAAGAAAGCCTCGAAACCTTCTTTTGGCTGGTTCCAAGAACTTTGATGCAGCTAGGAAAGCGACGAACTTATGGGCGCGCGCTTGCGCCGAAACACCGCAAAAATTAAAATCGGTGGTAGACGTTGATCCAGTAAGAGTACATTCGAAGTAGTTTGTGCAGTGGGAAGAACTCATCGATATCTGCAGAAGTCATCCCATAATGATTTATCAGAACTTCAACTGCTCCAACGGCGCTTAGGTCAGTTAGTTAAAGTTCACCACGACTGCTATGCAACCCGTAGAATTCGGTCAAGTAATGTTGTTGGGTGGAATGCCACTACGATTTCTCTTTTCGAATTTGCCAAATGTGGAACACGCTTCCAAATTAAACCATTTCCGCACTCCATAATCTTTGTTCCATTAGACGGTTCATGTTGTATTGGCTGTAGAGAATAAATATTATGTCCCCTAGCCATCCTGGGACAACAACAGACAAACAAATGCTATGATTAATTTTTTCATAAAATATAAAGGATGGATATGTCTTTGCAGTTACGCAACTATCGTGATGGGTACACCGAAATGCACTTTTTGTTAAAAAAAGTTTATATTCAGCCTTACGAACCTCCCGCGAATTTCGTGCGGGACTTGTCAATGGCTAACATTTCTACCTATAATAAATTCCAACAACTCACCAGACAGAGAGCACTTTCGTCATTTATTCGACGAATCCACCCTCATAAATGAGTGCAGTTTTGGCAAGATGCAGAAGCATAATTGAATTATGCTCTTCACTTGACACCAAAAACTATGACAGACATCATTATCCCACCCTTAATGCTGACCCTACTGTTATTTATTAACAAGACTTCTGCGTTTACACCATACCTACGTACTGAGATTTGTGTAAGATAAGGTAGAAAATTGAATGTGACAACGTAGGACGTAAAGGAAACTCGCTAACGGCCATACCATTTGGACGACAATCATTTGCTATGACATGTAGTTCCATTGTTTAGATGCATTAGTCCTGTGGGTTTAATAAATGATTTAGACACCCGCTATCTGCTTCGTTTGTCAACTATCCCCAAGAGTTGTGTGGTTCTGTATAACGGCGTGCTACTTTGAATATATATGAAGTTAAATATCAAATGTGTGGTTATTTGGTCATAAATTTCTCATTTAATTTCTTCTCTGGCCAGTGTGTTGGATAGGTGGGCCACTCTTCCGCAATTTTCGAAGTGGATACCTTCGGTATTCAACACGCAAGGTGATAATACTACTACTACTACTACTAATAATAATAATAATAATAAGGAAGAAGAAGAAGAAGAGTAAGGCTATTTTCCTGATTTTGAGGGTTGTCCCTTGATTGTGAATAGATCATGGATACAATTATGATCATGCTCATGAATGAATGAAATATGTATTCTGAGGTGTGTAACATCAAAATATATTTGAATCACGTAACGTTTGATGTTGATGAGTTTGTATGCCCTCTTCGCTGATTGGTAATATATTCCATGCTCCATCCTGGAAGAACTCTTGTGGTGAGTTACCCCATGCAAACCTGTTCATTATCGAGTTCTGGTGCTGGAAGTTACTAGGCTAAATGCGGAATGTTCTTGCATTTGTGTAAGACCTGATTGTTGCTGGTAGGCTATTCAACACGACAGCTATCTGACGAGGAAGAAGTTGGATCCGATGGTTTTCTTGGTTCTTGGCACTGTTAATTTACAGGTCTTGTTGCCCATATTTCGAGTTAGGTTGTGTTGTAACTTTAGGACACACAGAATGGTGTAAGTCTCTTGCTGTATGAGATTGTTTATCAGCATCATATTATGCTTTAGTCTTCGCAGCCAAAGCGGCGCGAGTTTAAGTTGCTGATAAATCAAGGTGGTCGGTTTACTGAACAAGCGCTTAGTGAATGATCTCTGCATGTTTTCCAAAGATTTTCTATCACTCATTCGCACGTTTCCAAAAATGCTACTGCAGTATTCAAGAAGAGGAAGTGAGAGCATTTTGAAAAGATCGATTCTGGCAGGGTTGTGTGGATTTTATGGCATTTGTTGGTCGCAAATCGTTTGGCAAGTGCTATATGCTAATCAGATTGGTCTGCGAAATTAAAGTTGCAAGAGTATGGTATGCCTAGATCACAGTTAGACAGTTTCACACAGCTACATTCATTGTTCAGTTTAACAGACTCTTCAGTGATCAAACATCCGTGTGACATAATGGATGATTTATTAAACAAGGCGATTTAACATCCATATGCTGCACCATTTCTCAAGTGAATCGGCGTCTTCTTGAACGAGCAACAATGCATTATGGAGTTCATCTCATCAACATTTATAAACAGTCTTTACGTCATCGGCGAATAAAAATGGCCGGCTATGTTTTTTGAACATCGTGATTTTGTTAATATAGAGTAGGAAAAGAGTAGAACCCATTACACTCCCTTGGATGACACCACTAGTGATTGGAAAAGGGGATCTTCAATTGCACATTGCTACGTTAGTCACTTCCGTATATGACCCTCACACGTCAACCTAAATAAGTCGTTCATAACCATCCGCTTATTCATGGGGAGCGAGAGTGAACTTTTTTAAATGATAGTGGCTTCTTACTGCTTTACTGTGTATTGACGAGAGTCGTGCAAGTGACGGGTTTTCGGCTGGGTGATCGGCCATCGTTTTTTTACTGCGAGTAAAAGTTAACTTTTATATCGCAAACATAGGCTGGAGGTAAAAGTGTGAACATAAGCTTCGGTCATCGAACTAATATTTGACACTTAATTGACAAGGAGGACTGATCTGGAGTGTGTTGAGCAGCTAATTGAAGTTGCAGTGCGTGGGCTGGGTATGCACTCTCATCAACGTGTGTAGTTTTCAGCACAAGCTTGGTAAGCGAAGAAAAGCCTAAGTTAGGTAAATCACATAGCACAACGTTGGAAAACACCAAGAGTGCGTCCAATCTGACTTTCAAACTATTCACTGCGTGAAGTTATGCTGCACAAATCGACAAAGCAAAACCGGCCGGATTTGTTTGAAGCAAAAGGCGAATTTTCCTAGTAAGTCATTGTTTTATTATCACAAATATATACAAGTTTAGTTTTACCCAATGACTGAGTACAGTAATGGACTGACAACAATTTTCTGTGCACTTTCATCCACTACCTCTCATGAGTAGCTCGCGCTGTTTGACTTGTCTCAACTGTTGTATGCGTTGTGCAGTTTGGCACTGATTTTTATAGCAGATGATGCCCTGCTTATGTTAACAATCAAACTGTGCCACTGATTATCGGTATAGGGTTTCTCCATCAGTAAACTTGGTCTGGATGTTCCCTGCCGTAGCTGCACCCAGTATAGTAGCTACGGTCTCCGTCATTATAACTAAAGATAATTGACATGCTTCGCAATTTTCATTTGCAAAACTTTCGAATACATGCCTTAATTGCGCGCTGACAAAACATACTTTACCGTGGCGATTCGGTACTTAGTCTTGGTGTTTGAATATTTAGAACATTACACTAGAGAGTTGTATGTTTGATGGCTACAAATATTCTATCATCCGTGGAAGGGTTTCTGTGTTTCGCGCTTTCAAGACTGACACCCCATGACCGCGCTCGTCCTTCTTTGAAATCCTCAGGTGAAGATAGCTTGCGAAGAGTTGGGAACCTAATGGTTCACGGTTGACGCCTTGATCACTAGGCCCCTGAGAGTCGTCAGCAGCACTTGGCACAACAGTTAGGAGGTCAAAATTACTTTGTAATACCCGACATGATCCCTATTGAAACATCACTTGATTTCGAAGCTGACTACGACCATTCTATCAGAAGGATCGCATCCGAAGCGTAGGGGTATCGCTGTTGATCTCTCACAACACGGACACCCCAAGACTCTTCAGGTGAAGGTAGTTTAAGCTGGGAGTGGACTCTGGAATTTAATCATCCGGTCGTTGCAACGTGCGAATGTATCATCACCTATTCCATCTGGTCAGTGATCTCAGAATACTACAGGGCAGACGACTGATTCCTTTTGTTGGTGCTTACTTAGAGAACCTGAAAAGTGACCAGCCCATACATTAAGTACTGTGGACAATGCTTAATTAATCCGCTGCCAATTCGATTGGCAACACTTATTTATGGTACACGTGAAACTAGGAATATACATAATCACGTTCTAGCACTACGTTAAGAGTCCACACGCAAAACATCCTGAGTAATTGATCCCTATTGTTTTATAGAGCAGAGACTCAACAACCGCAAAAAGATCAAGAAAGTGCATGCATCATCCACTTGTAATTAATTCATGTCTAATGGATTAGAGGTATTTCTATCCCCGCAATCTCAGAATGTGACGGTGATTGTAGAACTGACACCGCCCTGCTGAGCTCTACCGTTTATCACGCTTCTTACCGGAAGCGCACCCGTCTTCTGCTCCTGCAAGCCTCAGTATTTCATAAGGTACAGTGTGTTTACACTTGTATTATGGCGTAGGCGGCAAAAATCAATTGTGTGGATAAATTTCCTTCCACTTTATTTGGTTCGTTCTGCTTACATGAAAATCTTTTAATAGCTTGCACTCGATGCTTACGTTATTGTGGTTGTCTTCGTTAACTTGATCGCGTTTGTGGCATTTTTTGTATAACTTCTGAACATTTTGTACTTATCGCGGATACGTTGCTAACCAATTTCCTTCATATGCTGATTTAGCGAAGAGATGTCGGCATAACCGTATGCTTTAACAGTTATATTTTATTTGATTATGTCATTTCGTGGGATTGGCTGTTGTTTGACATCCCTTGTGTGACTGCGCTTGATGTGAATGTTTACAAGGTGCCTACTTGTCTATTGTTCACTACGTTGTCTATACTGGCTACAGGAGATAGTTGGTCGTTGTTGGAGGGTATGGGGTGCACGCTTCTTGTGGCCGTGCTAGACTCGAAGTGTGGTTCCATGCAATCAGTGTGGAGCGGACTACGGTCCAACCACCGCCTTGGGTGCAATTGATTCCCACGCACAGCGTGCTTGTGTTTGCCTGTGAAGGAGTGTGGGCCGACTCCTTTGATGAAATGTGGCTCCCATCCAAATGCCCCCCGGTCTTATTCCTTCGGCTTTACGCTGGATATGGGGTGTGTGGATGGAGCTGTGGGTGGTGCAGCGCAAGCCATCCGTGGTCCCTCTGTAGGCGCATACGTCCTATGGCTAGCCACAGTGACAGGCAAATCCGAAACCGGATGCCGCCAACCATGTGTATGTGTGCGTGAAAATGGTGAAAGTGTAAAATAAACCGACAACCACCGCATTCTTCCTTACCGTAAGAATCAACATCTTGTCAACCACCGCTCCAGCTGTCCACTCCGCTCTTCTGCCGTCTTTCATTGTGATGGATGGAAAGGTGGAGCTAACGCTCTTGAAATGAGGGTAAATAATCTGAGACGCACAAAGCTGAGAAAAAGTCCCAAGTTTTTCACGCTGCGTTCATGTGCTCGATGAAATTCTTTAAATCCAAACGGCGGGAAACTTACATATATTAACCCATACATAAATAAATGTCTTATTCTCGCGGTGTTAGACACAGATCAAGTACGGTAGAAAGTATGCTTGGCGTAATCCACAATAGAGGAGTTTAGGTAACAAAGTGCTGGGATCTTAGAGCAACATCTAACCGTTTTTTGAAAACATCCAAGGTAGGGGAGGATACAACTGAGTCTGGGAGTGCGTTCCATTGTTGGCAAACCCTAAGGGAAAAGTAATTACGTTGACACTCTAGACGGCTATATTGTTCCTTCAATTTTAAGCAGTTACCCCTGAGCTGCGTGTTGTGGCTAAGTTTCAGCAAGTGGCGGCAGACGTGATTGGGGTCACTCAATATCTGATACGCTAATATGAGCTCGCCACACCAGTTGCTCCAGCCTCACAACCACCGAACGCTATGTGAGTCTCGCGTGGTGCTTGAAATCGCACGATCTTTTCACAAGCTTACAACATCGCAGTAGTGAAGGGAGGTACAAAGACGATCAAATCCTAGTGTAGAAGCCAAACACTTCATTCCTACCGTGTATGCTGTTCCCATATGAAATGAGGATATCCCATTTGACTTAGTGGAAGATTCATGAGGCGACTACTCTTCAACTCTATGGCCACATTTGTTCAAAGCCAATGGAAATATCACGGACACCGGCGGGCGGCTGTCTCCTAGTTTATCCCAGATAACCCTTTTAACCCGCCTCAAATAGGTCGACATCATGCGCTACCAGCAGCACTGGGTCTTCACCAGTCATGTAATCCCGTGAGTGGAGGTGTCCGACGGTGTGTCGGTGGGTGGGCATCTGCCAAATGCTAGCGAACCATGAGTATAGTGTGGGATACTGAACTGTAGCGCTGCACGAAGTTCTTGAAGATATGTATCATCGCCCGGCCAATCCAGTCAAATTAATCATTATAGTTCACGAGACAAACACATTCCATAGGAAGTAAGATGGACTATCGTCGAACGAACGAGCCAACTCAACTGCTGTGTCATCCGTGGTCTCCGATAGTGAAGTATTTTCGACCGCGTACACATCACGTCTTGTGCCATGGACCAACACGCACACATGGTTGGCGCCATCTGGTTCCGGATGTGGCCGTCAATGTGGCCTCCATTAGACAGCCACAGGACGTCTGCGTCTTCCGAGGGACCATGTGTGGCTTGCGCAGCACTCCCTACAGCTCCATCCACACACCCCATATCCAGTGTAAAGCCGAAGGAATAAGACCGGGCGACATTTGGATAGAAGCCACGTACCATCAACGGAGCGGGCCCACATTCATTCACGGGCAAACACAAGCACGCTGTATTTGGTGAATCAAACGTACACGAGGCGGTGGCTGGACCGTAGTCCGTTCCACATTGGATGGAAACTCTCTTTGTGTCTAACACGGCCATGAGGACAGTGCACCCCGTCCCCTCCAGCAACGACCAACGGTCTCCTGGAGCCAGTATGGACGAGGTAGTGGGTAATAGACTCGTAGGCACCTGGTCAACATGCACATCGAGCCCAGCCGCCCCGGGGATATGAAACAACAGCTAATCACTTGAAATGACATTATCACCTAAGAGTTATCGAGTAAAGCATACGGATATACAGATTTAATTCTTCTCTACATGAGGATACGCAATAAATTGGATACCAACAATTCGCGATAAGTTCAAGACATCTAAAAAAGAAATTTTTAATATGCCACAAATGCGAAAAAGTTAACGAATAGAACCACAATCTGCTTAAGGAACGTAAGTAAAGAGAAGCTTATTCAGACAGACATTTAAATAACTTAACAAAGAAAGCAGTTACAAAATATAGCAAACCAATCACCTGAAACAAAGAAACTAATAACGCAAGCACGCGCTAGTAAATCGAAAGCAACGTACCTACCAACGCTGCGCCGGTTCTGATTACGTTCTCAGCAGCACCCGTCGTCGTTACGCTGCTGGTCCTGAGTGGCCTCGCTCGTGGCTAACTAAGCATGCCTGACGCATGCACTCGCGACGGCATGAACTACAGCACTATTCGCTCGAAGTTGATAGAGTTCAGCCCATCGGTATCTGTCACTTCCGCACCTGCCGCTTATTCTCCGCATGCTCGAGGGCTTTCTCTCGCACCTCGGCAACGGCCTTCGTGATCAGATCGCGCCATAAAAACCGATCAAACGTCTTCGATTCCCATGATCTGCAATCAAGATTAGAACGTGAGTGGCTCACTTTGATCATGTCCTGGTAACGTAACTGCGGTTTCCCCACATGCCGCTTCCCCACACTCAGCTGACCATATAATAGCTGCTTCGGTATCCGCGTCGAATCCATAGGCCACACATGACTGTGCCACCTCAAGTGTCACTGTAAAAGTATGCACTCCACTGCATACATTCCAGTTCGGCGCAACACCTCCGTGTCCGCAACTCTGTCGCACCAACCAATGCGCAGAATCCGTCGCAAACACGGTTGATGAAACCGCTCTAGTTATCTCACCTATCGCCGGTACGTCGTCCACGTTTCGCTGCCGTATATAAGAACGGACAGCACCATGGATTTGTACACCATCAGCTTCTTGCCAACGGTAAGCTGAGAGTTGTTCCACACTCGGTACTTTAGCTTCCCGAATGTCACCGCTGCCTTCGAGACGCGGATATGAATCTCACAGTGCAGCTGCTGGTCAGTCGACATCACACTCTCAAAGTAGCAGAAAGGGGAGATGGTTTCCAATGCTTCAGCACTAATGCTGATTCGCGGCACCATTGTAGACTGCAACTCCGGTGAAGGCTGAAACAGACAGACACTTGGTTTGTGTTGATAGTGAGCCCGAATTTGGCCGCTGTCGAAGCCAGAGCACTAGTCATGTGCTGCAACTCATCCGCGCTGTGAGCACACAATGCACAGTCGTCAGCAAACAGCAACATACGGATAGTTGCCTCACAGACTAGGGTTCTCACACCGAAAGGACGGATATTCAACAATCAACCAGCAATACGGTATTCCACATGAACATCGTAAGCACAAGCTGCATTAAAAGCACAAGAGGTCATGGCATGAAGATAAATATTATACTGGGCATAAGCTAAGACACAGCTTTGCTTCACACCAGAGACAACTGCAAATTGATCCCATTTCTCTCCACTCAGCTGCACCCTCGCCTGCATACCACTGTGCAGACATGCAATTAAAGTTGCGAACTTACCCACGCAACGAAATTTACCCAACAGCAGCCACAATGCCTCGCAGGTCACCGTATCAAATGCCTTGATGAACTCAACAAACAGCGAGTACAACGGCTGGTGTTGTTCTCTACACTTCTCCTGCAACTGACGAGCCGAAAATAGCATATCGATGGCGCTGCGGCCCAAACGGAATTCACACTGCTCTTCCGCCACGTTCGGTTCCATAATCTGACTGACGAGGTGGTTGAGTAGGATTCGGGCAATCACCTTACCCACACAAAGCAAGTTGATGCCACGATAATTCGTGCAACATTAACTTCTCCCTTTGCCCTTGTACAGTGGTGGCACAAGAGCATCCTTCAGCTCAGGAGGTACCTCCTCCTCAATCCACACGCGTTGCATCAAGTGGTGTAGCGCAGTCACCAACGCAGGTCGCTGTGTTTCAATACTTCAGGCGAGATCCCGTTGGCACCGGCACACTTGTCGTTTTGTAGCTGAGTATGTGCTCTCTGCGTCTCATCCAGTTTCTGGGTGTCCGCCAGACTCATCTTCACCTCGTGCTGCTTGAGGCCGTTCAATGTAGGCCATTCAATATCTGGACGGTATTTCAATAAACAGTCAAGGTGTATTTGTCAGATCAGTATTATGTCTGCAGTCTGTGTGCAAGTAGTGTCTGATCTACCATCGATTAGTGTCCTCAGTGGCTACAACCTTGGTCCATACACCGCCTTCAAAGAGTCGAAGAATTCCTTGTTTTGGCGGCGTTCAGCGTCGCATCCCATCTGCCTCGCATTCTCGGCCCATCATGCATCTTTAATGCGACAGAACTCTCGGGTACGTCACCGTCGACATTTGCGAAACTGACTATTCTTCCCCAAGCCACTAGGGTTCGCCGCATGTGTAGCAAATGTTACATTCTTCTCCTAAAGCAATACGCTAATCGTCGCATTGTTCTCATCAAACCGATCGCACCGCTTACGGTTTGTGCGCACGATGGTCTCCTCGACCGTAGCTGTCAGCTGGTCGCGAATTTGGTGGCACAGGTCGCTTACTGCGGCTAGGCATTACACTTCACACATGCGTGCAGCCATCGCTCTCTGCAGCTCAATACGTTTCGCCAAAGTGCCGAGAGAAAGGATTTTAAATTTGCGCCTCCGATTCAATGCAGACCCACTGTACGTTCTTTTCCGCACGCAGATTTACACTGGTCAGCACCAATTTGCGGTCAGTGACACACTCACCTCCACACAGTACACTTGTCATGTGCACTTCACGCATCTCAGACTGACGTACGACGACATAGTCGAGCAGGTAAGCGTGACCACTCCGTGGGTGTGTCCAAGTTGCTATATCACTAGCGCTCAGTGCAAACTGAGTGTACGTGATCGTCAGGCAGTGCGTGGCACACAGTGAGAGCAGCCTGTTACCGTTCGCATTCGCTGAACCAATACCATGCGGACTGATGACATCTGTCCACACCGATGCATTAGGTCCAACGGGCGCGTTGAAATCACCCAGCAGAAATATTCGGTAGCTCCTCGGCACAGACGGTATCACGGTTGATAGCTGAGTATAGAATTGATCACGCGTGTCGTCAGGATAACACATGGTCGGACTGTACGCGCCTATAAAACGGTGAACTTACCACTTCAAAGTCGTAGGCGAACAGTCATCAGTCGCGCGCTGATGCCTGTTGGTTCATCCACGAGCTGGCCATTGAGGCGATCGGATATTGCAAATCCGCCGCCGTGTTCACGTGGTGCTGAGGCGGCGTTGCCCACCCAGTAGAATGTGTAGCCAGCACCTGCTTCATGCAAATTACTTGTTCAGCTTGCCGAGTCTCAATGAGCGCCGCAATATCGATGTGGTAGCGTGCCAGTTCCATGGCAACCAGTGCAGTGAGTCGCTCGGGACGCTTACTCGAGTTCCGCTCCAGTAGGGTGCGCCATCTCCAGTACCCGATGCTGAGTGCTTTGCGTGCAGTCTACGACAGCATTTGTGGGCAATCGGACGTGTGGTGGTGGATGTGCTTCGGAGGTTTGCTTGAGGGACTCCGCCTGGAGACTTTGGCTTAACCGTCTGACCAATAAAACAGTGGGTGGTATTGTGGTTTGCTTGAGGGACTCCTCCCGGAGCCTTTGGCTCAATAGCCTGACCCACAAGGTAGTGGGGAGCAGATCCAGCTCGGAAATGTAATTGCAGAGACAAAATGGGATCTGCATGAGGTCGGTCACACGCAACCTTTGTAGATCTTGAACTATTCATATATATTTTGCGGCCGTAGTAGGATACGCACCTGCGACCACGGCCAGAAGCAGGTGGGTTTTGGCGGGTTTGCACCAATTTGACCAGGTGCTGCCTGACTTGGGGCGGTCAGTAGCAAACCATTGAAAATCTGGAGGTGCGCTCCCACCGTCGGAGAAAATACGTGGCGCTCGTGCTCTACGCCAATCGAGCGGTTAGCTTATAACCCGTGAACCTGTTTTTTCTAATAGCTAGGTTTTACACGAAGAGTGCCATCAACCACTTCCTAAGCTACGAAGTGGATGGGGTTTGGATTATGGTACTGGTAGGGCGCCAACATCTGACAGGAGAACGACTCGGGTCCTCAGCGAAAGCTTTCGATTAAATGTACACCCGAAAATTAGCGGGTCTAACAGACAGTCTGTTCACTGACTCATGAGAATTGGTATCCTGGCTCTTAGCTAGGAGAAGGGCATAACCCAACTCCCCTCTAGCTGTCGCCACGAGGAGACGTGGAGGACATGAGCCAATGGCACAACAGTAGCAGCAGTGGGTAGACCATCTGTCAGGTTCTAGCCACTGCAAACCTCAGCGCACCATAGGCTCTCTCCAGTTTCATACCTGCATACGTTCATATACACATACGCACATAGATCCAGTACATTACTGGTAATTTTGCATTTTGTACGATTATCTATCAAGCAGCGATTGAAATCTCACCTTGCTCAAATGAGCTGTGCAATGAATTTATTGAATGTTACCAGGTAACAACATGGGGCGAGTAATTTGCACACTGACATCAAAGGCCGTTGTGAGTGTGCAGATCTCAGGTTTCAAGGGGAGTCAGAACTAAGCTTATATCTATGTTTCCGGCGAATAATAGAAATCAGTGTCATAGGTAAGCTTTCCGGGGTCCATAATGGCTACCTTCAGCAGGCGTCACATGGGTGACAGCCTTCCCACGTCTGGTTAACCGCATATCTTAGTCTTAAAAGCGACACTGCTAGACGGAAAAGCTGGCTGTGGAAGCACGGTCGTCGAGATGGCCTAGGTTGTCCTTTACACATGGCGGTTAAAGACAACCGAGTCTATATGCAAACTTTAAGGTGAAAAGGACCCAGTCGCCGTACAGGTATGAGATTGTAGTGCCGAGCACCACACTGCCATCTATGTTTGGTCATTGAAAATTCCGAACTTGTTGACTTTCAGCTCTCACTACTAGAAGGTACCGGACATATGACTGAGCAAAATGCAAATAAATAAATATATACATGTTTTATTCTCGGCAGTGCGAGGTACGTCTGCAAAGGCATGCTTATGATAATCCAAACACCTACGGTCGGTAAATGTACAAACTGTACAAAATGTGACTCTGAATTTTGTGATTTTGTTCGCTGTGTTCACCATTACATGAAAGGATCAAAGGAACTCCTCGAACTAAATAATGTTCGTGGAGTGGGAAAGATCCTGCGGAATGGGAAGAGACAGTGACTTTATTTATTGGCGAGTCACATCCGCCAAGTCGCAGTGTTGTTAAACCCACATTTGTGGTTTTTTATAGTGAGAACGCTTGCCAGGCGAAAACCCACCACTTACTGGAACACTGCCGTCGAAATATTCGCTGGAACGGGATTAACCCGTACCACCCAGCTGGCACCACGGGGAGGTTGTTCGGCTAGCCAGGAGTTGTCATTTCTTTCCTAATCGATGCCCTATTCTACTCAGTAAAACTCGCTCGATGAACTGGGGAGTTATGGACCTAATTAAGTTCTCTGAACATCCATCCAACATTTATCGGAGAGATCAGTTCCACTGGAACGCTCAAACTTGAGTTCGCTACTGCTTTCGGTTTAGCTTATAGTTTTGTTTTTAGTGAAGATCACACACAAACCTATCGGGGTCCATAATGGTTGCTGCTAGCCATCTTCTAATGGGTGACAACATCCTCAGGTCTGGACAACACAACATATTGATCCATACGATGATACTAATGAACGGAACAGCTAGGTGTGTAGGCAAGATCATCGAGATGACTTAGGTTTTCCTATACACCTCGGGGTTCAAGCTATCCCAGTCCGCTCTGTAGGTGTGGGATTGCATTGGCAGAGAGCATCTCTGCTCCACTCAATTCCCCATGCTAAGCAGGTATGGCTTTTGGGAATTACTGGGCTTTTAATTCACATTACTACACAGTAAGTGGACGCGTGTTTAATCAAAATACCTGATTGAAACTATCTTCTTTTAAATAACGCCCCACTCTTCTGTCAAACTCTCTGTAGATGTTATCTTATTAAATTGATGTGTCAAAGTTTACCGAACAACTGCCTAACAAATATCTGTAAGATCGGTTCCGTTGGAACACTCACAGCTGGTTGCTCTACTACTGGGTCATGGCTTGAACTCGCGGAGCATATCCCATACAAAGGTTAGCTATCCGTCAGTGAAAATAACTTGAAAGTTCACGCAGTTGAAGTGGATCCATTGTTCCTCACGCCGCACGTTGACACATTCAGTGAACGTATGGCGGTAAATCCACAGCTGCTGGGTGTATGGCAACTTGTCGCCCTAGCAACACAAGGAGTGACCTATCCATCCCGGATGTGCGATTTGCACATCATGCTCTGGTCGGCTGTCGCTTGCCAGTGAAAACGTCATCCGTCACATGCCGACGACTCAGCTGTCGTGGGCTGGGTGTATTGAGAAAATCCGTGGTCCCTTTACTGAAATAGTACTGAACCCAAGGGCTGAATGACTGTTGATCAAATACAGGTGATAACCGACCATATCGCCATATCCAATATGGAAGTGGACACAGCTTGGTTGACTGTGGACGGGTGGTGGAACAGAGGGCTGTCCCAAAGTATACACGCTTACTTGTTTCCGAAAAATTATTTACCTTATTCAGAATGCAATGAGCCTGTAGTGACACGGACTACTGGGGGCACTGGTTTTCCATCCGATGCAGCTGAGCCTATGTTTAATTGCAAAATGCACGCAACTAGTGGACATGATCTGTGGACAGAAATTACCAATAAACATCAATCGTAAGCCCAAGGTTGCATAGGGTCCCCTGAAAAGGGACATTTGCACCAATCTATTAGCTTGAATAGCTCATAGTGTGGGTTGACGTGTCAGATTTACAAATTTTGGGACACTAAACAGCGATTTCTTATGAATGGTACTAATATTTCAGGCCGTATGACGAATTCAGTCATTAATCATTTGTCTGCATACATGTACGGAAAAACTAGACTGAATTGGAAGGAGCACGGTAAAAATCGACACCATCAGCCAGCACAGAGTGGAATTGGTCAATGTCGTTGACCCCATTGCTTAATCCTAAAAGTTACCGGCTGATTTGGTACATATCATGTTTCTTCTGTACATTTGGGTTGTGCCGGTAACAATGAGCTTGTGTTGTTACCTGATTGGCAATTGTTGTCTAGCAAGGATACAAAGCTACTAATCTCTGCTGTTGTATTTCCCCCTTAGCCTACCAGATGTAACGTTATCCTTGACATGCTTAGGTTGTTAATAACATAGTAAAACGCGGAGACCAGAAAGACTACAATAAATATCCTTATGCGGAGAAGGTGGACATTTAAAGTACCAATGAACGAGATATATCTCAACCTACAGGGGTGGTCGACATATAAACATCTGTATCCATAAGGTTCTCATGGTGAATGTTTAAGCAATGAAAACTAAAATGGTCAACTTATAGATGGTCAGGTTACAGAGGTGGTCAACTTTGGAGGTTCACAGTTGTTCAGTGGATGGATGTAAATACTTAACGGAGAGAACGCCTTTCGCAAGAGGTGACTCTTGTAACATACCAACCACTGATTAAGAACTTTTCTATAACCGAAACGTTTCCAATTACATGTACTTGCGATCTATGTCTTCCCAAAACGGTTGTCAACAGGGCCATAATACAGTAGGATTCGAAGAGAACCTGCAGGTACTTCTAGCCCAATTGTTAGTTCGAATGTCTTGAGATCGCTACTGTACAAAGTCAGCGCACGTAATGCGTGCTAGGCGCGAAAACCGCTAGGCTGGTATGCAACGTAAGTGGTCAGAGCACCGAAATGTCGCAGGTTAACAACTGGCAGAGATAGTTCCATGAAAACTGTAATTACTAATGAAATATCACTATTACACTCTAGTAATTATCCGAAGGTGACGGTGATCAAAGACAGAATCTCGGGTCGCTGCGAGAACGGTCCAAGTTTTTCAGTCACCGAAAATAAGTGATGGCAAGGAGGACCGAATTTATTCTTTCTTAAGTAAAAATGGAAAAAGGAACTAGCAATATGCCGGTACACTCTACCCATGCTTCACTGCCACACGATAACCACTGGTCGCGCGAGGGCTGCGTATACCACGAGGTCACTTGCACCCACGCCGATTCGGACCATGACCGGGTTACGAGGGAAACACGTAATACTTTTGGCTATCGGCCAAGTTTCTGAGTGTAACCGACACAGTGGATCGGTAGGAGCACATTAATGAACATCAACACGTTAACCCTCGTATAAAACCAAGGTTGGGAACGACGGTGACTGTGAGGGGGCTGACAGGTAGCTAATATTATCATAGGCAAACGAGCAGACGCTGCTAATCATGGCTGTGCTCTTGGCTTTATTTGATGGCAATGATTAAAAAAGTTTGCAAACATGACTTCCTCGTACCTGCTATCGGAATAGAGCAAACGATGAGAATTGCAAGTGGTGCTAGCACAGGAAGGATGTCGTAACATCGGTGTCGCCCCATCTGTGAATGATAGTATTCTAGTGGTTGCTCTCACCTCGTTCTCGACAGTAGTGGCGGCACTACAAAATAACTCCGGAGTGGATTCTACGGAAATTCAAGTAAAACGGATGAAATTGCGGCGCATTAATGGTGGGGTAGTACATGTAATTTGGTAGCTACTTTAATCATCGTTACCACGTATTCAATTGGTGTCGCCAATCTTTTCTTATACGTTCAAACCTACAATTACTCCCTGTTCTACAGTGATGTAGTTTGTGCCCATCCAAATTTCCACTCTTCGCTTAAATTGTGAAAGGTTGTGGCAATGCATTGTTTGAAACCACTGCCACACCTGCTGATTCAGAATTTGCTATCACATCTCCCAGGTAGCGCATGCATTACAGTAAATCAGGTAGCGTGACATCCAATGCAACGTATGCTGCTTGAGGTGGGTTCCAATAGCCCATTCATAAAGGTGAAATAGCGGAGAATCACATTGGATTGCCTGAACCATACCAGCCAACATTACTCATAATGGCGAAATTGCTACTTCTCCAGTGAAAGAATTGGCGAATACCGCCACGTCCCGCAGTCCACTTATATCGAAATGTCTAACTCAGCGTTGACGGATTGTTGAGGTATGTACTCCGTTTCGTGGTTTTCTATAACACCTTGGCTACCAGATTCAGATGGCGGGCACTTGCTGATTAAGTGCACGATCCAATTTGACGGCGCTAACCTCTGAGAACGCTTGGATAATGAAGTGGGTCGAGACCACCTCATCAACGTCTGTGTGCCGGATATGTGGGTATGGAGGAACGACCTCAAAGTGTATGATGTTGTTGCTTAAATGTGCCAGCACGTCTCAGATTCTCGCTGGTGTCAACACGTCAGTCACTTGGAGGGGTCGTTTATTTTTCGCACTTAGATAGCTGAATCACAAAAGAGGTTGCGGTGACAATCGATAATACTTTTTTGGCTTTCCTTTGTCCCAGTCAACCTTGGGGACGGCAGAAATTTTGACATGGGGTGCAACGCTGTGAAGCAATAAATGATACGATCTTACACAGAATCACGACCAATGGAGCACGGAGAAACACAAGAAGTAATGGATATCTGACCACTGAAGACTATGATCTACTCATAGCTACGGAGGGAACAGAATGGGCAACAGTACCGTTTCCCGGTTAGTGCTTGGTGCTAAGTCATCTGCTGTATCACTGGAATATCTGTCAACTCGAACCGCCTGTACTGACTTGGTCCTCTTCTGATAATCACCCACCTTGGTGCTGGATGGGGCTTCAGAGTAGCCAGTTTATGACAAGACAGAAAGACATGAAAAGATCAACAGAAATGCTTGGGCCAGCTGGTGAACGAAATCACACTGGATGGAAGCTCCGGGACAGACCACGAGTTACAGCAGTGGAGTAAATGTCGCTCAATTCCGCAGATCTGTGAAAGCCGGTGAAATCACATCTATCGGTTAACAGCCTCTGATACTCACTCTGTGATACGCTAGTGATTTGCATAGAATTATTTTTACTGTAAGCAACAGTAAGATTTGCAGAAACTTTCCAGTGAGTTGCAGCGCTGAGCCAATTTCCAGTGACTGCCTATTCAGAACTCAGTCAGCCGCGTCATCATTAGCTGCGTTGCTTTCGGCACGCGCAAATTATCACCTTGGCTTATTCGCTTGATCAACCGTAACAAATCAGTGAGCCGTAAACCAAGAAATGATGGAATTCGTGACGAGATAAGTCGAGTAGGATTGAGATGGTTAATTTGATTTTGTATTCCAATGCGATTGTAAATGATTGTTTGAAGATAAGCTTTTGCCACAGACGTTCAAATGTTTGTGATGAAACCCACCGCTTCATGAAGCCCCAACAGCCTATGATCGCACAGCACAGCATTCAGTCAGAGAGCAATATAACACCCGGAAAAACACCAGGGTTGTTTCTTCTTCTGAAGCACATGCTAGACGCAAGCGGCTCTCAGTCAATAAAGATAGTAATGTGGTCTTGATTTATAGAGATTTTGCCACTTACATAGGCATTATCGTAAAGCTCAGTTCTTGGATCCATGATCCTGGTTGACTCATGTAATGGTGCAGTCCAAGACCTAGTGATTTTACATGGATCATTTAAGCAAATATTAGGTTCCTTAAGATGTTTTTCTGCTAAAATATACATGGCCTTTTCATTCCAGACTTCTTCATCCGGGTGCACCAGAGATAAGTGAGGCAACCCCGAAACTATCGATTATCTGGTTCTACCAGGTGGGCTCACTATTTTTCTTACGAACATGTAATAGTTCCCTGACAACATGCTTATTCTCCCAGGTAATGGCTGCAGTAGCTTGGTATATAATTCAAAAACTCGAATATAAGCGCACCTTGCTGTCCGTTGTAAAACGAATGGGGAAGAAAAATCCGTTCATTTTTAGCGCATCCTTAATTCTAGATCAAGTGGCTAATTTGAGTCAATGTACTGCAAATTTTTTCCCCTGAATTGTTCATTTGGTTCGTAAGTAACTGACACCGATACGCCTTTCCTACTCGCTACAAACATGGGTGCTTTAGACCCAAGTATTACGTGGGGTATAGTTGTTTGACACTGTGCTATTTTTGCTTCGCTTTTTGCCCCGGCTCTTATCAACGCTGCTTTTAATGGCACATGTGATGTCAACAACGGGTGATTATAAGTTAGGCGTGGCAATTTCGGTTGCATTAAAATATGGTTTTCCTGCAAATGAACATTACCTGTATCGAATTATCGTAAGTAAACTTACGTCTTCAGGAGAACAGCGGCCTCACTACTGGTTCTTCAGCAACACGGCTAAACCTTTCTCTTTTAAATCAATCTTCGCTCAGTTTCTCTGCTTAATATCTTTGCAGTATTTGCTGCTAGCTTCAAGCTATTCAGTAGAACCTTCGGCTGCTCATGCTTAGGTAGCGGAGATATTTTCACCTTTCGCCTGGTATCCACAGGCTGACTCAATCACGGAAACATTGAAAGATCAAGTGTGATGAAAATACACGCTGTATTTTCAAATAAGTGGCAAGGTCATATCGCGTGGAGGCGCCCTTTATTCAAACATTCACCAGTCGGCCCATCCATTACCATCTTAAGAATGACTTGTAGGTGCTGATTGTTGATCGCACCAAGGGTTAAAATGAATAGCATATTTGACTCCCAGCATTTCAGGTACCATTATTTGCATTCAACTTGTAGAAGGAGGGATAAATTTTAGTAGTTGGATGGATGCTGGGTGTTTCCTGTTCGCAACACTGCTTCAGAAATGCCCTTCCAATTTCCCAATTTGCCACGATGCTTGCTGATCGTGGTAGACTTCAGACACATGGCCAGAACCAAGTCGGTAGATTATCCTACTTGAAAATTACCGCCGCTATCTATAGAAGCCGTGGTCGTATCAGGTGGTTTTATTCCGAGCTACAGAATTCTCCATACAGCCTAAAGACGATCAGTACAATTAATTAATCGATAGGCGGATCTGAGAACGCAACAAAAGCTTCCAGTTGTAGAGTGTGCTCTCGCGATAAATAAATAAATTAAGTTAAATTGTTACTCTTGACCACACGAGGCACGACTTAAAAGGTTTGATGACAATAATACTACAACAATTATTAAAGTGAGGCTCAATAGTATAATAGGATTTCCATATATGTGGATTCATGCCTGTCTGCAGTTAGGTATCTATGTTTGTGTTTGTAAATGTGTCGCTGTTCGTTGACTGCGTTTGATCCTGTCGCCAGTGTTTATAGGACTGTTTGAGATCTGTGGGTTTGATAAGTTTGTCCGAGTAAGCAAAGGCATTGACTTGAGTTGGCGGCGAATCATATTCGCTACGTCGCATGGTTACACGAATACTTATGGCTTTTTATAAAGTGAAGTCTTCTCAGGCGAAAACTCACCACTTCCTGAAACACTGCTCCCGAAAGATTTGCTGGAACAGGTTAAACCCGAACCAACTAGCTGGCATCACGAGGAGATTGTACGGCTAACCAGCTTGCCCAATACAGGAAAATACATAAGTGCAGACTGGGCAGAGGTAGTTCCAAATAGATGGGTGGCACCAGTATCGAATTAGGGGACAAAAGTCCCAGGGGTTAGCGAGAACACACTATTATGGAGTGCGAGGTTCGCTGAAGATGGAACAAGTACCTGATGAAACTCATTTCTGATAGAATCTAACTAACCTTTATAGATGCTACAAAACACCTTTCCACACTGCAGCTGACGCGATGAACAGATTCGTACCACCAATAAACTTGTAAATGGGACATTGGGAATGCCCGCACCTTGCATATGTCGGCACGCTTCATTTGGCATGCTAGATGTGCCGATGAATGTTTACAGCGGTCAAGAAGTCATTTAGTACAGATGAAAGAAAGACGCTAAGCTTTTACCAGTATTGTCTTGTGATCAGTCCACCCAACACATTGCTTCTGACCGTAGAGGTATTGGATACAACTGTGGAGAGAGTAAGCGGATAAGGACGGTAGCTAATTCGACAAACTTTCGTATATACGAGAATGGAACTGATATCCGGGTGACCAAAGTTACTGCATAATAAAAAATTGGGGTCATTTTACAACTATCAATTCTTATATGTGCTTTTTGCTCCACGAAGATTTGCCTTGGATGTACAAATGTAACAAGGGACTTACCTGTGAACGAACAAAACTGTAGTGGACCAAGTCAGAAAAGCCACTGTATCGCCGAATATTGAATTGATGCCATTGAAGCAACATTAAGCTTGCGAATAGTAGTTACCACCACGTCATTCCGGTACAAACTCCCCGTAGACGTATCTATTCAGGAATCATGGAAGTGTTTCCCCGTGGATTACACTGAAGCAACAAACGCATGACTAAGTCGAAAACATCTCTTAGGTAATCGGATAAAGTTTGCCTTATTTCTACTATTAATGCTCCTCTCCAACCGGTTATGCGGAATTTTGGGCACCAAAATATTTCGCTATCTTGATGTGGGCTTCCGTTCACTTGATAGGAAGGGACATCTTTCACCAGTCAAAGAATCAATACAAGTTTCATCACAGAACTGGTACCCTTGTCTATGCATTTACTAAGACTGGGGCTAGTCGACTGTTCCGCTCTCGGTATCCCAGTGGTAAACTGCTGAGTTTATAGCCAGTCAAACATAAAAGCTATCATCTATGTTGGACCCATTTCACAACGGAGTTTGGAATAAGCTATGTTCAAACCCAGATGACCGTTTGCGACATGGAGCGGGAACTGTTGGGAACTGAACCATAGTTTGTGATTTCACAGAGCTCCTACCTCCCCACTCATGCAGATTGCGCGATATTAGCTACTTACAACGGGTTTGTAAGTAGGAGCGGGTTTGTCTGGTCTTGTGAAAATTCGACGCAGCTTGACTCAGGCAGACAGTCACCACACATACAGGAAAGCACTAGATGGCTGTTTCGTCCTATTGGGACTCTTCAGTAGCGTGTACCTACCGGATTCTGCCCGCTTCAAACCTACGAACTTACACTTGCAAGCCAGCGAGTTGTGCCATTGAGCCATGGGTGAAAGCAGCGGGCCACCATAACGGATGTCCAACGGCGACTTAGCGCTGCGCATCTCACATTACCATGTATGTTATGAATGTGCACTCGGGTCCAGCCCTTTGGTTAGTTAAAAACCAGCCATCTGTTGATGGGATCATGCCCAAGAAGCAATACTCGGAAGAAGATGCGGAAGTGAATACCTCAAAACAATGACACTCATATTCGAAGCGCTACACTGCGTTTAATGAGATGCCCTAGTATAACATGCACCAAACTCTCTATGCATCGCAACCGGTTGATTCATAGGCTAACAACCGGGGACAGCCGCATTAGGTCCTGCATCTCAGTTTGACTGTATTACTTGTTCGCTGTTAATAAGGCCAACTGGAAACGTGACAACATTTAGTCATTCCTGAAATGTAGCTGCACATGTGAACTACAACTTACGGTCTCCGGTGGGATATGGCCACATTGATGATTGCAGCAACGTCGTTCTCAGTTGAGCACGATTACAGAGAAAAAGCTCAAATCGGTGCTCGCTTGGTCGTGGGAGGAAGGCAATTATTCGTCTACCATCCGTGGATGGGGTGGCAGTGGCAGAGACAGGCAGTAATATCTTCGTTTGGTGTTTGGCGTCTTGTACCAGGCGCATTTCGAGTTATTCCACTGAACTTGCAAGTCACAAGTGGCAATTCAAACAGTCAAGTACTCAACGTATAAAAATCGTAGCCACGAGGACTGAAGTCAGCCAAGTAACTTCCTGAAGGAGTGCTGCCATTTCACCGCAAAACCACTAAAAATTCGCCGAAGAATACAGGTTGACAGCAAAGTTACTAAAACGTCCTACTCAAGCTACCGCGGTGGTAATCAAACTGACCAAGGACCATTCTATGGTAATCCACGATCTTAGGTTGACCTGTATGTCACAACTGAAACACAGGACAGGTAAGGTTACACCGATAATTCTCGATATATCTTACAACCTATAATCTGCTCATTCGTCAGAACAGTGTTTTCCATATCCTGTTTAAACCGGCGAATTGGGGAAAGGAAGTCTGCAGCAATGCACTTGTGAAATTGTTGGCTATAAACAAAACGTCTCATCGACATGACGAAGCTGACGCAACTGTAGTTTCTCAAAACACACTTAATGGCTTGTACCTGGAATTGTATACAGACTGTACTGTAGTCGAACAATGTCTCGTGAATTTTAATGCACTTATCAACAAGTTGGGCACACATGAAAACGCGTGGTAAGCTGACGCAGATTTGCGTAGTCAAAAGTTGAAATTGGATGAGTATTGTAAATCCTCATGGATGAGCTGTATCGGGATATGTCACAACATCGCAACAAATCGACACGTAATCACAAAAGAAAGGTAGATCAGGAGATTACTAGATAGATCCAGTTTAAATATTGAGAACTAGAAGTCCCCCGGCATCTCAAGACAGTCTACAAACCTTCAACTTTATTGTACAATCCTTAAATATTAAGCGAACTCTAAGTCTCCAGCGACCATACCTATCAACAGCTGAGGCCACTGAGGAATATTTTTCACCGGCTTTCTCTGGCCAGCGCTCAGAACTTATCCACCCGAGTACATACCGTCAAGAAAAACATTACGACTGTGCTCCTGACTGTGGAGAGACAAAATTTGTAATGTCTGTGTAATTGGAAACGTCGTTTCAACACAGCGAATACCAGTTGAAGAGCGTGCAATATTTCGGTGCTTACTGCAAATATTATGCTTAATTTTAGCATTCCATTCATAAGTAATTTTAGCGTTGTTATCGTTCACATCATACCGGGACAGTGATGGAGGGCACGTGTACCGTGCCCCATCAGGGTTCCACATGCATATAGCGTTGGGTAGAACCCACCGGCACTCAAATTCACCACGTTCAATCGTGCGCCATTGGATACACTGAGGTGAGTTGTCAACCGGAGAAGCGCGTGATGTCAAGATCTGATAGTATTGGCCCGGCTCATGCGCATACAGAAGTTAGTCATACGGACAGCCATTGGACAAAGAAAGCGGGATGTAACAGTCTTTCACTTGTCAAGAGATGTCAAAGTGGGTGAGCGGATACATTCGTCACCAGAATAAAGGAATGTAACTATGGGAGCACCCCAACCGGACAATCCATTAGAAGGCCAGGTGGGCATTCATGAGAAGGCTAGCTCGAAGATAGCTTTCTTGCTATATTCGAACTCCGGAATGATATCGTGCACAGATGATTCCGAGGAATAGCAACATATTTGGAAGAAAAGATTGATGCCACACCAACGGATGTTTATGTAGGATGGTTGCTATCCTTTTAACAAACCCCGTGACTTTTGAGCAACATGCAGTGTACTGTGTGACAGCAAACTGTCGGCTTCTACTTGGTAAGGAAAGCTAATGCGTCCTTATGAAAAGCAAACTGAGAGGCGCTGAGCTTTCAATAGTTTCAGATCTCCATTAGCTTGGAATTTGTTCCAAGTCAAGTAAGTCAAAATGTACTTTGTGCAACCGAGGAGGCACTTTCGTAGCATTTTACACTATCACTGCGAATGGGGAAATATATGGAATGAATGTAGAACGGCAGAGTAAGCGTCTAATGGCAACTGTGCACGTATATCTCTCAAGCAACAAATTGCGACTCATACTGGCGCATTGAGTAGCGCCAACAATTAAGCGTGACTAGTACAGTAATGGCGAGAATCAGTAGGTAAAAATAGGACTCTGTATCTAGACCCTGTGGAAAAACATTTTGCGTTTTGGGTAAATTAGTATGCGGTGCGTGGAAAGGGTCGTTCAAAGATTTGAAGAAAAAAATTAATCAAAGTCTACATGCTTGACGAGCATAAGATTAACCATGGCTATCGAGACAGTGCACTGCGTATAGCAGAGTTTTATAGAACGCACAAAGGATGTGCAAGCTATTTTAATGAAATCAATAGCCAAGTAACTAGGAAAAGGTAGTGCCAATGCGGCAGGATTCATGTAGCCACAAATTGAAACAACTAAATATACAGATCATACGTTTGGACAACGTTCATAGGCCAAGATATATTTTGAG
The DNA here is from genome assembly GCA_944474145.2 of Dicrocoelium dendriticum. Lineage (NCBI taxonomy): Eukaryota > Metazoa > Platyhelminthes > Trematoda > Plagiorchiida > Dicrocoeliidae > Dicrocoelium > Dicrocoelium dendriticum. Next base: position 35,634,727 of record OX104064.1, read on the forward strand.
ATAAAAAGACACCACTCGTCAGTACAAATATTAGAACTTTGACGATCTGGGTATGAGTAGATCATTCCATATCAGCGAGAAACTTGCACTGAAACAGTCCGCAGCTTGTCAAGTCGAAGAAAACAGATGTTACATCGCAACATTTGGAAGTATACCAAATAAGGAAATGGCGCGACATCTACAATGCAAATATATATCTAAACACTCGGAGCATTACATCTCAACTTATCGTCAGCATACTTGTATCAACTAAAGTTGGACGGTGTGGGATGTCTTTAGATGTACAAAGGAAATAAAGAATATAGGATTGCTCCTTGTAAAACACCATGATGAGACCAGTGTGGAAGACTATGTTCCCTTAAGCTGTGTAAATTGGGCACAGTTTTAAATATTTTAATCAGGCAAAAAGAGCGTTTAAACACTATTTGCAAACAGCTGGTAATGAAGACTAGAAGAGTATGTTTTGTAATCAATAGGTAAAACAGTGAGCTTGGGAGAACTAAAGACGTAGGTGAGCCCGCATGGTCGCTTATGACATTCACCGAACGGAATACCGGAGATCACCTATGAAGACCGTCTTTGCCATCGAAACATGAATGGTCTCTTTAGCCAACCTTTCGTTTAGGTGCGTTTTTGTCTCTAGTTTGAAGAAATCCGATTTTGGGGACAAATTCACAGACTGTTTAAAGCTCGGGATACTGGAATCACCAACAGCGGTAATATCCCAGTGGGATTCGGCTACAGCGCAACGTCCGTTGTACGAGCGGAATGAACATATCAGGGGCCGAATATCAACTGGAACTACGGCTGATCAAGCCCCTGTACTACGAAAGTCGGTGCGCTCGATAATGAGAAATAGATAACGAATGTATCAGCGCACCGACTGAAGTGATGTATTGGGATACCATTTTTCAGGAATGATAATTTGATGCTGGGGCTTCCTCCAACATCTCTACGAAGCTTTTTGTACGATCACAGTTATCTGGCCTTTGTAATAAATAAATAAATAAACGTTTTATTCCTCAGCAGTGCGAGGCACAGACCAATTGGGTGGTCTTATCAACATGTACAACGTGATCGCGTAATATAGCTAATTATTCCTCTTTTGATCAATGGTTCCCATATGGGTTTTTGAAATGATTAGCAGTTTGGAAATAGTAGAGAGATAAAGATACTGGGAACAATAATAAATGTAGCTTTTGCGGAAAGTTCAAGTAAATTAATACGGTCATCCATGGAACTGTCCCCAGGGGACTTGCTTCCATGCAGGGTATTTCCACGATGGTTTCACCCGCACTTCCATGCTCCAATTGGCTCTGTGCCTGTGTGGCAAGATAGTAAATAGGCCATCAGAACTAGGTGTCAAATGTCTTTTTTTAGGGCTGTTTTATGCATACATTATAGGCGATGAAGTCTCAGCCCTTTTTGTCATGCGGATCAATCAATTATGGCACTCTTTGTTTTAAGCCAGCGAGTCAGGAGTAATGTGACTTGCATAGGTATACTTTTTTAATTTGGAAGCTGTAATCCGTCGCCACAAGAGCTCAGCCCAGTCATGACCAACGGTGAAACCACAAAGAAGATAAAGTATGAGGAATTATAAAACATAATGATGAATACAAACGCTTGCTGATTGGCCAATCAAAATTTGATGGAAAATTTTGGCGAGTGACGAAAATGGTACAGAGACATCAGATTGAAAGTTGTAGTGCATCTACGAACCAGTGCGTCAAAGGAGAAAACAGAATTGGTTAGGCGGCTTAATAGGAGTAAGATCGTTCTCAAATATATACTCAAGAATGCAATTATATGTAGGTAATCTTATATTATTGAAACGAATAGAGGATATGGTAACATTCATACGTATCCAGGACCTTTCTCATACAAATCATCTAGAGTCACCGCTTTGCTTAGTGTTGACCAGACGTTTGCAACAGTCAGGTGAATATTAATCATGTGTCTGAATTGTGCATAAGTAGTGCAGTTTCTAACACTCGATGAAAGTCTGTTCCATATTAACGCATATTTTACAGAGAAATATTTTGAGCGGAGCTTTGTGCGAGACTTTGGTATTTTCACTGTGCGCTCGCTGTTTCTTAGTTCATAGCGCATACGAGTCTGAAACTGGAGTTGTGGCTGAGCAGTGAAGGTTAATCCGAACAGTAAGCGGTATAGAAGGCAAAGATTAAGTTTGAGTCTGCGTAGCCATAGCGGCTCCAGATTTGGTGCCTTGCAACGCTCACGGTAAGTCATAGTATTAGGCAGGTTCAGAAACCATTTTGTGAATCATCGTTGAATGTTTTCTAGTGCTATAATATCCACTTTTCTCAGATTACTATGCACTATCGTACAGTACTCAAGTTTCGGCCTAACACATTTTAAAGGCTTGAAGCCTGGAATCCCTCTAAATAAGAGTTCGACTTATATAGGCGATCACTTTTCTGGCAGAAGCCTGCAAGAATTTAACATGCTCTAAAAAGTTAAATGAGGCAGAATATCCTAGACCAAGGTCTCGGACTGCGCCACACACAGGAATAGGGGTATCGTTTATTGTAAGGATGTTCAGAGAAGGGCCACAGCCGTAGTACAATAGATTACTCTTGTCTGTGGCAAAGCGTAGCTTTCAGGAGTTACTCCAGAGCTCCAATGCGGACAAGTCAGACTGAATATAGGCTAAGTTAGGACTACATTGCCCAGGGGCGGAACAATACACAATCTTGACATCACCTGCGAAAAGGAACGGCTTCCCATACGAGATTTCATCAAGGAGATCGTTGAAATAGATTAAGAATAAAAGTGGGCCTATCACGCTACCTTGAATCACTCCACTAGAGATTGTAGTGGCTTCAGATGTATGGTTATCGATTTTGACTACTTGCTTTCTACCCTCGAGGTAGGAAGACAACCAATCTAGAAGCGAATTAGTGATATCGTAGGGCTTAAGCTTCAGCAACAATAAATTGCTTGGGACACGGTCAAAAGCCTTTTGGATGTCAAGAAATATTACGATGATAGCACTTCCAGCGTCTCTTGCTCTAGTCACATAATCAAGGTAAGCTAACTGGCAGGTAGTGCACGACCTACCTTTCAAAAAACCGTGTTGATGTTTACTGAGAAGGCTCATAGAACTCAAATATTCTATTATGCGTTCTTCAACTATCCTTCCATGATTCTGGAAATAATAGATGTGTGGTGGATTGAGCGGTAATTTTTTACATCTTGCATAGATCCGCTTTTGAGTCTTGGTATTATAGTTGATTGCTTCCAGTGTATAGGATACTCCCCATTGAACATGGAAAGTGTAAATACATTAAGCAAATACAGGGGGATGTCTGGACCTCCGTGCTTTATCAGTATTGGAGGGATTTTGTCAGGGCCTGGTGAGCATGATGGCCGAACTAATCTGAGTTGGCGACATATGTCACTAAGTGTAAGTTCAACATTTTGGAGCGTATTTCTGCCTCTGTGTATTAGCTTGAGCTGAGGATCTTCATTCGCATTAGTGCTATAAGTAGACATGAAGTAGTCATTGAAGATCGAACATATGATTGCACGATCGGTTATGGCAGTTCCATCAGAGTTTACAATGGCCCATGAGGTTAAGTAGAGCCGATACGCTATTCGATCTTTTGGCTGGGCTTTCTACAGTAAATGAAGCGTGTCAGAAGTCGTCTTAACACTTGTTTGTTTCATAGTCTTAAAAGGGTAAACAAGTATATGTGGAAGTAAATGTGCGTACTTAATGCGGTGTTTCTGGGCATTTACATAGGTGTGGTCCAAGTGACGGTCGCTGAAGCTCCTGTGTTCAACACGTGTACGAGTGCACAAACATCCGTTTGACTCATTATGGGCGTTGCGTTTGATGCGGGGTTCACTTGTATTCGCCAGCGTGACTGCCTCTCCTACCACACCTTTCCCTATGTGGTCTAGCAGACGCTCCGCAATGCGGTCGCTCGTTATCGTAATCACAGCGGGACATCTGAGGGGTAAATCTCACTTAATTCACAGGTCATACTCGCATCAGCCCAAGCCACACAGAGGTCATCACCGCAACTGCCGCGTCCATAGCCCAGATACCGTTGAAATTAAGAGACTGGGCTGATGAAGGCGATGAGTGAGCAACTAATTGATGTCGAAAAAGCACGTTCATCTGTCACGGCGATGTGTTAATGGTACCATTTAACATTGACACGCAATTCTTCGGACGCTCACCAGTACATTGGTGCATAACCTGCCCACCACGGGCGGGATACGGCCTGCTGCGGCATTCCATCAGACCGGCAGACTTTCGACCAACCTCGCTTTTTTACGTGAAATACATTATAATTCTTTTTTCTATCAGTACACATTCTTCTAGGCTTAATGCTCGGATTACTATCAAGCAGAGATAGACTCCATAAGTGCAATGTGTTTTTGTTTTGAATACAAGTACAAATTGTAAAGAAAAGGTACAGCTTCATTCCAGAGCTCTTTGAGCATGTGTAACCGTTGTGGCCAACAGCTTATGGCACCAAAAGTAGAGAAAACTAGACTCAGAATGCAGACTATCTTTTGTTAATCTTTAGTTAAGTATACCGACAAGACCTTGTTAGATACGTAAGGAGACAGATGCCGTTAAGAAGGAACATGGGAGAAGATGTAACAATAAAAAACATAGAGCAACGTAAGCTGAATTCGTAAATGGACTTTGGGATAAAAACTGTTACGTCCCAGGAGAAACTTGTGGATCGAAACAATTTTCCAGGGGACGATTAGAACAAAGCGTAGTTGCCATTAACATAAGCTATCATGTTGCAAGTATCCTTGGTAAGGCACACAAACTTTTCTCATCTGGAGAGTTAGTGAAAAAGTATTTGCTGACGGTTACCAAGGCGATTTGTATGGTAAAATAGACAGCTGTTTGAAATGTTAGCCTGTTTGCAATCGGTGTGGAGGACATTCGACGGGATATTTTGACATAACTTTCGAAGAAATCGATGGAATTGCTAGTATTTTCCTTAGCGTAGAATAAGTCGACATATGTAGTCGACACGGCACCGTTGCTATTTTTCTTTATGCGAATTAGCAACAGTTTCAAAGTTATCGAAGAAATAGCAACATTGAAAAGCTTGCATGGCACAACGACAGCAGATCTCTTTAGTGCATTCAGTAATACCCTTTCCGAGCTAAATTTGCCGTGAACAAACTAGTGTGGAGTGACCAGCGAAAGAGCTAAAAATATGGTTGGAAGAAATAACGGTCCAGTGGTAAAGCTGCATCCTAGTGTTGAGGAATCCAACCGTGGTTCAAAACGAATTGAACTGCACTAACTTATTCACCGAGATATTTAATGCTAGGGGGCTGAAAGTGGAAAGTGTCATAAGAAACGTGGTAAGCAGAGTGAAATGCATACAAACCAACGACCCTGAACACAAAGCTTTCAAAAGGTTCTACAAGTAATTGGGGCTGATTATGATGATTTGCCGTACCACAAAGAACTTCTATCGCAGAGTCAAGGAAAAGTGCTCTAAAAGTTCTTCAGGCATAGACATAACACAATTTTTCATAACACAGAAATCAAAATGTTGTCGCATATTTCAAAACCTGACAGGTTATAGGATCTCGTAATTATATATGAAGTGACTGTTCACATGAAGGACTACAATACCAGATTCCATGGACAAGGCAAATTGATCTCTCAAATCTACAGCGATCCAAAAATCGTTCGAAATGAAGTTACGACTCTTCATACAGCATGCACAGAGGCGCGAATTGGTGCATAATCTCATCTGTTCAGAGCTGCAATCCGATGTGTAAACAGTTGCAATGCCCTTTCCAATACACCGCTTGGTTGAAATAATGAGTCTTGAAGGACACTTGCAGCAAATTCAAAAATATTAGTGAAGTGATACAGTAGACTGAAAAGCCACTTGGTATTGTTCCTGCGACTGTGCTACCATTGGAACTGACTGGTCTGCACTGCTTGACAACCTACAGGACATGTGTCGATAAACTTCCATGTGATTTTGGTTCACTTCTCCCTTTGGATGTGGGTTCGAATCTTCGCCACGTCATCATACAAATGGCAGCTTTATTCGCTAGCATACATGACTGAACAAACATTTTTCAAAAGAAATTAAACGAGGTCGTACTGTCCTTCAAGGACAAGAGATCGACATCTCCACGAACTCTTAAGAATGTGTACTAGTCACCCTGAATCAAACACGAAGAAGCTCGCGTCTGAACTTCAGGCGCAATCCTCACGTTGATGATTGACGATTTGGGACTGGAACGAAAATATGTGAATAATACGTTTAAGTTGGCTGTGAATTGTTTGGAACGAGATTGTGTGAGTATGATCTTTAACAGGTTTATTTTGAACACACGAGTAACTGCCGACCTCCCATCGTTCGACATTCGCCCACACTTGACCCTTACAACTTTCTGTAGGCTACCACAGACAGACAAGCTGGCCTGCTTGTATACGAATGCTCAGGGACTTTTAACAAATTGGCCCCACTGAAAGATCGTCAAGCTTCCCGGTTATATGACGTCATTGGTATCACCGAGACGTGGTTGCACACGGGGATGACGGACGCTGAAGTTTCGCTACCAGGTATGTCGCTGATCCGCAGCGATAGGCTTGCACAAGGAGGAGGGGTAATCCTGTATTACCGAAGCGACTTACAGCGCGAAGCCGTGGATGATTCAGACTAGCAGCTCCCCGACTGTCCTTGGTGCCGCTTGTAGTTAAAAGGCAGGAACGATTGCCTTATTGTCTTGGTACACCGCCCCCTAACTCAACACTCGAAAATGACTACCACCTAGCGGCTGCTTTAAGATGCAGTTCACAACAAAACTACATTCACATACTTTTCATGGGTGATTTCAACACACATTGTGTAGAAAACCCTGCCAAGATCGGAGAACAATTCGAAGCCGATTTACAAGACCTCGCAACCACTGTTCCTTTTTACTATCACATCCCTTTACCCACTCGGTTCAGAACAGGTAACAGGCCATCTGTGCTAGACCTTGTGCTTACCAACGAGGAGCGAGGACTGATACGCTGGTTTTAGACTGCCCATTTGGTCGCAGTGATCCCGTAGTGATCAGCTTCAACTTCGTCTGCCATGCCGAATTACAGAATGAGAACGGTCAGACAGTGCCGACCATCACAAGCTACGATCGATTAGCCCAGCTCGTCAGCGCTACAAGTTGGTCATTCCTTGACCAAGAACCCCCGGAACTAGTGTGGCTCGAGTTGGTCAATAAATTCAGTCAGCTGATTGCAGTGGCTTCAGATAAAGAGTTTGCAACAAGTGTACACCAGTTTCTTACGTTCGGAGCGGAACTCGAAAATGTGTGACAGTACGCAACGCAGCATGGCGAGTGTACAGAGAAGCTCCAGCACCAGAAATTTGAAACAACGTAACCCCAACGTAATCAAAGCATTCAACTGCTAAGAGAAAACAAAGCCACCTGTCAGAACAACATCGCAAAAGCCTTCAGTGCTAACCACAAACTGCTGTACAAGCACGTCAATAGGCTAAGGAAGATGAGGCAAGGATTTCCTCCACTCAGGACGGCTGTTGGCCCAACAAGAACGGCTGTGAAAGCAGCGAATGCGCTGCAGATACAATATGCCCAAACATTTCAAAGGGTCTTGCCACCAAGCGACATACCAACCTTTGTCTTCCCCTCGCCAGGACTAACCCATATCACCTTTACCGCAGGGGTTATATTGCAAAAGCTGACGTCTCTACTTAAACGTAGGTTGCTGGTTGTCGACACCATTCGTCCAGAGGCATTGAAAGCAGCAGTCCGCCAAATGGCAGGACGTTTAGCTCAGTTTTTCCAGGGCTGCTTAGACCAGCATCAAGTTCCCGCTATGTAGAAGCTTGGAATAATAACCCAGATTTACAATGGTGGAAGCAGAACTGAAACCTCCAAATACCGCCAAGTATCCCTTCTTCCTATACTTCCCAGAGCATGCAATCCATAGGCGCCGATGCGCTGGTGTGCTATCTGGTAAACTGTAACATCAGGACGCCCGAGCAACACGGTTTCCGTCGACAACGGTCATGTGCAACGAATTTAGTAATCACATGCAGTAGTTTGACCGAGGCGGCTGACGCTGGAGAAGGTGTTGATGTGATCTACCTGGATTTTTCCAACGCTTTCGATCCTTTAGACCATCGGATACTACTCTGGATTGCCAACTTTCTTCTTCAACGGCAATTAGTGGTCAGAGTTCTGAGCTCTTTATTGGACCCAGTACAAGTCGGATGTAGTGTGCAGCAAGGCTCAGTTCTAGGTCTATGTTTATTTTTGGGGTTTATTAATGATCTTGTACAGGGAATCGCTTCAAACTTCCTAATGTTTGCCGACAATATCCAATCTGGCTAAGGATCCAGGCTAACGCCGACCAACATGTGCTTTAGACTGACCTAGATACGGTGTATCAATTGTCAACCCACAACTTACTACAATTCAACACCAGTAAATGCAAGGTGCTTTCCATCCGACATCAGCGCAGCTACTCATAGCGGCTCGGAACGAAGATACTACAACGATCAACTTTTGACCGTGACTTGTGTGTCCCGGTTCAAATTGACTTGGGTTGCTCCAGGCAATTCGAAAAGGCTACGATGACTGGGAAGCAACACTTTGGGCTTTTACGACGGACGTTCGCACAAATAAACAGCTGTATATTTCGACAAATGCTCAGTGCGTATGTTCGCCCCAATGTCGAATACGCAATTCAAACTTGGCATCCATGGCTGAAACACGACCTTAATTTACTGGCGTAGCCACAACGTCGGACATCTAAGAACGTAACTGGAATGCGCAATCTTTCCTACCAGGAGAGGCTGCAACGATTGGGGGTGTTCAGTGGAAGTTATCGCAGACTACAAGGTGACCTGATTATGGCATACTTGATTCTGCGAGACCCACATCATGTGTGCCGCCATTTACTGCAACTCAGCAGCAATGCAAAACAGAGGGGTCACTCATTGAAACTCGCTGTACAGTATAGTCGTCTGGAGTGCCGCAAAAATTCCTTTTCCATTCGTGTCTGTCACCCGTAGAATACTCTCCCAGAATCTGTCGTCTCTGCACCAACACTAACAGTATTTAAAAGACGGTTGGATGATGCACTCATCCACTTACACGTTGGCACTTAGCCCTATGTCTCCATCCTACACCTGGAGTTTATCACGGGATTATTTGCTGTTAACTGTGGGCTGTGAATTCAAGCGGATCGCAGGACTACAGCGGAGCAAACGATAAGTCGCTATTTTCATATTTAAAGTAATAACTGTTTTGTTATCATTATTGTTATTTCGATATCCCCGCCAACTATCCAACGGGACTTGTAAAGCAACGCTACTTAGCCCGCGTAAATGCATTGTTCATTATTCATTGGATTTGCTTCATGGTGTGTACAGGCGTTGAGGGTGAGCATTTCCCGATCAAGAAATTCCGAACAATAGATGTCGTTTGCAGGGGGAATGTATCCGGCCCTCGGGCATGTTCTCTATGCTAATCCTGGTTCACGGTCTCCAAAACCTTGCACCCCACCGTAATAGGGGACGCACGGGCTCACACAAATTTGAAAATCTAATGAATCACTGCAATTTTCTCGAAGCACGCATCGATAGGCATGATCATATGACTACAGCACTAATGAAGTGACAGCCACAATGCATGTCTAGTTAGTAAAAACGTAAAATTTTCCCGCAAGTTCCGCAGAAGCAGTTAGAAACAAGTATTTTGCACGGATGCAATGTGCGTCTTATGCTTGAAATCGTGAGAGTTGGGAGTACTTGAGTAAATGTTTGGTTCATGGAAGAGTGAACACTGTGGAAACATTAATTTAAGAAGCGGAAATATCTTGTGCAAGAGATTGAATGCATGGTCATTGGATATATGTATTCACTAATTTACTCCTGACTAAGGGATTCTTGATGTAGTTAATTGGTTGTTCATCACAAGAGCTTGTACATCAGGGCTGTCCGCCGCTGTCCTCCTTGGCTCAGTGACGTAAGCTGCTGACTGATGGTGCAAGGGAATAGTGGTCACGCGTTCGTATCCTGATGGGTCCAATGTGGTCACCAGTGTTGAGTCCCAATGGCATGAAACAGCTATCTGGTGCATTTTCAGACACGTGGAGAACTGCCTGAATTAGTAAAATGCTACGATGAACAGAGATTCACTTATTCGTTGCTCATCCAGTTATAGAGTGTTCTAGGAGATGCCACATGAAACAGAAGACTCGCTTTTTAGTGTAATTTGTAGGAGGAGTTCACGTAGGGAGGAATATTTTTGAACAGTTGCACGAATACCAGAGAAGTCAAAGGTCGCATTTCTCCTCAATCAGATCGCGACTCACTAACTTTAATAAATGCAGTACAACCTCCGTAATTTATCCACATAAGGGACTGGAACAATGTTGTCAACATGGAGAGGCAGTCAACATTCAGAGGTTGGATCCATAAATTTTACGGGGGAAAGTTCGAACAATGAAAGATTATGCCCTCAACGTAGAGAAGTGATCAAGATACAGAGGTGAGTAACTTTGAAGGCTTTACTGTCTCACATGCCTGAGCATGTCGTATACGTAAATATGATCTGTCGCTTCGTAGGCTCGGTGTCTCGGTACCACGAACAATATACCTTATTATTACTATTAGTATATGCAATCACCAACCTAGTCAACAAAACTTGTGCAGCTTCAGAATGAGCCAAAATGTTTTTGGATGATTCGACTAGTTGCTGTTTCTAATCGGTGTTTTAATATTTCGGGACTCACTTGACTGTAAGCTTACGCATGTCTAGGATAGTTGAGATAACAAAGAAAATCCACTCCAGTAAGATGCCTAGTACCAGGGTTATCATGTTGGCGGGGAGACTCGTTGTTCCTCCACAATCATTTCATAGACAGCATGGCAAACTGCAGGATAAGTTGAGGTTTAGGACCGCCCACTGTGCGGCTCAAGCTGAAGGTTTAAATAACCAGTTTTTGAACGAGCTAACAAGGTTTTGACGGTGATGTGTTAAAGGCGCTTCTTCTCCAGTGTTTACAACATCTTATAGTGAATTTCCTTAGAGAACATTCTCTGGGAAACAAACATTTATGACGGTCTGTAATTCAGAGGACGTAGCAGTTGCTGCTGCCTCTGCAATCACAACTTCTATCTAAGAAACCTTCTTGTTGGCGTATGAAAGGCCTGGCATTTGCACAGTCAGACACAAGGAGAGTAAGATATCACACACACCCCGACAATCTTTTCCTTAGTTTGTCCTGAAGGGAGCAAAACCAGGAACTTATCACCAACTCTCGTCTCTGGTATTTCGCTCCTCCGAAACAACCAAACGGGTAGGGGTGAAAGATGAACAAGTAATTACAAATCAAATATTCGTCATGAATTCATGCAAGATTCACAAGCGCGTCACTGATTTACTTTGGTGCAGGCTGTCGCTCTACGAGGACATATGCCTTGTGTCAGTAATTTAGCGAGCTCTCAACTCTACTCTGCAAATAAACCATGTATTAATCTCGGTTTTGTGTATTTTGTTATCATAACTCTGCCCACGCCTCTGCTCTCCACTCTGCCAACGCAGCCGGGGACGAAAACAGAACACCGAAACCTGTTAGACAGAAGTGTATTAGGAATAGCACACGGTTAATTCTATAGGTCCATGCTCTTAATTCGCCGATCTGTCACTGAGGGGAGCACAGCTCTTGTCCCGACAGATTCGACCCTGGTAGCTGTCTTAACTGTCTGGCTATAAGTACCATGACGTCCGCATCATATCAACCCATGCGATTATGGCGATCTGATTTCATCAGCTTCCGACGCGACACAGTCGTGCCTTTGTCTGGCCGGTGACAACCCGTGTCATCCAGACAGACGTATGGGAACCTTCTCAAGTTCTCATGCGGCGGCATCCGATTATTTGCTAAATCAGAAACAACCATATCCTCATTGCAGTGGGTATCAACATCCAGTATCTGAAAAATTAAGCTAATGAGAGTGAATATTTCAAAGCCCATCTGCAAGAAGTAAGCTCTAAGACACCCTCAACACTCAATTCGCTACTCCTACCAGAATCGGAACTACGAGTAGACCATTGATGTTAGACCTGGTGCTGGCCGGTGAGGAGTTCGTAGTTGATGGGCTAAGTGTGCATCCCTTTGGATAAAAATGACGATACGGCCCTCCTGTTTGATTACATTTGCAATGCTGTTTATCTGGACTCAGAAACCAAACAGAATGCATTCCGTTACGCACTACGACGCAATGTCGCAATCGTTGATAATGCCATATATATCTATATCTCGTAATGTAGATGGGTTAGGGTAACGTCCAGGGGTTTTATAAACACAGATCAAGTTGGGGCGAAAACAACTTACTTTGGGAGGGTCCACGTAAGTTGTACAATGAATCCCTTTACAGAACCATCAATTGCCTCTGTAAATTGCAGCACAGAACCCCATCGCTCACTACCGGTTGGGGTAAGATTTGTACAACAAAAAAGATGGCCGACGTCTCAAGGGCCGGGTACAATACACCTTAAAAAGAAAACAGGGAATGATTAATATTCCTGTATTTATTACTCTACCATCAAGATTAATAAGCGTCACATTCATTGCAGAAACTGTATTAAAGTAAGAGCTGTCCTGTACGCACACCGCGCTACTGGAGGTAATAACATTTACCGAGTTCAAGGAGTAAATCGATGGTTATTTGAAGCTGGGGACGACGGAATCCTCAACTACGGTAATATCACTGTGGGAATTAACTGCGGCGGTGGGTCAGTTGCACGGCCAGCATCGCTAAATCAAGTGCCGAAAATCACCTAGGCTAAGGCAGGTCATACCTCCGTGCACGTCCAACAAATGTGCTTGAGGATGTGACAACTGGCATCACAGGCAACACAAAGATCATTACTGCGGACCCTGCCTCGATCATCATCATCCTCATCATACACGTTAGATAGAGATGGGAAACACCTCAGCTACTGTGTCGCAATACATAGAAAAAAGGGAGAAAAAGATGCAACTGGTGCAAGTTAGCTGAGCTACCGGTAACGGATGGGCATGGTTCCGGTATGCTACCAGCCGGCTACTGTGCATCAAAAAATACTATGCAAAATTATAAAATGCTAAATAATGAGATCGTGGTTGGAGGGGGAGGCTAAGAGGGATGGGGTGGGACAAAGAAACACACAGCACGAACGCCACTGAGGTCGGCTCCTAGCCATATCAGCAAGTGTGTCCAATGAAACGTGTTCATCGTCTTTCGGACCCAAACCAAGGAGCCGAGACGCTCCAACCGAAGCCAGCTCAGAAGTGAGGGCCTTCATTCCTCTCGACCAAGTCATCGCTTGGCCACCCCTCCTCTTCTTCCATCCACACCCCCGGTGCGCAAACAGCGCACGTCGCGGGACTCGGTGGGCTGGCATGGGTAACAAGTGGCCGATCCACCGGAGCCAGGTGTGTGAAGTAACGTTACTGAGCGGTTCATTTCCTTTTCCTGTGCCGTAAACAAGGCTTTGAACACGCTCGTTACTCACGCAGTGTTCCCATCAGATGTGAGCGAAATTACGAAGACACCGGTGGTAGAACGTAACTAGCCTCTTCAGGTCCAGTGCTTTAATAGCCCAGGTTTCACAACCGTACAGTAGGGTCAAACGTACCACTGCATTTTACACTCTACACTTCAGCACAAGAGTGGTGCCTCCGGAGCCATAAGTGGCGATGGTTAGCAAAAGCGCCCCGAGCTTTTGCTTACGGTTCCTGATCTCATCTTCAATCTCATGGGCGCTGATACAACTTCCCAGGTTGTTAAATTTTTGAACTGTCAGCGTAAGAGGCGGTCCAGACCAATCTTGGAGGAACGCTTTGCCCTTTGAGGGTGCGAAACAATGCCTGAAGTGACGGACAGCTAGTGCTAATCTGTACAGTGACGTTGGGCACGTTTGTGAGCTGTCACAGATTAGGGGCAATTTCGTCAGCCTACTCCAAGTCAAGACGCCGTTCTCCTGGGAGCAGATCCACACCTTCTAAGTCGCGTCCAGTAAACGCGATTTTCATGACTTCATCAATAGCGAAGTTTAAGAGGAAAGGTGACAGCGGGCATCCTTGTCTCACACCGCTGGAGATATTAATAGGCGCCGACAGCTTGCCGTAAGCCCTCACTCTGCCCGAAATACGCGCATATAATGCTCGGATAATATTTACATATTTCTCAGGTGCATCTTTCCTGAGTAAACAGTCCCAAAGTGCAAGGCTATCCACCGAATCGAATGCACCTTTGATATCGAGGAACAACGGTGGGCGCCAATATGTGTGACAGTGCTCCGACAACTGACGCAATGTGAAGAGGTGGTCAATGAGCCACGACCCCGACGAAATCTAGCTTGCTCTTCACGAATCTGGCTTTCACGAGCGCCAGTCAGTCTATGAAGGATTATGGATGCGAGTAATTTGGAGGCGACGGAGATCAGACTGAATCCTCTATGGCTGCCGCATTCCAAACACGAGCCTCCTTTGAAGATGGGAACAATAACGGAGCTGCTCCAGCTTGTTGGGACAGTTTCCTGCTCTCACAGTTTGACTCGCACTTCCTGTAAATCATCCACAAGAGCAGATCTCCCGAATTTGAAGAGGGCTGGTGAAGATCATCTACTCACGCCGCTTTATCTAACTTCAACGGTTCGATCTCCCGTTCGACTTCTGAGTGAGAGAGTGGATCCGAAGAGACAGCCCACGCAGCAGGGCGATCAGTGGCAGGCGAGAAATCCAACACTTCCGGCCGATTAAATTGCTTTTTAAACTGCTCATCCCAACTCTCTAAGCGTTTTAACAAGTTGTGCATAGGCTGTCCACTCTCGTAACGTATAGTGTCACTAACACCAGGTATCCTGCTGCCCGATTCCCCTATCAGCCGGAATTACTTACTGTGGTTACCAAGGGCAGCGGCCATTTCCATATCTGATGCACGATGAGACCACCAGGATTCGCGGTCTCTCTTCAAGCTAGCAAGGAGTCTTGCCCGGAGCTCTTTGCGCGTTTCACTGTGTTCGCTTCCAGCCGGAATATGCTGGCGAGCATCTATAAATTACAGAGACTGCGAAGAGACTCAATGCCCATGTTTGCGATTGGACACACCACATGAGGATTTTCCTGCTGCTAGTAAGTTCTAGTGAATATGAGAACAGTGAGCTTCAACTCCTTCCAGTGACCGTTTATCCAACTCGCGTGACAGCGTACTTTGATAAGCATTCAGAAGAGCTGACTTCGCAAGTTGGCTTTGTCAATGCGCTCACAACGTCTTCGTGGGCGTCCGCCAAAGCGCATCCGCATATCAGCACATACAAGTGCTTGGTCGGTGTTTACACACGTGCACCAAATCGTGCGACAGTTCTGGACGCAGCATCTCCAGCGGTAACTTTTCGCAATGTGATAGATCTGCGTCCAAGGCTGGTTCGAGGGTGGTGGGCCCCAAGTAACCCTCCGGCGGGTGCTGTGTCGGAAATTAGTGCTCGCAAGAAATAAGCGAACATCCTCACACAAATGAAGTAACCACTCACCGTTATCATTACGGGAGGCTACACGATGTTGTCCCCCCAGATGCAGCTCATCAGTGGATAATTTTGCAAATTGAGCGTTCAGATTCCCAGCCAGCACTACAGTGTCCGAGTTTCTTCTGTTGCGAAGGAGCTCGTTCAGTTGACGTAGAAGTCGTCTTTTACCGAGTCATCTCTAGAGTTTGTCGGTGCATAGGCAGCGATAACGAACAGACAACTGTTAGTCACACGCGACTTCGACGCTTTGAAAGAGCCAGCCAACCGGACCGCACATATCCGGCAACTGATTGGAATCCAGTTAACCAGAGCAGCTTCAGTCTGGGGACTCAGGGCAATACCAATACCGGCTTGGCCGGTGCTCGAAGCTGCATCGTCACCAGATAGGCGCAATGAGAAAGTGCTGCTAGTGTCACCTGAAGGGGATTGCAAAGTGAGCATGGAGCTCAAGTCTTGCAGCCGGGTCTCCGATAAGCAGCAGAAATCGATCGAGAGGGTCTCTAATATTCGGGCAAGTGTTGCCTGTTGACCGATGTGAAGCGATGTGCGAACATTGAGACATGCCAATCTGAAGGAGGGTCGTGGGCTCCAAATGGCAGCCGATGAACTGGGCTTGGCTGCTTGCTTGGATATGGGCTTGTTGACAGGGCAGGAATGAGGCTCTGCGTTCACATGTGAGTTGCAACTATAAGACAAGCAATTATTGAAGCAAGGTGGGGGAAGGGCCTAGAATTGGGGGTTTGAAAACAGGGGGATAAAAGTAAAGCTGGAACGGGACGATAAGGGTGAAACAGCGTCAGAGGGGTGAATAAGAAGATGGGAAGGCTTGAGCAGTAGCATCCAAACCCCTATCCACCCTGCTCGATGTAGCTGATAGGGCACAGTTGATTGTCCTCTGCGGTGGCCAGAGCAACAGAAATTTATTTGATGAGAGATTCATTGTATTGCTTGGGCAAGATGCTGTCAGGTTGCCCAGTCCTAGACAGGAGAACGATTTGGGTTCTCAACCAAAGCCTTTGGTTCAAAAACCTGTCCACAATGTAGCGGGTTTGGCGTTGTGCTACAAGGAGTCCTTTTTAAGGAAAATAGAGCCACTTATTCCAACCCCCAACCTGGAGGACCAGGTGGCTGAGTTTGTCTGGTCTCTAACCATTGACTAATCTGCTATGAGTGGGTCTAAAGATGCAAAAATGCACCACTCCGCACAGCTCATTGGATCACTGTGGCACACAAACCATCGCACCACGGTAAGGTCCAGCTTCATTGCGATGAAATCCAGCCTCATTGCGATGCATCGACCGTCAAGACAGCGCCGAAATTAAGTGTATACTTGTCCAGCTTGATGAGTGAACGAGTAATGTATGTCAAAAAGGTGTTCATCTGTAGCTGTGAGTGCTAATTGATTACATTTGGCACCGTCTTGCTTAGTTGCATGGGCACGCTATTACCGAACACTCACTAGAGGATGCACTGCTACGCACAAATTTGGGTGCCTGGCAGGTATGTTATGAATACCAACAACTGACAAGTCACTGCAAGGCCTACACTTATTTAACCAAGTGAAGCGAATGGTTAAGGTAATTAATTGCGAATCCATCACAGCAGCTTCCCAATCAGGACGGTCCAACAATGTCCGCCATGGTTCGGTGGCATAAACTTCTGTTCAAACCATCCGTGTTCATGGTTTCGGATCCTGATGGAGCCAATGGATGGGTACGGCTGATGAGAAAAAACAAGTCGTAACGGCGTCTACTGCTTTCCTGGGAATGTGGAGGACTACCCGATTTCAACATTGCTGCGATGAACGCTCACCTAATATACTTATGTGTTGTTTAACCGGTTACTGTGTGTTCTAGGAGGCGCCAGGTGCAATCGGAGACTCAATCTTCATTGTAACGTTTTATGGGAGTTCAACCATAACAGAAACTGATGGTGGGAATCATCATAATTGAATCTTTTTCGAACAATCTTCGGTCTGTAGTGTAAGTGAAGTTAAAATGACACATGACCGACCATGATCCAAATTTCATCAAGTATCCAAGCAAATGTGTCATAGGAGAGATGACATTGCGTGAGATCAATGACACAGGCAGGTCAACCCGGGAGCACGATAATAGAACTAGCAACTCCCTTTAATTGTTTTGGAGCATATTACTAATTTGAGCGACGGCATCAAACAGGTGGCAAATTCACCTGCAGGACCTTTTGTCCCAGGTTGTTCCTTATGCCGTGTTGACGACAGAAAAGGCCACAATAGTTTTCACTACCGGGGTTATCCGGTACTCATAATTTTGGCCAGTCACTGTTCCGTAATCTCGTTTTACAGAACTGTCAAAATTGATATCCTCTACTTACGGTTATGACAGAATTTAGTGTTCATAATTGGTCGATCTCGATTTTGATACCGAAGGCAGACGGCAGTTGGTGATGTGGTCAGCAGTCAAGTCTACAGCGAATTCAGCCGATACCCAATGACACTGGGATAAGCCTGTTTTGAAATAGGTTACAATTGCTTTAGATAGAAACATTCAATTATGAGTGTATTGCACTCGAGCTTAAAACCCCCTACGTGTGTCTGTACCCTTCGAAGCCATAGCACTCAAATGGAATAACCCCAGCAAACAAAATGCGCTGGAATATGTTATTAAGAAGGTGAGAAGATATAGCCCTGGCGATGGTCTCGTTCACCAGGTTAATCCAAGGCTGCAAAGTTGGTTTTATCATGTGACACACCGGTTTCCAATCCGATAGTATTGTCTGTACTGTACTTCCAGCCAACAAACACACACCAATGAGTTCGGTTTCTGTTAAGGTGACCCCAAACGCCCAATTCAGTGAGACAATCAGACACAGCGCGGGTGCGCTGATACACAATAAGGAGCGCCGTATGGCTCGTTGGGCTGAACACTTTGAAGATCAGTTCAGCTGGCCCACTGCTTCCGGACCTCTTCCTACTCAGGTGACGCAGGACGTGCCATGAACGGTTAGTTTAGAGCCTCCGTCGGAGGCTGAGGTCCAAAATGCGATCACAGCCCTTAATCGTTTTCGTGCCGCTGGCCCAGATTCCCTCCCACCTGCACTATTTAAGCATGGAGGTGAGGTCCTCTGCAAAGCACTGACCTCCCTATTCGAACGTAACTGGAACGAAGAGAGCGTGCTGGCTAATTGGAGCGAATCGATTATAGTGGCAATATACAAGAAGGGCAGTCGCACAGAATGTGCTAACCATAGGGGTATTAGCCTAACGCCAGTTGTGACAAAATTATTGGCCTCGATTATCATTCGTCGCCTCACTGCAGAAAGCGGATCTCGGATTAGGGAAGAGCAGGCCGGTTTGCGCCCAGGACTTGGCTGTATAGACCATATATTCACTTTGCGACAGGTGCTAGAGCAGCGCCACGCATACCGCAGACCGACAATAGCTGTGTTCCTCAATTGCAAGAGTGCGTTCCATTCGATTCGGTCGATCAAACGATTCTGTTCGAATTACTTGGGCGAACTGGTGTTCCCACGAAATATGTGAACATCCTTCATGCTCTATACTCGAACACTACAGGCCGCGTCAGGGTCTATGGTGTTCTATCCGATAGCTTTTCGACTACAAGTGACGTTAGTCAGGGTTGTCCGATTTCCCCATTTTTGTTCAATTTCGTCGTGTATTCTATCATGGAGTGTTCCCTGACGCAATCCAAAAATGTAGGCGTTGTATTGCTGCCTGGTGAAAGGTTAGTTGACCTAGATTATGCGGACGATATCGTCTTGCTTTTCGACAATGTTGAGGCGGCACAATCAACCCTGAATAGCCTGTCCAGAGTGGTCCCATTATTTGGTATGCACTTCGCACCTTCAAAGTGCAAAGTGTTGCTGCAGGAACACCAGCCACTTGATGGCCCCTTGACGCTTGCCAACGAGGAACTCGAGGTGGTTGATCATTTCACTTATCTTGGAAGCTGCATCAACAATGATGGGCGCATAGAAACTGACGTGAGCTCACGCATTGCAAAGGCCAGAGCTGCCTTCTTGAACCTGCGTCATCTTTGGCGACAGAAGGGAGTTTCCCTCAGTCTGAAAGGCCGTGTATACAAGGCCACATTTAGGGCCGTTCTGCTCTATGGTAGTGAAACTTGGCCCCTTCGGTCTGAAGATCTGAGGCGCCTTCAAGTCTTTGATCATCGTTGTTTGCGAAGCATTGCTGGTGTCGGATGGCACCAGCGTATCCCCAACGATGATGTGCGTAGGCGAGTACCAGGTAGTGATAATCATGCTAGCACCCTAGAACAACAGATAGCACTGAATAAGTTGCGTTGGCTCGGGCACGTGTTACGCATGCCTGGTCACCGCTTACCTAGGAGGGCCTTGTTCAGTCTACCAGGTGTAGGATGGCGCAAGGCTCGAGGTGGACAGAAGTTGACTTGGCAGTGGGAAATGAAGTCACTGACAACCAAATTGGGTGCTGTTGGTCCGTCTCGCCTTCCGGGTTGGAGCCCACGTGACTCACCTTGTGCTTGGCTCGAGACTTTGTAGGCCATGGCTCGCAACCGACACCAGTGGCACATCTGCTGCCGTCTCCTAATCGGATTGCCTGTTTAAAGTATCTTTGGTGCTGAGTTATCTGCGGGGAAATGGCTGATTATGACGCGTGGCAGTGAAAGCCGCAAGGAAGCTGTCTCGCCGATGCCGCCTTATCTTGGCACGATAGCCAGTTGTTTGTGACGGTATGTTGTCTACACAAGGTGTAGGCGCCTTGACCCAGAATGTTTGCTTAGGGCATTAAGGTTTTCAGGGAAGTCCTCCTTTCTCTCCCTTTTCTTATTCTTTATTTCATAGGTCCTCATGGTTGTATGGCAGCGAAGCATCAGTTCAAATGGCTGATATACTGCTGTTGATGATGATGATGAATTCAGCGGATGCGACTGACGAGCAGTGAGACCAGTTTCGGGTTAATGCATGTGTTTCATACTTATTGCTTCATCATCATCTTCTACTTCATGTTCATCATCGTCATGTGTTGTGTGTGACAACTGACGCTCTGCGGCGGAAACACTGGTGGAAAGCACTTTTTATATTGGGGAATATCTTTGTTTACACCGGTGGTTCTTAACAGTTTAGGCTGTTACCCACAAAGTGAGTTCACTATAAATAAGTACCCCAAAATTTATAGTTTAAAAACTAATTAACCGCTGTACGTTTTGCCTTTGTTTACGAATAAGTACTATTTGTAATTACATTCCATCATTCAAATAAAGAAAACGCTCATCTTTGGGCAAATTTTTATTACATCATGTGGTGATATAAGTTAATGAGCCCGTTGACGTTGTTTTTTAATTCCAACAGTTTATGAGATATTTGGAGCGGTTTTGATTATTGCACATGGTAAGTCATGCTCCAAGTTCGTTTGGTTTTGTGCTTTGGGGTGTGATCCGTGATCAAACATGCACAACAGTCAGTGGCTTCTACTTTGTTTCGAACATCCCGTGCAAATCCGTCCTGGACGACAACTTCCCACTAGCACTGTATCGATACATCCAGAACACTAATCGCCAGTTTTGTCCATTCTACTTTGCAGACATTCGCTCGCTCCTTTGCCTGTTTGGCTGACCTTTGCTCCCATCATAGTGTTCACTCAACTCTGTACCTCGACACTGTGAGCGACTGCCTGACTCAGAAAAACAACAATCGACGAGTGATGCGATAGAAGCGCCATCTAAGTACGATGTTACGCAGGCTTGTATTCGTATATTGGATAATAGAATTTATTACCGGAAATTATCTAACTCACAGAATACTCATTAAGGATTAGTTACTGATGGCTACTCAATAATGATCAGGTAATTAGTTACATGTTCTGATACAGGCGATTTTGTCATTAATTTCGTTCGGCGACAGATTGATGACAGTTCTCTTACTTGGATTCCATTTTACCCCGTGGGGTTTAATTACCACCAGGTTGAGAAACACCGGTTTACACGGAAGCATTTCTGACAACAAGCTGGCTAGTACCACTTGATTCTATTCAATAACAAGAAATATGAACAAACGAACGGTGTTATTAATGCAGTGTGGTAGGGGACATAACACAAAAACTCACGGTGGAATAGATAATTACATGGTGTCATGCAACCAAACTAATCATACGGTACATCGTCCTCCCCAAAAGATTGCTTCCTTGCTTATATTGTCCAAGCTGCCGGTCAGTTCACAGAACGGAACGACACGTGTGAGGCAGTTCTGAGGTGTTTATTTGTTGATACGCTTCTTCGCCGTCAACGGTCTAACGAATAAAGATGTAGGTAGTCACTCTGGTCCTCCTCTGATACCGGAGACGATCTAATTGGAGAATGAGCACAGTCGGTCCCGTTAGGTATAACTATAAATGGAACGATGGCGCATTACGTGTATAAAAAGCAATTGCGTAACAACTCCCGTACGATTGTCAGAATGAGAACCAAAAATGGTGCAAAAATGACGTGGTGATAAAATGGAAAGCATTTCGGCGGACTCACCATAGTTTCACACGCAGTTATGTAAGAAAGAGGCAACCTCGATTGTGTAGGTTAGGGCAGGTTGTGCAATCTTCGTCGCATTAGATCTTCTGTCGAGGTACACAGGCAATATCTCAAAATGTAGGTGGGTTAGAGCAACGTCAAGGCGATTTTTAAACACATATAACTTGGGGGCGGAAACAACATAATATGGGATGGCGTTCTATGTTTGGCAGGCGAGAAAAGGGTAAAAGATTCGATTGCATTCAAGTCGACTGTACTGCGTGGCCGGCTTGAGCTGGTAGCCCCTCAAATTATGTTGTGAATAAAATACAGTAGATGGCAAAAGATGTTATGTTGGAGTTCCACAAAATCTTATAAGCCATTAGTAGGTCACTACGTAGGCGCCGATACCGGCAGCTGTACAATCTTGGAGCTCTCAGCCTAAGTTGATATGGAAGATAGATAAACCCTTTGGTCTGCTTTCTGATGCTTCGCTGTGGAATCCCGACTGCTGCGAGCTTGTGCTTGTGCCAGGGTTGTTAGGCCTGGATTGCGCATTCCACATGTGGCCGCAGGTATGTGTTAAGCAACGGCAAACAAACAGAGGGATCAAACCGCCCGAATGCCTTCCGCAGCATACCGACTTGTTGGTTCTCAGAATTTGTTGCTTTCCTTGGTTGGTCTGAACGACGCAGATCAGCCTGTAGTAATATCCCAGGATGGCACTCTTTGGTGAATGCTTGTACGACACCGTTTCCAAGCTTGTAATTGAGGTTCGGTTGGTGACGAATGCAGACCACCTTACATTTAGAAGAATTATACTGAAGTAGATGGTGGAATAACAAGTCATGCGCCCGGTCCAGGTCTCGGTCAAATGTATCTTGATCCCCTTAGTTGGCGCTCGCTCGCCACATCTTAATATCATCTGGAAAAATAAGGATTCCGAAGAAATCAGAGCGTAAGCTCATTACTGAACACAAGAAACAGACGTGGACCCCGAGCTGATCATTGTGGAACCCCATATTCGACAGAAATTGGATTAGGTAGTGCCCTATGTAATATAATCTATAGTTGCTTATACTGAGGAGAATTCCTTATCCACTCAACGACAAGATTCACAACTGCGTAGCGTTCGAGTCCGTGAAGAAAAATCCAGTTATTCAGGCGGTCAAAAGTTTTGGAGAAGTCGAGGTAACTAACGTCGGTCCCCTCCCTTTGTCAGCCGTTTCCATCCAATTATTGTGTGTACTATGTAGGATATTAGTGCATGAACGGTGTTGACGGAACCCATGCTGCTTCAGTGCTATGAAGTCGTAGAATTTTAGATGGTCCAATAAAGCTACAGCAATGATTGCCTCTAACGCCCTTGAGAGTACAGGGAGTAAGGCCACTGGGCGCTATGTTGCTGGTTCCAAGTGGCTGCCAACGTTGAAAATTGACATGAGCAATCCCTGTGATAGTCACAATTTGCTTATCCACGTTTGGAAGAAATGAGCTAATAGCTCTGCTAGTGTTATTGCTACTACGTTTAGCGCCCTTACATGAATGTGATCGATTGCGTGAGAACTGTAGGTGCGCATTCGGAGCAGCTTCTTCAACACAGATGTGGCAGTCAATGCAATGGTAGTACTGCTGAAATCGGGCTATGTAGGGGTATGTATCAGTGACGGACGTCTAGTTGGAAGGTGGGCTCATACTGAAGACTGAACCCGTCGTGTCAGGCTGTCGCCGAAGCGTGAACAAGTGCGGCACACATTGTTGTGGAACCCGACGACGACGACGACGCCGACGCTGACATACCATGCAGGTGACTTAGCGAACAAGTGGACACGCGGTGAAGTACTGTAGGAGACAATAACATGATATCCAAGTGGAGGATGGACGGAAATGTACACTAGCAATTTGACAACTTGGTACCTAAGTGGTTAGCTGATTCGACACCTGGGCTACATCAACGGTGCAGCCAAATGACAGCCAGGGGGACTGAAGTAGCATGGCTGTTCGAATGACTGTTTCCGGAAAGATGACAAGAAATGCTATCGACCGAGTACAGGAAATGATGAGCATTTTAGCAGTGACAGCATACAGAGAGAGTATGGTTTCTCAGTTCCCCAAGGCTAAAATCAATTCGGACTATGATGGTGAACGTTATTTCTTAATTAAGCTCTATCCTCGTATCAGGCACGTACAAGCAAGTTCAGATTGCATCAAATGCACAGAAACCACACAAAGACTACACGATCGGAGCACTGGGGCCAGCGCGTACACACTGTTCTGCAATTTTTAGAACGGCATGTTCGAATGACGTCGGTGCTGATGCTTACGGACGTTCGCGGTCGAGCAAGCGAAGGTAGACACATGAATGTGCAAAAACCATCAAACTCGCATCAAGTGGTTCATTGTAGGACAATGGCACGCCTGTACCTGATTTGAAGGGAGTTACATCGGAAATCACCATGCCGAATTTTCGAAATTCGGACACAAGGGGCGTGCATTTCGGAGCTTCAGGTGTGTGGCTGCTCAGCTAGCTACGGTGCATGCTACTGGTAATTACTTTTCTTCATAAATCTCGAGACGACTGAACCCATTCAATTCTAGGATATGTGAATAGAGGTCGGTGGAGTCTTAGGGGTATTGATGGGAAGGCTTAACCAAATATGACAAATAATCAAGTGGTTTCTGTTGGAGCAACTAACCGGGGAAGATTTGGATGGTGGTTGCTCACGAAGATGATATAACATAGCAAAAAAACACTCACTTTTGAACAACTGTTCGGAGTCTTTAATAAAGCAGTCTTCCAGGGTATCAGGGGAGAACTATATTTCATATCGTATGTTCTGAAAAGAAACAGAGAGAACCAGGTAGAAAGGCCAAAGCGATTGTTGTATGAAACCACTGCAAAGCGACATTTTCAACCGAGTATACTTTGTGAGATGGACCCGTTATCGGTAGCTTTCGGTGACCGCTGCGGAAAAAGTATAATCTAAAGCTTGTTATTGTATGTAGACGACATTGCTTTCGGCTAACTATTGCTTAAAGAGAGTGCTAGGATAAGCGGTTTCAGTGAAGAATTCAATTTTCCGCTAGATGCGGACTAGTAATGAACATCAATGAATCAACTCGGTAAACGCTTGTTAGCAGGCAGCTGTTCCTGCATCGCCACTCCCGATAATAGCTTTGTGCTCTCCAAGACTAGTTAGTAGCTAGGCTGGCCTGAAGCTAACATCAAATGCATGGATTTAATCTCTCAACTTAACATGAAGTCAAGCATCAAGGTTATGCTGATATAAAAATGCAATATTCATCCGGAATTCCAACTGTGATATCGTTACCAGTAAGTGCATTCAAGATTAGACTGGACAACACAAGTTTTTGGTGTATAATTGCTTGACACATCAATTTTGTTTGCAATTTAAGAATAATAGTTATAATTGTTTAATCAGCAACTGTTGAAATTATCTACTGTACTTTATGCACATTTGGGAAACGTCGTGTGTTGCCGGGTATTTGATGTCTTGAGAACCTGTTCTCAAAGCGGGAGGGTTGCTGCTAAAGTCACTGATAATACTGAGCTTTCAATATTTCATTGCTAACTGTATGGTATAAATAGACTTGTAAACAACGTTTGAAATCATGTCCACTTGAAGCTGAAACTATAGACTACTGTAAATATGGTAATTGATAATTTGAGTTCTGCGTGAAGGCACAAGTTTTGGCTATCCAATGGCTTCATACATGGTTGAGGCGTGAGCTCTCTTGTTCACTATCTGAGATAACAATACCCCCAGATTAATGAATATAACCCACCTTGGAGCATATCCTTTGGTTGGTGCCTGCATAACATTTATCCATCCAATTTACGTAGTCAAACTTATTTGCAGGAACCAAGATATTTACCTTTGCCAGTGTTCGTGATCCGCACTCGAGGTTCGGACTGATCCCACATCTCCGATGGAACATTTAACTGGAAGGGGGTCCACGCTTTCCAGTAAGAAACTGTATTCCGTGTGACATCCCTTCTCGAGAGCCTGCAACCAGCGCTCAGTATGCCAAGGCGGAACAGCAGCGCTGCAGCAATCAAAAGAGAGCGGTATGGAAAGCATAAAGTAGCGTTTCGTCTTTTGCTGCTTGACCAAAAACCCCTGAATAGACAGAGGTACATACTACTAGGTTAGCGATGAGTACGGGGTATGCGTCAACTTCATTTTCCGCATTAAATAACTCCTGCGATTTTGCCAACCAAACAAAGCACAAAAAGGCATAAAAATTATTTTTCGTAGAAATAGACAAAATCAGTTTCTGATGTGGTTTGTGGAGTATGTTTAACCTTTCCACGTTATTCCAGACTATTGCTGAAAGAGGATAATTAAAAAAGCACATACTTTTTCCACTTGGGTGGCAGGCGGAGTGCATCACGACTTTTCTGCTTGTCTCTCGCGTGACCCTCTCCACTAGCATATATTGAGTGCTTTAATTTTAAATCATTTGCATAAACTTAAACTGGATGAATGAGTAGTTTGAATTTAATTGAAATCGAAAACACTATTTAGAATATCGGGGTCATCAGGCATCGGGCCAACAAATTCGGTGACGCATCCGGCACACAAACGAAACTCAAGGGAATTATCCTAACTGGTCCACCAAACCACCACAGCTAGTAACAAGAAGGTGCAAAAAGGCGTTGCCCGCCGCAGGCAATACTGAAGTAATGCGATTATCGAAGCCCATTAGGGGGATTTGGAACGCCCCAACGACCAGCTACGCTGTGTGAGCGTTACAGTGTCGAGGATTTATTCACTCATGGGTCCGGAGGCGACTAATTTTGTTGTAGAGCAATTGCACAACCGTAGACGTTGTGGGCTGTTCGACGCAGCGTAACACTGGTCAGCGATGAAGGCGCATGTTGGGGCAAAGCATGATGATTTTAATGTTTGGTGATAGTCTGCTTAGTTCAATACGCAACAAGCGACGAGCACTAGTAGATATGGAAACACAGTACGGATCTGGTTGGCTTTGTAACGCTTCGTGAATACGTTACTAATGGCGAATGTTCATTTAACGCAAACCGCTAAGGTCGGAAGATTCTGAAATTGTCTTTAGAGCTAAACCGATGCTTATTAACAAAGAAAAACCATCGATTGGTCTAGTCACTAAACGAAGGCATTAGTATACAGAGAACGGCTTTTGACACACCAAACAACATCGCCTAAAGCTGCGAGTATCATCCCTGTTTGTTATAAAATGCCGCTGCATTTGCAAACTGATTCCCTTAGCCCGAAGATGATTTGTGTCAACAAGAAATCCTGCTCAACCAATACGCCAACCAATTATCCTCCAATCTCCCTGAACTTGTGACTTCTCAAACACTTCCAAATATCTACCAAGATTTCGAGCCGGTTTGCTGTTATAGAAATGGGCCCATGAATACTTATACTGCACACATGAATGCGGAAAAAACGATGTCACAGTTTCCTAAAGACACTGTAAGACAATTTATGGAACAAATAATAGAAGTCATTATGGCAAAAGGTGCATTAAACCGTGGGGTACTTTCAGGAAATAAACAGCTGGTTCCGTGTGACACATTTCATTACTAACCTTATCCAGCACAAGCCAACATCAGTTACACTTAGAAGACGGTGAGGTTAATGGGATACGTATAGGTAGCACATGCCGAAATCAATTCGGTTTAAAGTTTATGGAGTACCGAAAATGTTGCATTACATACTGAAGAATAACAAAACCATGTAACAAACGAAACGATACAAAAATAAATGATATCATAATGTTGGCTAATTCGAAGTAGCAGCAGGTGATTATTGATCGCGATGCCTACAAAGTGATGGACCACTTGTAGTGGAGAAAATGGAACTAATGTGGTGCAGTTACTGTCAACCGGAAATTATCCACTATAGAGCAACCAATGATACTTTTGGCTACGCATAGCGTAGCGCGACTTTATGGTGCATCTTAATCGATATCACCAAGGGATTAGTGGTTGTAGCAAAGCATGGAAAAGATCAGTAGGAATGTTTTCTGGACAATAGTTTCCTTTGACACAAAAGAGTGATTGCGCAGTGAAACAACAAATAACTTTTGTGGAATTTTATGGCAACGGTGGTTACAAGTCGCTATATGTGGCAAGTTGTAGGACAGAACATAGTTAGGCGATTCATCCAGTATTATGCTAACCCCCAGGGCCATAGTGCTGGTTGCATTGATCTTCGTTTGCGAACCTGGATCCATCTCTCGATGCTTGTCGTGCTTGATAGCGCAATTTCACCCATTGTAGCTCCCAGATATTAGAGCCCATTAATTGCACAGACATGCCTGTCTACTACACGGATAAAGCTGCACTTCAATCGAAACATCGCCTATGTAGTTGGATACTTTTCTACGGCGTTGTGTGAACATGTGCTTTATGTTCATGTTGCTACAAGGGCAAGTCGTAATCTTGCTTCGCAGATTCCCGTGCTAAATTATTAAAAATAGCTTTTCAGCTGCAACCGTTAATTGATACTCCACTAATCGATTTGGTGAATTAGGGTTAGAGTTCCGGTTGACATCCCACTGACCCCGGGTTCGAGTACCTGTTTTCACTAACTATTGAGATCAAAAGAATAGTTCTATTCATCTCATCTTTACAAGCGTCATCAAAGTGGAGCAAATGTGCTCGTTCTTATAAAGAACGGTTGTTAGTAATGACTACCCCGAGCCTTTCATATTAAATTATATACGGATTCCAGACTAAAATCTTCCAACGAATGTCTGGTAGAAAAGGAATTCATCCACACATCCCTGCCATGAGAATGGATAGGGTGGGAACAACGTCAGTAAAAATGCACAGTAGCAGTATGCATACAGTTTTATTAAGGAACTGTTACAACTAGTTTTAACCTGTAGATTTTCACGCCAGTGACACCTTAGTCTGCATGTGATTATGGACCATATTCTACGTGCAACTTTGATTTGTTCTATAAGTTTTCACGCATCTACAACGCATTCGAGTTCTTCCTTAAAGAAATCATCTTCCTCCACCGATCTATCAGGATGCACCTTAACACTATGAGGTTGCATTCCACGGGTGCGACCGCGCATAAATGCTACTGTTCACTGAGTGACCAATCAGCCAATAGCATCCTACCCTATGCACACATTATAATATCGGCTGATTTGAGCTCCGTTACTCAACCATCACTGTGCCTTTTTTAGGAGCGTTTTAGCCCGCTGGATGCAGTTTGTTTACGTTAAGGACCATCATGAGATATCTATGGAGGAACATAATTTCCCCAAGGAAGAATTTTAATATGTTGTTGTTGCAATTATCTGGGAAATGGTATACATACGTTAACCACTTTTCCAGCATCTGATAGCGAATTCATTCTAGTATGGCTCCAGTAGCTGTCTGTAGACGCCGTTGATTTAGGAAGATTTGCCTCTTAATTTTAGCTTTGTGTATCCTCCGGTCGATCAGGATATTGTCATCTCCAGATATGACTGAGAACTGGCATTTCATGATTGATGCGCAGTGTGCACTTATGGACGATGAACAATGAATTTGTACAGGTTAAGAAGCGCTGCTTCACCATTCCCGTTGGATAGTTGGTGGAGATATCAAAATAATAATGATAATGATGATAATTAAACAGTAAATTAAATAGGAAAAGAAGGATTTATCGTTTCTCCGCTGTTGCTTTGCAATCCGCGTAGATAAACGGCACCCAAAGTTAACGTCATGGGAAGTATTAGACAATGCAACTTCCTTATTATGTGCTAACCATTGGAGAGCTGTGGAAGACGAATTACGGAGGATATCATCTTCATTGAGAAAGCCTAACGTAATGCGATCAGTTGCAGGGGCCGGACAGAAAACGCTTCACTCAGGGGTCAGGCAAGCGAACTTCGCAGAATGTGCAGTAATCTACCTTCGTAAGTCACATTTCCATGTTACCTAGGTAAGGATATCTCGTTCGGGTGGTGCACGAGTTCAAATACAACTTGGTGGTTAGTTCTTGCACGTTTTCTCTTGATTTGTTGATGGATAGCATGTAAAAATAACAAGTAAGATTAAAATACGATCAATTGTGGACCTCATGACCTCCGAAATGCCTGAAACTCGCTTGCGTTCCGAACGGTGTCTGTTTGCCTAAACTGTTACAGCTACCGAATCACCTAGACTGAACGGAATATGCAGGAAGACTGGCGTTAGTGTTTTGTCGAAATTCTCTTGCAATTTTGGTGGGATGTCTACTGCTCAGCTTTAGGGATATTGGCAACCGACGAGCGCAGTGGGATTCAGATCAGATACACAGATGTAGACAGTGAATAGATGAAGTTTTGTGTGGCTACTCGGCTACCAAAAAGAAAAATAGCTCTACTGATCAAGAACCGGAAATTAACGGTACTCATAAAGCGAATCAACTGACAGATCTTTAAATCTAGAAAGAACGGCGTGCAAATGATTAAATGAGTGTTTCCAACTTCTATGTAAGCTTGTGTATCGTACCTTGGACGCAAATGTGGTCACCGTGATGAAGTCTGGTTATCACTGCAGCTAGTTAGCACTGCACGTTATCTAGCTTTAAGAGATTTGACAGAACCAGCGTTAATCTAGCTAGATGATATACAAAGTATTTGTTAGTAATTAGGCGAATTCCATAAGCCCCAACGGCACCTAACGCAACGTATGGCGCTCTTGAAGGTTAGAACTACGAACGGCTCCCTAAGATAAACCTGACAAAGTCTTTATCTCGGTCATAGTTTCACTGGAACATCCTGGTTACTCTACCTGCTGCGGATACATCGGCTTTTAATAAGTATTTTAAGCATTTTTTTCATCTAGACCCAAGCTTCTCAGAATTTTTGGGTCTTGGAACTCTTTTTAGTGGAGACCAACACTGTGGACCACCTGAAATAATTTTGACACAAGACTAGGCTTTACTAGATTGAGAACATGCGACGGTGTCCTGAAAACATTTATTACTGTGCAGTGGATCAATATGGGCCTCAGTTTAGGTTAGTAATTAATGAAAGATGATTAATGGAGGTAAAACAACCAAGGTCCTTTAATCTCCAATAAATCAAATGTAATTGTTTTTGACGTGCATCGTTGAATTATTTGATGTTTGGTGTTATTGCTTAAGCTGTAGCCCCAAATCTGGTTAGGCTTCAAGGCGATTGAGGTATTGGTTTTTCCATGTCTATTATTTAACAAAATTTCACCGCATATTTGTCGTCGTACTATACAATTCAATGATCACGTCCAAAAAGGTTTAACGTAGTTATAACATTTACGTGAATTTCCCCCTAAGACCCCTAGTAACCATTTTCCTTGCAAAAGCTTCAGTCGAACCTTTTAAAGAAACCTGTGTACAACTGGAACAAAAAGATTTTTTGGATTGGGAGTAGTGTTAAAATAAATCTGTGGAAGACAGATGATTCGGATCCACTTCTGCAACCTCACTCCTTAACGCAGAATTATTGTGAGAATAAAGTGCCACCAAGTATCCCGCTGCCTGAATTACAACAGACTGCTTCAGTTGGTGTACTTTGAACACCTCAAGAGTCATCTTAGTGCTGTCTCCCAATTTTACGTGGCGTGAATTACATTACTTCATAAAAAAGCGCCAATTAGAATATTTGATTGTTTAGGGGTATCGGACTTTGCTTCCGTCTGTGATAGTTGAGGAGGTGACTCAAGTGTTTTGGGAAAAGAGGTCGGACGGCAGCACCAGCAGCAGCACTTGAGAAAGATTTCCTTTGTCCACTGGTTACAACGTTTAAGCTTAGTTATAGGTGAGTTAAACCGAATGCCCTACTAATGGGTATGAATGTATTGAACATGACAGACTTTAGAAGGTTCGGGAAGCAGACGTAGATTGTGGTGACCTTGATCTTGAATCTCGGGTACTGGTGTGGAGTGGTCTTTACAGTGCGTGACAGCACGGAACAACCAGGTGTCTCTTGCGTCAAGAAGCTGTCATTTTTACATGTTTAACTCAAAATGCTGAGTACGTCGTTTCCTATTAAACGAAAACTTTTCTTCCAAAACTCATGTAACCTCATCTTGGTGGTACCCTAACCAATAAACTGCGTGTGCAATTTTTCTCTTTCTCCCTTTTATTTTATCCTTTCAGGCACAAAGAGAGTAAAATACAGTTTCAGTGCGCTTTAACCGTTCGTTTGAACAGAGTGGTCCAGGCGCAATGGCAAAGCTGTCCATTGTTGTTACGGTACAATACTACTTGGGCGACATGCAGAAAGCTGGCCTTTTAATGGAATCTATACTTTCAAGACTACGGTACAGTAAATGCATTACAGGAAAGAATGCTGTGTAAGTCGCCATTGGGTTTTCAGTAGTCACCTTTCTTATTTATACCATCAGGTAAAATTAACGGGTGGAACTGTAGAGCTGGGTAAGCAGATCGGGGTCCGGCAGAATGATTCGAATTGATTTCCAATACTTCAGCACAAATAATGATTCGCGACAATATTGAAGATTGCACCTCCGGTGAAGGCTGACGGTGAGGCCGAATTTGGATGCTGTCGAACTCATAGCACTATTCATGTGTGGAACTTATTCGCGCTGTGTGAAAATAACGCACAGTCGTCAGCAAAAGGCAACATACGGATAGTTGTCTCGCAGACTAGATTTCTTGCACCGAAACGACGGATGTTCATCAACCCACCATCAATACGGTGCTCCACACGAACACCGTAAGCACAAGCCGCATCAAAAGCACAAGACATTATGGCATGAAGATATATAGTATAGAGCAGGAGCTAAGACACAGCTTTGTATCACACCAGAGACAACTGCAAAGTCATCCGGAGTCTCTCCACTCAGCTGCATCCTCGCTCGCACACCACTGTGCAGGCACTTAATTAAACTTACAAACTTACGCGGGCAACCAAACTTAGTTAACACCAACCACAATGCCTGGCGCTTCACCGTATCAAATGCCTTGATGAAATCAACAAAAATCGAGTACAATAGCTGGTGTCATTCTCTGCACTTCTCCTGCAACTGATGAGCCGCAAACATCATATATATAGTGCTGCGACCCGAAAGGAATCCACACTGCTCTTCCGTCACGTTAGGTTCTACAACTTGACTGACGAGGCAGTTGAGCAGGATTCGGGCAATCACCTTGCCCACACAACTCAGCAATTTAATGCCACGATAATTCGTTCAACATTAACTTGCTCCCTTTACCCCTGTACAGTGGTAGCACAAGCACATCTTTCAGCTCAGGATGCACTTCCTCCTCAATCCATATGCGTTGCACCAAGTGGTGCAACGCAGTCACTAACGCGGGTCCGCCGTGTTTCGATACCTCAAGCGGGATCCTGTCAGCCCCAGCACACTTGCCGTTTCGCAGCTGAGCATGTGCTCTCTGCATCTCATTCAGTGTCGGGGTGTCCCCAGCCGCGCCCTCACATCGTGCGGCTTGAGGCCGTTCAATGTAGGTCAGTCGATCCCTGAACGGTTGTTCAAGCGACAGTCAAGGTGTTTCCGCCAGATCTGCATTATGTCTGCAGTCTGTGTGCAGGTAGCGCCTAAACTACCGTCGACCAGCGTCCGCAGCGGCTCCAATCTCGGTCCATACACCACCTTCAAGGAGTCAAAGAATTGGCAGCGTTCGGCGTAGCATTCCATCTGCTTCGCCTTCACCGTCCACCATGCATTCTTTACGTGACGGAGCTCTCGGGTCAGTCGCCGTCGAAGTTTGCGAAACTGACTACTCTTCCCCAAATCACTGGGGTCTGCAACATGTGCAGCAAATGCTGCATTCTTCACATCCACCGATGCGCCAATCGTCGCATTGTTGTCATCAAACCAATCAGGCCGCTTACAGTTTGCGCGCCCGATGGTCTCCTTGGCAGCAGCTGTCACCTGGTCGCGAATGTGGTACTCAATACCAGCTGTTGATGTCTTCTTCAACTTTTAGACGTGACAGCCTTAAATCTTGGGCATCCAGATTTGAAGGAACCCGATATAGCAATAGGGAAGCAGCTGCTAACTATAATGATAAATAAACTAGTGGTACAGTAAAATAGTGTGCACTTAGTTGTTGCCGTCTATAGGTACAGTCGGTTTTGCGTAGGTGACGGGGAAGATCACGCAGCATGCGAATGCGATGAAGTGTCCACTTCTGGATCTCAGTGTCGCTCATCGGTCCTGTCATCTGTTACCCGAAGTACGTGCACGTACTCAAAAAACGATTGATGCGCAACCTTTGATATTGACAGGTGACATCAGCTAAGTCCTGCAGCCCACTGTCAAACATGCGACTTCCCAAAGAGTGTTTTCATTGTTTTGCAAATGTCCAAGTATTCAATCGTTTGTACATACCGATGTGTACTCTACTGTGACTATAATCGATTTGCTAAGGATCTGCATTGTGCGTCTCTAGGTGCAGCTATTTTGTGCTCATAAAACGATTGTCGCTGTGCGTCAATTCCTTTCCGATGTAATCTACTAATACACTGACGTACTATTCCATTTGGGTTTAACATGTTACTTCGTCTATGCAACAGATTGGCCATGCGCAATGCAACTTCTGATAGGAGTCTCTGCTCTTCGGCATTCCATCCGCTTAGTACTGCGTTTTCATGGTCTTTGGTAAATTCATTATGGCTGAGAAACAACTGGAACTATAACTATGCTCCCTCTAATTACTAACCAGCGGAGCGAAACATGAACTGTCGACATCGTGATAATCGCTAGTCGATTAATTGTCGGGATTCTTCACTTGCCCCAGATAGAAATTTCTCTTCTAATGCATAGTCTAACGTGGTCACATGAAAGAGAATCGCAGAGCGTTGTGTCCAAAATGTCAAATATTACACTATGTGCGTACTGTAAGCGGCCAAGCGCTGGTAACCTTTCGATTCAAATGTATCCATCGAACTGATGATATTCCCAATCATTTTGCCACCCATGCATTGATCCGTATCAACTACACAATTCGCTTGGAAACTTCGCTCGCACGTCAAATATGAATGAGACTTATGGATGGACTGAACCATTATTCTGCGATGTACTGGCTCTCTAAGCGTTGTTCTAGTTAGCATTGGGCAGCTGGTCATGCTAGGTTCATGTAATCTACAAATCGATTTCCCGGAGGAGAATGTAGCTGGAATGGTCAGGTGAGTAATAGCGTGAACCTTACATAGTGCTGTGAATTGGGGCCGAATAATAATACGAAGAGGAAGATGCCGTAACTCACCGTCTCGGTATGTCAACATACTAGACTCTACTTGAGAAGATAACAAGAATAGCATGGGTCATGATGATTTCAACCTTGAAGTCTTGAAGTCATCATGATATACAACCGAGTTAAGTAAGCCCAATAAAGATAAGTTAGATGTGGCTCATCCGTTCTAGGCAGGTGCAACAAAGTCAGTAGTTAATCATCCTAAAATGACAATGGACCCAAGCGTGACTTACATGTGGGATATAAAATACGGATGACACAAAGGAAATGACGGAGATAGAGTAAACAACTTTTCAACTTAGCAGGGAAATGGTGCGATTAAGTATATTGCTCTTCATAAGCTCAGCTAAGTTAAATTCCGCGATGAGAGAACGAACGGGATTTATAGGTATGCTCACTTTAACAAAGAAGTAGCAGCATAATGGAATAGTGATGACTAATCGTCGGTGTGTGCTGTGAACGCCATCTCCAGTATTAATAACTGCAGGCTATTCGTATCGGTAGGTAATCCAGAGCCGATCCGATCGTCTCATGTCTGAGGTGAGCGAGAATCAACCGGGATGTAGCACAATTAGGTAGTCCATCGTGTGTTACTATTTCTTTCCCCCTGGTCATACATTCTGACCACTAGCATATCTCGACCAATTCATCAGTGCCTAGAATGTTACCTGCGCGCAAGCATTTCGATTTGGATGTCACATCGTGTTGCCGCTGTTCCGGAATCAACCTTGATGAATTGTCTGAATCTCAGTGCGTTTACCTGAAGGCGGCAGCAGTACAAGGGGACATGCGTACAGAGACAGAGATGGGATACATTGACCTCATATTGCAACCCACAATAAGTAACGGTGTCACACGAGAAGAAATGTAATATATATATATATATATATATATATATATATATATATATATATATATATATATATATATATATATATAACTATCTGCCTAGGTTTTTGCTGGAACCATGCCTTCTGGGAAAAGCGGTCCTACAAACGAGCTTTCCTGCAATGGGGCTTCACTTATTTTGTCGATAAAATGTTGAGACGCCGCAATGTGTTTTTTGCAGCAAAGTGCCAAAGGCAGAGAACATGAAACCCAGCAAAGTGAAAACCCACTTTGACGATGTCATTCTCACTTAATAGGAATAGATATTACATTCTTCAAGGGGAAAAAGTTGCGCTAAAATGTTCGCTCCCGGATCCATCGGGATTCTCCTTCCATTCAAGTGAACCTGGTGTTAAAGCTTCGCACCACATCGCTCAACGAATCGCAGAAAAAAAACAAGAAACTGCATACTTTGGGACAGGATCTAGTCGAACCTTGCCTAATAGATGTGAAGCTTGTTCTTGGAGATCAGCATGCTGAAAAGATAAGTATGATTTCACATTCTAACAGCACCATCAAGTCATTCCGAGGACATGAGCAAGGGTATTTTGAACAGGGTCATCAAGGAAATGATTTCAGGTCCTTTCTTCGCTTTACAGTTAACTGAGTCGACTGACATATCATCTTGTTCCCAGCTAGTTATCTGTGTTCCGTACATAAAAGGCGACGGCTTCAAAGAAGAGTACTTGTTCTCAGAAGCATGGAATACAACCACACGTGGTGAAGCTTTCTTTTAAAGAGTGAAGTATTTCGTCCTGGAAAAGATCTACTGTGCTCGAATTTGGTGGATGTCTGTACGGAGGAAGCACCATCCATGTTGAGCGTTCGTTCTGGATTCCAAACACTAGTCAAAATATTTGCTCCGCACACTACGTTTACCCACTGCACCATTCATTTTTAAGCTTTAGCAGTAAAAACTTTTTCACCAGCTTTGCTGAATGTGTTAACCAACATGGAGAAAATAATAAATGTCATCCGCAGTTGTGTAAACTATACAAGAGTATTTTATGGGTTGTGCAATGAATTTGGAGGCAAATTCCACATGCATTTATTGCACACACCGTGTGCTGGAGCTTCGAGAAGAAATGGTAATTTTCCTTGAAAGGAAGGAGCTGCATAAAGGTAAGGGTAACGGGTCACACATAGTAATCATAGACGTATTTATTTCCAAGTTAGCAAATCTTGCTGATCTCTTCGGAGGAATAATTGTGCTGAACTTCAGCTTGCAAAGAAATATGGTTAATATTTTAACTGTTCAGGATACGGTTGCCAGTTTTCCTCAAACATTGCAGCTTTATCAACGCAGGGCTGCGATTCACGAAGTTTTGATATTGCCAGAACTAGTCATGTTGCTTGTTGGAAGAAACGAAAAATACACCTTCAGATATGCAATAACTTTCCACTTGTCATCAGTGGTGCATTTTATCAGCAAATATTTTCCTGAATTGGAAAGTCACCAAGTAAATGCCTGGGCACTAAGACTGACTTCAATTGATGAAGTAATGTTTTCAGATAATGAAATCGTGGTCAAAGCACAATTCCTATGATTGCGCGAAGGTAGCGCAATGAAAATAGACTTCCAAAGCACATAACTGGTAGAATTTTGGGCAAAGTTAGGTTTTGAGTATGCGTTGCTATTGAGAACCTGTTAAGATTACTGATCCTATTCGCAACAACTTAGAGATGCGAAAAGTGGGTTTTCGACAAGGTTGACAATGAAAACAAAAGCAAGGAATCGGATGGAGTTGCAGTGCGACTAATGATGTGCATTAGCCGAAATTGCACCAGGTACATCAATAATTGCTAGAACTAAGTAATAACAAGCATCTTAATGATGTAGACCGCCTGTTGCTTACATATAATGTTGTACAAAAATACCTGTTTTCTTTTTTTATTGATCAAGCGTAATTCTAAATGGCGGTCACTTCCCGTAATCAGAGGCAAAATCGCGATATTTATTTACTACTTGGCGTTTGAAACGGAAATTGTGGGGGCTGATTATAGTAAAGCCGATTTGTGAGTAACAGCCACAAAAAGGTTAAGAATCGCTGGTGTACAGCAACATGCGGAAAAGATAAGTGTGGTATTGCTTTCTTACAGCACCATCAAAGTCGCATCCAGGACATGAGCAAGACTACTTTGGATGCAGTACTTAATGAAAGTCGTCTTTTCTTTGCACTACACTCAGATGAGTGGACCCGTGTTACATCTGGTTTCGAGTTACTTGTTTATGTTCAGCCTATAAAACGTGACGGCCTCAAAAAAGAGTGCTTGTTCTCAGAATCACTGAGTACAGGACTTGCGTTGTGCATTAGCCGAAACTGCACAAAATATGCCAGAAACTGTTTATTCATCACCACTTGATTTAATGAAAAATTGCTCAAAAGTGGGGGTTTTCTCTATTTGCACGATCGAAAGTAATTACATATGGTATTCCTTTTCCGTACTTTAAAATAAAAAATGCGTGTTATTAGGTAATTGGCTTTGGAAAGTTTGGGGGTAACTGCTTATAGTGAACCCGCTTTGTAAGTGACGGCCTCTAAAAGGTTGGAAACAACTGATGTACATAGTAGCTTCCCGGCTGATGAGTAGATCTGGCTTGACGTATGTCGTTGATGTGGTTATGGGTGGTTTTGGAATGACTTCGGCTTCCCGACTGCGTTGAATCGTTGCAACTTGGTTGGCAGTGTCATTGTGTCGTTTTCAGCGTGCATTATGGGTTACGCTACAAAAAGGTAGCACGTGATAGGTTGATTCATGTTGATCACATAAACCGCGACAATTGAGATTGAATGAGGACCGTGGTGGTCTGCCTCTGGCACATCTGACCTGTGTAACAAGGACTCCTGCGCGTAATTGACTTGCTCTGATAACTAAGCGCGGAAAGACGCGTGTAGGTTGCCGGAGCCATGGATGAGCTATCCGATGGGTTGGACCTTAACGTAGAGGGGATCCGTCAGGGGTAGTGCGTATCTGTCTTCCATGCCTCCGTTGCCGACGGTTTGTCGGTCAGAGTTTGCCCATCTACGATGAATGGCGAATTAGCTAGCAGATATATCGCCGAAGCGGAGGGATCACCAATGGTCCAGGATGGCATTCGGGTTAGACAGGCACCAACTCCTGATTACGACCTGTGCAATGTGTGGGCATATAAATAAGTGTGATGCGTGCTTGTGTGCTGAACGGTTTCACACAAAGGTGCTCAAGGTCAATTTGTGTGCATGGATTTTGGGACCAGGTAAACACCGATACGCGTGAACACTGAAGAGCGGGACAAACACACACACACACAAGAGAACATGCTGTATTGTCAGACGTCTACGGAGCCGTAAAGTGTAGTGATAATGGGCCATGGAGATTCCGCACATCGCGAAATCTTGCTACGTAATATTATTAGTCGAACTCACGAGGCGTTCGGCGACCATTGCAGCGTAAACCTTCACATGGTCAACATATAGAGGTTCAATTACCAATGACTGGTGTGGCCCAAGTGGTCAACATACAATGTATAGAGGAGGTCAACTCACAGTTCCATAGGTTTTACATAGTGAAGTTTCAGGCTATAGAAATCCGCCAAATTAGAGTGGTGGTCAACTCCAGATGTTCTACTGTATGTGCCTGCTGCAACCTATCCATGATCTTGGAGACCGGTATGCTTCCACCTTCCGCTTTCCGTGCAAATCTTGAAGCAAAAAGCTCGTGTCTATGATTTGTCCCAGAGTCCATTCAGTCCCAGCCAAACTTAAACTGTCCAAAATGCTTAATCACCCCATCCTTGAATACTGCAAGTTCGACTATAGTATCATGAGGATGGTTGACAGGTGAGTGATGGAAAATTTAGTTACTTACCAAACGTTTGTACAGTTGCACATTTACCTCAAACTACCGTGAATGCTGTGGACAACTTTACTTCGAGCGCTTCTGCATGCGTTGTCTGGAGCAGAACTTGATGTCAATACACAAGCTACTACCACAGAAATTGCACACCTGCCTTCCAAATTTGGAGCTGAGGTAACATAGCATTCGAAGGTTCCGCAACAGGAAATATGCGCTACTACTACCAAGGGATAGAACATCCATGCTCTCTAACTTTTTCCTTTTTGGACACGCCTTCCTGTGGAAAAACTATCAAACATAATCAGAACTTTCGAAAACTCAAAATAATCCAACACAAAATTCTACAGTTAATTTGACGTGAACGTGGTACTAGCCATATTCTCATCTCACAAACCACCCGATGAGATACTTTAGGACGGAAAAAATAGCACCGAGAAAGATAAAAAGTGGGGTCAATCTTAACACGCCAGAGCACAATCCTCTATAGATAAACTGACCTGTTCTTATTTGAAGAACATTTTATCTCCCTCTAAAGAAATATGCTTATATTATGGTCAGTATGACCTGTGAAAACTGAACAGCGAAAGGTGGAAAATTCCATCTTTCTCTCTCAGCAGAGTCATGCCAATTATACTCGAGGGATTCGGGCACAAGAAAGTTCGTATCACATTAGGACTTTACCCTACCAAAACTTTAGATGCAACTGCACATGAACGGCCCAGTTCAGCACAAACGTTGGCCGCGATTCACCTGTCAATTTAGTTCATATTCTTGTAACCAGTTCACAATATGTTGCCGCTCATCCCAAGTGCTTTATAAGCATTTGTGCAAATTTGCAGATTAACTTGTAACGGATGCACTCGTGTTTCTGGCCAATCTCTTATCCTGTTAAACAAAGGCGTTTTTCGTCCTGTCAGAGATGATTAATTCCATTTATTACATGGTCCATACTTGCGTTTACAGCTGACAGCAACTGAATAGTCTGGAGTTTTCTGACTAGCTTATAATCGATGTTCTTTACATGACTGCATCTTCATGCTCATGCGGAAACAGTAGTATCACGCGTCGTTAACAAGTAACTAGTAGTTTTGATTTACTTAGACAAGTCGGTGTGCATTTTCACACTTACCTATCAGGCAATCAAGTACGTATAGTCGGCCTCGGATATCGGTCCGTTACCGAAGAAACCCCTAAACAAAAGGGGTATCATCATTGCTTTGACTAGGTTTCCTAGCTCGTGTTCGTCTATAAGACGTGAGATCAATACAGCTGTGCATCGATGACACCCAAAATAAGTGTTGCAAAAAGAAAGCTATATTTATTATTTGAAACCGTCTATTTTTGCTTACATTTCCATGAGATTAATATATGCTCCCATACAAGACACGGGGTGCCAACTGTTTTACCGTATGTTATCAGCGATGCATCTCAGTGACATCTTTTAACCGGTGTAGACTTTACGCCGTCACCACTACTTGCCCTCGCTTGCTAATGTGCGCTGGTTGTGATATCTATCTTCATCCCGGTTTTACGACAGAAAAGTTTGTATTTGCCAGTTTTCGCTAACATTTTGGATTCTATGAACTGTTCCATACTGCATACCAATTAAGATCTGCTACCGCGTACATTGCTTGAGGCTTCATGTTTGGCGGGAGCTATATCGGTCCACATATCTGATCCAATTTCCAAAAATTTGTCGTCGTTATTCCGTTGATTCTCGCCACCTGATTAAACTCTTTGCTCGCTTGCGCTTGCTAATTTTAAGACCCGATTCAACCTGTCAAGCATACTAGTTGATTTCCAAAATTAGGAAGAATCGCTAGTGCTAGACTCGCAAGTCTAAACATTCTAATGGTAATTAGCTTGCCTACCTGAATGTGTGCACAGATGTGGATACTATTCATCCTAAATGCCCGAATGATTCACCCAACCCATCCATCACAATTTCGTAGTCGTAGAAATTTTGAATGTCTCGGTGGAGACCGCGTTGACATCGCACGTCAGGTGCGGCGAAAGACTAATTGGCAGATTGGTTTCCGGTTGATCTGGGCGAGAAAATGCTATGATTGCACCGCAACGAATCCTACCGAGGGTCCATCAAGTGTTTGCATCAAATTTCTATCCAGGTAAAGGAATGTATTTTACAGTGGTTGATGTTATGTCTGAGACGCTGCATACTAATTGACAGTTGGTTTTCCGAACTTCGACAGGTGAGGTAATTTGTCAAAAAATGTGTTTCGGAATGTCGACTGTATCCAAGCCAACGCCAGCACCATGCGGACGTTTACACCTCCTATCCCCAACTTGACGAGTAAGTTCGCCAAACTAACAAAGATAGTAAGTCAATCAAAGTAAGTTGATTTAATAAAGTGAATTAAGTGTGGCCTGTCTTCAGCAGTGTAACAGAACTGGATCTTGCTGAAAGAGCAAATATCTGGCCGATCGGTAGTATTTTCAGCGAAGGTTATGTCAATATCGCACATTTTTCCTGAGAGTCCTGAACCAGCGGTTTGGCTAGGGTAATGTGTAGCTAATTCAGCATATGGTGAATCGGAAGCTGCTACCCGACCTAGTCTACCATACACCGCTGCTGTACGAGAAAGCGGTTGATATAGGTTGAGCCAGAACATTTACGGGGCTCAGTTATTTGAGGAGGGTTGCAAAAGTCGTGTCAC
The DNA here is from genome assembly GCA_944474145.2 of Dicrocoelium dendriticum. Classification (NCBI taxonomy): domain Eukaryota; kingdom Metazoa; phylum Platyhelminthes; class Trematoda; order Plagiorchiida; family Dicrocoeliidae; genus Dicrocoelium; species Dicrocoelium dendriticum. Next base: position 35,677,408 of record OX104064.1, read on the forward strand.
AGTTATGCTCTTTGGACGAAAAAACCACTCATTCGTGCTGCCTACGCGTAGTAGCATTTGTGTATTTGATGAAAAATTGTTGGTAACTGGTGATCTGCAGCTAATACGATAACGACAATCACATATACCCTCAATACCTTAGTTCTTGTCAGATGCCAAGATATGTGAAATTTCAGTCGGCTATAACGGCTGAAACCTAAAGTCAAATTCTACAGAGCAGAAATAAATGTTCTCCAAAAGAAAGACTTAGGTTATTCATAAATCAGTGATTTGGCTGTCGTCAAGCATCAGAGCTCTGGTAGAAACGCGTAGGAATTGGTACACAGCACTCCAACGGAGAATGCTTTTCGGTTGCTCCGAAGCTCTATTTTCTTATTATCTCTTTCCGTTTTACTGGAATGTTTTCCTACTTCAACTCATCAGTATCGTGTTCGACGGCGATAATCTGACAAGTCGCAGCTATCCCAGAAATTAACTGAGAACGGACTAAAGGTATACGAGTACATGATATTTTGTAGCACAGCTAGTTAATAGCGTAGGATATTTTTCTTTACACTGGTTTACCGAAAATGAGTACGAAGTCCTATAATTTAAGGAACATCTATACATGATTCTTGCTTGTTTCATAGCTATCTTCTTCCTTACCCTGCAGGCTTGTGTAATACTCTGTCATTTCATGGTGGCATTAAGTGATACGTTCTCCGGTCTAGTGAACTCATTTTAATAACAGGCGTATTTACATAGGAAATGAATAAGTGCTTTCATTATACAAACAGATTTGGCGAATTAAACGGTGTTAGTATGATCAGCAAATGTGTCATCCAAGTCATTTCAACTGCTTTAATCAGTAACGCAAGAGGAGAACTCGGAAGTTTCAGCATTTTGGGTAAATATCTTACCTAGAACTGAAATGTAGTCAGATCTTTCCTAATTAATTAGAGGTGAATATTGCTTTGCATCTTATCTCTATTTCATGTGTAGTAAAACATGTCTACTAGGGGCATAAATGGCTTCAGCAATAAAATTAGAAGACCAAAAGTGTGATTGCAAGCCAATTGGACACTATCACGGGTTTGATAAACAGACCATAGACGATCGTTAAAGCTCACAGTTTAAAACATTGGAGGCATTTGAGGACATGGTGTGTCATCAATTGCGTTATGGCCACACTCAGCCGTTTATCATTCATTAGATGTTCCTTGAGAAACTCCTGTTTACTTTTGTAAAATTTGGGGCAATGTATTCAGTTTTCTTATATTTTTGGGAGAAGGCCTATTCTCAATACGGACAAATAACATTGCTACAATTTATGAATTGCCATTTATCGGGTGACTCTAGTTTTCGTGCATGACCGACATTGCCTACAACTTCAGACAGATGCCTAAAAGTAATATTTGACTTTAAACATTTATCTTAAATTGCCTTAGCTGATGGGCTATTTTGAGCACTAAGCAGTGTCGGTAGATTTCTGTGGTTTTCCGTCTACATTAATTTTGTACACATGTTGTCGCAACTGCTTGATTCATTCAAGTGGAGATACTTCCTTCAGAGGTTGGTCGTGTCAACACAACTACTACTTGCGAGCAGGACCAGTAGGAAGTGAAAAGGATACTTATTATTCTCATGTATGAACGTTGCGGGACCCAAAGTGTATTGTACAAATCTGCAATGAACTGAGAGCAAATTAGCGTAAACACCGAGCAAGGTAGCGCACCATATAAGGGGAACTCAAAGTGAACTGTATGTACAATCATTAAAAAAACGGACGATGGAAGATACACACAAGAATGAAATCCAATGTCACACAATACTGTGAGGGTAAGTGTTTCGTGTTCATTACGAATGTGCTTCATGTTTAGTGAACTTTATGACTCACTACGCCAAAACGAACAGGTCCCCTTATAAGATGTTTTAATCGCGATCACCGATAGGTTTATGACTAATGCAAGTTGAAGACAGAACCCAGGGATCATTACTTCCAAATTTTCAATCAATGGACCGTAAACAGCTCTAGTACCAATCTGTTTTATCTACACTGTTCACCCATCTTTACTAAACGGATATTATAGGCACCGTAACACCATCTGGTGCACATTAGACGATGTCACTTATTCGTAGTTTAATTTTTTTCGTTACTACGTGGGTGGATCAAATTGTTCTCGGTCCGACATAGAAAGAAGTCAGCTATTCAAATCATAGCGTATCCCTTTTCAACATAGCCTCCCAGAACTTGGAAGCACTTAGTCCATGGATGTTCAAGCATTGCTATCCATGTGTGTAAGATCGAAAGTTGTCTCTCTAAAGATAACTCCGTAGCTCTGATAAACTAATCATCTTTGGGAACCCTTTGACATCTGACTTGAACTTTCACTTTAGGGAACAGATATGTCTTATGGGGACAGCTCTAGTGAGTGAGCGACATACGGCGGCAATTTAAAGCAGAAAAAAACTTCTTCTGACATGGCCCCTTGGAAAGCGTGAGCTGGTGTGTTGTCATGCGAAAGAATTTATGCTGCGAGCTTCCTTCTCCGTTTTTCTTGGTTTGCTTGCTTTATTTGTAGTATTTCTATAGCGTAATTATTACTTGCGGTGGTCTAACCCATCAGCAAAACTTTACCATGAGTAAAGCTTTATCGTCCCAGAAGATGGAGGCCATCAACGTTCTCGGAGACGCCACTTGACGGAGCTTCATTAGGGAAGGCTGCCAATGTGTTTTCCCCGTTTACTTTGAATCTTTGAATCTAGTTTAATGTGATGAACCTTAAACTCATGCTAGGTAATACATCTTTTGAAAAAACGTGTGGGCGTATGCTTGAAACTTATCAAAAGTAGCCGCAAAATTCCCAGCCTGTGCAATTCCTGAGCAGGTGTCAACATTGTTCGCATCCATCTTGTGGCCAAATTTCTTATCCCCAAGATACTCGTAAAAAACGATGTACTGAACCATAACTGATGCCTATAGTCAAACCTATCTGAGAAATAGATAACTTACTATCAATCAAGCGCATTCGGTGTTTTGCTTCCACTTTGTCATCAGACGTAGGAGAATCTGGGTGGCCAGACTGTGGGTTAAGTTTAATGTTTTTCCTGACCTATATATTCGAATCCCACTTCCTAATAGTAGAATATGAAGGGAACTCCTCATGAGGTGCCTCAACCATATCAGATTGGATTCCATTCAGCATCTTGCCTACACGTACTGGATCACAGCACTGCTTCCAAATTTGTCAAATTGTCTAAATCGGGCAACCAAGTTCAATTCAGTGGATCCTGAACCACAAACAAACGAAAATAAAGACGGAAGCTGGCAGTAATAGCACTAAATCTTCTAGTTCTATAAGATATTCTTGCCTTTTATTTATTGCATTTACTAGCTGGTCCGGCCGGAAACATGTTGATCCACTCCTATAGCTTCAGTGGATTGTTTGATTGGCGATCTTAGGCGTCCTATTAATCAACTTAATAGCGCAAAGATCGATTAACTCATTCTAACGCTTGATGAACTAGACCATAACTGCATACTTCATGATACTTCGAGACTCCAATCGTCGTCGGTTGCCGAATCAGAATAGGATCGGTGGAACGCTTTGCCTTATACATGATTTCGTCATTTCAGTGTCCGCGTCAAATAATCCCTGCTCCTATTTCGGATTCAGCGCATGATCACATGGTAGGTCTGTGCTTGATTTCCAAGTAGCTAGGACGCATCAAGGGGAAATCTCCTCCTTGCCTGTAGAAACGGCAACTTCATACTCAACATGCATTTTTGTGCAGGTCACGTGCTTTTCCCTCATTTAAGCGCACCGTTGGTTGTGCTCACTTTCTAGTCCGTTATGTAAACAAGTACTTTGGCCGCCGTATCGACTACAAATTATTAAGCCGGATATACTAAGTGTTCATTTAAAAGGCCAAATAGCATAGTAAATTTTAATTTGAGTTCTAGAAACTATTGTCATCTGAAAGCGGCGGGTGTGGTTGGTAGCTCAGATACATCGAGCATACGCATCACAGCATTCGCAATCGCAGTAGAGCAAATTTTGCAGTGTTCACGTTCTCATTTTAAGAGATGTCTATAAAGAACTGCTAGACTGTCATGTACAAGCTCCATGTTAGTAAAGCTCGGTCATTTCGAGCACTAGGATTGTGACGGGAGCATTTTAAAATGAATTGGGGTCCTCAGTGATACTGCAGGTCACAATCCCTTCACACCTTTGCCTCAAAATGACCTATGTACCTGATCAGTAACAACTGTGACAAATGTTGCCAGCTGCGATCCTTTTTGGCATACAGTTAGAATTGCCAGCTGGTATTCCAAAGTTCTAGAGTCCGATTCGCAGTCTTGCTATCTGTACCTGATGAGATCAAAAATGCCTGGAATCGGTCTTGGAGTGTAATGATGCAAACGGGCAACATGTTTTATTTATCTATTCAAAAATTCATTTTTTTTAACCTTAAGCACTGTAAGATTTAGACCGCTATTTGTACACCAACTAGCGGAATCTGTAAAAAGAATGGTTTCACTGGATAGATAATCTCTACCATTTCTTGTGACTAATGCAAAGCATGTCAGACCAATATCATCAACCAAACCTTTGTTGCACTGGCACACGTTCGGCTGCCTAGTTTACGAAAACGCCTTGACTACGGCCTTAGTTCGCTTTTGATACTATCGACATTGATTCAATTCCTCGATGGGCTGGGCCCTCACTCATGGATGTGAAGACAGATATCCCAGATGGATTGCGTTTGTAAGAACTAAGTATTATTCACTAGAACGGAGGGAAAGTATCTGGTGATCTGGTGGGACGAAACTACTGTACGTGCAAAAAGGCTGTCAAAATCAAATTCAGTCGCTGTAGCTGGAGTAACGGGACATGAAGCCGTACGTGTGGGATGACATCAGGAAGCCATGGAAAGTTTGCCAAAAGAGATGGCCAAAGGGGAGAAACACATGTAAAGCATAAGACGTTTGCGCATACCAAACGTAGGACTGATACTTGAAACAACTTTCGCACAGCTTAGCTTTAGAAATAAACATACCTGACGTAATGTAAATCCGCTCGGAAAATCACACACATAAATAAGGTCCGTTTATGCAGCTACACAATGTTTAAGAAATGAGAAATAATCACGCTACTTCTTACTGTGTATCAATTACAAACAGAGTTCACAATTGAAAAATACAATTGTGATTTACATAGTGCACTAACCATAGTAACTTGTTATCCCTTTTTGATAGGCACCATTTTTTTCGCAGAAACCTACTTTTTCGTCATTACTCTATTGTTTCAACAATACACATTTTATTTGGTCCACTTTTGTTGTGTTTAAAATTGTAATGTCTTTCATTAGCAACCTGAAAACAACGGTAAGTCCACCTCTCTTTAACCGTTATAAACCATTGTCCCATTGAGTAACTTCCCCTTTGTTGTGGTGTCAACTTATTGCTAAGATCGATAAGATCCATGAAAGATCTGCGAAGTCTCTCAATAAAATATGTATGCACCACGACGTTTTGGGACCTTTAACGCACATTTGACATAATGTTTTATAAAAGGCTGTATCTTCATGCATGGAAGGAAAGTGGGGGCAGAAAGAGATCAGTGTATTAGTCTCCATAGTTACACTGGACTACAGGTGCCCCATTGGAGGATGAAATTGTGCACTGGTTCAGTGGTGTAGTCCGCACGAATTTCATCGAATATTCGAAGCTTCAGATGTTTTGGAGTATTATATACAGTAGTATGTACCAGCAAAATTAAATACGGAGCGACGGTATTGAACACGACGTCAGTGTATTAATTATCCAATGGTTTGATTACGTTAAATTGATCAAATTTGACAGACTACCATCAAGATTTCCAATTAAACAGGTGCTTTTGTCTTCTCATGTCTCTGTCACAGCCCGGCAACGAGCGCTTTTCTTACAGATCGAAAAGGTGTTGTATTCGTTTCATAACTGTAGGCAGCCAAGAGGCGCTTCTGTTTGATTTATTAGCCACTGGATCAATACATTCGCTGTCCTGATTGGCTCACACCCGCTACCGGTAATCGCTCACGATTGGCTCTCAGCTTGTTTCACGGGGCTGACGTTGTTCGCTTAGACCCCGTTTATGATGCCTATGCTTATTTCCCCGCTCTTTCATTTCTGCGACTTCCCAGTCATCTGTGTGATAGTAACTTCCCGCACCACTATAATAGTACAGTACTGACCACACTCGTCTAGCGAAAAGGACAGAGTCACCGACCAGACCTGCATCCCAAACTCTGCACCTTAAGGAGCACTTATAATGAATGAATAAATAAATTCATATATTTAACGACACACGATACACGGCTCCATAAGCGGGAGCGAACATTTGTATAGTGAATAGGTTTCAGGTTTGTGCGACGTAAATCATAACAGTAAAGTAATGTTACATAATAGAATTCCGGATCATGAGTTTTTCGCCCGGAACATAGAACTGCACAAGTGCAACTGCAGTTCAATTATCCGTTAAGCAGTCATACGGAGAGCTGAAAGCATGCAACCGCAAAGATAGCCGTTAAATGCCATTAAGTATTTCACAAAGCTACGTTACCTAACATTCGTTGATCTTGTCTGTTATCGATTGGCACAACGACTAGTCTGTATCTTATTCACTGTGTGTTTGGCGAGGGCTGAAATCAAAGTTGCAGATATATTATCTGTGCACTTTTAAACCTATTCATTGGTCCTTCATTCATGATTTATGCTCATAAATGAAAGTCGGTGAAGTTACTGAAGCCGTTGAAAATCAAAGGTGGCGTAGCTAAATATAGATGCAATGGATGAAGAGGGCATTGGTAAGTCTACGAGGAGAGCAGATAGAGTGTGTTTCGAATCATTCATATACTCAAGTGGGATATAACAAATGAAGCAATAGTTAACGATGAAGAAAGAATATCTTTTTAACAGGTCCCGTAATATGATGTGGGCAGAAACGCAGATACACACGATAGGTACAAAAAATTCAAACACAACTTGGCTGCAGTGCGGTCGGTCACGTCGTTAGAAGTTGCATCCCTGAGTAAGTTTAACTTTCTCATCGAAAACAGCCACTGTCGGGCGATGTCACAAAGTCTGTTTCGCGTTGTACTGACAGATTTTAAGTGTGACACGTTTGTACATATACCATCGTAAAAAGTAGGGTGAGGCGAGTATTCTCATATTTCATGTACTGAGACGGATCTCTCTCTGGAACGTCCAAAACCATTCGGAAACGTTGTTTTACAGTGGTGGATGAAGGTGTACGCAAAAATGTCGTGGAATGA